>CM053273.1:6095625-7295625 GCA_028583415.1 Protea cynaroides
AATGGAACATTGAAGGACAGTATGTTCATTATTCTTGTGGAAATTGGCATGCAGAATGGCTCCCATCTATGGCAACTGGCCCTGCAGAAGCGCAAGGAAGGACGGTGCCCTCTTGAGCCTGGTGAAGTGGCTGTGATTCTTCGGGCAATGGGCTATCCCAAAGAAACTCAAATCTATGTTGCTTCTGGACAGGTTTATGGGGGTCATAACCGGATGGCACCACTTAGGAACATGTTCCCAAATCTGGTAAGACTTTCTCCAACTATTATGCAATACTTCTTTTTTTTTAAGGTCTTGAAGTTGCTTAACAATTGAATTTGCGACAAGTTATATTTTTGAGAGCATTAATGTGCTTGAAACTCAATTGTTATTATACAAATCCTTAGATTAAGCATGGGTATTATGTACGAGAGCAAGCCCACTCAAATGACTTCATCCGGTTATTTCAAAAGGCTTGTTTTATTTATTTTGACAAAGACGACCAAATTAGGTGGGTGGGTTTTTTTATTTTTTATTTTTGGTTTTGGGGGGGAAGAGATACAACACAAGGTGAAGTTTGGCAGAGCAGAATTTCATCTCAGGTAGGTGCTAGCGAGTCACTGGCATATACCTTGTGATCAGCTGACACCTTCTATTTCAAGAGGCTTTGGATCCCGTTAACGCTCTGTTTATTTCAATGTAAAATGCCCGAAAGTAAGTTGAAAGGAAATATTTTACATCACATAATTTATTTTGTAGTTCTTGGGCATAAAATAGTTAGCCCCTCTGTGGAACTTTACATCCCTCGTTCACTTTTGATGAAAGAACCTCATAAGTAAATATTTTATGTGAAAATTCTTTCACTTCCACCTATTTTATGTTGAAACAAATGGAGCTTAAAACTAAAAGTAAAAATGTACAAAATGTCGCAGAAGATGTTTTGTTTCTTTGATCAAGAAAAATACCATCATTTGCCAGGGAGTCAAGGGATCTTGCCAATAAAAGGCATATTAACATTGCCATGGTGGCTGATGTTTAGATTCGGATATGTGGGAAGGTGGTTGACTTGGTTGAATTTTCATGTAGTTGATTCATTGGAGTTATGACAGGTTACAAAGGAAGAGTTGACGACCAAAGAAGAATTAGATGGCTTCAGGAAACATGTGACGAGCTTGGCAGCCCTTGATTTCTTGGTCTGCTTGAAATCAGATGTGTTTGTGATGACGCATGGAGGTAACTTTGCCAAGTTGATCATTGGAGCTCGCAGGTACATGGGTCACAGGCAGAAGTCCATCAAGCCAGACAAGGGTCTCATGTCGAAGTCGTTTGGGGACCCATACATGGGCTGGGCAAACTTTGTGGAGGACGTTATTGTTACGCACCAGACACGTACGGGATTACCTGAAGAGACCTTTCCTAACTACGATCTGTGGGAGAACCCTCTTACTCCATGCATGTGCAAAGCATGACCGTTTAGGGTAGAGTATTGCCGGAAGCCTGAGTTTTAGAAGTGACTTTCTAACAGGTGTACACTGCCCAAGATCATATTGGTTGATGTAAAGAAAGATCAGAGTTCTTCCCTGGAAAATGTGAAAGACAGACGAGAATGAATATCAATGCAGGGAATCTCTTCAGTGTACCATCTCCTTAAGTTTGGGCCCCCTTTTTCTGAATTTTTTTTTTTGTTCTTGCGGTGAGGGAGGGAGGGAGGGAGGGGGGGTGTTTTGTGGTAAATCAACAGTTTTGTATACCCTGCAAAGCAATAGATGTATTTTCATATATGATTTCCACAAAATTTCGTATATGATATCTCAAATTGTCTCCTGTGTAATTTTTTTTTCTTTTTATATAATGCAAAGCAAAATATTGAAGAGAAGAAAGTGTTGTAAATATGAAAGGAAAATTTTAAATGAGAATCATTTATCTGATGTCACACTTCTAATGATTTGTTGAAGAAGATTGAAATTGATAATGAGTTTGAAGTTGGGTCGTATTAAAAGTGATACTGTTCTAAAGACAAAGACAGAATTTGCTCCTAATGGTGCAATCGGGTTTTGATGCAAATCTAGTTCCAAGATAAAGTGGTTTCTCGACTTACCGCATTAAACATGAACTAGTTTAATGCATCCTTTCGAGTACTTTGGAGTTGTGTTTAGATCAAATGTAAGACGATAATACAATTTTGGTAAAATAATGATATTTCGGAAAAACATAGGAGAATAACTCGGTATGTACTTACCAGGAAGGAGAGAGTGTGAGAAAAATCAAGAACAACTTAGTTCTTCTAACCATTTTAGGGTTTCCTTTTCCTCTATTTATAGAGATAATGTGTTTTTAAGGTATCTTTTGAGGAAGGATGTGGTCCTTTTGAACCAACATATCTTTACAAACAAAGGTTGTGTTTCAAGACATTTTAATAAATCGGGTCAAACGGTTTGAGCCGTTATTGACTCAACAATTTTAGATCAAACGAGTTAAATCGTTACCGATTCAATAGAAATCAAATAAAACTCAATCCATCCAAGGAGTCTTGGGTTTTAATCTCACTAATCTCACTTTACTAGCTTCATACCAAGAAAATCAAAACAAAATATATATTTTTATTTTGAAACTTCATTTAATAAAAGGCCGATAAAATACAACAGAAAGTCAATACATTGTTAAGGGAACAAAACTGCTTCCAGCTTTCCCTAAAAAATTGTAGGACCTAGCCATCTGAGCATAAGTATAAGATTGATAAACGAAGTGTGTTGAAACTTTTTAAAAATTACATGCGAACAATTTTCTAGAACTGCCTGCCAACCTGACTTGACCTTCGTACTTATGGTCTTCATTGATCATCTCTGGTCTTCACCTATGCTGAATAGGTAAGAGAGAAAGTAGAGAAGGGGGATTTTAGGGTATATATTTTGCTTAATAAAGGAAGCTGACCTCACTCAGAAAAAATACAGTAATTATGCACGTCTTTTCTTTCCATGATACATACATAAATAGACAATCCCTCGGTACAGCTATAACTATCTAAATCAACCATCTCTACGTGGGCCAGGCTGAATAATTATTATTATTTTTTTGGTAAAAGGGAATTTCATTGAAATAATTCTTGTGGACATGTCAAGACCTCATCAACAATCAAAGAATGAAGCCAAGGAGGGGAATCCAACCAAACAACCTTTCTCGAACAGGTGATGGCCTTCTTGGCTACAGTATCAGCAACTACGTTTGCTCCCTTAGGAACATAATCTAAAACACAACTAGGAAATTTAGATCTTAACAGCACAATGTCCTCCAAAATCACTTGAGATTCTAAATCTATTGAATGCAGAGAATTCTGAATAGCAGAGATAAGCTTCAAGCTGTCAGATTCAATAATAATAGAATCCCACTTCTTCTCCTTCTCAGTAGCATATTGCAACGCGGTTCGGATAGCGAGGGCTTCACCTCATAAAATCGACTGAAAAACAGTAGGAATAGAGACCACATCAACCAACTCCCCCAAAGAGTTCCTGCACACGAATCCAATACCTCCAATAGAGTCAACCAGGCGGGCGTCCGTATTGATCTTCATAGTTTTGTATCCCCTGCAAAGCAATAGATGTATTTTTAATAAAATCAGAATATGAGAAATGTCTCAGATGCACTAGTCGTGTACTGAGTGTTGTATATATATAGTGTTTATACAATTGATTACAAAAGGGAGGATATTCTTTACTAGATTGCCACATGTGATAAGGATTGCATGCAATCACAAAAGGATACTCTCCTTAATTAGAGTGCCACAGAAATGCCTGGTTAGCCACATAAAGGATACCTGCATAAAAGAGAGTTTTTTTTTACAAATTGATAGTTCTCGGATGCTATGAACTCCTCAAAAGCCTGGTTAGCCTTAACAATAACCTCCACAGGAGAACCAATTTTTTTGATTATTAAATATCAAATCATTCCTTGCTTTCCAGATAAACCAACAAATAAAAGATGCAAGACCAAAGCAATGCATGGAATCCTGTTTCGGTTGGAAATTCCTTGAATTCTAACCAAGGATCCAAGGAGGGATGGAAAGAGAATGATCTTCATGAATCACAATAGCGATAGGATGTTGTATTTTATTTGTTTATCGGTTTTTATTAAATAAAGTTTCAAAATAAAAAATATGTTTTGTTTTGGTTTTTTTGGTATGAGGCTAGTGAAGTGAGGTTAGTGAGATTAGAACTCAAGACCCCTTGGATAGGCTGAGTTTTAATTTGGCTTCTATTGGTAGGTAACGGTTTAATCCGTTTGACCCAAAATTGTTGAGTCAATAATGGTTCAATCCGTTTGACCCGGTTCAATGTCTTTACAAGGGATACAACCTTTCCTTGGGGTGTCATGTTGGTTGAGAGAGAGACACTTTCTTCTTCTAGAGGTGCCTTGAAAAGACATGTTCTCCTCTATAAATAGAAGAGGGGGAAACCTTAAAAATGGTTAGAAAAAACTAAATTTTCTTGGTTTTTTTCCTCTCACTCTTTCTTCCTCTTTGTAAGCACATACTGAATGTATTCCCCAATATTTTTTTGAAACATCGTTATTTTGCTGAAATTGTATTATCGTCTTGCATTTGATCTAAGTATAACTCTGACGTACTCAAAGGGGCACATTAGACTAGTGCAGGTTTAATGCGGGAAGCCAAGACTACTTTATCTTGGAGCCAGATTTGCATCATAACCCGATTACACCTGTGAGGGCAAATTTTGACTTTAAGACGGATCCGCATCCTCTCCCACCTGAGTTTAGGCGGGAGACTTGGCGGCCCGGATGGATGGCGCCACTTGACTCTCGGGTGGATCGGAGCCCTCTATCCGAGCCGACACCCCTGTCGGCTCAGCTTGTTGGCTTGGGTGTCCGCTCAAATGGAGGGCTCGGATCCATTCGAAAGCCAAGTGGCCACCATCCATCTGGGCCACCAAGTCTCTCACCCAAACTTAAACGAGAGACAATTTCTATACCTTTAAGACAGTATCGATTATGATACGATCCAACCTATATTGTTATCATCTTGAATGACTTTTATTCTATTGTCTTTTCAACTTCTCATTGCCAACCTAAATAGACCAGTGATTTTGATTTAAAGGTCAATTATTTTATATTTATACAACAATCTAAAGTTAGATAACCGAGGTCCATGATTGGACAATTTGTTGTGGTGCTTAAAAGCGTAGTCCGTAAATCACCTCTTAAGAACCCGCACGATTGGAAGAAGTGTCCCTTGACTTTTGCACTTTTTTTTTTTTTTTAATACTAAACGGCTCTTAAAGAGGGAACCGAATCTTCTCCCGCCGCAGGAGATTCCTGCCGTTGATCCAAGGGCTGGGGATAAGTCGGCCTGTCTACCAATACATTGGGAGATGGGTCGACTAAAATCCCACCCTTAATCGGCGACAGGTGGACGAAAGAAGATTTTTATACCTTAAAGAGAACTGAATAGGCTTTGCCGTGGCACTGGTACTAGTGGTCACACCCTTTGGGTTATTTTTAAGAAGTGTTTTTATGATTAATAAATACAACGATTGGGATCTGCAGTACGTCTACTAGTTGGTTTGTCCAACGGATTCCAAATCGATAGATATATTATCTTATTGTTAAGGGAAAAAGACATAGTCTTTCCTGTAACTTATCTTAATGGTAATTGATTCCTAAAGTTTTCGAAAAAGACAATTATCTCTCTTAAAAATATTATTAAAATACATATAGACTCACATTGTCAGGAATATTCCATTAGATGTTAACGGTGGGAGTCTAATATTTTCTTAATGACCAAATTACCCTTTATAAATATGACTGATTTAAAAAATAAAAAAAAGAAACCAAGAAATAAAGGAGATGAAGTTTCTTTAGAACAACGGTTTAACCAACTCCATATATAGGGATCTTCTTCCCGGACACCACCACTGCCACCGTTGCAACTTATGCATCTACAAATTTACCCAAGAATTCAAAACAGGAGAACAAACTCATCGATCTTAGTTTACTTTTTCATCGATTGTTTGGAATCCGAAACCCACTTCGAATCAAACCAATAATAATCTCTGAGGTTCCCATCTGATTCCAGCTTGAGTCTTCGGATACCTGAAATTGAACTTTGAAAGGTGTCGAAAACTTGTATGTCTTCTGTCTGAGAGGGTGAGTCTTTGAAATTTGAAGCGCTAGATTCGAATTGAAATGGGTTTTTCATTTCCTGCAACTGGGAGAGGAGAGGGACAGATGCCGATGGTTTCTGGGTTTTCGTCATTGGAACAGAGGATAGAGGGTTTCTCTTTTTCGAATTCGAGGTGGAGAGAAGGGTAGATGCCAATGGAGGTTTCTTGTCTTTGATGGGAGTGGAGGAGATGAAATACCAGAACTTCTCCTTATCGTTCCCTTTGCCTTCTCTTTTGTTTCAATAGAGCAAACCCTTCAAGAAGATCCATCTCTTGGAGCTAAGGGTGTCAAAACTAGGCCCGGCCCGGTAGCACGGACCGAGCCAGCCCGATATAACCCGAACCCAGCTCGGACCGAGCCTTAATGGACAGGTTTTGGTCTGAGCTTGTAAAGCCCGACACCGTTTCAGCCCAAACCGAAGCCAAACCGGACCGCTTCGTTAAGAAGCCCGTATTAGCCCAAACCGATAAAATCCAACCCGAACACCGGTAAGGTCCGTTCGGGCCCAATTTCTTAATTTTAATGGTTTTAAGTTTTAATAGATTGTGTTACACTATTAAAGTTCACTTCATGATTTAGAAGATTTTGTGAATCTATAGTTGAAAAGATTATGTTAATTGTTATAGTTTATTAAATTATATACATATGGAAGTAATAATGCTAATTTTATAGATAGAAATAATAAAATAGGTTATATAGTTTACATATAAAAGGGGCCCGATAAGCTTGATAAACCCGATCCGGACCGAACCAACCCAAAATCACCTCAATAAATCCAGCCCGATATCAAACCGACACCGGACCAGCCCGTTAGTTATTGTGTCCAGCGCAGCCCACCCCAGCCCGAACTCTTAATGGACATGTTTTGGGCTGGGCTTATAAAACCCGACATCGGTTCAGTCCGGACCGAAACCGGCCCAAACCGTCCTATTGACACCCTTACTTGGAGCTCCTCCCCGAAGAAGAAGACCTAGAAGATGAAGCAGACACGGAATAAAAAATCTGGAAAAAACTGGGTTCAGGGTTTAGGGTTCGAGCAACCCTGGAATAAATAATCTAGAAGAAACTAGGTTCAGGGTTCGAGCAAAGCCGTTAATGGCACCATAACTTTTTAAACTAAACCCCAGGCAAACAAGCAGTCCACGCTTGTATGGAAAAAATGTTTTCTTCGTTTCCTTTGCCTGGGCTCTCTTTGTTGTTTAATGGAGCTCATGAAGTGATGGAGGTATCCCCTTCTTGCGGCAGCCCTCTCTCTCTCTCTCTCAAAATCCCATACCAACTCCCATCCGTCTCTTCCTTTCAAATAACCCTGAAACAAACGGCCATAAAGTCGAGTTCCTCAATTCCGGAGATTGCTTGAAGGTGAGAGGGCAGAGGGATGAAGAGAAGAAAGAAGCTTGGGAAAAATCAATATAGGTTTTTTTTTTGTTTTTTTGTTTTTTTTTTATAATTTGGAGTATAATTGTCAATGAGTATACAAGGGAGGTAACGCCATCAAAAATTGGGGCAATTTGTCTTTTTCGAAAACTTTGGGCCATTGTGAACTATTACCTAGGTAAATGGTTTTTTTTTTATGGGTAAATTACACCAGAGATATTTAATGTTTTGAGAAATTATACCAGATGTATCTCACGTTTCAAAAATCATACCAAAGATACTTGACATTTTAAGAAATTATACCAGAAGTACCTTACGTTTCAAAAATATTACAGTTGGGGTATCTTTTATTTTTATTTTTATTTCTAAATTTACTTCTGTTTTAACATAACTTTCTTGGTCTCTTTTGGTTGACTCTCTCACCATTCCGTTGTCGCAACAATTCATTACTCAGATTCCCATGTGCTCATCGCTGTCTCAATTGCGATCAGAACTGTATCTATGAGTCATAGTGAAACAACGAATGTAGTCAAACCTTCATGGACATGCGCGCCTGATTACTGGAGACTCTTTTATTCTAATATTTGCAATAGAAAATTAATTTAATAAGTGAAAAATAGCAAAACCTGAGAGGTTGGTGATTAGGCTAGACAGGAGGATTACAATATTTGGATATTCATGCTCTTGAAAGTGAAAACGAATGGATGTGTTTGTAGCACAATAGTAGCAGTTACCTGAGTTTACTATAAATCCTGTGGAATGATAACTCTCTCATTCATTGGATTTTTTACCCTCACTTATTAAAAGTTGTGTCCACTTTGGGACAATGAAATTCATTCGTAACAGTTCTTTGTGGTGACTTTTAGGAAAGTCATAATTCTTTTAGGAACATCATGTTTATTTGGGTAAACAGCTCAAATTTAAGACGTATTAAGAGAATTCTGAGAGGGCAATAAACCCGAATCTGAATTGGTCAGTAGGTTTTGTTTTCTTTTGTCATAAGTGTGACAGAACATAGTTTAAAAAAAAAAAAAAAAATTCAGTTTGACCGGGGTTATTTGCATATGATCACGTAAGATTAATTATTTCTTAATTGGACTTGAGAAGTCCAAGGGTTGGCAAACAGTACCTTAAGACCAAACTTAGTTGATAAAGTCGGTTGTTTAATTTTAAGACAGGAATACTTTTAGTCAAATAAAACACCATTGACTTGTATGCTTGTATTTATGGTGATACATGGGAATAATATCACTTAAAAAAAAAATTGTGGTGAAAATGCATATTGTCCATGAAAAATATATTTTAAAGAGATAAATAGTTCAAACAAATGGTTTACTAGAAGCTTTATTATATAAACATGTATTTTTATCTTGTAAATTATATGGCATGGAGTTAAAAAGAAAAAAAAAATGCTTCAATTATGCATTGACTGCATATAAGTTGTTGAAGCATAAATCCAAGATAACGGCATTTAAGGCCTAATTGGTTGGTCTGATTGATTGTCTATTTAAAACAACAATCATGTACTTTACTTGGATAAATAGTATATCAATTTTTAAGTTAGTAATTATATGCATAAAGTTGCATGGTCATTTGCACTTATATTTTCCTTATATTGACCAAAAGTAGTTGAAGGGACTTGTTATTTTTTGATAAACTCGTAATTATGCATGGGTAAATAAGAAGAAAAATGTGGGGGTTGCAGGGTCACCCACTAAAGGTATTTCTATTGGCATAGGTAAAATATTTTAATGTAAATCTGGCTTATTATGGTTTTCATTGGTAATTTATTTGGTAAATCCCTCTATAAAATTTTGAATGGATAGTATGGAAGAAGTAATGCTTGGAAGATTTATTGTAAGTGGTTATATTCTATTTGTCTATACATTAAAATCATATTAGACTTTAATTAGTCTAAGTTGTTGGCAATTTAAGTCAAAGTGATCTATTTTAATGATTTTAATGTCCAGAGATATTTACATTGTTTAAATGTTTTTTTTTTATACATTTGACTATGCTTGTGTTTATGGTTGGGTGTATTGTTGGGCTATGATAAGTTCAAGTGTAAGCGATATAAAAGCCAGAGACCAATTTGAATTGATTAACTTATCCAAAATGCTTAATTGAAACATGTGGCTTATTGATAAATGAAATTCTATATATACATGTATATAGTTTTATTGAAAATATTACAAATGTTATTGTTAACTATGTTTATGTTAATTAAATGCTATGTTTTGAAACAAAGTGCATAGATACTGAAATATGGTAGGTTATTATATGCATGCTCGGGGAGAGTATGGTAAAAAAAAAATTATGAAAATTTTATAAGCATATAGTTTTTGCATGGTGAGAATTTATTTGAGGAAAAAGAATAGTAATAAATGTAAGTAGAGTGTGGTTCATCTCTACTTAACATTATGTGGTTATGGAATCTAGAAGATAAGCCTAGATTCGAAAACATTACCATGTGTAATAAAAGACATGCATAAGCATGTGTTGATGGGGGAGTAACTGAAATCTATGATATTGGTTCTACCATGCAAAATTTCATGAGACGTTGTGAGATTTAAAGATCAAGATAGGGGTCAAGTGGCTAAATATCTCAATGATAAATATATGATGAAAATTGAAACCGATTGTGCTATTTTAAGTAACATGCAAAAAGCAAGAAACACAAGTGTCACGTAAGACAAATATGATTTGATCGGTGTTACGGTTGAAAATCGTCCGCCAATCCGCGCTCTGAATGACCTGCAATCACAGAGAAGAGACAAAGGAGTTGGGCGCCTAAGCCCCGGGTACACTCCGATGCCTAAGTTAGATTCCCAAGGTAAACAGTCAAGAGATAGCAGAAAGCTACCTCCAGTTTAGAGAGTGGGACGATGAGAGAGTTTGAGCTTGCGAGAGGAATGAATAATGGCTCGTAACTTGTGCGTGCGTGCGTAAGAGATTACCTTGAGGGATTGCCCTCTACTTATAGATTGGGAAGAGGCATGGAGGCACCAGGACTCAAGGAAGTAGATCGCCAATAGAACTGCCACGTGTCGCACTGAGGGACACCTGGGTGGTAGACTCTGAGTAGGAGTCGGAGACCTTAGCCAAGGAAGCTAGGTCGGTCAGCTCTGGGACTGACACGTGTCAACGTGTGAGTGATGACTGACCGGAATAGTCGGTGTCGTATTAGACTGGGAGAAGGACTCCCCGGAGGTAGCATAATCACAATGGGACTCTGGCTTCCGACCGAGAACCGTAGCCGAGTAGGACTATGACTCCGAGCGCTACCCAAGAGACCGGGCGCACGAGAGGCCTTATGCATGATAGGCCGAATGCACGATACCGAGCGCGAGATACTCCAAGGGCTCAAGCTCCGAAGGTAAAACTTGACATGTGTAAGATTAAAAATGGAGGGGATTTTTCCCTCCTAACAGATGCCCCTTGCGCTGTCGGATGCAACGAATTCGGCAGTGCAATAAGTTTAAACCGTTGAATAAACCTGCACCGTATGAGGCCGATTGCTAGACTGATGGCTGCATTGACTGACTCCGGGTGCTCCTGAGTGGGAGCGGTTCCATCAACCACCTGCACGATTGATTGAAGCGCGGGGCTCGAGGCGTTAAGCTCGGGTTCCGCAAACATGTTCGACCGTCGATCCCTTGATTTGACGCGGATCGACCCTTGATCTGATGACCACCAGGAGGCGGTGTGCCTCGAGAAGAAGCGCCATTAACTGCCGCTCGTCTTCGAAACCGTTAAATGCATCGAATGGTTGATATTGAAACGACACGGATCAACATACGGCTACCAGGAGGCGGAGTGCCTCGAGAAGGAGCACCATCATTGCGCATGACGTCAGACTGTCACGTCGCGTCCGGCCCGGCAGACGACGACCAATGGAGCTGAGGCATGTGTCTGGAACCCGAAGAGACGGTTCATGGTCACAGGACCTATAAATACTCTCCTACTGCATTCATTCAATCATTTGCTTCAATTGCAACCGGAGTTTTATCAGAGCACTCGGAGTCTAGTCGAACTTCCCCATTTTCGATCTTTGCTTCTACAGTCGGAGTTCAATTTCTTCCAACCAGTAAGTCTCCTCTCATTTCCTTTCTTGTTTGTTCATGCTTAGTAGCTTTTCTTTCAACAGTATTACCTCTTCCGGTAGAGTGAGAGTGAGCGAGAAAATGTCCC
Source organism: Protea cynaroides (assembly GCA_028583415.1). Classification (NCBI taxonomy): domain Eukaryota; kingdom Viridiplantae; phylum Streptophyta; class Magnoliopsida; order Proteales; family Proteaceae; genus Protea; species Protea cynaroides. The sequence goes on from CM053273.1 coordinate 6,107,347, forward strand.
TTTCCCGAACTTCTTCTTCTTCTTCTGAGGGGTCATCCTCCTCCAGGGAAGGATGGTCTGCTGCCTCCAAGGCTTCCAATACGGTTTCAGAGGAGGAACTTGAGAAGAGTTCCTCTGAGGCCGAAGAGCGTGGTCGCCCCATGGGCCCCACAACTCAATGGGCTTCTCGTCAGAGAGGCAGCCGACCGTTAATAACCGCATTCGGCACCGTCCCAGCATGGAAGGTGGCAAGTAGGATCAAAACCGAAGCGGCTTTGTTATCGATCTACCGGGCATATTAGCTCGTAGAGCCAATGATGAATGTCCGCGTTCGGCTTCCGACCTCCGATGAGCGGGCCTGTATTGTGAACACGTCAGAGATTTGCGTGTACGAACACACCCTGAAGTCAGGGCTCCGGTTTCCCCTTCACCCATTAGTTGTAGAAATTCTTCAAACCTACCGCATCGCCCCCTCCCAGCTTGCTCCGAACGGGTGGCGATGCATTTTTGCTTTCATCCTGTTTGTCCGCCGACTGGGTGAGACTCCGACCTTGAACTTGTTTCGGTCGGTCTTCCAGTTGGCCAGTCTGACCGAGGCCCGGGCTATGACCGGGTGGTATTTTTTTAGTTAGAGGGGCGGAAAGAAGCTTCCGGCTATCGCCCAAAAGCCTTCCTCCATCCATGGGTGGAAGGACAAGTTTTTCTTCGTGGGTCCCCCCGCGGACGGCTCGGCTCTTCCTCTGTCGAATGTTTGGCTGGTGGTCGACGCCACGGGGTTCAACAAAATCCCCTTCCTGACGACGGAGGAGAGAAGGACTTAGAAGAAGATGATGGCCGGGCAGACTGTGCGCCTCTCCGACCTTGCGGACCCCGTGCAGTTGGCCGAGCACGGTCTTCTCGGTGAGTTTAATAACATTAGGACTCAGACTATGTACTGCTGCCATTTTGATGTTGTCACTAACTATTTTTTTTTTCTTTTTTGCAGTGAACTTTAAAGACGACAAGATCGTTGCCCGGATCATGGGTAAGCGGAGGGCCGACGCCGCGAAAGGAGTTCAACCGGCTGGAGGCCAGGCGGGCGCCCCCCACGGAAGGAGGCGAAGGCCACGGTCGAGGCAAAGGGCAAGTGGCCCATGCCTGAAGAGCCGCCTAAGAAAAAAATAAGGTCGGCCGCGGAGCTCCCGACCGACATATACAAGACAAGGCCGGCCCCCAGGCTCGACCGCGGAAAGGAGGCAGTGGCGGGGGCTACGGCGAAGGAAGCCCAGCCCCTTCATGCGGTTGTCGGGAAGGCAGCCAAGGCCGATAAAGGCGCGGTGACGCCTGCAGCGAAGAGGGCTACCGAAAGCCCTAAGGTGGTTGATCTGACCGGGGCCTCCAAGGAGGAAGCCGAGCGTGCGGCCCACCAAAAGGGCGAGAAGTAGGAGGCTCCGAAGATAGCCTTTTCCCCCGAGCTCCGACTGAAGTCGACGGATTCGGTCTTTAGGAGTACGAGGGTGGCTAGGATCATAGTCACCGAGGGACGCCTCTTGGAGGATAAAACCTTCACGTCCGCCCTTACAAACGAGGACGTCTTCACCCGGGCATTCACAGCATGCGCCCAGGTATTGTTCGGTGTTTGTCTTTGTCTTTCTTTGTTGTATTCTCACATTTATAGTACTGACTGCGTTCCCTTGGTGCAGGCTAGCAATATTCTCGCCGAGGTCAGCGAACGAGCATGCCGCACGTTTTTCGATCTAGATGAGAAGGAGGTCCTGGAGATCTCTCTGCGCGAAGCTTTGAAGGCCACCAAAGAGAACCTTGTTAACAAGTCCTCGGAGGTCAAGGGCCTCATTGCAGAGAAGACCAACCTCCGGACGTCCCTGGACAAGGCCGAAGCCGCTCTCGATGAGGAGCACAAGAAAGTGCATTCTTCAGAGGAGAAACTTCGGGCCTCCGAGGACAAGGGGCGAAAGGCTGAGGAAGATCTGCAGGCTGAGGTGCAGGCGAAACTGGCGCAAGAGGAGAGGCTTCGGAAGGCCGAGGAGGCGTTGAACAAGACCGAGGAGGCTCACCGGGAGAGTTTGGCTCGGGCAGTCAAAGAGTATAAATCTTCGGCCCAGTACGACGAGGACGTCGAGGAGGTCGCCTATGGATACTTCGAGAGGGGGGTCATGTATCTGAGGGAGCAGCTGATGGATAAGGGTGGCCTCAAGGTAAACTGGTCGACGATCCTGATTGTCGCCCAAATTAAAGGGTTGGGGTCCTCGGCACCCGTAGAAACCCCGCCCATCGCTGAGGAGGGCCTGGCGGAGCCGACAATAGCTATGGAGGCTGATCCTATGCCAGAGGACGACCTCCCCCCTTATGAAGTGTCGTAGACGCCTCTCGTGGATCTCCTCGATCTTGCGCCACCATCCGAGGATCAAGCAAAGCCGCCCGCTGAGGAGAACCGGTCTTGAAGAGGCCTTGTATATATGTATTTTGTTTTTTGTTTAATTGTATATTTGTACCCCTGCCCTTCAAGGGCCTTGATCAATAAACATCCCTTTTTTGTATATCTGTTGTCTGCCAATCTTTTCTGCTCGGCCTTCGGTAGGCCAATAATAAGTAATTAAAATAGCTAGGGTCAGTAGCTTGTAGTAGAGTCCGAAAATGAACGATGTCGAATCCGACTGTGGACATGCCTTAGAAAAATGGCCAAGGCATTGTTACATTTGTTGTCTTGACTGCCTCTGACCCCGGAAGTGTTGTCGGCTTGGCGATTAGGCTGGCCGATGGCACTTAGGTATATCCTTGCGGCGTGATATTTGGGAGACGAGTATGGTTTGCCCCATCCGGGATACTGATGTTCGATCGCGTAGTTAGATAGATGTTGTTTCCTGTCGCAGTCGGCGTGTAGACCGTTGCAGACAGATACGAGTTTTGTCTTCATGCTACCTTGGTCTGCTTGTGGACCATGGTAGGAAGATACGGGTGTGACCTTCATGCGACCGTGGTCTGCTTGTAAACCATGGTCAGAAGGTACGAGTATGGTCTTCATGCTACCTTGGTCTGCTTATGGATTGTGGTAGGAAGATGCGGGTATGACCTTCATGCGACCGTGGTTTGCTTGTGGACCATGGTCGGAAGGTACGAGTATGGTTTTAATGCTACCGAGGTCTGCTTGTGGACCGCGGTAGGAAGATACGTCGACGGCTCTTGAGATCGGTTGGGCCGGATGGAACGGCTAAGAAACAATTGCTGAGATGACTGAATTATACGTGCTGTTCTGTATTAAAATGAAAAATAAGCGGATTCCCTCATGGGATCCGATATACAATTGAGACTTAAAAATTGACAAATCTGTAAGAAGTTTCTGATTAATGATAATATTTCCGAAGGTTGGTGGCATGCCACGTCCTCGGAATTTCTTCACCGTCCATGGTGGTCAGCTTGTACGAGCCTTGGCGTCCTGTTCTAAGCACGCGATACGGTCCTTTCCAGTTCTTGGCCATCTTACCTTGATTTGTGGGATCGGAGACTACCGTTTTTCTAAGGACCAGATCTCTGACTTTAAATTGCTTTGGTTGGACTGTCTTGTCCTAGTGACGGGTCATCGCCTGCTGGTAACTTGCCATTCGAAATGCTGTCGATTCCCTTACGTCTTCCAGGTTGTCGAGGTTCGTCCGTAGATCTTCAGAGTTGGTGTGCTCGTTGAAGTTCAGCATCCAGAATGTTGGATGGAAGACTTCAACGGGGACGACTGCCTCCGTGCTGAAGGCGAGCATAAAGGGTGTCTCTCCCGTAGGTGTTCGGCTGGTCGTCCTATATGACCAGACGATACTTGGTAGCATATCCACCCACTTTCTTTTTGGTCTTCTACCATCTTTTTCAGGCCGCACAATATTGTTTTATTGGTGGCCTCGGTCTGGCCGCTTGTCTGCGGATGTCCGACTGACCCAAATCTATGGTCTATTTGAAATTCTTCGCAAAAGTTTGCGAAGGATGCGCTGGCGAACTGAGTACCGTTATCCGTCACAAGGACTCTCGGCACGCCGAACCTGTACATTACCGAGTGTCTGAAGAACTGTTCCACTTTGGAGGTGTCGATCTTGGCTACGGCTTCGACTTCGATCCATTTGGTGAAGTAATCAATGGCCACTATGACGTATTTCCGTTGATAAGTAGCTTGGGGGAAGGGCCCCATGATGTCCATACCCCATATTGCAAATGGGAGGGGACTTGTGATTGGTTGTAGTGTAGCGGCCGGAGCATGTTGCACAGGTGCATAGAACTGGCATTTGGTGCACCTACGGACAAATTCGATGTAGTTGTCGTGCATTTTCGGCCAATGGTAGCCTTGGCGGAGGATCTTTTGGAAAAGCGATCGCCCACCCTGGTGTCGGCCGTAGATACCTTCATGTACTTCTTTCATAACGCTCTCGGCCTCGTCTGATCGCAGGCACCTAAGCAGCGGTAGGGTATAGGATCTCCTGTATAGTACATCATTGTAAAGACATGTTGGTTCGAATGGTCTTTACAAGGGACACCCCCTTTCCTTAGGGTGTCTTGTAAAGACATGTTGGTTCGAAGAGAGACACTCCCTTCCTTTGGGGGTGCCTTAAAAAGACATGTTCTCCTCTATAAATAAAAGAGGGGGAAGCCTTAAAAATGGTTGGAAAATTAAGTTTTCTTGGTTCTTTTTCTTTTACTCTCTCTCCCTTTTTGTAAGCACATACCGAGGGTATTCTCCTATGTTTTTTCAAAACACCGTTATTTTGCCGAAATTGCATTATCGTCTTCTATTTGACCTAAGCATAACTTTGACGTACTCGAAAGGACGCATTAGATTAGTGCAGGTTTATGCAGGAAGTCAAGTCTACTTTATCTTGGAGTTAAATTAGCATCATAACTCGATTGCAACTGTGGGGGCAAATTCTAACTTTAGGACAGTGTCGATTGTGGTACGACCCAACCTGTATTATCATCATCTTGAGTGACTTTCACTCTATTATCTTCTTCAACAAATCATTGCAACACTAAACAGATAAGTGGTTCTCATTTAATGTACAATTATTTTATATTTATACAACATAGGAGAACCAAACCATACCGCCTTCGAGAAAGGGCAAGTGAGAATAATATGATCAATACATTCAAACTCAAAACCACATCTCTTGCAAGAGAGATCTGATTTAATATTTTTTTTTAGGTAATTCGATTTAATATTTCTTCTAGATAAATCTTCGCTCGAACCAAGAGCTAGATTGCAAGCTCTCTAGAGGAAAGATTTGATTTTTAATAACGTTTTGCTATGCCATATCTTTTCCAGTGAACTTTCGTAAACAGGTTCAAATGTGCTGAACATGATGATTGTTATTCAGTTCTATGCCTTTCTTATATAAAGGTATACTATGGATAAATCCGATGACAATTGGAATCCCATTAATCTGGCCCAGGATATGGTTATAGTTACATATATAGATTGCATATAATTTAAATTCAGATTTGTACTGCTGTGTCATCCTTATCCGAAGGAGGATTTGTTGCTTCTATTAGTCCTTTGGAGTTTTGATTTGTTAGGTGTCTTACACCTTCATGTCTACCCATATCAGTGAGTCCAGTTGTATAGATAACATTCCACACCTCTTTGGAGATAATTTTCCATTGAGGAATATTGGAAGTAGAAGGAAGATCACGATCCGCCTCTTCAAAGAGATTAGGTATGAAATGGTAAGCTGATTTAACAAACAAGATACCAATCCTAGCTCCACCCCAAACGAGTTTGTCCTCCAAATGATAAAGACTAAGCTGAATCTTTAGAATATTAGAAATATCCTCATGATTCAAAAACAACTCAAGAAGATCTGAATCTTTAGAATATTAGAAATATCCTCATGATTCAAAAACAACTCAAGAAGATCTGAATCTTTAGAATATTAGAAATATCCTCAGGATGAAAAAACAACTCGAAATATCCTTAGGATGAAAAAAAATCTCAAGAAGATCTAAATTTTCAGACTATTCGAAATATCCTCAGGACAGAAAAACAACTCAAGAAGATCTAAATCCTTAGAATATTAGAAATATCATCAGGAGGAAAAACAACTCAAGAAGATCTGAATCTTCACAATATTAAAAATATCTTTAGGATGAAAAAACATTTCAAGAAGATCTGAATCTTTAGAATATTAGAAATATGGAAAATTTTCATATACCCACCATTTAGGATTAGAAACCTCATCTACCTCCACAAGTTTGCAAAAACCTTAACCACATCCAACTAACTGACGTAAATCACTAAAAATGTTGAAATACAGTTTTACCCTTCATATTGAAAATTGAAAATTTTAAAAAGTATATTGAATGACTAATTTGACCTTTCTAATTCTAATGGATTCTAATTCCATCTGATTTAAAAAAATACAGTTTTATCCCATAGATTCTAATTTCAATCTGACGGTTTCAAAAGTTTGACTTCTAAAATTATATCAGAGACGGAGAAGAAGATCGAAAACTCTGGATTTAACTAGAATTTCAGGGGAAAACAACAAAAGAAAGGTAACAAACACTAGTTTCGCTAGCGGCGCTTGAAACTAGTTCATCTGATTCGGATGTCAGATGAACAAAATATGAAGAATTGAAGCTTTGACGATAATTCGGCTAGCAACTTTGCATGGGACCCGCAGGCGCCTTCTGCCCAAAATTCTTTACGTCCGCTTTGAAGAGGACGGACAATGGAGCACAGTGGCACTTGAATCGTCTGATTCAGACTTCGGATGATCAAGATATGAAGAATTAGAGTTTCGACGATAATCCTACCAGCAACTTTGCATGGGACCCGCTGGCGGCTTCTGCCCAAAATTCTTTACGTCCATTTTGAAGAGGACGGACAATGGAGCACAGTGGCGCTTGAATCGTTGGATTTGGATGTCGGACGATCAAGATATGGTCGAATGAAGTCCGATCGATTTTAATCATGATAATTTGCCCAATAAATCCTTAATTTATGATAATTTACAGAAAAGCCCTTGGATTTAATAAGTCAATTTCAATCCGACTAAAATTGTGACATCTTCTTCGTTTGATATCAGAATTGAGTGATTTTGGTATCATTTCGAAGGTATTTTCATGACCTTGCTGTAGGGCCCGCCAAATTCAGCCTTGAAATCACCGCTTAGCATCCAAACCTTAAATTGATCCGCAACCCTTCTGAATATGCCCACCAAGACTCTTGTACATTGGGGACACTCTGTCTCAACCCAGAACACCATAAAGAGCACAGAGGAATTGATCGACTATTGGTTTGAGAGGGTTTCACTCGCCTCCCTTGTACTTTCCAAATTTTCATCCCCCTCCGCTCTCTTACTGCCTATACACCAATAAAGTTCTGTTTGGCTGGGGATGGCAAAAATAGGGTGCTTACAGGGATATGTCTGGAAGTACGGTCGGAGCTTCCGCGCGGCTGTGACTAAGGCGAGCGCTAGTTTTTCAATCGGTTTGTACCTGGTCTCGACGTCGAGCAACACTTTGTTGACATAGTAGATTGGTCGCTGGACCTTGTCTTCGTCCTTCAGCAGGACAGCGCTGACTGCGCGGTCGGAGACTCCGAGATATAGTTGCAACTCGTCCCCCGGGTTTGGCTTCACCAGCAGGGGAGGTGATGATAAGTATGCCTTGAGGTCTTCGAAAGCCCTCTGACATTCTCCAGTCCATTCAAACTTCCCGACACCCTTCAGTGTTTTGAAGAAGGGGAGGCAACGTTCGGCAGACTTAGACATGAAACGGCCGAGCGCGGCTATTCGACCATTCATCTCTTGCACTTGTTTCCCTCTGGTTGACGCATCCATGTCCATGATGGCCATGATTTTTGAAGGGTTTGCCTCAATGCCCCTCTGCGAGACCATGAATCCTAAGAACTTTCCTGATCCAACTCTAAAGACACACTTTGTAGGATTGAGCTTCATGCTGTGTCTTCGAAGGACCTGGAATGTTTCACCAAGGTCGGCCATGTGGTGGTCGGCCTACTGGCTCTTAACAAGGAAGTCATCGACATACACTTCCATATTTCTGCCAATCTATCGTCTAAAGACTTTGTTGACTAGTCTCTGATAGGTGGCTCCTGCATTTTTGAGGCCAAAAGGTATGACCGTATAGCAGAAGAGCCCCTGATTGGTGACGAAGGAAGTATATTCCTCGTCGGCCTTTCGCATCTTTATTTGATTGTAGCCGGAGTACGCGTTGAGGAAATTGAGTAACTCGTGTCCGGCAGTAGCATCAATCAGCTGGTGAATGCACGGCAGCGGATAGCTGTCCTTTGGACAGGCTTTGTTGAGGTCGGTGAAGTCTATGCAAATCCGCCACTTGCCGTTAGACTTAGGCACCATGACAACGTTGGCGAGCCAGTCCGGGTAGTCGACCTCCCGTATGAAGCCGGCTGTCAGTAGCTTCTGCACCTCCTCGTCTATGACAGACTGCCGGGCGGGTGCAAAACTTCTCTTCTTTTGCCGTACAGGCCGATGCTGAGGGTTGACAGCGAGGTGGTGTTCGATGACATCTCTGGGAATCCCAGGCATCTCAGAGGCCGACAATGCAAAAACATCAAGATTCTGCCGCAGAAATTCGATTAACTGTTCTCTTTGTTCCTCGGGCAGCAAGGAGCCGACCTAGAATGTCTTCTCGGGATGATCGTCCGCAATCGGAATCTGTAGAAGTTCCTCCGTGGGTTCTCCTCTGTTGGGAGAAAGGTTTTTGGGAACATCCACCATGTTCACCTATGCGGCCTTCAAGGCCCGCTGACTGTTCTTCAGCTCGGTGGCGTACCACCTCCGCGAAGTGTCCTGGTTTGTTCGGCACTCTCCGACTCCATCCTCGGTCGGGAATTTCATCACCAGGTAGTAGGTGGACATGCACGCCTTCAGCTTGTTGAGCGATGGACGGCCGAGGATGACGTTGTGTGCGGATGGCCGATCGACCACCATGAATTCGACCATTACCCGCCGCTGTTTGGGTTTATGGCCGAGGATGACAGACAATTGGATGCCCCCTTCACCGTGATCGGGTCTCCGGAGAAGCTGATGAGGTCGAAAGTGACGGGTTGAAGCTGATCGTCCGTCAGCAGCATCCTCTGGTAAGCATGGTAAAATATGATGTCCACCGAGCTCCTGGTGTCTACCAAGCACTTCGCGACATCACAATGTCCGATCCCGGCCGTGAAGACATTGGCATCCTCATGAGGGACCGCGATGTTGACAAGATCTTCGTCGCTGAAAATGATGACTTTTCCGGTTCGAGCTCTTTTTGATGGCGATTCCGTCTTGGCTACTAGACGCGAGTAGGCTTTGGCTGACCTGTTGGAGGTGTTTCCGGCTGCGGACCTCCTATGATTGTGAGGACTGATTTGCTCTCGGCTTGGGGGCCCTTGGTGATGGTATAGACCCCATTGTCACCAGGGATGCGCAAGCCCATTGCTGTGCGCGGTCAGTCATCGGGCTGCGGACTGCCGACGAACCTTCGCTCGGCCTTTCTTCTCTTTGAAGCCGGGTGGGACTTCCTTCTTCTTCTTCCCCGGCCTTCTGTTTTCGACCAAGACGGGATGGACCCGGAATGGGTTTGCTGTCGGCCTCCAAGTCTTTCTTTTACCGACATTCTTTCTTTTTATGCTCTAGATGAGCTTTCTATCGTCCCAAACTGGATGGCGCCGACCCACTGTCTGGGGAGCCGACCCACCATCAGGGTCTCTATCATCCCTCCGAGCGGCGTTTTGATTATCGCCCGCGTCCGCTTGGCAGTTGTTGGGATGCGGGTTTCTCGGAGGTGGAGGTGGTAATCAACGGTCCCTTCGAGCGGGAGTCGGTTCTCGGTCTACATTCCGAACGAAGTTACCATAGTATTCTCGTCTGATGAGGTCCTCAATTTCTCCTTTGAGGTACTTGCATTCTTCTATTTCATTGCCATAGTCGCGATGGAAGCGATAGAAACGGGAGCGATCCTTATTCCTCCCGTCGCCGAGTGCTTTTGGCGGTGGTCGGAGGTTCCGATCGTTCTTGATCACTTCGAGGTTCTCCGTCATCGAGATGTTCAGCGGAGTGTAATACTCGAACGTCTTGTATAAGTGCCGGTAGGTCTGATCTTTATCGGACTTCTGCTTCTTTGGGTCTCTCGAGCTGGGGCCGGGTCGGCCGTCTCGGACCTTTTCTTATCTACAGGCTTTGGATCGGCCTTCAGATTGTTCACAGTGTTATTTTTCTGGGCCCTTGTCGTCTCGTCTGTGGAGGCATACTTCTCGCATCTGGCGAGCAGGTCGTCCAAGTTCTTCGGTGGCTTTTTGGCAAGGGACCAACAAAGCTGACGGTCGGTGACGCCTGCCTGCAGGCTAGACATATCTACTGCGGGCTCGACGTCCTTGATTTCAAGCACCTTGGTATTGAAACGCTTGATGAAGTCCCGTAGGGATCGTCCTTTTGCTGTTTGACCGTTGACAGATGGTACGACGTCTTTTTGTGCACTCGGCTTGCTTGGAAGTGCGTCAAGAATTTGTTCGATAACTGTTCGAACGATGTAATGCTCTTCGGAGGGAGATTGTTGAACCATGTGCGTGCGGCTCCCCTGAGCGTTGAAGTAAACGCCCTGCAGATGAGGCTGTCGCTCAGAGGGTAGAATAGTGTTGTAGAGACAAATGCGTCCAAATGCTGCTCGGGGTCGGTACTCCCGTGGTATGAATCCAAGACCGGCATCTTGAAGTTGTCAGGAGGGGGTACCCTCATGATCTCGTCCGAGAGCGTCGTAATTGCTGTATAGGCCGTTCTCGGCGGGGCTACCCTGTTTGCTCCACCTGCTGAAGCCGAGTGGTTATCTCCAATAGACGTCGCTCGACCTCGGACTGGGGCGCGTCCGAAGGTTGAGCGCCAGTTCCTGGTGATACTTCATTGACTCTTTCCTGGCGGAGGGCGTCGAGGAGGGACCTCGCGCCTCTCACCGGGGGCGGCGCAGTTGGCGCCTGGTCTTGATGTGGCGGGGGATGCTGAGCGGCGGACCTCGATCTCCTGCCTGGAAATTATTTGGCAAGGCGTTTGCAAGATCCGCCCTCGTCCTTGGCGGATGAGCCGCTGGTGGAGCTTCCGGTGGCGGATTCGGTACCGGGTGGGGATTCTCCCCTCCTGCTGCCGAACTGCTCGCTCGCGCTCCTCTCAAGACTCTCGCTAGCTGCTCGATTTGCTGTTTCAGCTCATCAAACTGCTGACGAGTGACGTATTGGGGAGGAGGTGGTGGTGGTGTTACCGTCGACGTGTGACTCAGAGCTGGCGTTGGCGCCGGCGGTGGTACTGGTGCTGGTTCCGGTATTGGTGCGGGTTCTGGTACTGGTGCGGGTGCAGGCTCACGGTCTGCCCTCGTCGTGCTTTCACTACTACCCACCTGCACTGATGACTCAGAATGGGCGTGCGACACCCGTGCTCGGGTTCTTCTATGAGCCATCGAAATCAGAGTTCTCACGTGCTAATCTTCAAACTCAGTTAAAAGAGGCCCCACGGTGGGCGCCAAACAGTTACGGTTGGAAATCGCCCGTCGATCCATGCTCTGAATGACCTGCAATCACAGAGAAGAGACAAAGGAGTTGGGCGCCTAAGCCTTGGGTACACTCCGATGCCTAAGTTAGATTCCCAAGGTAAACAGTCAAGAGATAGCAGAATGCAATCTCCAGTTTAAAGAGTGGGATGATGAGAGAGTTTGAGCGTGTGAGAGGGATGAATAATAATAGCTTGTAACTTAGGGTTTACCTTGAGGGATGGCCTCTACTTATAGATTGTGAAGAAGCATGGAGGTACCAGGACTCAGGGGAGCAGACTGCCAATAAGATTGCCACGTGTCGCTCTGTGGGACACTCATGTGGTAGACTCCGAGTAGGAGTCGGAGACCTTAGCCAAGGAAGCTAGGTCGGTCAGCTCTGGGACTGACACGTGTCAACGTGTGAGTAATGGCCGACCGAAATAGTCGGTGTCGTATCAGACCGAGAGAAGGACTCCCCGAAGGTAGCATAATCACAATGAGACTCTGGCTTCCGAATGAGAACCGTAGCTGAGTAGGACTATAACTCCGAGCGCTACCCGAGAAGTCGGGCGCACGAGAGGCCGTATGCATGATAGGCCGAATACACGATACCGACCGCGAGATACTCCGAGGGCTCAAGCTCCGAAGGCGCAACTTGACACGTGTAAGATTTTAAATGGAGGGGATTTTTCCCTCCTAACACAGACCTTTTTCTCTCTCGCTTATTTCGCTTATTTTTCTTCTGTAACCCATGACGGAATAATCCGACACCCAGGATCAAACCCACTACCACCAGCGCTGATATTATGAAGATGAAGATCTTCGTTGCTTGCCCCATGTAGCACATCTTCTAGATTTTCTTCTTTCAAGAAGGAAACAAAAAATTGGGTAATTTTAGGTTTGGGAAGAGGGTAAGGGGAGAAGGTCTCTCATGATATGGGGATACAAGTAAGAGAGAGAGAGAGCAGGAGGAGGAGAAGAAGTCTACATTTTGGTTTTTTTGAGTGTCGGAGCTTGCAGAGTTAATGGAAAAAAAAGGATAAGACATGGGGTTGGTGAATCTGAGTCACATGAACAGAATTATGAAAAACGCAGAGAGGAGTGAGGACGATGGTCGTTTATGGGTATAATGGTCTTTTAACAAGCCTAAAAAGGTATTATCGTCCATTAAAATGTTCAACACATCTGACATCAGCAACTGACGGAATTCTTTTAACAGAGTGGACTTTGTTGATTAACAGAGCAAAGTTTTTGGGTACAAGATGAGGTTATTGCAATCTTGTGGAGGTAGATGTGGTTTCCATTCCTTAATGGTGTTATATGAAAATTTTCCTAGAAATATCCTCAGGATGAAAAAACTTCTCGAAATACCCTCTGGATGGAAAAACAATTCAAGAAGATCTAAATCTTCACAATATTAGAAATATCCCCGGGATGAAAAAACAACTCAAGAAGATCTAAATCTTCACAATATTAGAAATATAAACAACTCAAGAAGATCTAAATCTTCACAATATTAGAAATATCCTCACGATGAAAAAACAACTCAAGAAGATTTAAATCTTCACAATATTAGAAATATCCTTAGGATGAAAAAACAACTCAAAAAGATCTAAATCTTCACAATATTAGATATATCCTCGGGATGAAAAAACAACTCAAGAAGATCTTTCCTCGATTCTAGTGATCAATAAGTTCATAAATGTAAGTAAGAGGACATTCCCTAAAATTAGGACATAAATTCTTAGACGAGGGAATCAAATTATCCTCTCTAATCTTAACATGGGAACCTCCCCACTTGCCAAACCAAGCCAGCCAGAAGATTTTTTTTTATATTTTTTTTTACTACAAATTAAATATAATACCAGAAATTTACTACAAATGATTGATGGTCACTACCCTTGGATCCTCATCTTCTCCTTCAAGAGTTTCTGGAGGAGAGATGATGTTCCTATTGGATAGACGACATATAGGGCTCGGGTGAATCTGAGTCTATACCTTCTGCCGGCTCAGCTTGTCAATTCGGTGTCGGTTTGGATGGAGGGCTCAGATTCACCCGAGCCCCAGGTATCATCCATCCAATGAGGACGCCACCTCTCCTGCAAAAACTCTTGGAGGGGAGGATTTGAATCCACCACCCCTAGGTAAATTTACTACTAATTTTCTCATTTTGATTATTTTTTCGAATTCATCACATTCTATTTTTTTATTACTGTGATTGGTAATGGGGATAGTAAAATTAATCCTTTACCACATGTCCCGTTCCCGGTTTGTCGGGTCATGGCGATCCTAAATCATAGTTATCTCATACGGAACTGCTAACTGGAAATGTGGGATCCAAATCGTCTCATCCCTGAGATTTGGGAGGCATGGCGGCGACCCCACTGGGTGGTCGCCATGTGGAGGTCGGATGAATCTGACCCCTCCGTTCGAGCCGACAAGAGAGTGTCGACTCGAACGGAGGGGGTCGGATTCATCCGATCTCTTGTCGGCTCGAACGGAGGGGTCGGATTCATCCGACCCCCACGTGGCGACCATGCAGTGGGGTCGCCGCCACGCCTCCCGAATCTCAGGGATGAGACGATTTGAATCCGGAAATGTGCCTCCGGTAATTTTTTTTTTTTTTTTGTTTTTTTTTTTTTTTTTTTTTTGGGGGGGGGGGGGGGGTGTGTGGGACCCTGCTATCGTTTTCAGAGGGAACTTTTTGAGGATTATAAAATAATGCCTTTGTTTCGCTTTCAGTCCATCTCTTTCTCACAGTATCACTGTTTCTAGTTCGTTGGTTCTGTGAGAACAGTAATCATGATGAGACTATCCTTCTTACTCTTAGCAGGTCTCGTTATCTTTCAGAGGTATATTTATCATTCTTCCTCGTTTCCTTTACTACCCCGAGTGGTAGTTCTTAGATTACATTTGCAGTCATCTTTTCTTTTTTTTTTTTTCATGATTCCGCTGTAGTTTAATACTTATGTTACAGAAAATCATCTGTACCATTTGTGTCTGTTAATTATCCGAATTATAGCTTGCTTTAAGAGGAGTTTAGGTGCTGGATTAATCTCTTATGTGATATCAATTGTTGGAATTATTTGAATATTATTTTATTTACTGTGTGATAGGAACTCTGTATCTGATTATCATATTTTTGTTACTTTCATGATGAACGTACTTCTTTCATGAAATCTCAGGGGAATTAAATAAAGGAGGCTAATACATTGACAATTATTTGTTTTCGATTATTACTTGCTCTCATCCTTTGTGATTCCTCATACTTCTCTAGGAGTTAATAGTTGAAGATATCAGTCTTGTGAGAATTGTCGGGAACCACCTGTCTCACTGAATTATCTGCTAAACATCCTTTCATTCATGTAGCAGACTCCAAGTAGTTGTGATTAAGCTTCTTTTTTTTTTTTTTTTTTTTTTTTTTTTTTTTTTGGAGTTGAGGTGTATGTTACATTGCTATATGTAAGTAATGTTTGTATCAATAGCAAGAACGACACTTGCCAATTTTCTGATTCATGGAATAATAAGTAAACGAAGGCCCATCTTTATGTACTACTTTATTTTTTACACATTTTTTTGTTTGATTATGGATTTTGCTGAATGAATTCCCAGGAAATTAACAGGATATTGATTTTATTAATTTAAAGAGGAATAACATATGACCTGTTACAGGGAATTATCTGGAGCTTTGTCTCAGAAACTGGAGGAGCAGTCTGAACATCCTCCAAGAGGCTGGAATTCGTATGATTCCTATTCATGGATCATCTCAGAAAGTGATTTTCTGGAGAATGCTGAAATCGTTTCTAAGAGGCTACTCCCTTATGGATATAAGGTAAAAAATTTCAAGTCAAACCTGTGATTCAGTTGTAGATGTAATATTATTATTATTATTATTATTTTTAGTTGGTTGATGCAATTATTATTTTAATCAATCTATATTGCAATATTTACTTTTTGTTTTACTTAACCTATTTTCTCTCTTCAAAAAATTTGTAGTATGTTGTGGTTGATTTCCTCTGGTATAGAAAGTTGGAGGATGGTGCTTCCGTAGATTCGCTTGGATTTGATGTAATAGATGAATGGGGGAGGGTGATTCCTGATCCAGGGAGATGGCCTTCTTCTAGTGGTGGCAAAGGATTTTCTGAAGTAGCCAAGAAAGTTCATGACATGGGTTTAAACTTTGGGATTCATGTTATGAGGGGAATAAGCACACAGGCAATCAATGCAAACACCCCAATCCTGGACACAATAAAGGTCTTGCCTTCCCTCCCATCATAAATTTTAATTCCTTTGTTATTTCCTTTTGAAAATAAATGAGGCCAAATACATTAAAATTAAAGTTTACAAGAATAAAAGAACTGACTGCACAATTTTGCAGTTATAGCCTGCAATGGGACTGACTACTTATCTTTTGAATAACAATAAGAAAAGGAAAATCTCAACTAATGAACTTGGAATTTTGACGCAAGACCTCTGTTGCAACTAACTCCTTGAACCTTCATTTGTGTCCTGTTAGGGTGGTCCCTATAATGAGCCGGCTGGTCATCCGTGGTATGCAAAGGATATAGGGGTGCCAGAGAGGGCCTGTGCTTGGATGACAAATGGTTTCATGGGTGTCGATAACACGGCAGCTGGAAGAGCCTTCTTGAGGTCATTGTATCAGCAGTATGCTGACTGGGGTGTTGATTTTGGTAAATTGATTGTTGCTATTGAACTTCCTTATATTTTTTAGGGGAGAATCTATTCGCTGTTGGGAATGAATAGTAACATGTGCTGCTAGATACTGAATATAAAAGGATATACTCAGCTACATCTTTCTGAATGGCTGAAGCTGATTTAGCTAATATCTGGCTTTTGTGGAATTTGAATTCTCCGTTGTTGCTTCTTGATTGTTTTTGTTCTCTTCACAGTGAAGCATGACTGCGTCTTTGGTGCTGACCTAGATTTAGATGAGATAAGCATTGTGTCAGAGGTGAAGTGTGAAAGCTCTGTTACTCCACTTCTGTGGTTATTTGCCAATTTAGGATATTCCATTTAAATTTAATTGAATTATTCATTGGGTGGGGGTTTCAGAAGGAGGAAATGATATATGTATTATGTAGGTCTTGAAGGAGCTCGACCGCCCCATTTTGTACTCCATCTCTCCTGGAACTAGTGTGACCGTTCAAATGGCGAGGGACGTAAGTAGTCTTGTGAACATGTACAGGATAACAGGAGATGATTGGGATAAATGGGGAGATGTGGAAGCACATTTTGATATTTCAAGGTACACTGTATTCTACGAAGTTCTCAAGTCATATCAATATTATGTCTAATTTAGATCCATTTCTCCATTCCTCCTCTACCACACAGCACACACGTCACTTAAAGTGCCTAACATTACATTTACTTCTGTGACAGTGAATTGGTTGCTGCTAAAATGCTAGGAGCTAGTGGTTTGCAGGGGAAGTCATGGCCTGATTCGGACATGCTACCACTGGGTTGGCTTACTGATCCAGGTGATTGACATGGCGAACTGAGACGTGGGTCATATTCCATCATATTTTGCTATGGTAACGTATAATAATAATGTCACCTCCCCCGTAGTGGCTGAGCTGCTGAGCCCACAGCCACAAACTCACAGTTGCTACATAGAGTGCTGTCAAATTGAACCATTGAGTGCAACTCTTTATCAGCCTTACCAAGATCAGCTCTGTTGTGCTCACAAGCCTGTATCAAATGAGAGATCTCCTTTGGCCAAACAGTTCATGAACCATAAGGGGAAAAGCATAATGAACTAGTTACACCATCAGACAGATCTTTCCCTTTTTTTCTTTTTTCTTTTTTTTCCTTTTTTTTTTTTTTAAATTTCCTTTATGGTACCATGGCATATGATTTCTAGTTTTAGACTCCACATAACTCACTAAGTATACGGGTTAAGCTCGAAATATTTGGACATTGGCATGTTAAGCTTTCAAGGAAATTACCTTAAAATAACAGCTGCTAAAATTCAATTAATTTGGAAAATTTTTTAATACTAGGTTCAAATCAAGGACCACACAGAAACAGTAATCTCACTCCTGATGAGCAAAGAACTCAGGTATTTAGAAACTTTTTTGATGATTTAACTTTCAAGATCCTTTCAAAGTAATTATTGTCTTGTGGGAACTAATATTTAATGGAAACAGATGACACTATGGTCCATGACCAGGTCACCTCTCATGTTTGGAGGAGATATGAAGAATCTTGATGAAACAACATATGATCTCATCACAAATCCCATCCTCCTGGAAATAAATTCTTTTAGCACAAATACCACGGAGGTATGTAATTCACCTTTTTTACCAGATGAGCCCTTCCAAGAATAACTGAGCCAGAGGTGCACAATGGCATGACTAGGAACACCTTAAGAAATAAAGTTAAAAAAATTATTGATTTATAATGGCTTTTTTGCATCTTTTATTTCAGAGTCCTTACGTAACTGGTGTAAAAATTCTCAAAAGTGGTAAAAGGGTTCCCAAATGGCAATCTAGAAATTCAAAGAATGAAAGTGCATTGGATACACCTGTTCTGAGTCTCATTAGCTGCAAGGATCAGACGGCAAAAGGTTGGGCTGTAGAAGCTATCGAGGAAGACCTTGAGCGGATCTGCTGGAAAGAGAACTTTGGAAGAAAACATAAGCCTCCAGTTTGCTTTTACAAGAAGAATCCACGATTGACATCGTATGGATTAAAACTTCTTCCGAAATTATCATGATCTATCTTTGGAAATCCATTGTTATTATTAGTGTTACTTCTATAATTGTTTGAAGTTCTCTGTATCATGTCTATATAGAGATGACGAGGTAATCTACAAGCAGCAGTATGAAGGAAAATTCTATTTGTCAACGACCGACAAGATTGATTTTTGCTTGGATGCTTCTCCTAACCGTAAGCTTACTTCACAAGATCAGTTGAAGAGCTCTTCGTTGTCCCGTTGCAGATGGAATTTAAATCAGGTACGCCTACAGTAATGGGAGCCTCATGCATTGGGACGTTCTTTTTTATATCAATCTTTTCAATTATATCCCTTTGGGTCATAATCTACTGAAGTCCAGTTGCTTCAAGCAGTGTGTCATAAAAATATCACTTGTATGGCATCAAGATCAACATGGACAACTGATAGCTAGCTAGCCTGCATGGCCAATTTGGATGCATAATTCTAGTATCACTTGTTTACTATGATTGATACTGGAAACTGGCTGTGGTATTTTGATTTCTCTTTGTCAGTCCCCTTCATCTGGAACGTATTAATTCATCCATCCATCCATCTGGTGAAGTAATGAGGGAAGTATTTCCACTCATTAAGTAGATATCTCAAAGGCTTAGTCATTTATTGTGAAAGGTAGACGAGGAAGTGAAGCCTTAACTTTAAAACATAGGTTTCATTGATAAAATAAAGTATTTCAAAGAAAAGAGAAGTACATTAAAGTACCAAAATCCATGAAAAAAATTGCAGGTCCTAAGAAAGATTAGAACAGAAAAATATAATGCATGTTAAACTTTTATAATTTGTTATCAAATGCCATTACTATGAATAAATAGGGTCATCTTTATAGGATAGGGGAGATCTAGAGAGAATGAGAAAGGAAGTGCAAAAAGAAAACCATAAAAGGAACTATATGTCCTTTGAAAAACCAATTTGGGAGCTTATTTAATGTATCTGATTCTGAGGTTGGCCATTATTCCTCCCCAAGTGTAATCCCAACAGTGCTATGAAACTAGGAATTCAGTGCATAGTGACTTCAAATATATGCCGGCGGCAGTGGTCACTTCTTATGGTTGGTTATATAACTCCAACAGCTATTAATTAATTTTATTTCAATATCATGCACTCGATGACCTTGGTTTCCTCTTGCTTCGTTTAACTTCAAGCTAGCTTGTTCTTAATTATTAATGGGACTAACGTGTCTAAGCTTAACAGATGTGGGAGCTGAACCTTAATGGAACACTGGTGAGCAGTTATTCTGGACTATGTGCAGCAATGAAAAACGTCAAAGGTGATAATATTTCTAGGCAGTGTAGTAGCCCGTAACAGTTAAATTAATACTTGAAAACCTGTACTTCTCAAATAACTAATTGATTGTTCTTGCAGGTGTTATTTTAGATGGTAACTTTCGTTCCTGGATTGCAATTGGAAGACAAGGTCTGATTATTAAATCCCTTTTGTTAATTCCTTGGGTTTGCAGTTACTTATAATACAATAATATTTCTCATCACTGCATCTTATTTAGAACAGATGGACTTGTTACTTAGGCTTGGGGAATCTATAGATGTCAAGTTTTGTTTATTTATTTTTTTTCAATTTTATATGTCTTCCAAGTCTTATGGTCTATTTCTTGATTTTGTAGGAGAGATATATCTTTCCATTTTCAATCTAACCCCTGACAGAATGGAATTATCTTCAAATTTACCGTCACTGGCCAACTTGCTTCCTGGCAGAGACACGAGCAAATGTAGGGCAAGTGAAGTGTTTACTGGAAAGGATTATGGGGTAGCAACAGTAGTATCAATAGAGGTTGAGACGCATGGTGCTGCATTGTTCATCTTGAATTGTACTTAGTTTAGAATAAACCTATCGTGCTTTCAGTAGTAGATTTCTGTTTGTGTATATCCTTTCAAAGAAGGAGGTTTTTTATTTAGGGATGTCTTTATTGTAATAAGGGTTTGTTAGGTTTAGAAATATAATAAAATAAATCTAGACCATTCATTTTCCTATTTTTTTAATTTAATCTATTAAAATTTGGGGAGTCTTATAGTGATGTTTAGAATATTCGTACACATGCATAAACATACACGGGATGCATGCCAATATATAAGGGGTATTTGATTGAATTTGAGTTTGAAATTCGATATGTGGATAATTTAGACCATGTTCCTTCTATTCAACGGTTGGAATGGACACATCATCTGCCCATGTGGCAGAATAAATGCTTGTAACATTTGAAAAAAATAACAAACCCTTGTAACAACAACATTTCTCCTTTTATTTAACATTTATTCATAGATATTCTTTTAAAGTTATCCTAACACTTTGATCATCCTGAATTGAATGATGTCCATGGAAACTTGTAGTTGGCAGAATAAATGCTTGTAACATTTGAAAAAAATAACAAAACCCTTGTGACAACAACATTTCCCTTTTTATCTAACATTTATTCATAGACATTCTTTTAAAGTTACCCTAACACTTTGATCATCCTGAATTGAATAATGTCCATGGAAACTTGTAGGGGCTACTTGGGGAATAGCGTGATTTTCAACCCCTTCTCTCTTTTTTCCTTCTACTCTATTTATTTTGTATATGTAAAAAGAAATTTCAAAATTTGTTTCCAGTAGATAAACAAAAGACGTAGTTCCTTTTCCATCCCCTCTATATTTTATCTCTTTGAAATAAACATTAAAAAAAAAAATTTATATACAAAATGTTACACGTAAAATTTTACGGTAAGATTTTACATCGAAACAAACGGAGCATATGTAATTAATTTCAAATTATTTTATATTTAATTATTAACTTACACTTCACTTTGCATCCAAATCTCTCTCATTTGAAAAGGAAAATAAATTTTACATCTTATAAGTATCATTATGATATTATTAAATATATTAAGAAATGTAGGTAATTTATGCAATCATGTTGTGTTATAATTATAAAAATTTTCATTTAAAGTTTAAAAATTTTCACTTCCCTTCCCTTCAATTCTCCTTGCAACTGAACAATGTCGCAAATATTAAATGGTAAAAAAGAGAAAAAAAAATGCAGAGGAATTTCTCTAAATTTTATCTTGACATCCAAAAAGAAATGTGCATAAACACTACAACCCGGTAAGTTTCTCAAAATTTTCGAAAATTTCATCTTTGAGATTAGTTGTTCAATGTGATTACGAAATTTATAATTTTATTTTTTAAATTTATCACTTTTCTTCCTTTTCCCTTTTCCTGTGGAGAGAGAGAAAGAGAAAGAAAGAGAGATTATTTGTAATGAAGAAGAGGGTTTTTGTGAAGTAATTATATGAATTTTACAAATTAGTTTGTTACCATCAGAAGGACTATAAAAACCTTCTCTCCACATGTACATGGGCACCTAATTATGCCACGTGGAAGGTGATTCAGCAATTATATCCATTTGATAGTGTAGGGCATGGTAATGATTTTGCTTTGTTTGTTGGCATTTGGTTAGGCGAAATTCGAAAAAAAAAAAAAAAAAATATATGTATATATATCTGAAACTTCCAATGAAAAAAATATATATATATTAAGGTACGCTTACTTGTCTTTACACCCCAAATAAGAAAATTACTTGCCCATAACTTATCTCACATGCCAGGTGGTAAAAAACAGATTTCTAAAAGTATAATATTCATACACGTGGCAGTAGGGAGAAAGTAAGTTTAAACGAATCCTACTGAAAAGTCCGTCCATTAGCGGTCAGAAATTGTGGAAGAAAGAAGAAGATATTTTTTTTGTCCTTTTCGTTCTCAGGGATCGGAAAATAAAATAATGATTGATACATTCAAGAGGAAGTTACCCTTTTTTAGGGAGAGATCTGAGAACGGCCGCATAGTGCACTTTGGCTCACTTTTATCATTATACGCGCCATTTAACGGGACCCACATATCCATTGTGCTAATGTCCAAGACTGTGTTTGTTGTTTGTTGATTTGTTTGTTGTTTGTTGTTTGTTGCAAATATCTCTCTAACGGCTTGCAGACGTGATTCGCCAGCCGCCACTAAAATAATGTCAGCCATCTGAAATTGATTTATTATCCTGAGATGATGGATTGGATTGAGAAATCCAAGTGGAAGGAAGTGGAAGTCCTTGCTGGGTTACTCCTTCAAGTGATGCCATGGATTCTTCTCCAACTCCTTAAGTTTATTTTGCACAAAAACAAAACGACGTTGACGACTGCAATGACGATAGCGATGAACAATGACGATGGCAATGACGATGAGTTAGTCTTTCGTTTTTCTTAGTCTTTATCCTTTTTTCCTTTTCTTTTTCGATTAAAAAAAAGGCAAAGAAAGCGATGTTACGGGTAGATGGAGAAGAAGAGTCATGATTGGGATGACTCATGGGAAGAGTCATGATTGGGATGGCTAATGGGCCAGTGCATGCACCCTCCACCATTTTCATACTTTTTGGAAGTTCAACAAACCATCTTTGGACTCCACAATGCCAACAAAAAAATCCCCGTAATCGATTACATAATTATTGTATTTTTTTTTTTTTTTTGCTGGTTTATTCATGATCACTCGAGATAATAGAGACTCAATCGTTTTCCCTTTTTCATGCTTGTTCTTTCGCGGTCCCTTCCGATAGAATTACTGTTGGTTTCAGAGCACTATCTTCACTGTCTATAAATTTATAGCTCTCCATCTCCGCATTCTCCGTTTCCTTTTGCTAGCTCCTTACTTTCTTCTGTAACTGTTCGCTCTCTATCCTGGATAAAGAAGGGAGACGGCAAGGGCTTTTAACAGCCATTACTTGTATTAAAAACAAAGTTCTCACTTCTAACACTGGTATTGCTTCTACTTTTATCATTTTTTCTCCTCTGGTGAGTGATAATGGACTCTGCATCCTTGGCGATGAGAGCTACTTCGTCCTACTCCAGATTACCCGAACCTAAATCGTCTCCTTTCAGGACGCACGGGTACTTACAGGACAGGGTATCGTTGCGCAGGTCCCTGCGACTTAAAGTTAAATGCGCCCACAGCCCTAATCCCATTTCTTCCTCGTCGTCTCTCAAGTCCAATACCAATACTCAAAACCCTAGCTGCTCTGTCTCCTGCTCCGCTGTGACCGAGGCTTCGTTGGGAACCTCTGAGGTTGCCATATGCAAGCTTCAACGCCTTGTTTCCGAGTTTCAATCTCTACCCGAGCCCATTGATCGCGTTAAACGCCTCTTGCATTACGCGACTCTTCTGCCTCCGTTTGACGAGTCGCGGCATGTACCAACCAATCAAGTCATGGGATGCACCGCCCAGGTGTGGTTGGATGCCAGCTTGGATGACTGTGGCAGGATGAGGTTCTCTGCTGATAGTGATTCAGAGATCACCAAAGGCTTCTGCTCCTGCTTGATTTGGATTCTCAATGGGGCATTCCCGGAGGAAGTACTGGGTCTGAAGACGGAGGATTTGGCCGCCCTCAATGTTGGGTTTCCCGGTCGTGCTCGTTCAAGGGTGAATACGTGGCATAACGTATTGATCAGCATGCAGAAAAGGACCAAAGCTCTTGTTGCTGAGAGGGAGGGTATGCCTCTGGATCCTTTCCCATCTCTGGTTATCACGCCTGACGGTATCCGGGCCAAAGGAAGTTATGCTAAAGCTCAGGTTGGTTACCATTTGCCTTCTCTTCTTGTATGTGTCTGTGCCTCTCTGCTTTTGCATCTCCACAACCCACCCCCCAAATCCCAACCAAAAAAAAAAAAAAAAAAACATCACCCATACATATGCTATAAGGGAAAAGGAAAAGGTGTTTGTAGCTTATTCAACGGTTCCTGACTTTTCTACTGAGAAATTTTCTACTTTCAAGCATGGGGAGGGTTCCTCCGCATTTCCCCGCGAGAGTATATTTCATAATGGAATGAATAATTAATTGCAAACATTCAGAGAAGCTGTTGAAATGGTTCACTCAAACCTATTAGGGAAGGAAAAGTTTTTGACATGGCAATTCCAATTTGATTTAAGTGGGGAATCCCTTTACGTATCTATCTTCTGGTTCATAATTTTACTTTACGTCTAGAAATTTATTCTTGTATGTGACTTTTCTGTTGATATCTCTTTCTAGCTCTGCAGCGTGGAGTAGAAAACTCAGGGATGGAGTTGGTGCAAAAGAAATAATCAGGACATTCATCATATGGACTTCAACTGTGTTATGAAGATTCAGCAACTATTAACCGCTATTAAGCATATACAGAGGTCAAAATGTAGGACGTTGCTCTAATCAACCATAGGCTATGTATGAGGCTGCAATCTGCTACAGTGTCCAATTGCGAGACATTCCCAACATGTGCCTCAGACCGATGCTTGAAATAGACACTAATGCATCTGTAACCATTCCAGAAAATTTCTAGTAATTTGATTTTCGCTAGAAATAGTCAATTCTGTTGACTAAACATAAAAGAGTGAACCATTTGCAAAAGACTTAATGAATGGTGATTTTTGTCATGGAATAATGCAATTGGGATTTCTCCACATGTTGCTTGCTATTCAATCAAGATTAGTTTCTTAATCTGTCCATATCAGTTCACAACTTAGCATTCATATTTAGCAGATCAGCAAGTGCTTCTGGTCCACAGAGGCTATTCATAAATTAAAAGCAATGTTATTAGATCTTCGATCAGTAACCAGTGTCAGTATATAGGTCAAACAAGTAGGCTCTTTGGGTGTGGTCCTTACTTATGGTTGCACAAGCTTTTGTTTTGGTATTTTGCATAAACTAGTATGGATCATTTTTTTACCATTGTTTCCACAAGCCATTGGACCTAACAGTGTGATCAGTCTGACTGCTGACCTCCAAGTCTCAATGGTTAGTCTCACCCCAAGGACCAGAAGTACTTTGAAACTGTTGACCGGTTAAAATCTGTGCAGCCCAAATGGTCCAGTGGATTGTTTGAACCAAAAGGTTGGACTGCTGGGCAGTGGGTTAATTAGATAATATATCTCATTGAAGAAAGAGCAACGGTTTCCTGCACGACCTTCCTATGAAAGGTTTCTTGCACTGCCGATATATCTGCCGGGTGGCAGCCCACATGGGCACAAATTTTGTGGATCCAAGATCCCCTGTTCACTTGTCAAATTTCTGCCTAGACAAAGTTGGTCATGTGGCAAAATAGAGACTAAAAAAACCAAGAAATACCAAGAGAGTGCATACTAATGAATGGATTACGAAAAGACTGCATGCCAATGGGAAGGTCTTTGTTGAATCAGGATCTGAAATTTGACATGCGGA
Organism: Protea cynaroides; assembly: GCA_028583415.1. Taxonomy (NCBI): domain Eukaryota; kingdom Viridiplantae; phylum Streptophyta; class Magnoliopsida; order Proteales; family Proteaceae; genus Protea; species Protea cynaroides. The sequence continues at coordinate 6,132,804 of CM053273.1, forward strand.
TAATCCAGACCATGCCCTCTCGATCCCATGGTTGGAGTTGCTACATCATCTTCCATGTTGCACAATGAGGTGAAAAGATCATTTTACCTTAAAAGAAAAACTAGTACAAAAAGAATCATTTTAGAATTTACTTTTGTAGAATGGAATGATCATATTTGAATCCATGACCTTCAACATAGTGTACCATGTACCGCCACATTGTCCAAAATCCCAATATTGCTTCTTGAGTTAAATTTGTCCTTACTTAACAGTTAACATCAAAACATACACATGTTTCACCTGACCGTTTGGATCTTTGGACAGGTTAGCTGAAGTATTGAACTCTCAGACTGCCAGGCCAGAATGCTCCCACATCTTGTCTGGGTTTTAGAATCTTGGTTTGGACAATTGGATTTGATGAACTTGAAGTTAGTGTTGCTATATATAAATCAACCTAAAATTGGACCCTGAAGAGTGAGGAAATTGCATAGAGCTCACTTGTTGCTTCTTCTAAATGCATATACTTAAAAGCTGGCTTGGTAGCAGTTATAATTCAGGTATCTTGCATGAAACAAATTTGATAATCTTATGTTGCTTTCTGGTTTGTCTCCTCTAGAATTTAGACTTTCTTCTCTTGATTTCTCTCATGAAGGTATGCTTTTTACCTTACTATCAAAGTCGAATCTTTTCTTTGGCAGAGTTTAGCTCACAATGTAACATGTGTGGTGTAAATAGATAAAATAGGTCTGTTGCGCTGCTTGTCTGTGAAGGAACTTTATTGATTCTACTATATTGTTAATCAGGAAGATGCTGTTGCATTATCGGAATCCTGAGTTCCATTGTAGTGTATTTGCAGGCAAAGTTTTTTGTTCCCTGACAAGTTAAAGATTAATGAACTCCTCAATGTGCTAAAGGAGAAGAAAATTGGTGTGGTTGTTTTTACTTGGGCCCAGTGGTCCAAGGCATTTTAACTGCTGCACAAAGGCAGTAGCCTTACATCCATATATCTGATTCGTTGGTTATGGCAGATATGGCTGTTAAGATGGCTGAAGCTGGATGCCAGTTTATCACAGTGCTTGGTGTAGACTTCATGTCAGAAAATGTGCATGCAATCCTTGATTGGGCTGGCTTTAACAAGGTACTCTTTTCTTCTCAGTTCATTTCTTTTCTGACAGAGAATATATTCACCTAGACCAATTCATTCAGTACATAATAAAATATTAGAGGCTATGAAAGTAACCTTGAATGCTGAATCCTGGCAATTAATTTTTTTTGGCTACTCCCCGAAAATGCCCCCCCCATAAGTTCGTTTGTCGTTGGGGCTCAGCAGCAAGCGGAGGCTCGAAAGGTTCACAATGGGGCACCAGCAGTACAACCATATCCCTATTCGGTTCAGTTGGGTGATGAAGAAGAGAATTGTTTGGAGTGAGAGAAGAAGCTAAAGATGGATTTCCCTTCGGATGGGGGGTCTAGACCCTAGTGCCGGTGCTCATTATCTGGCTTTCGTGTGTCGATGTTTCTGAATTGGTTTCTTGATTTGGTTAGTGTGTTGAGTGATGAAATCCTGTTTCTAATTGAGTTGTTGGTGGCGTGTGAGCCGATCCAGCCCTTGATCCGATTTCTCCAAGGGGTTTTGAATAAGACAACCTTTTTTTTTTTTTTTTTTCCTTTATTTCTTTTTCATATTGAATAAGTAATAAGAATGAGAGGTGTTAAGCTTTTATCATCCTGCTCGAGCATTTTAGCATGCAATTTTGAACTTGCCATTTATTGGTAGCTGCAACCTATAAAGTGTAGACTTGCTCTGGAAAGAAATTCATGTCTAAGCTGTTCTGGCCTTCACAAGTACCTGTTTTGTTGTTCTGGTACTAGAGGTGTGTTTTCTTCTGCTATTGTTTTTCATTCAACAATGTCTCTATTTCCTGAAGGAATGGTTGAAACTGTAGTTTAGGCATTTCTAATCCAGATAGGTTGTCCATGCCTTTTCCTAGATAACCCTACTGATAATGTGGCAAATCCTTGTCATCAAATGGACAATTGGATTTTCCATGTGATTACTCCCCCTTTCCACGTCAACTATGTGCTCCACCTTGTTTTGGATTTGTAATGTGGCCTTTTAAGTGTCAAATTATCTGTTGTGCATAAATTGGGCCCAGGAAAGTGTAAGATGGAACATGAACCAAAGGTATCAACCAAATAAAAACAAAAAGACAAATGGAGGTTAACTTCCAGATCCCACCCACAGGGGAGAAACCCCAAACCCTGCAAACTTCTAATTATAGTCTCAACCTGATAAAAAAAATTCTTCTCTTTGACAGTGAAAAGAGCCAAAAGAGAATCCTATTCTCTCACTCTCAACAAGGTCAAAAGAAAACAATTTACAGAAGCCCTGTGACAAGGCTTTATGTACACCTTAAAGTCCATAAAACCTTATGACTTAGCCTATGTAGACCTCAGAGGCTCAGAACCTAGTTGGAATAGATTCGAAGACCACAACTGACTACTAAAATCATATTTGATGTGAATTGGTTTCACCAATTAAACATTTTCAAATAATTAGATACACGGAAAGGAGGGTTATTTTCTCCATTTACACATGAAGCTTTCTGGGACCACCAACTAAGCTGCCTGATGGAAAAATCCTAGGTTTTCTGGATCTCTTTGTTGGACAACTCATCTAGCAAATGCCCCCACCCTCAAATCCCCAAATGCACACTAATATATCGTGCAAGTTTTTTTTTTTGGTTTCTATTTGGGGGGCTTTTTGGGGGGGGGGGACAATTTAGATAATAAGGCTTAGATGTTTTGTATTATGTGATTTACAATTGGCAGTTCAACTTATGCTTCTAGTATGATCTTTTTTTTGTCTTTTTCTGCTAATTGTTCTCTTTAATCTTCTGTATTTTGCAATTTACATTAGCCCTATTGGCATGTTACTTTCTGTGGAACAGTAAATTGCTTTCATTTTTCAGTTTCTTCATGCCATCTTGGTGATGATAAGTTCTCTGCAGGTTGGTGTATATAGAACGTCAAATAAATGCATTGGTTGCTCTTTGGCTGATGCTGCAGCTAATCCTGCTTGATGGGTTTTCTTAAGTTAGCATCTATGGCACCTCCTTCTTTGCATGTTGTCTACATTAACACCTCACTGGAGACAAAAGCTCAAGCCCTTGAACTTGTGCCAATGATTACCTGCACTTCTTCAAATGCTGTGCAAACTATTCTGCAGGTTGGTTGTTTTGAGATTTATCATCTGCCTACTGTTTACTTTTTCCTGATATTGCGTGGTATTCATTTTACTTGTCAAGCCTTTCCTCAACTGGTACATAGTGGTACCAACTTTTGGGCTCCTCCTCCCCATTAATGTCTAATGAATTTTCTTGATTAGGATTTTGCTCAGATACCAAATTTAAATATATGGTATGGCCCTGTTTCCTACATGAGTGCAAACATTGCAGAGTTGTTCCAGCAAATGGTGACCATGACAAATGAAGAGATTGCTGAGATACATCGAGAACATGATAGTAACTCCATAAGATCATTGTTACCTTGCCTGCACTATTACCAGGTGAGTTCCCACTAACTTTCTGGGAGATGAGCCTTTTCTTAAAATAATTATAATAAGGTTTATTTGGCTAAAACACGAAAATATTGGAAGAGGGAAAGGAAACAAAAAAATGTAATATAAGGCTAGTTTTCTTTTCCTATTTTTTTTCTGTGGGCAATGAATATTCTACTCTGTTCTATCCAGTGATGGTAACAAAGATGCAATAATTTTTCATTTGTTTGCCAACATGTAAAAGCTGTGTGTGAGCATTACATTTTCAATATGGTCATTCTTTATGGTCACTTGTTTGATGAACTTGTCACATTTGATGGAAGTTTTTTTGTCGAACGCATTTCAAATGTTTTGGTTAGTGTTGCTGTTGGAAGATTGCTGAATCTGTATTCAGCTTTTAACCCAACTGTTTGTTTCAGGCTTCAGCTACATGAATTCTGTTTCTCCATGCTGTGCTATCCAAGGCCATTTCCTTTGCTGAAGGACAAGTCTTCAAATCTTTTTCAACACCTTAACCAATATTTTGTTGGTGTTGGGCATTAAATTCACCATCCTGTTCCAAAATGCACCAAGTTCTAAGCCAGCTGAAAGTCCACCACTTGGCAAGACAAGGCAGCACCACATCTGTATCATGCATCATCACTAAGCAAGCTAAACTCCCACATCCTTTCCATACCTATGCTGCATGTTTCACCCATCAAGAGGGCCCTTCCATCAAATTACCTTGTGCACCTCTATTGCGAGCTAAATCTACAACTGCACTATTGAAGGGTATGGGGGGCGCAAGGCCCCAGAGGATGGTTGTCACACCGCAATTCCGACTGAACCAGAAGTGTGAGTGAATCGCCACTAAACCAACGGTTTACACCAGGATCTCAATAGATCATGTTGACACATAAACCAATGCACACTAACCACAATCAAAATAATAATAAACACAGCGGAAGATTTTAAATGAACGAACTGAGTTTTATTGATAATTAAATAAGTACTTCAATTATTCATTGTACCAAACATAAACTATAGTCTATTACATTGTCTCATAAGCAGCTAAAAGAAAATAACTAAAACCTAGAGGTACACGTAGAAGTGACGCTCGCATGACTCATCATGCTCGTTGCCCCTTGCTTGCATATCAGAAGCAGCAACACCACCATACACTGGAGCATCCACGTAGTCCTCCACAGTGTAACCTACATCAACATTTGAAAAAGAGTACATATATACGGGGTGAGCTTTCAACTTAGCTTAGTAAGGAAATCAAACAATGCAACAAGCAAATGCATGAGATAACATTCACATTTGGTGTGGTATAACTTGCAAAGTGCTATGGTAAGGATAGGTGACCACCACACCTCCATGCATGAGAGTGTGAGCACGCCCAACCGATCACACACCGTTGTCGCCCCAGGTCACTCACTCTATTATAGAGATAGAGGTAGAGTCTAGCAATGAGGCTGAACCACAATACCGCGTCCTCCCCCTGATACCCTACACTGCACCAACACGTACACCCCTATTGGCGAGGTCTTGCAAGTGGATTCCGTTTCTAACCAATCCTACATGTCATCACAGTATCCAAGGCCCTATCCTAGCATAGCTCACTATGGAATAGAGATAAGGCTGGAGTCTAGCGATCAAGTTGAACCACAATACCGCGTTCTCCTCCTGATACCCTACTCGTACCAAGTATGCTAAAGTAAACGGCGATATGAAAATGTGTTAATATGAGGAATGATCCAAAACTTTAAGCCCTTCCCATTCCACACAACAACGAAAACGTTCACATGCCTAACAATCACATTCTAGCATAATAATATGCATGAACAGATAATAACATAAATAAGGGATGACATGTTAATATGCACAACAATCATACAATAGAAGCAGATAGCAAAGGCTTACTGTTATTAGTTATTTAGGATTAGGTCTGGTTCCCTTTACGATGCTTGATAGCAAGCCTTCTCTACGTCATAGAGTCCAACCTTGCTGTCAATGAGTCTTACATAGCATTAGGTATTGATTAGAATTAGGTTCATAAGGTTAGGTTGATCAAAACCCAGTTTGAACATAAAACTGTCCAAAATCACACATACCGGTCGCACCATGTGGTGTCTGGTATGTCCAACTGGACAGGTCTGACAGACCTTCACGAGAGATACCGGTCGAGCTTAGGTGCCACTGGTACTCCGATCGGATAGGGTCCATGAGCCTACTCTTTAGTCGATCTCTGAACTTGGCTTCAGCAGGGTTTCTCCTAACCATTCTAGGTTTCGGCAACATATTAGGATTAGTTTATAGGTCATTCAAATCTTACGTTCCGGTAAACATTAGTTTAGAAATCTTTACATAGGATCTAGGGTTTTTCGAATGAACTAGGGTTTCGAATCAATACCTAGCCATTCCTGGTATCGATTCTCAACCAGACATCGACATGACTATTCTATAGAGATAGAGCACTTACTACTGGCTTTCAAAGCGACGGTGCTCTCCTTCCAAAGGTTCTCCTCCCCTGTAGACCTTCCTTGCCTCTACTGCTCCTCTTCAGATTTCCTTCTCAAACTCTAGGGTTTATGAGAGTCAACAAAAGGATTTAAGGAAGAGAAGGAGTCAATATATAGAGTGAGGTAGGTTTTTAGGAGAGTTTCCTAGGTGAGGAAGGTCTCTACAACTGAGATTTGGAAGGTGGGACCCATTGGGATTCGTTTCCAAATCAAAACACTCGAATTAGTCTGACCGCTCTAACATACCGGTCGGACTATTCATGAGACCGGTATGTCTCAACTAGTCAGACCGGACAACATATTTTTAAGTCCGATTTGTCTATTTTTCGTACTTGGACTTGTGGTTCGTCATCCAACCTTCTCTTCGGGCCTGTTTATGGTTGGAAGACCTATCACGACACGAAAACATAGGTTAGACCAGGTTCATGGAGTGCAGATCTTACAATGGTGGCCCATCTATGACTATTTTCATTCTGTGAACTTGTTTGTTCAATATATGAATATGTTGCTGGTTGATTTATTCCATAATGCACATGTTTCTTGATGGAACCCTTGTAAAACAATGGGTTCTGCCTCCGAAATTGACATGAATTTTGGTATTACCTCTGTGATTTGCATGGATTTTACTTTTACATACCCACTTTTGGGGGGATACTTTGATTCAGTACAGAGTGTACCTAGGGGACGGTATGGCAGTCGACCCCTTGAGAAAGGGAAGATCATTCCCGAGAGCAGCAAAGTTCAACCGGATGCTATGGAGGTCGACCCCTCAGATCGTCCTCCATAGGCAGTTGACCTGTCGAAGCTGGAGGTTGACCTGTAGGGATTTGTCGCCTTGATTCTACAATTCAGTTTCCTTTCCAGTTTTTCTTTTCCAGCTTTAGTTTAATTTTAGGAGGTCCTATTTTGGGTTTTTAAAATTGATTTAGTTTTATATTCAGTTTCTATTTTTTTGTTTGAGAATATTAGATCTCATTTAATTTTTGAAGTTCTTAGTTAAGTTTCCATTTTCAAAGTTTCTTCTTTGTCAAGACATGTAATGGGGAGATTAGGGTAGTTACTAAATATTGGGTTACCATTCTTGTACTACCTATCAACATTATAAATGAAAGTGTAGGAAGAAGCTACCTAGAACAGTTTTTATTGAATGAATGAAATTACCATTTTTAAGTATGCTGAGAGAATCAGCAAGAGGTGAGATGCCTTGGTCGAGAGTCTCCAATCCTAGGTGGGAGGCCTACTGGTGGTGAGAAGCTGTCAAAACCATAGATGAGAAGCCTGGTTATATCCTTTTCTTTATTTCAGCTTTCTATTTCTTTTCTTGGGGCTGTTTGTAATCATGGAATGTTGTATGATCCTGATGCAAGCCATTCTCCCACTGGTTTTATTGGTTCGAGATTGGCGTTTGCATTAATACTTCTGTTTATTTCTTCAAATAATACATCCAATTAATTATTATGTCCAACCCTTATGGTTTTATTTCCTGAGATTCAGTTTCCTCTTACATGATCACTAATATCTTTTTAACAATATAATATTTCTTATATTTACATGTTAATGGTGAATGTGTGTATGTTTGTGTTCCACGGCTTGGTTTTCTTATCAGGGACATGAAAATCTACTGCAGGATGGGACATGCATTGTACACGACCTATTTGGACATGAAATTGTGGATAAAATACAAGAAATGTACCGTGATGCATTCCTAATGTTTCATTTTGAAGTTCCTGGGGAAATGTTTTCCCTGGCAATGGAGGCAAAGAGAAGGGGAATGGGAGTGGTTGGTTTCACCCAAAATATATTAGATTTCATCAAACTAAAGGTACAAGAGACAGAAATGTTGATGACCTGTTAGGAACAGAATCAGGGATGGTTTCTTCAATTGTTGGAGCGGTTCGCGGACTATTACGTTCTGTTGATTCCCCTGGGTATGCAAAATTCAATGTTGAGATCATCTTTCCGGTCTCAATGGACTCATTGTCAAGAACATCAAAAGATCTGCTAACAGACCTTAATACGGCTGACAATAGCAACTTATCTGAACTCTCAGTTATTCCTGGAATACCTAGTGGAGAGGGATGCTCCATTCACGGAGGCTGTGCTTCTTGTCCATACATGAAGGTAAGCATACAAGAATTTGCATTATTAGTATGCTGAGGCAGCAGTATTATTGTTATTTTGGAACTCTAGACATGCATTTTCTCAGCGTCACCTATCCATGAAGCGGGGGTAGGCTGCATACATAAGCCCCTCCCCAGGCCCCGCAATGGTGGGAGCCTTGTGCACTAGGTACGCCCTTTTTTTATTGGGAAATAAGAAAAAGCTTCGACCTATTCCGATTGATATTCCACTATCAGTATTACCAATCACCCCCAAAAAAAAAAAAAAAAAAACCAAAAGCACTTGAACCCAATCCAGTAGTATTCTTCACAACTGCTCCAAACCCATTTCTAATCCGAACCTAATATATGAAACTCATTTTGAGAACTTTGTGGGGTCAAGTTTCACTTTCGGATTATTTATTCAATGAGTGCCTTTAATATCATGGCCTTTCAAATTAAATGATTCCTTAGGCATTCTCTTTGTCACCGTGATCCATATCCAATTGTTTCATTTCACTGAGGAAACAGGTAGAGAACTAGATAATGTTTCAGAATGTTAAGACTGCCGTGGTACATGCCTTCAACCGTCACAGGTTGGTGGATGCTAAAGTTGCAGTCATCAGTACTTTGTTCGAGCTTTGGATACATTCAACCTATGAAGCTGGACGATTCAACTCAAGAACCCTGCTTGGAAAATCAATTGCAGATGTTGATGTGAGCCAATTTTGCACAGGAGACACTTCCAGGTTAGTTCTCAGCACTAGAAAAGCCCATTTGAAGTATTTAATCTTTTAGTTCAGTATTAAAATTACGAGGATTGGTGTTTCAGGCAACAAGAAAATTGCCAGAAAAGCTTGTTCATCAGATAGAATATCCATCTGGAAATGGTTCACAACAATCAAGCTGTGATCAGTATCGTCATCCATCCTATACAGGTGGCCACTATTTTTTAACTTTCAAAAAAAATTTGAACGGCTCTTCATTCAATCTCTCAAGAGTCAAGAGTCCAATCTCCTATAAACACTCACAAGTGATTTTATATAATGTGAAAGATTTCACTACCACCTGTCACCAGTGTAAGTTTACGTCATCAGAGAAACCCATGAACCATGATAACTCAGTTTCTTCATATTTTATTCAAGTTCTGCAACTAAGTTTAACTCCATTCTCATTTGCAGGAGCTCCTTTATCTGTTAATGACCCTAATATTGCACCTTTCACATACATTTTGGAACGACTAATGAGGAAGAAGATAAGTCTTAAATGACTGCAACCGAAGATTTTTTTTAATTTCTGGTTTCAGCTGATGCAATGATCGACTGTGGGAAATGGAGTTGCAGAATGGGTTTATTGGGTTTCAGTAGGCTTTTCATCTAGTGTTTCAGCCCCCTTGAGTTTATTATACTCCCATTATACCCTAGCCCTTAGATGTGGAAATGGCCATGTGTTGGTTACAGAGTTGGTGGCACCAACCATGGTGACACCGAACACGACCCATAATAAATTGATCATTTTGATTCCAAATTCTATTAGCTTTAGCGTTTGCAACATCATATAATCGAGCTGATCAAGAACAATCGAACCCTTTGCCTTATCTTTCGACCATCTAGAATTTTAAATATCACCATGTTTTGACATCTTGACACGAGGCAATGCATGAGTGGATGGATCTATGTGATGTTCAGACTTCTCACCCATCTAACCTCTAATATTTCATCCCAAAAACAAAAGAAGAAGAAAATGGCTCGAAGTTGGTCTGCTATGCCATATGGGAGAACATGTGTAAGGGAAGGGTTTGAACTCGAGAAATACCTCCCAGCCCATCCAACTGATCAAGAAAATATAAAATAAAATAAAAACATTGCCATGAGGGAGGAATGAATATAATAATTTAAGGGGAACTGTTTTTGTGTATGGATCGTTCATTTCACAGTTATGACATTGGTTTTACATTCCGTATCGGTTCCTAGAGTAACTGATACCCCTTCCTACCATGAACTTAAACCATGCTGAGGACTGAAGGTATAAAATAGCCATGTGCACATTGGTCTTTCTTCAAGTAGGGGGGTAACGTTGGGATTATCCTCTTTCTCTGTCCCTCCTAGATACCTTTTTCTCTGTTCCTTCTTCCATAACCTGAGCTCGGAGATGGAAGAGAGAAGAGGTCAGTTGAATAAATACTTACACATCCTCTTCCACTCTCTTTCCTTCTTGACTCTCTCTCTCTCTCTCTCTCTCTCTCTCACTCTAATACCCTCTCTCTCTCTCTCCCTCTCTCTCCTCCCCGGCCATGTGAGCTCATGGATACAAATCATAAGAGACTCCCTCCCATGCACCTATTGGCTTTACGTGGAGACCCAAGTGCAGCACACTGTTGGAAGGCTTCCTGTCTCGCCAGTCGTAAATCAATCAAATATAAAGACTTCAAGAACAACTTGCCTTAAATGAATGCTGATGGAGCACTCGAATGTTGGGAGTAAATGCATTCTGTCTAACCAGTAGAAAATAAAGATTCCATTCACCATTCTACCATTGCTTCCACTTGTCAAAGCATAAAGATTCCACAAAGATACTAATCAGTAAAAAATGGTGCTCCTTAATTTTGTCCTGTTGAGGAACTAATACATTTAGGTATTTGATAGAAGGATGCAACAAAGTTGTGCAGATTAGAGGAAGATGAATATATAAAGGGAAAATGTCCCCCATTACTCAGAAAAAACATTCTCAGTTAAATATCTACTTACAGAGAGGCTCTAACCTGTCTTAAGGTTTTGGAGCCACCTTAAAATGCCTTTTATGTATAAACAAATGAATTGGCATATACTCACTGCTAATAAAATGCATGAGATATGCCACCCCTAATCATCCAATCAAAAGTACACCTAAGAATGAAATAACATCTCCGTGCTAGCCATACGGTCAGTTCCAGAGAGGGATAACATGTCATGGTAGACATCAATACAACCAAATGCATCTGAGCCTGCGGGGCACTCTAAAGCAGCTTCAATGACGCGATGGTGAACTCCATGCAAATCAATTGAGTGCCCACCTTTGTGATCATGGCCAGCTAGGCAAGCCTTCACACAGTTATATCTATGAATCACATCCATAACTTCATCATAATTCCACAGAAGAGCTTCTTGGGTTGCTGCACCTGGGTCAAGAGGTAGGTGGCAGCAGACCACCACAGCCTGTCCATGCGTGCTAGCATCCTGAAGGACATTATCAAGCCATTGTAACTGTTCCCTTCCAACAGCTCCATTGAACATCAGGAACCTTCTTTCAAGACCGCACATCCCCACCGGACTGTTCTTGTCTGCATTAGGATTCTTCTCCTGCAGAAGTTCCAAGGCCTCCAATGTGTTAGGATGCCCCTCAGGCCAACCAATGGCACTAATGTCATAGCCATCAAGAACCACAATTCTATATTCTGGAGTAGGAGAAAAATCATAGTAGGCATGTCCCTTTAGAGTAGGAATCTTCAGTAAAGGGAGTAATTTTTCTCGAGGAAGATTGTAGAGGCAATGATTACCAATCAAGTGGTAGACAGGCCCATTAAATTTCTCAAATTCCTGAACAACTTGCTGTACGGTAGTCAAAGACTGATCTTTAGGGCAGAAACCGTCAGCAATGTCCCCCAAATTGATTGCAAATTTCAGTTTTCGGTGGTTGTTCCAGTTGCTGATTGCCCTTTGCAAGACTTTAATACTATGACGATAATATCGGGGAACTCCGAGGAAAGAGCGGCCATCAGGAATATCAGCATACTGGACATCTGATATAACCCCAAAAGAGAAAAGTGGCTGCTTCCCTTGTACACCAACTGATCCATTTGTGGAGGTCATTGGTGCATCACTGGAACAGGTACCCTGTTAAATATTGTAAATAGTTTAGGAAATATGATTCATTTGAACAGAAAAAGGTTCTCTTACACTACACACATTTATAAATCCACCAAATTCTAATTGTTGCACGCGAAGTCAAGATGCAGTTTCAATTATATAAGATAGCCATCAAGATAAAAGAAAATGAAGTACACATGCCAAGGAAGCAGTATGAGGAAGGAGCCATTTTACCTACTACCTGCCTGCACTATACGGTTGGCATAGATGCAGCAGGATTGGCAAATAGCAATGGATGAAAGTGAGTAGTAGAGTTTCATAGAGTAACACAATGATTTCCTCATTCAGATATAGAACAAGAAAGCTACGGGACTGAAACTTTACCAGTATGCTTCAAACTGTATAACTATTTAGGAAACAAGGAGAATCCTCCTAATGGCCAAATGGTATGGATTGGCCACTCTTCAGCCCATCACTGTCGATGAAATCAGTAGCACATACAAAGGAGTTCACCACAATAAAGAAGGCTCTCAAGCAAGTATATCAACTACATGACCTACAGTAGGAAAAGTATGTTACAGAGTAAGTTTGAGACTATTAGAGAGTTACAAGAAAAAAGAAAATAAATATTAATAACGTTTAAGTCAGAACACTTACAGAAATTATGAAATAGGATTAACAATATGGATAGGGCTGAGTCGTGCCACCGGTCACTATCCTTAAGATTAATTCACCCCTTATGTGCAAAGAGTTCCCGTGAGATTAATCCCCAAGATAAAACAGCCCCGAAGTTGAAGCTTCTTCCACTTAGGTTGCACTCCAACAAGTGGTCTTCGTCAGAATTCCGAAGGCTACAATCAACACTCAAAAGAAACCGATTGATTTTGATAACTATGAAAACCAGAATAAGGCTGGAGGAGAGAGAGAGAGAGAGAGAGAGATAGAGTTGTGTACGAATAAACTATTGTTGTAACCTTATGCTAATGGACTATTTTCATATTAATAGAAAAGAAGTCCCAAATCAAAGGGTACGATGGAAAGTTGTATCCATCCAACGGGTTGTGACGAAAGGGTGCGTCAGTAGAATAGAAGGTCAAGATTTAATCTCTCCAACGATCATAAAGATCAATGATTGAGATTAAACTAATTTGAATTCATATCTATTCAAACGTATCTATTCAAATACGTCATGTCTCTATGTATTCAAATACGTAGAGACATACCCTTTAAAAAAAAAATAAGTCAACGGATAAACCCGCACCCGCACCCTCACCCGCGCCCACGCCACGCCCCGCCCGGCTCGGCTCGGCGCGCGCGTGTGTGAAAAGAACCCCGGACCCCCGGACCCTTCCCTCTAGAGGCATCCTTTCATTTAAGGGCTCAAGATGTTATAGGTCACACAATATATATATACCTTCTCAATCTTTCTTCTCCAAGCAATATGGAACTAAAACAAGTCCTACAAGCTATGCCAACCAAAAAATACAAGTGGGAAAATTTCTCTCCAAAACCAAAATCAGAAAAAGAGTCAAAATTTTGAAACTTTTAGTTGTTTTTGTTTTTTAAAAATCTAAAAACCCAACAATTCCCCCACAAGATTCGAAATTTTGAAAAACAGGATAGAATGTTAATTGTATTAGGATATATAAGAGACGTCGTCGCAGATGTCTTTTGGACTTGAATCTACACTAGGTTTGATACATCACGCTACAGAGTACGGGTGAAGCAACGCTTCTTGAACCTTTCCTCAGCGGTGTAGCCGACTGACATACCAACCATCCCTTATAATCCGACCCTCGAATAATTCCTTTCGTAAAAGGTGGACATTTTTCTCCGGCCTTGTCCCTATCTCAGATTCATGAATGTTTAGAGAGTTCACCCTTAAAACTCTAATCAGAGGCGGCCCCACCTCTTACATCCATTTAGGTCAGCCCATAGTGTGCACCACAGTTAACACACCCCCACATTCCAGTAGGACACTTGGTTTGACTAAGAGTCCTTATGACTCATCCTCTTTTCATTGTGGTGAATATTATCTTCCCATCTAACCAGAATGAGCAAATTTTGATAATACTAATCAAGTCATCCAGTGACTTCGTTCTTACCCATTGAACCTAATTCCAGGGACTTCCTCTCACATAGGTTGGGTATCCGTCACAAGACTTATGTCACGGGTTTTAGGCTCATTCCTTTAGATGCATCATGTATTATCTTGGTGGTCTGAGGCTTTGTAAATATGTCTGCCAGATTCAATTCTGACTTTACAAAGTTGATAGCTATCGTTCCTTCACTAACATATTGTCTAACTAAATTGTGTCTTAGTCGAATATGTCTCCTTTTTCCATTATATACATTATTTTTTGCCTTAGCAATAGCAGCTTGACTATCACAATGTAGTGATATGGGTGGTACCAGCTTAGGCCATAATGGAATTTCGATCACCAAATTTTTAAGCCATTCGGCTTCTGATCCAGCTTTCTCTAAAGCTATAAATTCAGCTTCCATGGTAGTACTTGTACCACATGTTTGTTTAACTGATTTCCAAGAAATCGCTCCACCTCCCAAAGTGAAAACATATCCACTTGTAGCCAATGATTCTTCTGTATCAGAAATCCAATTGGCATCACAATATCCTTCTAATACTGTCGATTTTCCACTATAGTGTATCCCATTGTTTATGGTTCCTTTTAAGTATCTTAGTAGCCTTACTAAAACTTCCCAATGCTCTTTTCCAGGGTTATGAGTAAGTTGACTCAATTTTCCAACTGCTAAAGCAATATCTGGTCTTGTAGAATTCATCAAGTAAGATACTGAACCAATGATTTGAGAATACTCTTTTTGGAAAATTGGTTCACCTTTATGTTTTACAAGATAACTTCCAGGCATCAAAGGTGTCTTAATAGATTTATACTCAAAATAACCATACTTTTTTAGTAGATTTTCTACATAATGTGCTTGAGATAATATTATCTCATCACCTTTTCTGATGATCTTGATTCCAAAAATTACATCAGCTTCTCCCATGTCTTTTGTATCAAACTTAGACATGAGAAACTTCTTTGTTATTCCTACTATGTCACGATTAGATCTCATAATTAACATATCATCAACATATAATATAATAAATACACATTTTTCATTTGACAATTTGCTATATACACATCTTTCAGAATTGTTAATAACAAAACCATTTGATACCAAAACACTATCCAATTTCTCATGCCATTGTTTTGGTGCTTGTTTCAGACCATATAATGACTTAATTAATTTACATATTTTATGTTCTTGTCCATATGTGATACAACCCTCTGGTTGTCTAATATAAATTTTTTCTTCTAAGTTACCATTAAGAAAAGTTGTTTTAACATCCATTTGATGAATAACAAGTTTATATATAGAGGCAATAGCAAACATAGTTCTTATTGTAGCAATCCGAGCAACAGGTGAAAAAGTATCAAAGTAGTCTATATTTTGTTTTTGTTTAAAACCTTTGACCATCAATCTTGCTTTAAATTTGTCAAGAGATCCGTCAGGCTTAAGTTTTTTCTTAAAAATTCACTTGGTATCCAAAGTCTTTATACAAAGTGGAGGGTTTACCAATTCCCAAGTATGATTCTGTATAATAGAATCCAACTCACTTTTTATAGCCTCTTTCCAAAATATAGCATCAGGAGATGTTACAGCCTCCTGATATGTTAATGGATCTCTCTCAACAAAATAAACAAGCATGCCATCCCCAAAATTGGTAGGTTTATTTGATCATCCTTCTTGAAATCTAATTTATTATTATTTCCATTATTGAGAGCACTCAAATTTTGATCTTTAGAAATAATATTATTAGAAGAACATTGATTATTAAATTGATCTTTAATCATAGGAAATGTATTTTCAAAAAATTTTGCATCTCTTGACTCAATTATGGTATTTGCATCAAACAAATTTTTAATAGATTTTAAAACCAGAAATCTATATGCAACACTATGTTGTGCATATCCAATGAAAATGCAATCACAAGTTTTTGAGCCTATCTTTTCTTAGGTTCTGGAATATAGACCTTTGCTAAACAACCCCAAACTTTTAAATGATTAAAAAAAGGTTTTCTTCCATGCCATAATTCGAAAGGTATTAAATCAGAATTTTTAGGAGGTATCCTATTTAAAATATAGCGAGTAGAAAGAATTGCTTCCCCCCACATGTTTAAAGGTAAACCAGAACTTATTAAAAAATAATTCATCATTTCCTTTAAAGTTCTATTTTTTCTTTCAGCAATTCCATTATATTCAGGTTGATAAGGTGTTGTAGTTTCATGTATAATGCCACTTTCTTCACAAAATTTACTTAAGCTTTGAGTTCCATATTCAGTTCCCCTATCGGTTCTTAATCTCTTGATTGTTTTCCCTAATTGATTTTCCACTTCATTTTTGTATGCTTTAAATGCATTTTCTGCTTCATCTTTTGTCCTTAAAAGATAAACCTTGGTGTATCTTGAATAATCATCTATGAATGTTATATAGTATTTTTTGTCACCTCTTGACTCATGAGACTTAAAATCAACAGGGTCACTATGGATAAGTTCTAAAAGTTTACTTTTCCTTTCAACTGTTTTATGAGGTTTTTTGGTCATTTTCGTCTCTACACAAATAGGACATTTATGATGTAGAGGTTCTAGATTTCCTTTAATAAATTCTAATTTTGCAAGTCTTTTAATGTATGGTGCACTTCGGTGTCCTAATCTACCATGCCATAAATCAAACGACGCAATCAAATAAGAGAAAGAAGCATTTTCATTCATTACATTGTTAACACTTAGTACAAAAAGACCATTGGTCACATATCCTTTACCCACAAAAACATCTCCTTTTAACAAAATTGCCTTATCGGCTTCAAAGATTAATTCATTCCTGCCTTGTTGAGAAGAGAGCCTGACACCAGATTTCGACGAATTTCTGGAACATGTAAAACATAATTAAGCATGAAAGTCTTTCCAGAAGTTAATTTTAGAAGTATTTGTCTTTTGCCCATGACTTGAGATGTTTGGGAATTTCCCATAAACACAAGATCACCATCACTAACCGTTGAATATTTGATAAATAAATTTCGATCAACGCATATGTGTTTAGTTGCACCAGTATCAACAACCCATTCTTTGGGCTTCTCCACCAGATGTACTTCAGTCACTACCGCTGCAAATTGATTTTCTTCAGTAAGATTCACTCTAGCCTTGTCATTACCCTTGTTGTCACCACTCTTGTCCTTTTTGTAAAGTCGGCATTCTTTCTTGAAATGACCAGCCTTCCCGCAAAAAAAACATGTGCCTTTCGGCTTCTTGAACTTATTGTCCTTCTTCATGTGATGAGACTTATTGGGTTGCCCTCTTCCTCGTTTCTTGGACTGTTCTCTTTTCCCGGACTCTACAAGGTTTGCCTTGGATTTGAATTCCTTGGCTTTTTCTACCTGGTCTTTTTTCTTGTTCTTCTCTTCAATCTTGACTCGAACAATGATTTAATCAAGTGTCCAGTCCTTGGTTTTATGCTTCATATGAGATTTGAAGTCATTCCATGAAGAGGGTAGTTTCTCAATGAGAGCCCCAGCCACAAATGTTTCAGGTAAATTAATCCCTTCCTTAACCAGATTTCCAACCAACACTTGGAACAGGTCGATTTGCATGGAGATGTTCATGTCATCTTTCATTTTAAAGTTTAAAAAATTTGCAGTAACATATTTCTTACTCCCTGCATCATCCAATGAATATTTTTTCTCTAATGCATTTCAGATAGTAGAAGCATATTCATAAGATGCATATACATTGTAAAGATCATTAGACAATGAGTTCAGAATCCTATTTTTGCATTGATAATCAGCCTCTATCCATGCCACCCGATTGGCTTTCACATTAGGATCATCGTCCTCAGTCGGTATGGGTTCTGACAGAGCAAATACCACTCCTAGTTGAGCCAGTGCAAATTTCATCATCTGCTTCCACCTCTTGAAATTTGACCCATTGAATGGTTCAATTTTATCAAACTCAGTCACAAGGCATAATTTTTCCATTGATGGAACAACAGAATCAGTCAAACTCGATTCAACAGCCATGATCCCCAGTCTCAAACTATGAATTAATCTTAAGAACTGTAGGAAAAGTATGTTACAGAGTAAGTTTGAGACTATTAGAGAGTTACAAGAAAAAAGAAAATAAATATTAATAACGTTTAAGTCAGAACACTTACAGAAATTATGAAGTAGGATTAATAATATGGATAGGGCTGAGTCGTGCCACCGGTCACTATCCTTAAGATTAATTCACCCCTTATGTGCAAAGAGTTCCCGTGAGATTAATCCCCAAGATAAAACAGCCCCGAAGTTGAAGCTTCTTCCACTTAGGTTGCACTCCAACAAGTGGTCTTCGTCAGAATTTCGACGGCTATAATCAACACTCAAAAGAAACCGATTGATTTTGATAACTATGAAAACCAGAATAAGGCTGGAGGAGAGAGAGAGAGAGAGAGAGAGAGAGATAAAGTTGTGTACGGATAAACTGTTGTTGTAACCTTATGCTAATGGACTCTTTTCATATTAATAGAAAAGAAGTCTCAAATCAAAGGGTACGACGGAAAGTTGCATCCATCCAACGGGTTGTGACGAAAGGGTGCGTCAGTACAATAGAAGGTCAAGATTTAATCTCTCCAACGATCATAAAGATCAATGGTTGAGATTAAACTAATTTGAATTCATATCTATGTCATGTCTCCATGTATTCAAATACGAAGAGACATACCCTTTCAAAAAAAAATAAGTCAACGCACCCGCACCCGCGCCACGCCCCGCCTCGGCTCGGCGTGCGCGCGTGCGTGTGTGAAAAGAACCCCGGACCCTTCCCTCTAGAGGCATCCTTTCATTTAAGGGCTCAAGATGTTATAGGTCACACAATATATATATATATATATATACCTTCTCAATCTTCCTTCTCCAAACAATATGGGACTAAAACAAGTCCTACAAGCTATGCCAACCAAAAAATACAAGTGGGAAAATTTTCCTCCAAAACCAAAATCAGAAAAAGAGTCAAAATTTTGAAACTTTTAATTGTTTTTGTTTTTTAAAAATCTAAAAACCCAACACTTATTCTTGAAATGACAAACATATGCAACAAGCAGGTCCACATTATAACAACAGGAATAGCAAAACCTCTACTTGATCCATGGCCATTGAGGAATCATTCATCTTCAATCAATTGTTCTCAGAAACAATCAACTCTCATTATGGAAAGCAAAGTTCTATCCGTATTTTCATATTTAAGTTCATGGTCAACATCAGCCACCAAAACTGACAAACATTGGAGTGATTCTTAGTTGGTTTAAGTACAAAAGGAAAAGTTTAAAGTTTCAAAAAGTCAAAAACCAAAATACAAATTTTCAGATATTGAAGGCACTGGTTTAGACCATAATGGAACATCTGCCACCAAGTATCTAAGCCATTCAGCTTCAGTCCTAGCATTTTCTAAGGTCATAAATCCTACCTCCATGGTGGACCCTATACCAAATGTTTGTTTCAATACCCTTCTAGTACTGTTGGATTTCCACTATAGTGTAAACCATAGTTCATAGATCTTTTCAAGTACCTTAATAGTCTTATTAGAGCTTCTCAATGCTCTTTTTCAGGGTTATGAGTATGTTGACTGAACCTCCCAACAGCTAAAGCTATATCAGGTTTTGTTGAATTCATCAAGTAAGGCGCTGGACCAATAATCTGAGAATATTCCTTTTACAGAACCAGTTTGCCTTGATGCTTTATGAGATTACCTCCAAACACCAAAGGTGTCTTGATAGGTGCATACTCAAAGTAACCATACCTTTTGAGTAAGTTCTCCACATAATGTGCCTGAGATAATATTATCTCATTATTTTTCTTGACGATCTTGATTCCAAGAATTACATCAGCTTCTCCCATGTCCTTTGATCAAATTTTGACATGAAAAACTTTATTTTCATTTTCACAATATCAATGTTGGATTCCATAATGGACATATCATCAACATACAAAACAATTATTACACATTTTCCATTTGCAAACTTACTATAAACACATCTATCAAAGTTATTGATAACAAAAACTGAAGCCGAATGGTTTAGACACTTGGTAGCAGATGTTTCGTTACAGCCTAAACCAGTGCCTCCAATGTCACTACATTGTGACAATCAAGCTGCTATTGCTAAGGCAAAGAGCTAAGTATATAAAAAAAAAAAAAAAACATATATGCATAAGACACAATTTAGTGATATTAAAGGCACTGGTTAGGCCATAACGGAACATCTGTCACCAAGTGACTAAGCCATTCAGCTTCATTCTTAAACTATTTTCAGTGCTGAATGGATACCTTGATGCGGGAGAGTTTGATTTTAGAAAAATTCACCAACGGAACAAAACATTGGGATGATTAAGCATTAACAAGAGAAGGATAACTCACGCCACATCAAGCTACCTGATTATCTAACCCAAAGAAAAACAGATGAAAAAGGTAGTTGCTGATGCCTTCGGGACATTAAATCTCCGGACCCATCAGAGGATGAATAACCAATGTGCCAAGGACAAATCAATTATCAAAACAAAGAAGGAAGTGGTAAATCCTAGAGATGAGGTGAATGCAACCTAATGGCTAAGCCCACTCTTTTTCAAGACCCACCTAGAAAGCTAAGGGGTTCGCCCGGTAACCCATATAAAATCTCCCCACTCCAAACCTCTGGCCAATCAACGTTGTTATGGTATTCATCTAAAGGAATAAGCTTAAGGTTCGTGATTCATAAGTCAAGGTGATGGGCACCCAACCTATGTGAGAGGAGATCCCTGAAATTAAGTTCAAAGGATAAAAATGAAATCACTGGATGACTTGACTAGTACTGTCATATATTGCTTATTCCGATTTAAATGAAAAGATAGTACTCACCGCGATGACAGGAGGATGAGTTTTAGAACTCTTAATCAGTCAAAATCTCATGGATTTGTGGGGGTATGTTAACTGTGATGCATATTATGGGCTGACTTAAATGAACGTAGGAAGTGTGGTCGCTTTCAATGATAATTTCTATAGACGAATTCTCTAAACATTCATGAGCCAAGGTAGGGACAGGGCAAAAATGTCCGTGTATAAAAAGGGTATACTGAAGGATTGAATAGTAGGACATGGCTGGTAGGACAGTCGGCTACACCAATGAGGAAATGTTCCATGAGTCTGACTAAATCTGTACTCTATAGCATGGCTTACCAGACCTAGTGCAGATTCAAGTCCAAAAGACATCTGTGATACGTGTCCTATTGTTCTAATGTGCTTAGGTTATCATTTATTTTATTGGTATTTTGAAACTTGTGGGGAAATTTTTGTATTTTATCGGTTTATCAACTTTTATTGAATAAAGTTTCAAAATAAAAAAATATGTTTTGTTTTGGTTTTCTCGGTATGAGGCTAGTGAAGTGAGGTTAGTGAGATTGAAATCCAAGACCCCTTGGATGGGCTGAGTTTTAATTTGATTTTTATTGGGTTGATAACGGTTTAACCCATTTAACCCGAAATTATGGGGTCGATAACGATTCAACCCATTTGACTCGGTTCAATGGTCTTTACAAGGGACACACCCTTTCCTTAGGGTGTCTTGTAAAGACATGTTGGTTCGAAGAGAGACACTCCCTTCCTTTGGGGGTGCCTTAAAAAGACATGTTCTCCTCTATTAATAAAAAAGGGGGAAGCCTTAAAAATGGTTCGAAAAATTAAGTTTTCTTGGTTCTTTTTCTTTCACTCTCTCTCCCTTTTTGTAAGCACATACCGAGGGTATTCTCCTATGTTTTTTCAAAACACCGTTATTTTGCCAAAATTGCATTATCGTCTTGTATTTGACCTAAGCATAACTCTGACGTACTCGAAAGGACGCATTAGATTAGTGCAGGTTTAATGTAGGAAGTCGAGGCTACTTTATCTTGGAGTTAAATTTGCAACATAACCCGATTGCAACTGTGGGGGCAAATTCTAACTTTAGGACAGTGCCGATTGTGGTACGACCCAGTCAGTATTATCATCATCTTGAGTGACTTTCAGTCTATTATCTTCTTCAACAAATCATTGCAACACTAAACAGATAAGTGGTTCTCATTTAATGTTCAATTATTTTATATTTATACAACATAGGAGAACCAAACCATACCGCCTTCGAGAAAGGGCAAGTGAGAATAATATGATCAATACATTCAAACTCAAAACCACATCTCTTGCAAGAGAGATCTGATTTAATATTTTTTTTTTGGGTAATTCGATTTAATATTTCTTCTAGATAAATCTTCACTCGAACCAAGAGCTAGATTGCAAGTTCTCTAGAGGAAAGATTTGATTTTTAGTAACGTCTTGCTATGCCATATCTTTTCCAGTGAACAATATCGTAAACAGGTTCAAATGTACTGAACATGATGATTGTTATTCAGTTCTATGCCTTTCTTATATAAAGGTATACGGATTTACATCGTCTCCTCCCAGTGGTTCTGGGAGGACAGTGGCAACCTATCCTGGATGGTTGCCACGTGGCTCTCGGTGAATCCGAGACCCACGTCCGAGCCGACACCCCCTGTTGGCTTGGCTCGTCGGCTGAGTGTTGGCTCGAACGTAGGTCTCGGATTCACCAAAAGCTACGTGGTAACCATCCAAGATAGGTTACCACTGTCCTCCCAAACCATTGGGAGGAGAGGATGCGGATCCAAGGTATACTATGGATAAATCCGATGACAATTGGAATCCCATTAATCTGGCCCAGGATATGGTTATAATTACATATATAGATTGCATATAATTTAAATTCAGATTTGAACTGCACTGTCATCCTTATCCGAAGGAGGATTTGTTGCTGTCTATTAGTCCTTTGGAGTTTTGATTTGTTAGGTGTCTTACACCTTCATGTCTACCCATATCAATGGGTCCAGTTGTATAGATAACATTCCACACCTCTTTGGAGATAAGTTTCCATTGAGGAATATTGGAAGTAGAAGGAAGATCACGATCCGCCTCTTCAAAGAGATTAGGTATGAAATGCTAAGCTGATTTAACAAACAAGATACCATTCCTAGCTCCACCCCAAACGAGTCTGTCCTCCAAATGATAAAGACTAAGCTGAATCTTTAGAATATTAGAAATATCCTCATGATTCAAAAACAACTCAAGAAGATCTGAATCTTTAAAAATCTTAGAATATCCTGATCAAAACAACTTAAGAAGATCCGATTAGAAATATCCTCAGGATGAAAAAACAACTCGAAATGTCCTTAGGATGAAAAAACAACTCAAGAAGATCTAAATCTTCAGACTATTAGAAATATCCTCAGGATAGAAAAACAACTCAAGAAGATCTAAATCTTTAGAATATTAGAAATATCATCAAGAGGAAAAACAACTCAAGAAGATCTCAATCTTCACAATATTAAAAATATCTTTAGGATGAAAAAACATTTCAAGAAGATCTGAATCTTTAGAATATTAGAAATATGAAAAATTTTCATATACCCACCATTTAGGATTAGAAACCTCATCTACGTCCACAAGTTTGTAAAAACCTCAACCACATCCAATTAACTGACGTAAATCACTAAAAATATTGAAATACAATTTTACCCTTCATATTGAAAATGAAAATTTTAAAAAGTATATTGAATGATTAATTTGACCTTTCTAATTCCAATAGATTCTAATTCCAATCTGATTTTAAAAAATACAGTTTTATCCCATAGATTCTAATTTCAATCTGACCGTTTCAAAAGTTTGACTTCTAAAAATTATATCAGAGACAGAAATGGAAAAGAAGATCGAAAACTCTAGATTTAACTAGAATTTCAGGGAGAAACAATAAAAGAAAGGTAACAAACACAAGTTCCGCTAGCGGCGCTTCAGAGCCCTACGGAATGCCTA
This sequence comes from Protea cynaroides, assembly GCA_028583415.1. Classification (NCBI taxonomy): domain Eukaryota; kingdom Viridiplantae; phylum Streptophyta; class Magnoliopsida; order Proteales; family Proteaceae; genus Protea; species Protea cynaroides. Next base: position 6,156,725 of record CM053273.1, read on the forward strand.
CCTACTTATATTATGTATTTGGTTTGCATATCCTCCTTTAAAAACCTGAACACAACAAGAAGGGGATAAGGAAAAGGAAAAGCAAACCCATCGGCCCTAATACCTGACTCAACCGACAACCGACTGAACACAACAAGAAGGGGAAAAGGGAAAGGAAAAGGAAAAGCAAACCCATCGGCCCTAATACCTGGCTCAACCGACAACCGAGGAGGTCCATGGCGAAATCCTGTAGTTTCATACAGAATCTCATCAAATCCTTGAAATTTTGCTCTAAACAAGGTAATCAACAAAAAAAATCCCTCAGAGATCTCTGGAATTCTCTCTCTAATTGGCTCTGGTTTTGGCGATTTAGCAGAATCACATAAAGACGATGATTTGGAGAAGACCGCAGCTCAAGAACAGATGCAATTTTCTCCACAAAACCTTATCGCAGCGACTAGAGATTTCCACATCAATCACAAGCTCGGCGAGGGCGGATTCGGTCCTGTTTACAAGGTATTTTGTCACTGTTAAGTGATAATTGAGCTAGAGTTCATATCTAATGATAATTGTTGTTGATGATGGGGGAAATTGGGAGATGGAAGAGAGATAGCAGTGAAGAGATTATCGCTGAGGTCGAATCAAGGGAAGAAGGAGTTCATGAATGAAGCTACGTTGTTGGCTAGGATACAGCACCAGAACGTTGTGAATTTGTTGTGAAGAGTATTTGCTTGCACATCCCATCCGTAGGGGAGAAGAGGCAAAGAGGCGAAGAGGCTCCTCCCTCCCTTCTCCGACCAAAAAATATTCTTCCTTCTTTCTCTCTCTCTCATTTGTTTCCTTCAGCGAATCCGTTCCATTTTGGGTCTTCCGGTCAAACTTTCACATCACCAACTCACCGTTTTTCTTTGGTCCTCGCACTTTCTCTTTTCCTCCCTCACGAAAAAGTCCCAAATCCAGTCCCCCTGCCCCATTACAGGATACACATTCTCTCTCTCTCTGTTTCTTGTGTTTATGTGTGTGATTAATTGTAGAAAAACGAACACAAAATTTTTTTAAGTGTGATTAATTGTGGATGAAGCGACCAAATTCATATCACAGGAGGTGGATTTTTTTTCCTGACTCTACAACTCCAAGGAGAATATCGCGTTGATCAGATCAAAATGGAGTTAATACAAAATTTCAATCAAGTCAGTATTTCTTAATGGCTTCCATTGCAGACCTTTTTCTCTCTCGCTTATTTCGCTTATTTTTCTTCTGTAACCCATGACGGAATAATCCGAAACCCAGGATCAAACCCACTACCACCAACGCTGATATTATGAAGATGAAGATCTTCGTTGCTTTCCCATGTAGCACATCTTCTAGATTTTCTTCTTTCAAGAAGGAAACAAAAAATTGGGTAATTTTAGGTTTGGGGAGAGGGTAAGGGGAGAAGTCTCTCATGATATTGGGATACAAGTAAGAGAGAGAAGGAGGAGGAGGAGAAGAAGTCTACATTTTCTGAGTGTCGGAGTTTGCAGAGTTAAAGAAAAAAAAAAGATAAGAAATGGGGTTGGTGAATCTGAGTCACATGAACAGACTTATGAAAAACGCGATGGTCGTTTATGGGTATAATGGTCTTTTAATAAGTCTAAAAAGGTATTATCATCCATTAAAATGTTCAACACATCTGACATCAGTAACTAACGAGATTCTTTTAACAGAGTGGATTTTTTTGATTAACAGAGCAAAGTTTTTTGGTACAAGATGAGGTTTTTGCAATATTGTGGAGGTAGATGTGGTTTCCATTCTTTAATGGTGTGTATATGAAAATTTTCCTAGAAATATCCTCAGGATGAAAAAACATCTCGAAATACCCTCTGGATGAAAAAACATCTCGAAATACCCTCTGGATGAAAAAACAATTCAAGAAGATCTAAATCTTCTCAATATTAGAAATATCCCTTGGATGAAAAAACAACTCAAGAAGATCTAAATCTTCACAATATTAGAAATATAAACAACTCAAGAAGATCTAAATCTTCACAATATTAGAAATATCCTCACGATGAAAAAACAACTCAAGAAGATTTAAATCTTCACAATATTAGAAATATCCTTAGGATGAAAAAACAACTCAAGAAGATCTAAATCTTCACAATATTAGAAATATCCTCGGGATGAAAAAACAACTCAAGAAGATCTTTCCTCGATTCTAGTGATCAATAAGTTCATAAATGTAAGTAAGAGGACATTCCCTAAAATTAGGACAGAAATTCTTAGATGAGGGAATCAAATTATCCTCTCTAATCTTAACATGGGAACCTCCCCTACTTGCCAAACCAAGTCAGCCAGAAGATTTTTTTTTTTTTTTTTACTACAAATTTAATATAATACCAGAAATTTACTACAAATGATTGATGGTCACTACCCCTGGATCCTCATCTTCTCCTTCAAGAGTTTCTGGAGGAGAGATGATGTTCCCATTGGATAGACGACACATGGGGCTCGGGTGAATCCGAGTCTATACCTCCTGCCGGCTTTGCTTGTCAATTCGGTGTCGGTTTGGATGGAGGGTTCGGATTCACCCAAGCCCTAGGTATCATCCATCCAATGAGGACGCCACCTCTCCTACAAAAACTCTTGGAGGGGAGGATTTGAATCCACCACCCCTAGGAAAATTTACTACTAATTTTCTCATTTTGATTATTTTTTCGAATTCATCACATTCTATTTTTTTATTATTGTGATTGGTAATGAGGATAGTAAAATCGTTTTCAATAATGGTGAAAGATCCACCTATACGAGGGAACTTTTTGAGGATTATAAAATAATGCCTTTGTTTCGCTTTCAGTCCATCTCTTTCTCACAGTATCACTGTTTCTAGTTCGTTGGTTCTGTGAGAACAGTAATCATGATGAGACTATCCTTCTTACTCTTAGCAGGTCTCGTTATCTTTCAGAGGTATATTTATCATTCTTCCTCGTTTCCTTTACTACCCCGAGTGGAAGTTCTTAGATTACATTTGTAGTCATCTTTTTTTTTTTTTTTCATGATTCCGTTGTAGTTTAATACTTATGTTACAGAAAATCATCTGTACCATTTGTGTCTGTTAATTATCCGAATTATAGCTTGCTTTAAGAGGAGTTTAGGTGCTGGATTAATCTCTTATGTGATATCAATTGTTGGAATTATTTGAATATTATTTTATTTACTGTGTGATAGGAACTCTGTATCTGATTATCATATTTTTGTTACTTTCATGATGGACGTACTTCTTTCATGAAATCTCAGGGGAATTAAATAAAGGAGGCTAATACATTGACAATTATTTGTTTTCGATTATTACTTGCTCTCATCCTTTGTGATTCCTCATACTTCTCTAGGAGTTAATAGTTGAAGATATCAGTCTTGTGAGAATTGTCGGGAACCACCTGTCTCACTGAATTATCTGTTAAACATCCTTTCATTCATGTAGCAGACTCCAAGTAGTTGTGATAAAGCTTCTTTTTTTTTTTTTTTTTTTTTGGAGTTGAGGTGTATGTTACATTGCTATATGTAAGTAACGTTTGTATCAATAGCAAGAACGACACTTGCCAATTTTCTGATTCATGGAATAATAAGTAAACGAAGGCCCATCTTTATGTACTACTTTATTTTTTACACATTTTTTTGTTTGATTATGGATTTTGCTGAATAAATTCCCAGGAAATTAACAGGATATTGATTTTATTAATTTAAAGAGGAATAACATATGACCTGTTACAGGGAATTATCTGGAGCTTTGTCTCAGAAACTGGAGGAGCAGTCTGAACATCCTCCAAGAGGCTGGAATTCGTATGATTCCTATTCATGGATCATCTCAGAAAGTGATTTTCTGGAGAATGCTGAAATCGTTTCTAAGAGGCTACTCCCTTATGGATATAAGGTCAAAAATTTCAAGTCATACCTGTGCTTCAGTTGTAGATGTAATTATTATTGTTATTATTTTTAGTTGGTTGATGCAATTATTATTTTAATCAATCTATATTGCAATATTTACTTTTTTGTTTTACTTAACCTATTTTCTCTCTTCAAAAAATTTGTAGTATGTTGTGGTTGATTTCCTCTGGTATAGAAAGTTGGAGGATGGTGCTTCCGTAGATTCGCTTGGATTTGATGTAATAGATGAATGGGGGAGGGTGATTCCTGATCCAGGGAGATGGCCTTCTTCTAGTGGTGGCAAAGGATTTTCTGAAGTAGCCAAGAAAGTTCATGACATGGGTTTAAACTTTGGGATTCATGTTATGGGGGGAATAAGCACACAGGCAATCAATGCAAACACCCCAATCCTGGACACAATAAAGGTCTTGCCTTCCCTCCCATCATAAATTTTAATTCCTTTGTTATTTCCTTTTGAGAATAAATGAGGCCAAATGCATTAAAATTAAAGTTTACAAGAACAAAAGAACTGACTGCACAATTTTGCAGTTATAGCCTGCAATGGGACTAACTTCTTATCTTTGAATAACAATAAGAAAAGGAAAATCTCAACTAATGAACTTGGAATTTTGACGCATGACCTCTGTTGCAGCTAACTCCTTGAACCTTCATCTGTGTCCTGTTAGGGTGGTCCCTATAATGAGCCGTCTGGTCATCCGTGGTATGCAAAGGATATAGGGGTGCCAGAGAGGGCCTGTGCTTGGATGCCACATGGTTTCATGGGTGTCAATAACACGGCAGCTGGAAGAGCCTTCTTGAGGTCATTGTATCAGCAGTATGCTGACTGGGGTGTTGATTTTGGTAAATTGATTGTTGCTATTGAACTTCCTTATAATTTTTAGGGGAGAATCTATTCGCTGTTGGGAATGAATAGTAACATGTGCTGCTAGATACTGAATATAAAAGGATATACTCAGCTACATCTTTCTGAATGGCTGAAGCTGATTTAGCTAATATCTGGCTTTTGTGGAATTTGAATTCTCCGTTGTTGCTTCTTGATTGTTTTTGTTCTCTTCACAGTGAAGCATGACTGCGTCTTTGGTGCTGACCTAGATTTAGATGAGATAAGCATTGTGTCAGAGGTGAAGTGTGAAAGCTCTGTTACTCCACTTCTGTGGTTATTTGCCAATTTAGGATATTCCATTTAAAGTTAATTGAATTATTCATTGGGTGGGGGTTTCAGAAGGAGGAAATGATATATGTATTATGTAGGTCTTGAAGGAGCTCGACCGCCCCATTTTGTACTCCATCTCTCCTGGAACTAGTGTGACCGTTCAAATGGCGAGGGACGTAAGTAGTCTTGTGAACATGTACAGGATAACAGGAGATGATTGGGATAAATGGGGAGATGTGGAAGCACATTTTGATATTTCAAGGTACACTGTATTCTACGAAGTTCTCAAGTCATATCAATATTATGTCTAATTTAGATCCATTTCTCCATTCCTCCTCTACCACACAGCACACACGTCACTTAAAGTGCCTAACATTACATTTACTTCTGTGACAGTGAATTGGTTGCTGCTAAAATGCTAGGAGCTAGTGGTTTGCAGGGGAAGTCATGGCCTGATTCGGACATGCTACCACTGGGTTGGCTTACTGATCCAGGTGATTGACATGGCGAACTGAGACGTGGGTCATATTCCATCATATTTTGCTATGGTAACGTATAATAATAATGTCACCTCCCCGTAGTGGCTGAGCTGCTGAGCCCACAGCCACAAACTCACAGTTGCTACATAGAGTGCTGTCAAATTGAACCATTGAGTGCAACTCTTTATCAGCCTTACCAAGATCAGCTCTGTTGTGCTCACAAGCCTGTAGCAAATGAGAGATCTCCTTTGGCCAAACAGTTCATGAACCATAAGGGGAAAAGCATAATGAACTAGTTACACCATCAGACAGATCTTTCCCTTTTTTTCTTTTTCTTTTTTTTCCTTTTTTTTTTTTTTAAATTTCCTTTATGGTACCATGGCATATGATTTCTAGTTTTAGACTCCACATAACTCACTAAGTATACGGGTTAAGCTCGAAATATTTGGACATTGGCATGTTAAGCTTTCAAGGAAATTACCTTAAAATAACAGCTGCTAAAATTCAATTAATTTGGAAAATTTATTAATACTAGGTTCAAATCAAGGACCACACAGAAACAGTAATCTCACTCCTGATGAGCAAAGAACTCAGGTATTTAGAAACTTTTTTGATGATTTAACTTTCAAGATCCTTTCAAAGTAATTATTGTCTTGTGGGAACTAATATTTAATGGAAACAGATGACACTATGGTCCATGACCAGGTCACCTCTCATGTTTGGAGGAGATATGAAGAATCTTGATGAAACAACATATGATCTCATCACAAATCCCATCCTCCTGGAAATAAATTCTTTTAGCACAAATACCACGGAGGTATGTAATTCACCTTTTTTACCAGATGAGCCCTTCCAAGAATAACTGAGCCAGAGGTGCACAATGGCATGACTAGGAACACCTTAAGAAATAAAGTTTAAAAAATTATTGATTTATAATGGCTTTTTTGCATCTTTTATTTCAGAGTCCTTACGTAACTGGTGTAAAAATTCTCAAAAGTGGTAAAAGGGTTCCCAAATGGCAATCTAGAAATTCAAAGAATGAAAGTGCATTGGATACACCTGTTCTGAGTCTCATTAGCTGCAAGGATCAGACGGCAAAAGGTTGGGCTGTAGAAGCTATCGAGGAAGACCTTGAGCGGATCTGCTGGAAAGAGAACTTTGGAAGAAAACATAAGCCTCCAGTTTGCTTTTACAAGAAGAATCCACGGTTGACATCGTATGGATTAAACCTTCTTCCGAAATTATCATGATCTATCTTTGGAAATCCATTGTTATTATTAGTGTTACTTCTATAATTGTTTGAAGTTCTCTGTATCATGTCTATATAGAGATGACGAGGTAATCTACAAGCAGCAGTATGAAGGAAAATTCTATTTGTCAACGACCGACAAGATTGATTTTTGCTTGGATGCTTCTCCTAACCGTAAGCTTACTTCACAAGATCAGTTGAAGAGCTCTTCGTTGTCCCGTTGCAGATGGAATTTAAATCAGGTACGCCTACAGTAATGGGAGCCTCATGCATTGGGACGTTCTTTTTTATATCAATCTTTTCAATTATATCCCTTTGGGTCATAATCTACTGAAGTCCAGTTGCTTCAAGCAGTGTGTCATAAAAATATCACTTGTATGGCATCAAGATCAACATGGACAACTGATAGCTAGCTAGCCTGCATGGCCAATTTGGATGCATAATTCTAGTATCACTTGTTTACTATGATTGATACTGGAAACTGGTTGTGGTATTTTGATTTCTCTATGTCAGTCCCCTTCATCTGGAACGTATTAATTCATCCATCCATCCATCTGGTGAAGTAATGAGGGAAGTATTTCCAGTCATTAAGTAGATATCTCAAAGGCTTAGTCATTTATTGTGAAAGGTAGACGAGGAAGTGAAGCCTTAACTTTAAAACATAGGTTTCATTGATAAAATAAAGTATTTCAAAGAAAAGAGAAGTACATTAAAGTACCAAAATCCATGAAAAAAATTGCAGGTCCTAAGAAAGATTAGAACAGAAAAATATAATGCATGTTAAACTTTTATAATTTGTTATCAAATGCCATTACTATGAATAAATAGGGTCATCTTTATAGGATAGGGGAGATCTAGAGAGAATGAGAAAGGAAGTGCAAAAAGAAAACCATAAAAGGAACTATATGTCCTTTGAAAAACCAATTTGGGAGCTTATTTAATGTATCTGATTCTGAGGTTGGCCATTATTCCTCCCCAAGTGTAATCCCAACAGTGCTATGAAACTAGGAATTCAGTGCATAGTGACTTCAAATATATGTCGGCGGCAGTGGTCACTTCTTACGGTTGGTTATATAACTCCAACAGCTATTAATTAATTTTATTTCAATATCATGCACTCGATGACCTTGGTTTCCTCTTGCTTCGTTTAACTTCAAGCTAGCTTGTTCTTAATTATTAATGGGACTAACGTGTCTAAGCTTAACAGATGTGGGAGCTGAACCTTAATGGAACACTGGTGAGCAGTTATTCTGGACTATGTGCAGCAATGAAAAACGTCAAAGGTGATAATATTTCTAGGCAGTGTAGTAGCCCGTAACAGTTGAATTAATACTTGAAAACCTGTACTTCTCAAATAACTAATTGATTGTTCTTGCAGGTGTTGTTGTAAATGGTAACTTTCGCTCCTGGATTGCAATTGGAAGACAAGGTCTGATTATTAAATCCCTTTTGTTAATTCCTTGGGTTTGCAGTTACTTATAATACAATAATATTTCTCATCACTGCATCTTATTTAGAACAGATGGACTTGTTACTTAGGCTTGGGGAATCTATAGATGTCAAGTTTTGTTTATTTATTTTTTTTTCAATTTTATATGTCTTCCAAGTCTTATGGTCTATTTCTTGATTTTGTAGGAGAGATATATCTTTCCCTTTTCAATCTAACCCCTGACAGAATAGAATTATCTTCAAATTTACCGTCACTGGCCAACTTGCTTCCTGGCAGAGACACGAGCAAATGTAGGGCAAGTGAAGTGTTTAGTGGAAAGGATTATGGGGTAGCAACAGTAGTATCAATAGAGGTTGAGACGCATGGTGCTGCATTGTTCATCTTGAATTGTACTTAGTTTAGAATAAACCTATCGTGCTTTCAGTAGTAGATTTCTGTTTGTGTGTATCCTTTCAAAGAAGGAGGTTTTTTATTTAGGGATGTCCTTATTGTAATAAGGGTTTGTTAGGTTTAGAAATATAATAAAATAAATCTAGACCATTCATTTTTCCTATTTTTTTAATTTAATCTATTAAAACTTGGGGAGTCTTATAGTGATGTTTAGCGTATTCGTACACATGCATAAACATACACGGGATGCATGCCAATATATAAGGGGTATTTGATTGAATTAGAGTTTGAAATTCGATATGTGGATAATTTAGACCATGTTCTTTCTATTCAACGGTTGGAATGGACACATCATCTGCCCATGTGGCAGAATAAATGCTTGTAACATTTGAAAAAAATAACAACATTTCTCCTTTTATTTAACATTTATTCATAGATATTCTTTTAAAGTTATCCTAACACTTTGATCATCCTGAATTGAATGATGTCCATGGAAACTTGTAGGTGGCAGAATAAATGCTTGTAACATTTGAAAAAAATAACAAACCCTTGTGACAACAACATTTCCCTTTTTATCTAACATTTATTCATAGACATTCTTTTAAAGTTACCCTAACACTTTGATCATCATGAATTGAATAATGTCCATGGAAACTTGTAGGGGTTACTTGGGGAATAGCGTGATTTTCAACCCCTTCTCTCTTTTTTCCTTCTACTCTATTTGTTTTGTATATGTAAAAAGAAATTTCAAAATTTGTTTCCAGTAGGTAAACAAAAGACGAAGTTCCTTTTCCATCCCCTCTATATTTTATCTCTTGGAAATAAACATTAAAACTTTTTTTTTATATACAAATGTTAGTAAAATTTTACGGTAAGATTTTACATCGAAACAAACGGAGCATATGTAACTAATTTCAAATTATTTTATATTTAATTATTAACTTACACTTCACTTTGCATCCAAATCTCTCTTATTTGAAAAGAAAAATAAATTTTACATCTTATAAGTATCATTAAGATATTATTAAATATATTAAGAAATATAGGTAATTTATGCAATCATGTTGTGTTATAATTATAAAAATTTTCATTTAAAGTTTAAAAATTTTCACTTCCCTTCCCTTCAATTCTCCTTGCAACTGAACAATGTCGCAAATATTAAATGGTAAAAAAGAGAAAAAAAATGCAGCGGAATTTCTCTAAATTTTATCTTGACATCCAAAAAGAAATGTGCATAAACACTACAACCCGGTAAGTTTCTCAAAATTTTCGAAAATTTCATCTTTGAGATTAGTTGTTCAATGTGATTACGAAATTTATAATTTTATTTTTTAAATTTATCACTTTTCTTCCTTTTCCCTTTTCCTGTGGAGAGAGAGAAAGATGTGGAGAGAGAGAAAGAGAAAGAAAGAGAGATTATTTGTAATGAAGAAGAGGGTTTTTGTGAAGTAATTATATGAATTTTACAAATTAGTTTGTTACCATCAGAAGGACTATAAAAACCTTCTCTCCACATGTACATGGGCACCTAATTATGCCACGTGGAAGGTGATTCAGCAATTATATCCATTTGATAGTGTAGGGCATGGTAATGATTTTGCTTTGTTTGTTGGCAAATTTGGATTAAGCTGAAACTTCCAATGAAAAAAAAAAAAAATATATATATATATATATATATATATATATATATATATATATATATATTAAGGTACGCTTACTTGTCTTTACACCCCAAATAAGAAAATTACTTGCCCATAACTTATCTCACATGCCAGGTGGTAAAAAACAGATTTCTAAAAGTATAATATTCATACACGTGGCAGTAGGGAGAAAGTAAGTTTAAACGAATCCTACTGAAAAGTCCGTCCATTAGCGGTCAGAAATTGTGGAAGAAAGAAGAAGATATTTTTTTTGTCCTTTTCTTTCTCAGGGATCGGAAAATAAAATAATGATTGATACATTCAAGAGGAAGTTACCCTTTTCTAGGGAGAGATCTGAGAACGGCCGCATAGTGCACTTTGGCTCACTTTTATCAGTGGCGTTATACGCGCCATTTAACGGGACCCACATATCCATTGTGCTAATGTCCAAGACTGTGTTTGTTGTTTGTTTGTTTGTTGGTTGTTTGTTGTTTGTTGCAAATATCTCTCTAACGGCTTGCAGACGTGATTCGCCCGCCGCCACTAAAATAATGTCAGCCATCTGAAATTGATTTATTATCCTGAGATGATGGATTGGATTGAGAAATCCAAGTGGAAGGAAGTGGAAGTCCTTGCTGGGTTACTCCTTCAAGTGATGCCATGGATTCTTCTCCAACTCCTTAAGTTTATTTTGCACAAAAACAAAACGACGTTGACGACTGCAATGACGATAGCGATGAACAATGACGATGGCAATGACGATGAGTTAGTCTTTCGTTTTTCTTAGTCTTTATCCTTTTTTCCTTTTCTTTTTCGATTAAAAAAAAGGCAAAGAAAGCGATGTTACAGGTAGATGGAGAAGAAGAGTCATGATTGGGATGACTCATGGGAAGAGTCATGATTGGGATGGCTAATGGGCCAGTGCATGCACCCTCCACCATTTTCATACTTTTTGGAAGTTCAACAAACCATCTTTGGACTCCACAATGCCAACAAAAAAATCCCCGTAATCGATTACATAATTATTGTATTTTTTTTTTTTTTGCTGGTTTATTCATGATCACTCGAGATAATAGAGACTCAATCGTTTTCCCTTTTTCATGCTTGTTGTTTCGCGGTCCCTTCCGATAGAATTACTGTTGGTTTCAGAGCACTATCTCCACTGTCTATAAATTTATAGCTTCTGCTCTCCATCTCCGCATTCTCCGTTTCCTTTTGCTAGCTCCTTACTTTCTTCTGTAACTGTTCGCTCTCTATCCTGGATAAAGAAGGGAGACGACAAGGGCTTTTAACAGCCATTACTTGTATTAAAAACAAAGTTCTCACTTCTAACACTGGTATTGCTTCTACTTTTATCATTTTTTCTCCTCTGGTGAGTGATAATGGACTCTGCATCCTTGGCGATGAGAGCTACTTCGTCCTACTCCAGATTACCCGAACCTAAATCGTCTCCTTTCAGGACGCACGGGTACTTACAGGACAGGGTATCGTTGCGCAGGTCCCTGCGACTTAAAGTTAAATGCGCCCACCGCCCTAATCCCATTTCTTCCTCGTCGTCTCTCAAGTCCAATACCAATACTCAAAACCCTAGCTGCTCTGTCTCCTGCTCCGCTGTGACCGAGGCTTCGTTGGGAACCTCTGAGGTTGCCATATGCAAGCTTCAACGCCTTGTTTCCGAGTTTCAATCTCTACCCGAGCCCATTGATCGCGTTAAACGCCTCTTGCATTACGCGACTCTTCTGCCTCCGTTTGACGAGTCGCGGCATGTACCAACCAATCAAGTCATGGGATGCACCGCCCAGGTGTGGTTGGATGCCAGCTTGGATGACTGTGGCAGGATGAGGTTCTCTGCTGATAGTGATTCAGAGATCACCAAAGGCTTCTGCTCCTGCTTGATTTGGATTCTCAATGGGGCATTCCCGGAGGAAGTACTGGGTCTGAAGACGGAGGATTTGGCCGCCCTCAATGTTGGGTTTCCCGGTCGTGCTCGTTCAAGGGTGAATACGTGGCATAACGTATTGATCAGCATGCAGAAAAGGACCAAAGCTCTTGTTGCTGAGAGGGAGGGTATGCCTCTGGATCCTTTCCCATCTCTGGTTATCACCCCTGACGGTATCCGGGCCAAAGGAAGTTATGCTAAAGCTCAGGTTGGTTACCATTTGCCTTCTCTTCTTGTATGTGTCTGTGCCTCTCTGCTTTTGCATCTCCACAACCCACCCCCCAAATCCCAACCAAAAAAAAAAAAAAAAAAACATCACCCATACATATGCTATAAGGGAAAAGGAAAAGGTGTTTGTAGCTTATTCAACGGTTCCTGACTTTTCTACTGAGAAATTTTCTACTTTCAAGCATGGGGAGGGTTCCTCCGCATTTCCCCGCGAGAGTATATTTCATAATGGAATGAATAATTAATTGCAAACATTCAGAGAAGCTGTTGAAATGGTTCACTCAAACCTATTAGGGAAGGAAAGGTTTTTTATATGGCAGTTCCAATTTGATTTAAGTGGGGAATCCCTTTACGTATCTATCTTCTGGTTCATAATTTTACTTTACGTCTAGAAATTTATTCTTGTATGTGACTTTTCTGTTGATATCTCTTTCTAGCTCTGCAGCGTGGAGTAGAAAACTCAGGGATGGAGTTGGTGCAAAAGAAATAATCAGGACATTCATCATATGGACTTCAACTGTGTTATGAAGATTCAGCAACTATTAACCGCTATTAAGCATATACAGAGGTCAAAATGTAGGACGTTGCTCTAATCAACTATAGGCTATGTATGAGGCTGCAATCTGCTACAGTGTCCAATTGCGAGACATTCCCAACATGTGCCTCAGACCGATGCTTGAAATAGACACTAATGCATCTGTAACCATTCCAGATAATTTCTAGTAATTTGATTTTCGCTAGAAATAGTCAATTCTGTTGACTAAACATAAAAGAGTGTGAACCATTTGCAAAAGACTTAATGAATGGTGATTTTTGTCATGGAATAATGCAATTGGGATTTCTCCACATGTTGCTTGCTATTCAATCAAGATTAGTTTCTTAATCTGTCCATATCAGTTCACAACTTAGCATTCATATTTAGCAGATCAGCAAGTGCTTCTGGTCCACAGAGGCTATTCATAAATTAAAAGCAATGTTATTAGATCTTCGATCAGTAACCAGTGTCAGTATATAGGTCAAACAAGTAGGCTCTTTGGGTGTGGTCCTTACTTATGGTTGCACAAGCTTTTGTTTTGGTATTTTGCATAAACTAGTATGGATCATTTTTTTACCATTGTTTCCACAAGCCATTGGACCTAACAGTGTGATCAGTCTGACTGCTGACCTCCAAGTCTCAATGGTTAGTCTCACCCCAAGGACCAGAAGTACTTTGAAACTGTTGACCGGTTAAAATCTGTGCAGCCCAAATGGTCCAGTGGATTGTTTGAACCAAAAGGTTGGACTGCTGGGCAGTGGGTTAATTAGATAATATATCTCATTGAAGAAAGAGCAACGGTTTCCTGCACGACCTTCCTATGAAAGGTTTCTTGCACTGCCGATATATCTGCCGGGTGGCAGCCCACATGGGCACAAATTTTGTGGATCCAAGATCCCCTGTTCACTTGTCAAATTTCTGCCTAGACAAAGTTGGTCATGTGGCAAAATAGAGACTAAAAAAACCAAGAAATACCAAGAGAGTGCATACTAATGAATGGATTACGAAAAGACTGCATGCCAATGGGAAGGTCTTTGTTGAATCAGGATCTGAAATTTGACATGCGGATAATCCAGACCATGCCCTCTCGATCCAATGGTTGGAGTTGCTACATCATCTTCCATGTTGCACAATGAGGTGAAAAGATCATTTTACCTTAAAAGAAAAACTAGTACAAAAAGAATCATTTTAGAATTTACTTTTGTAGAATGGAATGATCATATTTGAATCCATGACCTTCAACATAGTGTACCATGTACCGGCACATTGGCCAAAATCCCAATATTGCTTCTTGAGTTAAATTTGTCCTTACTTAACATCAAAACATACACAAGTTTCACCCGACCGTTTGGATCTTTGGACAGGTTAGCTGAAGTATTGAACTCTCAGACTGCCAGGCCAGAATGCTCCCACATCTTGTCTGGGTTTTAGAATCTTGGTTTGGACAATTGGATTTGATGAACTTGAAGTTAGTGTTTCTATATATAAATCAACCTAAAATTGGACCCTGAAGAGTGAGGAAATTGCATAGAGCTCACTTGTTGCTTCTTCTAAATGCATATACTTAAAAGCTGGCTTGGTAGCAGTTATAATTTAGGTATCTTGCATGAAACAAATTTGATAATCTTATGTTGCTTTCTGGTTTGTCTCCTCTAGAATTTAGACTTTCTTCTCTTGATTTCTCTCATGAAGGTATGCTTTTTACCTTACTATCAAAGTCGAATCTTTTCTTTGGCAGAGTTTAGCTGACAATGTAACATGTGTGGTGTAAATAGATAAAATAGGTCTGTTGCGCTGCTTGTCTGTGAAGGAACTTTATTGATTCTACTATATTGTTAATCAGGAAGATGCTGTTGCATTATCGGAATCCTGAGTTCCATTGTAGTGTATTTGCAGGCAAAGTTTTTTGTTCCCTGACAAGTTAAAGATTAATGAACTCCTCAATGTGCTAAAGGAGAAGAAAATTGGTGTGGTTGTTTTTACTTGGGCCCAGTGGTCCAAGGCATTTTAACTGCTGCACAAAGGCAGTAGCCTTACATCCATATATCTGATTCGTTGGTTATGGCAGATATGGCTGTTAAGATGGCTGAAGCTGGATGCCAGTTTATCACAGTGCTTGGTGTAGACTTCATGTCAGAAAATGTGCATGCAATCCTTGATTGGGCTGGCTTTAACGAGGTACTCTTTTCTTCTCAGTTCATTTCTTTTCTGACAGAGAATATATTCACCTAGACCAATTCATTCAGTACATAATAAAATATTAGAGGCTATGAAAGTAACCTTGAATGCTGAATCCTGGCAATTAATTTTTTTTGGCTACTCCCCGAAAATGCCCCCCCATAAGTTCGTTTGTCGTTGGGGCTCAGCAGCAAGCGGAGGCTCGAAAGGTTCACAATGGGGCACCAGCAGTACAACCATATCCCTATTCGGTTCAGTTGGGTGATGAAGAAGAGAATTGTTTGGAGTGAGAGAAGAAGCTAAAGATGGATTTCCCTTCGGATGGGGGTCTAGACCCTAGTGCCGGTGCTCATTATCTGGCTTTCGTGTGTCGATGTTTCTGAATTGGTTTCTTGATTTGGTTAGTGTGTTGAGTGATGAAATCCTGTTTCTAATTGAGTTGTTGGTGGCGTGTGAGTCGATCCAGCCCTTGATCCGATTTCTCCAAGGGGTTTTGAATAAGGCAACTTTTTTTTTTTTTTTCCTTTATTTCTTTTTCATATTGAATAAGTAATAAGAATGAGAGGTGTTAAGCTTTTATCATCCTGCTCGAGCATTTTAGCATGCAATTTTGAACTTGCCATTTATTGGTAGCTGCAACCTATAAAGTGTAGACTTGCTCTGGAAAGAAATTCATGTCTAAGCTGTTCTGGCCTTCACAAGTACCTGTTTTGTTGTTCTGGTACTAGAGGTGTGTTTTCTTCTGCTATTGTTTTTCATTCAACAATGTCTCTATTTCCTGAAGGAATGGTTGAAACTGTAGTTTAGGCATTTCTAATCCAGATAGGTTGTCCATGCCTTTTCCTAGATAACCCTACTGATAATGTGGCAAATCCTTGTCATCAAATGGACAATTGGATTTTCCATGTGATTACTCCCCTTTCCACGTCAACTATGTGCTCCACCTTGTTTTGGATTTGTAATGTGGCCTTTTAAGTGTCAAATTATCTGTTGTGCATAAATTGGGCCCAGGAAAGTGTAAGATGGAACATGAACCAAAGGTATCAACCAAATAAAAACAAAAAGACAAATGGAGGTTATCACTTCCAGATCCCACCCACAGGGGAGAAACCCCAAACCCTGCAAACTTCTAATTATAGTCTCAACCTGATAAAAAAAAATTCTTCTCTTTGACAGTGAAAAGAGCCAAAAGAGAATCCTATTCTCTCACTCTCAACAAGGTCAAAAGAAAACAATTTACAGAAGCCCTGTGACAAGGCTTTATGTACACCTTAAAGTCCATAAAACCTTATGACTTAGCCTATGTAGACCTCAGAGGCTCAGAACCTAGTTGGAATAGATTCGAAGACCACAACTGACTACTAAAATCATATTTGATGTGAATTGGTTTCACCAATTAAACATTTTCAAATAATTAGATACACGGAAAGGAGGGTTATTTTCTCCATTTACACATGAAGCTTTCTGGGACCACCAACTAAGCTGCCTGATGGAAAAATCCTAGGTTTTCTGGATCTCTTTGTTGGACAACTCATCTAGCAAATGCCCCCACCTTCAAATCCCCAAATGCACACTAATATATCGTGCAAGTTTTTTTTTTGGTTTCTATTTGGGGGCTTTTGGGGGGGGGGGGGGACAATTTAGATAATAAGGCTTAGATGTTTTGTATTATGTGATTTACAATTGGCAGTTCAACTTATGCTTCTAGTATGATCTTTTTTTGTCTTTTTCTGCTAATTGTTCTCTTTAATCTTCTGTATTTTGCAATTTACATTAGCCCTATAGGCATGTTACTTTCTGTGGAACAGTAAATTGCTTTCATTTTTCAGTTTCTTCATGCCATCTTGGTGATGATAAGTTCTCTGCAGGTTGGTGTATATAGAACGTCAAATAAATGCATTGGTTGCTCTTTGGCTGATGCTGCAGCTAATCCTGCTTGATGGGTTTTCTTAAGTTAGCATCTATGGCACCTCCTTCTTTGCATGTTGTCTACATTAACACCTCACTGGAGACAAAAGCTCAAGCCCTTGAACTTGTGCCAATGATTACCTGCACTTCTTCAAATGCTGTGCAAACTATTCTGCAGGTTGGTTGTTTTGAGATTTATCATCTGCCTACTGTTTACTTTTTCCTGATATTGCGTGGTATTCATTTTACTTGTCAAGCCTTTCCTCAACTGGTACATAGTGGTGCCAACTTTTGGGCTCCTCCTCCCCATTAATGTCTAATGAATTTTCTTGATTAGGATTTTGCTCAGATACCAAATTTAAATATATGGTATGGCCCTGTTTCCTACATGAGTGCAAACATTGCAGAGTTGTTCCAGCAAATGGTGACCATGACAAATGAAGAGATTGCTGAGATACATCGAGAACGTGATAGTAACTCCATAAGATCATTGTTACCTTGCCTGCACTATTACCAGGTGAGTTCCCACTAACTTTCTGGGAGATGAGCCTTTTCTTAAAATAATTATAATAAGGTTTATTTGGCTAAAACACGAAAATATTGGAAGAGGGAAAGGAAACAAAAAAATGTAATATAAGGCTAGTTTTCTTTTCCTATTTTTTTTTCTGTGGGCAATGAATATTCTACTCTGTTCTATCCAGTGATGGTAACAAAGATGCAATAATTTTTCATTTGTTTGCCAACATGTAAAAGCTGTGTGTGAGCATTACATTTTCAATATGGTCATTCTTTATGGTCACTTGTTTGATGAACTTGTCACATTTGATGGAAGTCTTTTTGTCGAATGCATTTCAAATGTTTTGGTTAGTGTTGCTGTTGGAAGATTGCTGAATCTGTATTCAGCTTTTAACCCAACTGTTTGTTTCAGGCTTCAGCTACATGAATTCTGTTTCTCCATGCTGTGCTATCCAAGGCCATTTCCTTTGCTGAAGGACAAGTCTTCAAATCTTTTTCAACACCTTAACCAATATTTTGTTGGTGTTGGGCATTAAATTCACCATCCTGTTCCAAAATGCACCAAGTTCTAAGCCAGCTGAAAGTCCACCACTTGGCAAGACAAGGCAGCACCACATCTGTATCATGCATCATCACTAAGCAAGCTAAACTCCCACATCCTTTCCAAACCTATGCTGCATGTTTCACCCATCAAGAGGGCCCTTCCATCAAATTACCTTGTGCACCTCTATTGCGAGCTAAATCTACAACTGCACTATTGAAGAGTATGGGGGGCGCAAGGCCCCAGAGGATGGTTGTCACACCGCAATTCCGACTAAACCAGAAGTGTGAGTGAATCGCCACTAAACCAACGGTTTACACCAGGATCTCAATAGATCATGTTGACACATAAACCAATGCACACTAACCACAATCAAAATAATAATAAACACAGCGGAAGATTTTAAATGAACGAACTGAGTTTTATTGATAATTAAATAAGTACTTCAATTATTCATTGTACCAAACATAAACTATAGTCTATTACATTGTCTCATAAGCAGCTAAAAGAAAATAACTAAAACCTAGAGGTACACGTAGAAGTGACGCTCGCATGACTCGTCATGCTCATTGCCCCTTGCTTGCATATCAGAAGCAGCAACACCACCATACACTTGAGCATCCACGTAGTCCTCCACAGTGTAACTTGCATCAACATTTGAAAACGAGTACATATATACGGGGTGAGCTTTCAACTTAGCTTAGTAAGGAAATCAAACAATGCAACAAGCAAATGCATGAGATAACATTCACATTTGGTGTGGTATAACTTGCAAAGTGCTATGGTAAGGATAGGTGACCACCACACCTCCATGCATGAGAGTGTGAGCACGCCCAACCAATCACACACCGTTGTCGCCCCACGTCACTCACTCTAGTATAGAGATAGAGGTAGAGTTTAGCAATGAGGCTGAACCACAATACCGCGTCCTCCCCCTGATACCCTACACTGCACCAACACGTACACCCCTATTGGCGAGGTCTTGCAAGTGGATTCCGTTTCTAACCAATCCTACATGTCATCACAGTATCCAAGGCCCTATCCTAGCATAGCTCACTATGGAATAGAGATAAGGCTGGAGTTTAGCGATCAAGTTGAACCACAATACCGCGTTCTCCTCCTGATACCCTACTCGTACCAAGTATGCTAAAGTAAACGGCGATATGAAAATGTGTTAATATGAGGAATGATCCAAGACTTTAAGCCCTTCCCATTCCACACAACAACGAAAACGTTCACATGCCTAACAATCACATTCTAGCATAATAATATGCATGAACAGATAATAACATAAATAAGGGATGACATGTTAATATGCACAACAATCATACAACAGAAGCAGATAGCAAAGGCTTACTGTTATTAGTTATTTAGGATTAGGTCTGGTTCCCTTACCTGACGCTTGATAGCAAGTCTTCTCTACGTCATAGAGTCCAACCTCGCTGTCAATGAGTCTTACATAGCATTAGGTATTGATTAGAATTAGGTTCATAAGGTTAGGTTGATCAAAACCCAGTTTGAACATAAAACTGTCCAAAATCACACATACCGGTCGCACCATGTGGTGTCTGGTATGTCCAATTGGACAGGTCTGACAGACCTTCACGAGAGATACCGGTCGAGCTTAGGTGCCACTGGTACTCCGATCAGATAGGGTCCATGAGCCTACTCTTTAGTCGATCTCTGAACTTGGCTTCAGCAGGGTTTCTCCTAACCATTCTAGGTTTCGGCAACATATTAGGATTAGTTTATAGGTCATTCAAATCTTACGTTCCGGTAAACATTAGTTTAGAAATCTTTACATAGGATCTAGGGTTTTTCCAATGAACTAGGGTTTCGAATCAATACCTAGCCATTCCTGGTATCGATTCTCAACCAGACATCGACATGACTATTCTATAGAGATAGAGCACTTACTACTGGCTTTCAAAGCGACGGTGCTCTCCTTCCAAAGGTTCTCCTCGTCTGTAGGCCTTCCTTGCCTCTACTGCTCCTCTTCAGATTTCCTTCTCAAACTCTAGGGTTTATGAGAGTCAACAAAAGGATTTAAGGAAGAGAAGGAGTCAATATATAGAGTAAGGTAGGTTTTTAGGAGAGTTTCCTAGGTGAGGAAGGTCTCTACAACTGAGATTTGGAAGGTGGGACCCATTGGGATTCATTTCCAAATCAAAACACTCGAATTAGTCTGACCGCTCTAACATACTGGTCGGACTATTCATGAGACCGGTATGTCTCAACTAGTCAGACCGGACAACATATTTTTAAGTCCGATTTGTCTATTTTTCGTACTTGGACTTGTGGTTCGTCATCCAACCTTCTCTTCGGGCCTGTTTATGATTGGAAGACCTATCACGACACGAAAACATAGGTTAGACCAGGTTCATGGAGTGCAGATCTTACAATGGTGGCCCATCTATGACTATTTTCATTCTGTGAACATGTTTGTTCAATATATGAATATGTTGCTGGTTGATTTATTCCATAATGCACATGTTTCTTGATGGAACCCTTGTAAAACAATGGGTTCTGCCTCCGAAATTGACATGAATTTTGGTATTACCTCTGTGATTTGCATGGATTTTACTTTTACATACCCACTTTTGGGGGGATACTTTGATGCAGTACAGAGTGTACCTAGGGGACGGTATGGCAGTCGACCCCTTGAGAAAGGGAAGATCATTCCCGAGAGCAGCAAAGTTCAACCGGATGCTATGGAGGTTGACCCCTCAGATCGTCCTCCATAGGCAGTTGACCTGTCGATGCTGGAGGTTGACCTGTAGGGATTTGTCGCCTTGATTCTACAATTCAGTTTCCTTTCCAGTTTTTCTTTTCCAGCTTTAGTTTAATTTTAGGAGGTCCTATTTTGGGTTTTTAAAATTGATTTAGTTTTATATTCAGTTTCTATTTTTTTTGTTTGAGAATATTAGATCTCATTTAATTTTTGAAGTTCTTAGTTAAGTTTCCATTTTCAAAGTTTCTTCTTTGTCAAGACATGTAATGGGGAGATTAGGGTAGTTACTAAATATTGGGTTACCATTCTTGTACTACCTATCAACATTATAAATGAAAGTGTAGGAAGAAGCTACCTAGAACAATTTTTATTGAATGAATGAAATTACCATTTTTAAGTATGCTGAGAGAATCAGCAAGAGGTGAGATGCCTTGGTCGAGAGTCTCCAATCCTAGGTGGGAGGCCTAGTGGTGGTGAGAAGCTGTCAAAACCATAGATGAGAAGCCTGGTTATATCCTTTTCTTTATTTCAGCTTTCTATTTCTTTTCTTGGGGCTGTTCGTAATCATGGAATGTTGTATGATCCTGATGCAAGCCATTCTCCCACTGGTTTTATTGGTTCGAGATTGGCGTTTGCATTAATACTTCTGTTTATTTCTTCAAATAATACATCCAATTAATTATTATGTCCAACCCTTATGGTTTTATTTCCTGAGATTCAGTTTCCTCTTACATGATCACTAATATCTTTTTAACGATATAATATTTCTTATATTTACATGTTAATGGTGAATGTGTGTATGTTTGTGTTCCACGGCTTGGTTTTCTTATCAGGGACATGAAAATCTACTGCAGGATGGGACATGCATTGTACACAACCTATTTGGACATGAAATTGTGGATAAAATACAAGAAATGTACCGTGATGCATTCCTAATGTTTCATTTTGAAGTTCCTGGGGAAATGTTTTCCCTGGCAATGGAGGCAAAGAGAAGGGGAATGGGAGTGGTTGGTTTCACCCAAAATATATTAGATTTCATCAAACTAAAGGTACAAGAGACAGAAATGTTGATGACCTGTTAGGAACAGAATCAGGGATGGTTGCTTCAATTGTTGGAGCGGTTCGCGGACTATTACGTTCTGTTGATTCCCCTGGGTATGCAAAATTCAATGTTGAGATCATCTTTCCGGTCTCAATGGACTCATTGTCAAGAACATCAAAAGATCTGCTAACAGACCTTAATACGGCTGACAATAGCAACTTATCTGAACTCTCAGTTATTCCTGGAATACCTAGTGGAGAGGGATGCTCCATTCACGGAGGCTGTGCTTCTTGTCCATACATGAAGGTAAGCATACAAGAATTTGCATTATTAGTATGCTGAGGCAGCAGTATTATTGTTATTTTGGAACTCTAGACATGCATTTTCTCAGCGTCACCTATCCATGAAGCGGGGGTAGGCTGCATACATAAGCCCCTCCCCAGGCCCCGCAATGGTGGGAGCCTTGTGCACTAGGTACGCCCTTTTTTTATTGGGAAATAAGAAAAAGCTTCGACCTATTCTGATTGATATTCCACTATCAGTATTACCAATCCCCCCCCCCAAAAAAAAAAAAAAAAAAACCAAAAGCACTTGAACCCAATCCAGTAGTATTCTTCACAACTGCTCCAAACCCATTTCTAATCCGAACCTAATATATGAAACTCATTTTGAGAACTTTGTGGGGTCAAGTTTCACTTTCGGATTATTTATTCAATGAGTGCCTTTAATATCATGGCCTTTCAAATTAAATGATTCCTTAGGCATTCTCTTTGTCACCGTGATCCATATCCAATTGTTTCATTTCACTGAGGAAACAGTTAGAGAACTAGATAATGTTTCAGAATGTTAAGACTGCCGTGGTACATGCCTTCAACCGTCACAGGTTGGTGGATGCTAAAGTTGCAGTCATCAGTACTTTGTTCGAGCTTTGGATACATTCAACCTATGAAGCTGGACGATTCAACTCAAGAACCCTGCTTGGAAAATCAATTGCAGATGTTGATGTGAGCCAATTTTGCACAGGAGACACTTCCAGGTTAGTTCTCAGCACTAGAAAAGCCCATTTGAAGTATTTAATCTTTTAGTTCAGTATTAAAATTACGAGGATTGGTGTTTCAGGCAACAAGAAAATTGCCAGAAAAGCTTGTTCATCAGATAGAATATCCATCTGGAAATGGTTCACAACAATCAAGCTGTGATCAGTATCGTCATCCATCCTATACAGGTGGCCACTATTTTTTAACTTTCAAAAAAAAATTTGAACGGCTCTTCATTCAATCTCTCAAGAGTCAAGAGTCCAATCTCCTATAAACACTCACAAGTGATTTTATATAATGTGAAAGATTTCACTACCACCTGTCACCAGTGTAAGTTTCTGGCTACGTCATCAGAGAAACCCATGAACCATGATAACTCAGTTTCTTCATATTTTATTCAAGTTCTGCAACTAAGTTTAACTCCATTCTCATTTGCAGGAGCTCCTTTATCTGTTAATGACCCTAATATTGCACCTTTCACATACATTTTGGAACGACTAATGAGGAAGAAGATAAGTCTTAAATGACTGCAACCGAAGATTTTTTTTAATTTCTGGTTTCAGCTGAAGCAATGATCGACTGTGGGAAATGGAGTTGCAGAATGGGTTTATTGGGTTTCAGTAGGCTTTTCATCTAGTGTTTCAGCCCCCTTGAGTTTATTATACTCCCATTATACCCTAGCCCTTAGATGTGGAAATGGCCATGTGTTGGTTACAGAGTTGGTGGCACCAACCATGGTGACACCGAACACGACCCATAATAAATTGATCATTTTGATTCCAAATTCTATTAGCTTTAGCGTTTGCAACATCATATAATCGAGCTGATCAAGAACAATCGAACCCTTTGCCTTATCTTTCGACCATCTAGAATTTTAAATATCACCATGTTTTGACATCTTGACACGAGGCAATGCATGAGTGGATGGATCTATGTGATGTTCAGACTTCTCACCCATCTAACCTCTAATATTTCATCCCAAAAACAAAAGAAGAAGAAAATGGCTCGAAGTTGGTCTGCTATGCTATATGGGAGAACATGTGTAAGGGAAGGGTTTGAACTCGAGAAATACCTCCCAGCCCATCCAACTGATCAAGAAAATATAAAATAAAATAAAAACATTGCCATGAGGGAGGAATGAATATAATAATTTAAGGGGAACTGTTTTTGTGTATGGATCGTTCATTTCACAGTTATGACATTGGTTTTACTTTCCGTATCGGTTCCTAGAGTAACTGATACCCCTTCCTACCATGAACTTAAACCATGCTGAGGACTGAAGGTATAAAATAGCCATGTGCACATTGGTCTTTCTTCAAGTAGGGGGGTAACGTTGGGATTATCCTCTTTCTCTGTCCCTCCTAGATACCTTTTTCTCTGTTCCTTCTTCCATAACCTGAGCTCGGAGATGGAAGAGAGAAGAGGTCAGTTGAATAAATACTTACACATCCTCTTCCACTCTCTTTCCTTCTTGACTCTCTCTCTCTCTCTCTCTCTCTCTCTCTCTCTCTCCCTCTCTCTCCTCCCCGGCCATGTGAGCTCATGGATACAAATCATAAGAGACTCCCTCCCATGCACCTATTGGCTTTACGTGGAGACCGAAGTGCAGCACACTGTTGGAAGGCTTCCTTTCTCGCCAGTCGTAAATCAATCAAATATAAAGACTTCAAGAACAACTTGCCTTAAATGAATGCTGATGGAGCACTCGAATGTTGGGAGTAAATGCATTCTGTCTAACCAGTAGAAAATAAAGATTCCATTCACCATTCTACCATTGCTTCCACTTGTCAAAGCATAAAGATTCCACAAAGATACTAATCAGTAAAAAATGGTGCTCCTTAATTTTGTCCTGTTGAGGAACTAATACATTTAGGTATTTGATAGAAGGATGCAACAAAGTTGTGCAGATTAGAGGAAGATGAATATATAAAGGGAAAATGTCCCCCATTACTCAGAAAAAACATTCTCAGTTAAATATCTACTTACAGAGAGGCTCTAACCTGTCTTAAGGTTTTGGAGCCACCTTAAAATGCCTTTTATGTATAAACAAATGAATTGGCATATACTCACTGCTAATAAAATGCATGAGATATGCCACCCCTAATCATCCAATCAAAAGTACACCTAAGAATGAAATAACATCTCCGTGCTAGCCATACGGTCAGTTCCAGAGAGGGATAACATGTCATGGTAGACATCAATACAACCAAATGCATCTGAGCCTGCGGGGCACTCTAAAGCAGCTTCAATGACGCGATGGTGAACTCCATGCAAATCAATTGAGTGCCCACCTTTGTGATCATGGCCAGCTAGGCAAGCCTTCACACAGTTATATCTATGAATCACATCCATAACTTCATCATAATTCCACAGAAGAGCTTCTTGGGTTGCTGCACCTGGGTCAAGAGGTAGGTGGCAGCAAACCACCACAGCCTGTCCATGCGTGCTAGCATCCTGAAGGACATTATCAAGCCATTGTAACTGTTCCCTTCCAACAGCTCCATTGAACATCAGGAACCTTCTTTCAAGACCGCACATCCCCACCGGACTGTTCTTGTCTGCATTAGGATTCTTCTCCTGCAGAAGTTCCAAGGCCTCCAATGTGTTAGGATGCCCCTCAGGCCAACCAATGGCACTAATGTCATAGCCATCAAGAACCACAATTCTATATTCTGGAGTAGGAGAAAAATCGTAGTAGGCATGTCCCTTTAGAGTAGGAATCTTCAGTAAAGGGAGTAATTTTTCTCGAGGAAGATTGTAGAGGCAATGATTACCAATCAAGTGGTAGACAGGCCCATTAAATTTCTCAAATTCCTGAACAACTTGCTGTACGGTAGTCAAAGATTGATCTTTAGGGCAGAAACCGTCAGCAATGTCCCCCAAATTGATTGCAAATTTCAGTTTTCGGTGGTTGTTCCAGTTGCTGATTGCCCTTTGCAAGACTTTAATACTATGACGATAATATCGGGGAACTCCGAGGAAAGAGCGGCCATCAGGAATATCAGCATACTGGACATCTGATATAACCCCAAAAGAGAAAAGTGGCTGCTTCCCTTGTACACCAACTGATCCATTTGTGGAGGTCATTGGTGCATCACTGGAACAGGTACCCTGTTAAATATTGTAAATAGTTTAGGAAATATGATTCATTTGAACAGAAAAAGGTTCTCTTAAACTACACACATTTATAAATCCACCAAATTCTAATTGTTGCACGCGAAGTCAAGATGCAGTTTCAATTATATAAAATAGCCATCAAGATAAAAGAAAATGAAGTACACATGCCAAGGAAGCAGTATGAGGAAGGAGCCATTTTACCTACTACCTGCCTGCACTATACGGTTGGCATAGATGCAGCAGGATTGGCAAATAGCAATGGATGAAAGTGAGTAGTAGAGTTTCATAGAGTAACACAATGATTTCCTCATTCAGATATAGAACAAGAAAGCTACGGGACTGAAACTTTACCAGTATGCTTCAAACTGTATAACTATTTAGGAAACAAGGAGAATCCTCCTAATGGGCAAATGGTATGGATTAGCCACTCTTCAGCCCATCACTGTCGATGAAATCAGTAGCACGTACAAAGGAGTTCACCACAATAAAGAAGGCTCTCAAGCAAGTATATTAACTACATGACTTATTCTTGAAATGACAAACATATGCAACAAACAGGTCCACATTATAACAACAGGAATAGCAATCAAACCTCTACTTGATCCATGGCCATTGAGGAATCATGCATCTTCAATCAATTGTTCTCAGAAACAATCAACTCTCATTATGGAAAGCAAAGTTCTGTCCGTATTTTCATATTTAAGTTTATGGTCAACATCAGCCACCAAAACTGACAAACATTGGAGTGATTCTTAGTTGGTTTAAGTACAAAAGGAAAAGTTTAAAGTTTCAAAAAGTCAAAAATCAAAATGCAAATTTTCAGATATTGAAGGCACTGGTTTAGACCATAATGGAACATCTGCCACCAAGTATCTAAGCCATTCAGCTTCAGTCCTAGCATTTTCTAAGGTTATAAATCCTACCTCCATGGTGGACCCTATACCACAGGCTTGTTTCAATACCCTTCTAGTACTGTTGGATTTCCACTATAGGGTAAACCATAGTTCATAGATCTTTTTAAGTACCTTAATAGTCTTAGTAGAGCTTCCCAATGCTCTTTTTCAGGGTTATGAGTATGTTGACTGAACCTCCCAACAGCTAAAGCTATATTAGGTTTTGTTGAATTCATCAAGTAAGGCACTGAACCAATAATCTGAGAATATTCCTTTTGCAAAACCAGTTTGCCTTGATGCTTTATGAGATTACCTCCAAACACCAAAGGTGTCTTGATAGGTGCATACTCAAAGTAACCATACCTTTTGAGTAAGTTCTCCACAAAATGTGCCTGAGATAATATTATCTCATTATTTTTCTTGACGATCTTGATTCCAAGAATTACATCAGCTTCTCCCATGTCCTTTGTATCAAATTTTGACATGAGAAACTTCATTTTCATTTTCACAATATCAATGTTGGATTCCATAATGAACATATCATCAACATACAAAACAATTATTACACATTTTCCATTTGCAAACTTGCTATAAACACATCTATCAAAGTTATTGATAAAAAAAACTGAAGCCGAATGGTTTAGACACTTGGTAGCAGATGTTTCGTTACAGCCTAAACCAGTGCCTCCAATGTCACTACATTGTGACAATCAAGCTGCTATTGCTAAGGCAAGGAGCTAAGTATATAACATAAAAAAATAAGACATATATGCATAAGACACAATTTAGTGATATTAAAGGCACTGGTTTAGGCCAAAACGGAACATCTGTCACCAAGTGACTAAGCCATTCAGCTTCATTCTTAAACTATTTTCAGTGCTGATGGATAGCCTTGATGCGGGAGAGTTTGATTTTAGAAAAATTCACCAACGGAACAAAACATTGGGATGATTAAGCATTAACAAGAGAAGGATAACTCACGTCACATCAAGTGCTACCTGATTATCTAACCCAAAGAAAAACAGAAGAAAAAGGTAGTTGCTGATGCCTTCGTGACATTAAATCTCCGGACCCATCAGAGGATGAATAACCAATGTGCCAAGGACAAATCGATTATCAAAACAAAGAAGGAAGTGGTAAATCCTAGAGATGAGGTGAATGCAACCTAATGGCTAAGCCCACTCTATTTCAAGACCCACCTGGAAAGCTAAGGGGTTCGCCCGGTGACCCATATAAAATCTCCCCACTCCAAACCTCTGGCCAATCAACGTTGTTATGGTAAAGGACTTCGAGTCCAAATTAAAATGGCGAGAAGAAAGGCATAGAGAGAATAAGAAGCTCATAAGTTGATCAGATCCTCTGCATCACGAGACAATCAAATCAACGATGACCAACGAATTGCCATTCCAGTTTCCAGTTTCCAACTGAGAGCCCAATATGTTAGAGATCAGAAAATTGAAAATTTTCCTTTTCAATTTATTGCGGAAACAAAAACACATGAATCAAAACCAGATAATAATTATAATCAAGAGAAACAAACACAAACACGCAGAGACTAGAGAGGATTCTTACTTGCAATCTTAAGAATCCGGCCAACTTCGTTCTCAATTGTTCTGTGGGCGTGAAAGAGGTAGGAAGAAAGAGATTGGATCGGTTGACACAACTGTGAGTCCTATTTCCTAGATCTTCCCTTCCTGTTTTAAAATTCACGTTTATTTAAAGCTTAACAGTTTACAAGGGTCACATCAGAATTGGATTAGGACTCGGTCGGCCCGTCCGAATCGTCCGATAGACTCCTGGCCTTGGAGGGACTCGAAGTCTCCAACCGTGATCAGGTTGGAATTCACTCGGTGTACGCGTTGAGTGAAGTCGGGCAGCTGGATTATTGTTGGGAGGAATTGAATAGTTTAATTTTGGGGTTCAGATCTTCTCCTCTCGTTGGAGGGACTCTAGTTATGATCCAGCGGTTGAAATTATCTACACCAGATGAACTCGAACGATTGATCACGATTGGATGGACTGGATGGACTGAACGATACACGAGGAATTTTTTCTTCAATCTTTTTTGCAAAGGATTTTGTATTTGTGTATATTTAAAATTCAAACTACATGAATGTCCCTTGGGATTCAAATTGTTTCATGTGGTTGGAGGAATTGCAGTCGTGATCTAGCGACTATAGTTCATGGTGCGGCTGAAGGAACCGAACAACATGAGATAATTTTTTTCGTGCCCCTTGTCTTTAGTGGCGGAATTTTTTTTTTTTTTTTACGAGGTAAATATTGCAGTCAAACATAACAAAATTTACAAGGATTTGATAATCCTCAGGAAAAAGGTTAGACCCATAATTTATCTATTTTGATAGCTTTAAAAAAATCTATAAATTAGCACTATATTTACCACATAGTTTTTTTTTTTAATATTAACAAGCTATTATTTATTTTATTTTTTGGATAGAAAAATGACTATTCATTAAAAGGTGGGGGCCTCATAGCCTAGGATACACAAGGATCATACACTCACTGGTGTGACATGGCCTAAGTGTCGTATACGTTATCAATAGAATTCGTTGAGTCAATGAATAAAATAAGTAGATAAAAACTGAATATTTAGTTTTGATAGGGCTAAAATTTTGTAGAGAGAATCCCCAAGGATATAGGATCAAATTCAGTCCGGGCCATGTGGCAAAACAGAGGTTTTTTTTTTTGGACCATGTGGCAAATTGGAGCATTAAAAAACATAAGATTATAAAAGGGGTTTTTTTTTTTTTTTTTGGTAAAGGGAAATTTTATTGCACTAAAATATCAGGATACAACATTGTATCTTCATTACATAAATGAAAGAACCATGGAGTGGAATCGGGCATGTAACACGTCCTGATGCTGTTACAGCCTTCCTAGCCAATGAATGTGCCACTTGATTGGTTGACCTTGGAATGTGAGTGAAAAAGGCGTGCCGACCTTGCTCTGCAAGAGTTAAAATATCATTGACAATGGGTAGAACGTAAACATTATCCTCCTTTGCCACACCTCTAACTTATTTATAATTTTTAAATTATCCGACTCAATCATCAGAGAATTAAACCCATGAGAAACAGCTCCTCAGAGTGCCAGGAGCAAAGCTAAGGCCTCCCCAATGACAAGAGATGGAAACACTTGATAGCAACAACTTATGGAGCTGAAAACAAAGAATTTAAAACATTCAATCGGCAAGAATGAGTGTGTGGATCAATCAAATCTGAAACATATTGATGATCTGTAAATGTTGGTTTTGGAGATTGAATTTTATGATCCTTCAACTGAGGTATCCACTTGTCCTCCCATCTATGTATAGAAGTGCCAGAACCAACTCTCCAGATGAGGCATAGAAATCGTCTCATGCGGTCTTGTCGCCTGCCAAGGGCTGGATTTCAGTCGACCTATCCCCCAATGTATTGGCAGGCAGTCAGACTGATCCCCAAACCCTTGGATCAATCGCAGGAGCCTTCTGCCGCAGGAAACGATCTCTTTCTCCAGATGAGTCCTTTAAATAGAACCTGTCGCCCTTCTAAAATACTGCGCCATAGCCATGAAGACTTATAGCCCAAAGATGCTTTTAAAAAATAAGTATGGGGATAATAGATGGCTTTCAGTAATTTTTCCCAAAGAGTTTCTGGAGCAACCCAAACTCTCCAAGCTAATATTGCCAGCAACGCTTGATTTTGCAAGATTGGATCCGGCAATCCCAATCCACCTTGTGAGCTGTGGGAAGACAGTGCCTAGTCCAGGAAATCCAATGAATGCCTCTTTCTTTGTCACTATTGCTCCAGTAAAACTGAGAAGCTACTGATTGAATGGCATGGAGTGTATGTTTGGGGAGTTTAAAATGTGAAGCCAAATAGTTAGACATAGTCAGCACTACTGATTTTAAAAGTATTTCTTTACCAGAATGTGAGAGGAGGCCAGCCTTCCAGTTTTGAAGCTTAGACTTTATTTTTTCCACTTGCTCCTGAAATAAAGATCTCTTGGACCCAACAATATGAATGGGAAGTTCAAGGTACTTAGTAGGGGCATTTCCATACTTGATTTTGAGAATCGACGAAAACCATCTATGAAATTTTAATGGCGTATTAGGGCTAAAAGTAAGACATGACTTACCCAGGTTGATTTTTTGCCTAGATGCTCGACAATATAAGTCTAATTAATTTTTCAAAGTCGTAATTTCCTCCTGCAAAGGAACTGGAACAAAAAGCAAACTATCATTTGCGAAGAGAAAATGAGTGACAAGCAGAGCTCGACCCTAAACTCTAATTCCCCTAAGCAATTGTTGGTCAGTTTTCTTATTGAGAATGCTAGATGGGCACAAAGAATAAATATAGGAGGGGAGAGCGGATCTTCTTGACGAATTTCCCTAATCGGAGAAAATGATCCACATTCTGCTCCATTGATTACAAAATATTGCAGAGACTTATTGAGTATCCAGAGACGTATGGACATACAATAAAAGATATACAATTAATTTTGAAATTAAAATTTAAAATATAATCTTAATCAAAAAATTTCCTAGATAACTATATCACTTATGCTTTCATTTAAAAAAAAATTGCACCAAATTCATGCTCAATTTCTGAAATAATTTGTATATGTATATTTTTTTATGGTTCAAGATATCGATATCAAATTCGATATAATCGAAGTCAAAACTGATCGGATACTTTTGCAGCCGATGGATTATTGACACGTGGTTGACAAGATTTTTATATTATAATTAAAAAATTCGATATGAATTGATATCGACAGTCCGGATAGAAACTAATACAAATTGACTGGTCCAACCGATCCGATACTGAAACTAAAACCACGTTTGGGATCCAATTGTTCTTAATACCGATATTGTTAACCACGTCAAAACCAAGGATAAATTTTTAATCCAACAGTGGGTAAAGATTGATGACTTGGAAGCAGACTAAAACAAAACTGGAGGATTAGATCGAGATGCGTCGGAGCCTCGGAGACAAACCTAAAGACACTCCTTATTAGAAAGCATCACAAGCCAACAGGGTCAGAGGTTTACGCTCAGGTATTCACTGCCGCAGCTATGGCGACGTCGGAAGAGACAAAGCCCGACTGTGTTGTAGGTGAGAAGGAGGGGCATAATCTACTGGGGTCGCCGACGTTTATGGAGTTGGAGAACGGTCGCTTCAAATGCATAGAGACCGGACACGAGATGTTCGCCAAGGACATGGGGTCCTACGATCAGAGCAAGCGCTGTCGATTGGGTCTCATTAACGCTGCTCTTACTCTCAAGAAACCTCCCCTTAACATGTTCAAACAAGACCCTCTATGCCGGTACATCTTTATTATGTTTTTTTTTTTTTTTTTCCCTTCTCTTTCGAGTTTTTTCTTTTTTCTCGAGGAGCACTAGATATCTGAAATTGTGGTATAATTTGAACAGCGAAGCTATAAAATCATAGCCCAGGAAACTGAGGGAAGGAGGGGTGAAAACTGAAAACATCTCCATTCAGTGATATCTTCCTATTTTGGTAGTGGGCTGCTGTTTTAATTTAATATTATCATACGACTAGGGATTTACAACTTTGTTATTAATTGGAGCAAGGAGTTTGCAACTTGTGTTCGAAAGCTTGAGCTTAATTATAGTTAAGTTACCATTCTCTAGCTCAGTAAATCTTCGTGATCGTGAAGTTAAGGCATTTGTAAAAATTTCCACTGGGAAGCCTCGGTGAGCCTTGATTCAGTCCTTTTGTCATATGAAACGGGAAAAAAAAAATACACTTCCACATGTTTTGATTCTGGAATGGAAAACTGGTTGTGGGGGATTTTTATTTATTTATTTATTATTATTATTTTATTTTTTTTTAAGATTTGATAGGTAAGATAAGATTAAGTATTTGTTAAAATATTGAGTATAAAAATGAAGCTTGACAGGGAATGGTATCCCTGATCGCCTCACCAGATATTAGAAGCTCTCGAACATAGAATCCAAGTACTTGATTCCGGACACTCTGGGAGAAGGCTTAGTGAGTTGTGGTAGTCGAGTTGTTCTCAAAGATATAAGCCAAGCTACCGAACACCACTTAGACCCAGGATATTTGTGTGGCTGTGCCAGCTAAGCTCCTGTGTGCAGATTCTGCCCTGTAACGTGCAACTGTTGTTTGCTTTTTAGAGTTCCATGATAATAAATGATTCACCAAAAGAAATAAAAATTAGGACGGGCTACTAAGACTCAAATTGTTGGGGAACATCAGCATTTGAGAATGCAGTCAACATTCTCGAAGATGAATATGGTGGGATTTTTGAGACGTCAAGGTAATATTTCACAGCCCAGTGACCTGTTTTAGTTCGATGTATGGAGTAGGTAATATTTCTCTGCCATCCAGTGATCTGTTTTAGTTCAGTCTATGGAATAGGATTATATGTTGATTGTAAGCTATATCCAGTTTGGTAAGAGTCAACTACAGTAGAGTGCCTAGATTACTACTATATTCAGGATTAAAGGTAAGTGACGAATCGAAATAGAAAACTGGAGTAAGATTTGTTTCTAGCGTATTTGATGTCTATGTCGTATCCAATTTGAATTGTGTCAAGATGTTAACAATGAAACCAGAAGGATGATAAAGAACTTCAATGCCCTTGAGGAAACCCTAAAGATAATGGAGTGGCCCAAGATATTTTACTACTAGGTCCAACTCAAACTTGGTAGTTTAGAGACCATCAACATAAGCCAACAAGATAGTGACATAAGGTCTACTGTCATGAAGAAAGTATTAAATAAATCGTCAAGCCTCTTAATACAAGCTCCAGAAGAAGGTTATGTAACTGCTGGTAGGTTGGTACTAGGTTCCTGGTTCTTGGACTGCATATAGATTTGTGCTACTCACTGAACTAATGGGAGTGACTCCTGTCACCAATTAGTGCTGGCTGCCGCATGATAACATTTTCCTTTCTAATGCTGCATAAAATCTTTGAATGAGACATTCATGATAGTGGGGAAACAAATTTACAATTTCTCTAAGGCTTCAGTATTGGGCTGTGAATCTCTCCACCGTGAGGAATGGGTTTTTGCCAAATCCCTTTGCCATGAATCTAGCTTTGTAACATCTATGGGGTTATTAGCCTTTCCATTAGTTTGGAATATCCATTTTCATCTGACCATATTCATCATGCGATGGAGCTCAACCTGTTTAGGTACTTGACGAATAGGAACATCAAATTCTTTCTGTAGGTTCAGTCTTCCAAGATAGATCTCTAGATACTAAAGTGTAACAGCAGTTTCCAATGCTAAGGGGTCTACGAGTGGAGTGGTTTTTGATGCTATGAGACCATGAACAAATGGTTGATTGGTGAAGAAATGCTAATGTTACAGATCTGTGAGCCTCATGATCGTCACAATCTGAGCTCAGAAGAACTATTATTGTTTTATTTTTACCCACCCCTTATGGGTTCAAATTCAAAGGATTCCATGTGACGTCTTTGGATAAGATTGTGATCTACCCTATGACACCATTTCTGTTTGGTTTGCAAAACCCATTGGTCTATACTTCCTCAAATGATAAGTGAGGCACTGATTGGTTTTATATATAATATATTGGGTAAGTTACAACTAAACTGATAGAAATGAGGAAATTACAACTTTTGAATGTTTGAACTTGACTCTTCTGTGTTATAGTCTCTTGCATTGTCACTATTATTATTTGTCAGTGTGTTGTTTTTGGTATCCTCCATTATTCATCTGTCTTTTAATCTTTATTGCAGATCAAAGTTAATATGTAAGCTGACAGGAGACACCATCAACAAATCTGAGGAACATATATGGAAGCATATAAACGGGAGAAGATTCCTTCATAAATTAGGTATGTAATTTGATTTTCAAGTACTTGCTCATCTTTTTCTGACAAGGAGGGCCATTGAATCCCTTTTCCAAAGTCTGTAAGAGTTGTCTTTTGTTCCTGGGTTCTTGAATTGTATTTCTTTTGTTTTAGTTTCAGAATCAACATATGATGTAGGACAGCCTAGGTCTAGGTTTTCTACACTTACGGCTAGCTTAGGTATTAGGTTACCTAAAGTTTAACTTGTTAGGATAGGTGGCAGCAGCCTACATGTCCTACAATTAGAGTGTTTAGAATTGAATTCTATTAACCAATGAGCAATATATATTTAGCAGTGTTTTACCAGCTCAACAATGTTCAAATAAAGTGACATAGGGCTCAGTTTTATAGGCAGCATTTGTCAAGTTCTTATGCATGAATTTCCTTATTCTTAAAATAATAACAGCCAAATTTTAATGCATAAGAAACCAGCTTCTATCATTCTATGTAAATCAGTAACATTTCGATACAAGGAAATGGATTCACTTACCACAGTGAAGCTGAAACATAAGAACCAATACATGGTTCTTAACAGGAGTGGTACAGAAAAACTAACACAATACATGAACAATGCCACACACTGTTTACAGTAATTTAAAAAAAAATTGAACCTGAATTTACATTATACTGTCTATTGATAACAGAAACTGAAATCATGGATAAGTAAAACTGAAGGTTGCATGAAGGGATTCACAGTAGTGTAATAAACATAATCTAAAATAAAAGGCAAGAAGTGCCAGGAGATAATTTTGTGGACAGTGAAGGGGAGGGTGTTTTTGATTTCAGAAAATGAACATCAAGAAATAAAGAGAGAAGGAGAGGGGCAGGGAAAACAGAAATTGATATAGGAGAGGGGAAGAAGAAGAGAAGAGAAATTGAGAGAGAGAGAGAGAGAGAGAGAGAGAGAGAGAGAGCACAACAGAGGAATCCATTTTCATTCATTCATTGCATAAAATAAAAAAAACAGCACAAAAAAAGGCCTTTAAAGGCTTACACTTCCAAAACGTGGAGGGGGTTAGGGAATCTGGAATTGCCTATGGCAGCTACAGAATTCAAAATACAAAAGAAAAAGAAAAAAAAAGAAGAAAAAACTGTAAAAAGGGGGGTGGGTTACCACGTGAGAACTTACAGGTAATAACTATAAAAGAAAACTGAAATAACAGAATTAACTATATTAACTGAAATAACAGAAAACAGAATAAAACTGAAAAGAAAGCTGCTGAAATGCTGCCTAATTCCTAGCTAAATGATAGCCCTGGAACTCATCATCGAACCATAAAAGAGGAGAGGTAGGCTGCCTATGCCTCCTCCGCTGATGTACTCAAAGGGCTGGGTCTGTGATGCCCTCATCAATGTACTT
Source organism: Protea cynaroides (assembly GCA_028583415.1). Lineage (NCBI taxonomy): Eukaryota > Viridiplantae > Streptophyta > Magnoliopsida > Proteales > Proteaceae > Protea > Protea cynaroides. The sequence continues at coordinate 6,192,876 of CM053273.1, forward strand.
TTGACTTTCCTTCTCAATGTAACAATGCAATTTTTCAGACTTTCAGTGTTGCAAGTGTCAATATTGTGATGTTAATGCTGGTGTTGATAAACTGGAAATGTGTACCGTGTTATGGGGCAGTGATCTTCTTATATATGCATATTGGAGCTTTCAATTTCTATGTTACAAACATCCAAAATCTTGTTTTTAAATGCTGGTTATTTTGTGAACAGAACAAAAGGAAGCAGAAAAGCTAGCAACATGTGACACAGTACTGGTAGAGAGTAAGCAGCTGTCTCGCAAGGTTTCAAAACCAGAAATGAATGGTGGGGAGACTGACTTAAAAGAAAGAACTGGCTTGGATGAGTCACAGCCAAGGAGACTTAGTGATAATGAAAGTGATTCAGAAGAACCTGAGTTCTGGATCCCTCCTGTTGGGAGCCGCTGGGACAATGATGATGGAGGAGATCGATGGGGTTCTGATACAGACTCAGGGCAGGAAACTGAGGAAGGTATTAAAGTGGGTAAGTTCAGCCTGCTAAGCCATCTTTTCTATAACTCATTATATATCTTTAGCGATCCGCCGTGCTGTAGCTTGAGGGGCACTCGTCTAATTCATATGAACTGTCGCCTCGGTTGCCCTATAATTGCATCTCCTTCGTCTTTGACCTGGACCTATTCACCTGTGGAGTTAAGGCTGGAATAGAAAATGAATCTGAACCATAGTATTACATCATTAACCAATTTGAATTTATTGGCTTTTCTTATGCCCCCTTCATTTGCAGGATTATGATATAGTTATATTAGATTACTAAAAAGTCAGATACTAAATAAACAAAATGATTATGGCCTTCATTTTTCCTTGGATATTGAAAGATGTGAATGATTGTGGTATTATTTAGTGCTTGCATAACATCATCTAATCTGTATTATTTCTGGTGGAGGGTAATATATTGTATGCCTCAATCTTGTTGAGAAATTAGCAAACAAGCATAACTCATCAAATGGGTCAAGAGGTCAATCTAGGAGCTAAGTTCCAAATAGAAGTTTCATCTTTAGAGAACCACCACTTAATTCTCTGAATACCTGGAACTTAGATAATTGGTCAAACATAGCCGAACTTTCTCCTTTCAGTTATTCTTCCTTGTCTGATCCCAAACTCATGTTTGAATGGGTACCAGTCCAAACAACCCTATAATTCAGTTGTACTTCTGAACAGTTGTTTTAATTAAGATGAGCTTCTTGGTAATTCAAAATTAGGAATTCTGAGTTCCTGCACAGTAAGATGAAACCACAACAGTCTGGGAGCTTCTGGGAGAGGGACAGACGCACTAACATCAATATTGGTAGAATTGGATTGTAAATTTAACTGATTTAACCTTTAAACAAATTGAAAGAGTAATGTGACATTCCCATTTATGATCACAACCAATGAAGTTTGGAGAACTGGTCTTAAGATACCTGTTCCCTGATATTTAGATGACAAGTAAGTAAAGTCTTCAAGCTGCCTTGCTATATATGGTTTTAAACTCTTGCTTTTCCTTATCAGATGGAGTAGATGGAAGTGGCACTGAATCAGGGGAGCTCTCCAAGCAGTATGTCCCTCCCATCATCCTTTTCATATATTTGTTTGTATCTGACATGCATATCTTACAGTTATTGAGGTTCTGCAATAATGTTCTTTTGATGTGCAGAACAAAGCGTATGTCCATTGAAGTTGGACCCAGTAGCTTTGCCTCGAGAAAGAAGAAGAGCAAAACCAATTCTTGATAGCCGAGGGTAAATGAAGAAGTGGCCTTTTTCTGTCCCTCCCTCCGCCCACCCCCTTTTTTCTTCTTTTTTTTTATTTTTTAAATCTTTTTGTTGTTAAAACAGATTTTAACTTTCCTCCAGTCAATCTGATTGTGCGAGGGATCTTAATGTAAGTTTACCAGGTAGAGCTTTGTGGTTTTTACAAGGCTTATCAGAATTTTTGGAAATATTTCTGCGAGGAATATGGTTGATCTTCATGTTGAACTGATTTACTGTGGGTGAGCTAGTTTTGAATGCCATGCAGTGATTCGTGAGGGGGCATCTAAAACCTTTGGTTTCTCCTTAATTTTTCAGCCTCTTCAAAGGGAGTTCGTTTTGCCAATTAGATCATGCATGTGTGCATGGGTGAGGGCTTGGGGACCAGGGCTCACTTCTGTATTGAGGGATACTTTTGTTATTACATGAGGATAACTGAAGTACCAAATGTTAAACTTCTTTAGTGTATGTCCATGATTAGTTTAATTCTACATTTCTGCACAATTGATGACTAACTAATCCATGGACACACTGTTTACAGAGAAAATTTAATAAGTTCTAATGGACTAGGGCTATAATGCTTTTCTGGGGTTCATTAATTTTATTTTTGAAATCGGCCATCGAAGCTCATCCCCTTTTTACAAGTATTATAGCTGTGGGTTGTGAGTATCCAATGGCGACAATGGCATACAGCTCAGTGATTCGAACTCCTGTCTGTTAATTCTTCTTTTTGACTTTGTACTAAGAAAAGGGGGGGAAAGTCCTCCAATCCCACCATCCCCTTAACAATGCATTACAGTATCCATACTGGGTGTATAGTGGGATGAGGATGACTGTTTACTATTAATGCAAGCTATTACAAATCGGGTATACCTGGGTAGTGTGCAGTCATTTTCATGGTAGGTAGGTAAGCAGTCATGTTCACACGTCTGGATGACAAAAACAACCAATGATTGTTTATTATGGAACACAATCTCTTTTTTTCTTTTTTTCTTTTTTTCCCGTGATTAGATCAGAAAAACCTCTCTTTAGTCTACTCTCATTCAATGGTAGGAAAGCATCTTTTATTCTAAAAAATACATTTCTAAGAATTCATTACAAGAGTTCATACCAAACACTAGCTTGGAGGTCTTCATCAGAAAATAAAAATACAATAAACAAACGGATATTACTACTAATTAAAGAAAATAAAGCAAACGTTCCACACGGTGGTATTTTTTTTATTCTTTGTTGTTACATCTTAGCCTTACTTTTCTCGATATAGAAAAATCCAAACAGGGACACCACGGAGAAAGCAGAGAAGCAAGCAGCGGCGATGTCGAGTGACGCATGGCGTCCGCTGATCCCTTGGATTTCGAACAGGTTGGTAGTCTTCTTAGCATCCGAGGTCTGACCATAGCCTACCTCGTCGCCGGCGGAATTGTAAGCGTAGACTCTTACGAAGTAAGCAGCAGTAGGAACGTCTCTTCCGATGATCCAATCGAAGCTCTGTTTTACATTGTTCGTCGAAGGGTTGTAAGGTTTGGACACGATCGAGTATTGGCAGGTCTTGTCTTTGGTTAGATCGTCGTTGGTCTTCCTCCACGAACGATCTATTTGGCTGATGGGCGCATAGCATAGCTTCACCTTCACGTTCGTATACGCCGAGTCAGTCCCAGCTGGGAAGCTCTGGTTGAATCCCCAGTTCACTGTGATTTCGTCTTCCCCGGCTTTTAACACTGTAATCAATCACAAGGATTTCATATGAATTCATGGGTTTAGACAAGCATAATCTTATTGCTAGACAGAAAAAAGAAAATCCACTCTTGAGATGGGGATTCTTCCATAATTAGTACTGTTATTCCATTAGGTTTGAAAGATGAAAGGGAAGAAGAGAAGGGGGATCTTGATTCTGACTGAATTTCCTAACCCTTACGTTCTTTGAGGCGATTCTTTCGCTGGATTAGATCCGGCAGCCAGAAGACGATTACAACGGAGCAAGCCTAGGAGCGGATGAGAAGGTAAAAGAGAGAAAGGAAGTAGGTGAGAAAAGGGATGAGGAATACACTAACCTTGACCTGGGTTTGGTGAAGCGGTGACCACCAGTGTTTGCTTGAGCGAGGACAAGTGCACAGCACCATAGCAGTTCTCCATCAAGCAGAAGAGGAGGAGAGAAGCGATGAAAAGACGGGAGGCCATAGTTGATTGTTTTAAGAGAAGTACAGCTGAGGAGGCGATAGTGAAGATGAATTTATAGGGGGCAACAGAACAGTGGAAATTTTTTGGGTTAATTCAGTCAATATTCTTCGATCGAGAGGAGGGTGGAAGGCGCGGATGGGAACCTGGGATTGAGTTCTGCAACGTACCTCATCTGGTGCTACCGTAACTTCTGAAAATCAATTAGAAAATACTAAATCTCAAGTCAACGCAACGCCCCTTTCAGGATTGGATTTGGCCTTTGGCTCATCTCTGGAGTTTTATATATATATTTTTTTTTTGGTAAAAATATTAAGGAAACTCTACAGAGCTCAAAGGGGCGTTTGTGTTGAGTTTTTATCACTTGATGTACTTGTATTTTTTTTAAATATTTCATCGTAGATGTGACATAGGATTCACCTCTGAAGCACTAGATGTTTAGAGAGATGATAGTGATGAAAAGTCTACAGGTTAGGAGATTGATGTAGAATAAGGAAGGAAGGCTGTGTTGCATCGAATCCCTTCTTTTAAATCAAATTACAATAATTAAATTATATCTTTTCAAATTGTACTCCTTTTGAACTTGATAATAGGTTTACCAAAAAAAAAACCCTTAGTAATAGCATGAACTTAAATTAGATTATACTAACATGTAAATGTGATGTTGTTATATCTTTTCAATTAAAATATTTTTTGTATAGATATAAATTTTTTTTGGGTATTTTAATCATTTCATCATCATATGATAACATCTATTAATACCATTTGTGTTTAATTATTCAAAATATAGTTTTTAAAATATTAATTACCATAAACCTTTTTTTTTATAGGTAACCTAGTAAGAGTGATGAAATGATGACACCTTCCATATGGTGACAAAATGTTGCTGCAATGATCTTACTTGGAGACTTTCCATTTATTTACCCTTGTTTATTTATTTATTTGTTTATTCATAAAAATAAAAATTCACGTTTTCATTGAGAAACAAATTAATTTGACTGTTATGCATTTATTTACTATTATGTTGCAAGTTAAAATGAGGTTGAAATTTATTGGACAAGTAGATCCCATGATTCTTTACTATACTTGTTAATTATCGGTTTCAAAAGAACTTCCTAAGTAATAAAATAAAGTATTAAAACAATTTTAAGACATCGAAAGCTACACAAACGGCCTAAATAGCATATAAAAAAAGTGTGATTGAATTTGAGCCTGAATATGGAAACATGGCCAGTTTATATTATTGTCAAAATTACTGACTCATCCTTTACGATGCGTAGTTCATAGAAAGTTATTTCGTATCAGAAGGAAAAACAAGTAAAAAGAAGAAGAAAAGACACTTTTGAGTATTTTGCTTTTTAGTTGTGATAGATCACTTTAATGAATTATAAATCCATATGGTAAAGCATACTATGATTCTTTTCATGGGGTGCATTTAATTATTTTTGATGTTTTAACTTTACTTCTTCTACTTGTTCATTTGCTCAAATAAAACCAAACTAACATCCTCAATAAATTCATTAGAGGAAATGGTGCCCCATCTATAATCCAATCTAACCTGATGCACTTGGTCGATTCTCAATGTTGAACAGAAAAACTTTTGCCTTTTTATATTTTAATTTTTACTTAGGCTTTGATTGTTTCATTGTAAAGATTTTCATGTAAAAATTTCCTACTTTTCAATGCTTTCCTTTACAATTTACATTAAAAAAAAACCCCTAGTTTACCTGAAAATATTTCTTATTCCTAAACCATACATTCCACTATAAATCAAAACAAATGGAGCCACAATATTGATTCAAATAAATGTAGTCCAACAAATATGGATGTGGAGAATAGCTTTTAAACCCTTATTATTTTTACCACATATTATCCAATTGACAAATATAAATTATTACCCAGAAAGAGGACAGCTTGTATTTGTCATTGTCAACTTCGGGGTCCTAATTTCAATCCCAAAGTATTGTGCTGCATATGTAATCAAAATAGTTCATTTATATATATTTTTTTTCTTTTTGGTTTTTATATTGACTTTTGATGAATTTTGATGAAAATTAAAATAAATTTAAACTTGAGAAATTAGTAGTAGAAGACTGGTCTAGTTGCATAGCTACCACTAAAATGTGGATTCCATTTGGCACTACCAGGCTTACACCAAGGTGCAATCTAGATTATTAGTGCATTTACACCAATTAAAGGAGTACAGATTTTGTATAACAAAAAAGTGTCGAGTATCTACGTATGCAAAAAGTTTTCTAATATGACTCTTTATTAAATAATCTCTTTATCGAACATGTCTAATTTAGTTTTGCTATGTAGAAGAGTGATGTAACAAATATAGTTTTTGGATTTTCCAAAGAATAATCTAAATAAGCTATATTTCAAATTCTAGTCTCACGTTTAACGTTTGCATTCTATGCATGTCCATACTCACCGATAATTACTTCAACTATTATTGGATCTTTTCTAATTTTTTGACTTTTTTTTTAACGTAAAACTTTGTTTTCTCACTTAATAAATTATGTTTTGATTAAAACTTTACATATGAACAATGGACCTTACAATCTACCTGTGCATATAATTTCAACTCAATCTAACATGCTACACAGCCTGTACGGTAGATCTAGGTGCCCGCTAAAGAAATTCCTTCCTTGACGACCCTATAGAAAAAATCAAGCCTTCTATATATTGGGATAGATTATTTGAGTTAATCACCATATTTATGTTGCGTACATATATATGTAAATTCTCCTATAGAAATAATCCCATGATCCAATTACATGAATCCTTAAAACTATAAGATAAAGATTTTGAGATCTTTTTGATTAAGTAATAGAGTCACTATTTCCCCACATAAAAACATAAACAAACCAAAGGATAAAGATCCTCCAATTGGCCTGCTTAGGCTCTCTTTAGTTTGTATTATATAATGTATTATGAGCTATTTGTGACAAATCAATTATGATAATAGATTCTAAGTAATAAATAATGATCGTTTGGTACCACTAAACATAATACAATATATAATGAGAAATAGGTTATAATGATAAACACCTAATAACCTATTTATAGATTATGCATTATATCTATTTATTTTAATTATAAATAGACATTATAAATCATGCCAAACAATCACAAATTTCATAATTTATTATATAATACATTATATAATACAAACCAAAGAGAACCTTAGAGGAATCCATTCACTCATAGATAATGATCCTCATTATCCATTTTGATAGATGGTTAGAGAGAGCACGTGATTTAGATTAGTCATATATTAAATTTATAGTTTAATCCAATTAAATAAATGCCATGCATTGGTATATATATATATATATATATATATATTCATGCCTATGGTATTCTCTGGGAATTACTAACTATTCCCTTACCTTGAAGCTATTTTTCATCATAAAAATAGCTACAAGTTCAATGGATTAAAAACTTGTTATATTGGTTTTATAAAGAACCTAGGGGTCTAGTTGTTCACAAAATTTGGGCCCATTGGATATGCCATGTTGCTCTTCCTGGCTTTTAAAATGGGTGTGTGGAAAATATTTCTATTTCATATCACATACGTAATAGAGTATATACTTTGAGGAAAAAAACACTAAAGTCTACACTATCGTTATTTCTTTATATCTATCATACACTATTTGAGAACGTGTGTGTCCTCAAACATTGTTGATTCCCTTGTTAGGTAAGTCCTATCATTGACATGTACTGTAGTATGGCTGCTATCTAATCCATAGATACAAAATTAGTGTAATCCTTCACCCATGCGCTCTTCATATCCAGCCAAATAAAGTTTAGGGAAATTTACTACCTCCTTTGAACTTACGTCTAAATACAATGTCTACCCAGTAATTTTTAATAATTACACCCGTTCCCCATTAGTTACCAGTGATAAGCATAAAATTTAAATGATACCCTTACCCTTGATGGGGTTACAATCAATGAGGATTAAATGACAAATTTAACCTTATTTTTTGGGGTTTGCTTAAATGATACCTTTACCCTCGATGGGGTTACAATCAATAAAGATTAAATGACAAATTTATCCTTCTTTTTTGGGGTTTGCAGTGAAGAGAGTGCTTTCCAATTGAGAAATATGGCCTCTTCTTAGACCAACGAAACTGTTCAAAATCCAAACTCTTCCGGAGAACATCAGTCAAACGGAGGGGAAAAACTGGATGTGAATGGTGATTAGCCGTTTGCATATATTGACAATTTGAAATGAGCGAGAGAAGACCGCGGCGATCCAGAAGAAGGGGATGACAGTTCAAAGAAGCAGAAGGTCCAAAAGTCTGACGAAGAAGAGCGCCTCAAGAGCTTGGGTCGAACAATGAGAAGAAAAGGCCCAAAAAAAAGGAGACGAAGATAAGAAATTTGGTCATGTGGGTCTCGGTCCAAAGAGTTTCAGCTTGTCCGAGGAGAAGTTCATTCAGTCCATTCGATCTGCTGCCTTCATCGAAGAGTAAGTGTCGCGATTCCATAGTCTTTGCAATCCTTTCCGAACAAGATTGCAGATCCTCTATGCTTGGGGGTTTTTTTTTCCAAACATCTTCAATGAATCGAAATTGAACCGCAACGTTAAACCGAAATCGCACCCTATAACACCCTTAAGGTTGGGGGGTTGGTTCTCCATTTTAAATGAATTATAAATTATTGTAAATGGTTTTTCTCGATTGCTGGATGAATAAAATCTGCTCGGAATTGGATTTACAAAAAAAATAATAATAATAAAAAAAAAGATATTCTATCTGATTATCAAACGATAGTGAGGATTCCAATTGTTCATAGTGCATCGGTATGTGTCCTAATGCACCATGAGCAACTGGAATCCTCATTGTGGTTTGTTAGTATCAGTACAGACGATCTTGGTTCGCAATAGTATTCTAGAGATTATTATTTTTTAATAATGAATCAATGTTTGGATTTAAATAACTATTACAATTTACAACTCTCTATACTTAAATTAATATCATAATAATAAGCATATGATTTGGTGAGAGCTAAAGGCATGTATGCACTTGGCATGCATGCACTTTAACTATATATATAGAAAGAAAAAATCGGCTCACATTATCTAATTTGTTCAGTCATGATCCAATGGCTGAATTTCACCCAACATACAATCCGATGTATTGATAGAGGTACAGAATGAACTCGATGAATCTCAGCTGGAAATTAACTAATAACATTAACAATTTATTTATTTATTTATTTATTTATTTTTGATAAAGAATGAGACATTAACCATTTCAATCCATATGTACAAGGAATTAGGAATTGGATGACAGATAGTAAATAAATAAATGATTTTAAAAGGAAACGTGGGAAAACAAAAGAAAAAAATATATATAAAAAGCGTCGCCGAAGCTCAAAGATGGTGGGGTTTTATTTTATTTTATTTTATTTTATTTTATTTTCTCCTGTTGCCCTATTGTTTGATATATATATAAATATGAGATTTACTTAGCGGAGCTCCGGCTCCGGCTCCCCCTGAAGGAGCCTTTGCTCAAAATAACATCTCTCAAAAGGGAACCGCAAATTATCAAAAGAACAAAGCCGTAAGTTTTTTGTTGTTTTTGGGACTGAAAAATTTCCAGATCTCTGCATTGAATCCCTGAGGAAGGAGAGAAGGAGAGAAGCAGGGGAGAAAGAAAATGTCGAATGTCTGGAAAGGAGTCGGTGCTTGGGCCGCAGAGGCCGAGCGTGCCGAAGCCGAAGAGCGTGAGCTTGCTGCCACAGGCGCCAATTCTCAGGTAACCGCCGGTGGCGATTCTCAGAGTTTTCCGAGTCTCAAGGAAGCAGTCTCTAGCAAGCCCAAAAAGAAGGAGAAGAAGATGACGCTATCTGAGTTCACCACCGGTACTTACGTTGGTCCTGGTGGAGCCAGGCGCGATTCATCCATGGACTCTAAGGGTCTCACGCCCGACGAGATGCTCCGATTGCCTACTGGCCCCAAGGAGAGGACTGCTGAGGAATTGGAATACGGTCGCCTCGGCGGTGGGTTCCGCACCTATGGCAACCGAAGCGGGCCTCAGCCTGGTCGCATGCGTGAGAGAGGTGATGATAGTGATGGTTCATGGGGTGGGGGTGGTGGTGGTGGTCGGAGGTCCTATGGGGGTTTCGATGACGAACGGAGGCAGGCCCCCCCTAGGGATCAGGATTACGATCAACCTTCCAGGGCCGACGAAGTTGATAACTGGGCAACGACTAAGAAATCTCTTCCTGTCTCTCCCATGGATTCTGGACGACATGATCGCTACAGTTCCCTTGGTAGCGGTAGTGGTAGTGGTAGCGGGGGTTTTTCTAGGGCTGATGAGGTCGAAAGTTGGGCTGTCGGGAAGAGGGCACCTCCTCCTTCTAGATCTACGGGTTTCGGCTCTGGTTTCAGAGATTCCGCTCCCGATATGGATCGCTGGAGCAGAGCACCACCGCGTGATGGGGATCGTGAGCGTCCACGGCTTGTTCTGGATCGACCCAAGGGTGATGGCGTTGCGAATGAGCCTTTCAAGGCAACCAGGCCTAGCCCATTTGGTGCAGCACGTCCCAGGGAGGACATTTTAGCTGAAAAAGGGCTTGACTGGAGGAAATTGGATTCAGAGGTTGAGTTTCGTAAGACAACGAGTCGACCTACAAGCTCTCAGTCAAGTAGGCCTTCGAGTGCGCAATCGAACCGTGCGGAAAGTTCGGCGCCACAGGTTATGGAAGCAGCACCAAAGCCACGACCAAAGGTGAATCCTTTTGGGGATGCCAAGCCACGAGAAATCTTACTGGAGGAGCAAGGCAAGGATTGGCGGAAGATTGATTTGGAACTGGAGCATCGTCGTGTTGACAGGTTTGCAGCCTTGGCTCCTTGCTGTACCTCTAGCATTGTCTCTATTCGCATGCTTATGTTACTCCTCTAGATTAACTGATCTATTTGAGTGTCGCACTATTAATGCATGCTTACGAAAGAACCTTTTGTCTTAGCTAGCCTTCAGTTAGTGCCTTCCATATTTACTATTGGTAATCTTTCCTTTGTGTCTCTCCTCTGTTATCTATTTTATACCTTTAATGGATATCACTGGGTGACTTTTCTCATTCACTGCCTTCACACTTTTGGTTGGGTCTATCAACATGGGGAAGGATTTATCAAAATCTAGAAGTTTATATGCTGAGACAGCTAGTAAATCCTGTAATCCAGGACTACTAGGCTCCAATGCCAAACAGTTTCCGGATAGCAAATGCTTAAGACTTAAAAGAGATGGAGGATTAGGGCTTGCTGATTGATGAAAGAGGCTAGGAAAGAATAATTTTGTGGGTGGTCAAGGGATAGAGGAGTATTCCTTGAGGATAGTTCATGGAGTTCTAGGATTAACTAAGGTTGGTAATATTGAAAATATGGATAAGGGAGATTGCAGGAACTAAGGTAAAATTGGAATAGAGAAATGAGAAGGAAGAAGATATAACAAGTGCATTGGAATCACATTCATAAATCTGTAAGTGTTAGACCTGTAGGACCTTTAGGGCATCTCACTGTCAAGAGATATGAATGGAACACACAATCAGCAACATGGTAATAATTGTTCTTCATTAATTAAACTTACAAAACAAGCTTATAGAGACCCTTTTAATTTACTTCCCATACTTGCCTTTATATACTTAACTTGGCCACATTCTTACTGTCATTAAATTCCAATAGATGAACTTCATTACAAGCTAATTCGTTCCCTTAAAAAGTTGTCCGTGGTGGTCTTAAGACACATGTGATTAATAGGATGTTGGTTGTTTGATATGTAACTGAGAAACCTATTCAGGAACATGAAATTCAATCGTAATGGGTCAGTTTTGATGTCTTAAATAATGACTCATAAAGAGAGGTATTGAATAAGATTAGATTTAATTTAGATTATTAGTAATGTAATAATAACTTTAAGACAAGTTACAATTGTAATATAACTAAAATTGACAACATAAAGCTAGATGCTAACAGATCCAAGATTGGGCTTCAAAATTTTTCAAAACAGCTCTGCGATCTTAGTGTTTTCATATCTAATAAATTAGAAATCCTATTGAAGGTATTTTTCACTTTTCCAAGTTCTCATGTTGTTTGAAATGCTGGAGATTAGTTGGGCCTGCTTAAAAAATGACTCTTTTTTCTTTTCTGTGGAATTTTGATCAGACTATGAATCTGAATGGGGTTTAATACTTATTTTTAACATAATCTAATAGTTTTATATTCTTTATTTATTTATTTTGGACCTTTAAGTCAGATGATGAATTTAAACAGGTGAATAGGGATTTTCAGAGAAATTAATGGGTATTTTCTGCTACTATGCTGCTTTTCTTGTACATTGTCACTTTGCCTTGTGCACTCCCCATGGCTTTCTTCTCCACTTTGATTTGTTACATGCCATAAAGCCTAATTTGCCACCTCCAACACACACAGCTGGAAGATAATCAATCAAATTGATTGGGCATTAATGTTTTGTTATAATGTTTAGCTATATGTGAATGTATGTATGTTACTATATATATATATATATTAGGTTATGTATTTATAGATAGATATACGTTGATGGATTGATGGATTTTAAATGAAAACTTCTTTTTTATGACTAGTAATATAGGACTTTCTAATTTCAAGCTTTGTTGTGTCTAATGTTCAAGGGCATAATTAACTATTGTGATTTTATTTACTATCCTATGGTACTTATACATTACACACACATATTGTATATATGATACTTGCTAGTTGCTAGGCCAGGCCAAAAACATAAAGCCTGAGCCTGCCCTTCCCTGGCCCAAAAGATACAATCACACTCCAGCTTGGGCTGGACAATCTAGCTAGGTTGGTCAGACCAGAAGCAGCCACCTCTACTAATATTCCCTTTCCCCAATAAATTTTATTCATGTTATTTGAGAAAGCTGAATATTTGAGTTGGGAAAAATTAATTTCTTCTTTTTCTTTCTTCCCCTCTCACTCTTCCTCATTGATAGATTTCCAAACTTGTAGGCGGATTCCTGTGGGAAGCTGTTCCTCATACCTTTCTCTCTCACTCTCTACTCTCGTTCTGCTATCTCTCTGTTAAGATTTTGCCCCTCTTTAAGATCGTTGGTGGCCAATTTGCAGTTCCTATAGTCTTCCCATGAACTCGTCAGTTTCCTGTTTGTTCTATGATACAGCTTAAATTTTAGGTTATTCACTTATTTGTTGGTTGATTTGCATCAATTTGGTATTAGAGAACAGGGTATAGTGCCTTGCATTAGATATTTATTCCTACATATGATTTGCAGAAATGTGTTTTGTAATGTTCTGACATTGGATGCCTTCCCAACTCGAAGAGTTATCATGAGAAATTTTTGTTACCTAGACATGATAAATGGTAAAACTTGGTATGTCAAAGATTCCATTTTTTGCATTCTCCTTTAGCTTACATCAAGTATCTGACGTGGGTAACACATAATTCGATAACATTGCTAGACAGCATTGACATCTGAAGATTTGGCTTAGAGTGAGTTAGAAACCCCGTGGTTGCAATCATTGCTGTGTTTGCTGAGAACACGTCAAGATTGCAATTTTAGAAATTATAACAAGGCAATCAGGACCTATAGCAAAGAGTGGTGGGATCGGAGTGACCAATAAGCTGGTTGACGAACTGGAATATTTCATTGACGTATAGAGACATTTTAGATCATGGTGACTGAGTTTTATTCCTAGTACTCTACATCAGTATAACTATGCGGAGAAATTTTCTGACCAAAGCTATGGAGAAGATGTTACACCAAAGAATCTGAAATGCGTTTTATTACATCTTCTTGTTCTAAACTGCATTTTTTTGATTGGTTGCGAATCGTTCTACCATTGTATAGACAGATGCCCTCAGATCGTCCTAGAGCTCTCATTCCCAAGTATGTGCCTGAATGAAAAGTTCAAAATTGATGAATGAGATTTATCCATGACTGTTGATGTACTGTCACAAGCTGAATTGACCTTCTTTTTTTTTTTTTTTTTTTTAATAAATATTTTGGATGAGGGGAATGTAGGTTCTTGAATCTGGATGTCACACAATCAAACTTACAATTCCATACTTATTAAGAATCAATTTTTTAAAGAATTTATGCAATTAATTTCAGTAGGCTTGCAATTGAGACTTCTGTGAATACATAGTGTTTTAAATGTAGGGAGATTAATTCATCTTAATAACTCTTTTTTTTTTTTTTTTCTCTCTCTCTTATTTTCTTTTATGTGTTTGTAGTATTTATGCCTCTTCAATTTTATTTTTATTTTGGGTTTGCTTTGCTTTGTCAATCTATCTATGTCCAAACTTAATTTTGAATTGTCTTCATTTTAGTTTATCTTTAGGGTCCCATATAATTTCATGACATCATCAAATGACATGGAATTTTAGAGAAGTCTGCCTATAACATCATAATCCTCACGGAATATATGGGCATTGGGCACTAGCACACTCCACTAGTCTACTCCATCAGAGAGGAAGGAAACACTAGTTAAAGACAGAGTGTAGGTAAGAAACCTTGGAAAAATAGACAACGTTTTAGATATCTTCGTTAGAAGAGGACATCGGGACATGGGGCTATTGATATCTATGAATCTACTAAGCTGTTATAAAAAAAAGGTATGTTGAAAAGGACCTACATATGTAGTTGTTCCTGAAGATGATACTTTTCAGCAGCAGAAAGAGTTTTTGTTATACCAAAAGCCGAACCTTTAATGTTCTTTAGGCAAGTAGACCAGAAAACAAGGGTTGTTTGGATATCAGTAGATCACTTTCAGCATAAATAACATCACGGCGGGGTGCACCCTAAAATAATAAGGATTATTTCCGTCATTAAGATTAAAACCTCTGAAACAGCAAGGTAGACCTGAACATAGGGATCTGGTTACCAACAGTAATAGGAATATGTCAATGTCCTTGCAGGAGTTATATTTTTCTTATCAGTTGCTTTCTGAATCTTATGTAGGAACTCGAGGCCAGCAGCCATTAGATCTTTTCCTGAGCATAGTTCGAAATCTCGAGTCTCGAGGGTGTCTTGACCCTCTGAGAAACCGAGATCTTGGAAATCTCAGTCGAGATCTCGGCGAGACACTGCACAAAAGCCATAAAGGCTTAAAATGTGTATTTCGACCCTAAAATGACCATTTTAAAGCTTGATACTCTGGGGGAACCCTATTCTAGCATATTTAAACATATTTAAACCATAAAACTGTATAAATAATCACACATGGTGGTTGTTTGGGTTTACACCTATGTTTGGCAGTGGCGGTTTGAAATTCAAATGTAAACCTAGGGTAATATTGGTTATTCTACATAATGTGACACTATTAGAAGATCACAGAAGACCAAATGAGTCAGTAAAATGATATTTTAGGAGAAGAATAAACATAATAACACTTAATTAGTTAATTGCCATAGTAAAAAAAATCCAAAGTAGTCGAGTAGACTATACAATCATAATTCATACATTATGTCAAGACCAGTCAAGAACTAGTTGAAAAATGGTCGAGAACTGGTAAAAAATGTCGAGAAATGATCGAAATTGTCGAGACTAGCTGGAGAACTGGTCGAGATGGTCGATACACTGTATCGAGGCGAGATCTCGTCTCGAGCCCCTCGAGATCTTCGAGATCTTGCCGAGATTTAAAACACTGTTCCTGAGGCTAATAATACATGTAGCAAAGTTAACACTAAAACTCAGGTGCTACAGTAATTAGCATGCAAAAAAAAAATTATAACTCGTAGAAGAGCACTAGAGCAGTAATATCATTAATTAGTCTCCCAAAGAAAGATGAAAACATTGGAATCCGTAATCTATAGTGACTTCCATATTTAGAATGTAGGCAAACTGAGTGATCTGCACATCGACAGATGTCCATTTACCAGAAGATCTGACGGCAGACTGTTGGGTGGAGGGAGGTCCATCTATGAAAAAGTAAAGAAATGTGGTTGGTGATGTGTTCTTGGGGAGGGAGTCACACTCAGCAACTATCTCTCTCTCATCCCCTTTCTTCACTTGTTTGCCATCTTCGTTCCCATCATGGCAGGGAGAGCACAAGTTGGGTTCGGCCTTGAGGTAAAGGTTCAGTTGAATACAAATCTGTTGGGAACAATTCAGCTGGGAAAGATGAAGGTAATATGGCCCCTCTGTTTATTCACCAAGTTTGGAGATGGAAATCGCTTTTAGTGGCTTGATCTCAGATGAAGAATACATTTTCTTGCGAGATAGATGGGTAAAGAGAGATGAGTCACTGCTGCTGGAGAAGATGAATGGTAGGGTTGCCATTGCGAATGCTGTTGTCTTCTGCTGTCCGCCTTCTCTGTTGCCTGGTGAGAAGGGGGATATCAGAGGATGAGGAGGGAAGGAAAGGGGATGGATTAAAATTACTTTATCCCTAATATTTATGGTTCTTTAGACCTACTATGCAGGGTAAGTCCGTCCTTGTTACAGGAGGTCAATCACAAATCATTGTGACCCCACTACTTTCCTTTAATTTTAAATTTCCAAGTTGCTCCTGGTATTCTTTGAAAGGCAAAGACTTTGATACCTTCTACCATGTCAAAAATCTTTTGGCAGTTTGTAAAGAGGAAGAGGAACACTTGTTGCCTGCTTAATTCTTCTATGCAGTAGTTGATCATTAGGCTGATCGTGGCACTCATCAGTGTCAATTTCAATGGTTGATGTAGAACTAGTAAGAATATCATACAAATATTGGGGCTTTAGGCTGATTTATTGCTGCATTGGGTTTAAATTGATTGGACTAGTGATGATGGGAATCCACTAATTCAAAGGTATTGGGTTTAGTAATAAAGCATAGAGATTGGTAGTTTGGACTTTAGGGAGAGGATGGATTAGAGGGCTGGATGATGTGTAGCTTTTGGTAAATGTATCTTCCTTTAGCTGTTGGACATGGATGATGCATCTCTAGGCAAGGTTTTAAATCTCGAATCTCAACCCCATCTTGGTGAGGTCCGAGATTTCCATGATTTTCGAGATCTCGTCGAGATCTTGAAAATCTCACTGAAACACTGCCTTTTTTGAACATATAAAAGTTGAGATCTCCGAGATTGCGAGATCTCGAGGGGGTTGAAATTTTCGAGATTTCCAAGATTTCACTGAGATCTCACCGAGATTTAGAAGTATGTCTCTAGGTGAGCATTTCATGGGAAGAATCTGTAGGTGACTGCTCTTGGTCAATTTTTATCTGTTTTTTGCATTTGGTGTTCAAATTTTATGGACATGCTGTCCACATTACCCTTCACTCTTGTGGTAAGTTTCAGCCCAAAAGCATTACAGCATATGACACACTCAACAGGTTAATTTTAGTACCCCACCTCGGGAAAAAAAAAGGGTTGATTTTGGACAAGATTTGGACAATCGATGATAAAAGGGGAAAGATTGAATGCACGATGGGCCTTGTGATTGAGTTCCCTTTTTTTTTTTTTTTGGGGGGGGGGGGATATTAACAGAGTAATTAGAAAAGAGTACAATGGAGAGAGGGAGACAAGAGAAGAAGAATACAGCCGCAAGTAAGGGGGCTGTCAATCAAAGTGGTATGTGTGTGTATATATATATATATATATATATATATATATATCACTCCCCATTAAGCTAGAGCATAGATATCTATCATCCCAGCTTATTATTGCGTGTTGCTCTCCTGTCCTGACATGACCAGTAGTAATAACACCAGACTGCATCTTCTCTCGAACAAAGTGACAATTTATTTCAATATGTTTTGTCTTAAGAAAAAACTGGATTTGAAGTAGTATGTACAGCTGCCTGGTTATCACACCACAATTTCGTAGGAAAGGAGTGCTTGAAGCCAGGCTCCATCAGTAATTCCTGCACCCACAGTAACTCACAATTAGTATGGGCCATAGCACGATACTATGCTTCTGTACTAGAACATGCCTCAACACTTCGCTTCTTACTCTTCAAGGAAACCAGATTACCTCCAACAAAAACGCAGTAATTAGTGGTGGACCTCTTATCAGTTAAAGAGCCAGCCCAGTTTGCATCAGAGAAGCCTTCCATTCCACGATGATAATGGTCAGAGTATATTCGGATATCTCAAATTATGAACTGCATCCCAATGTGATGTCCGAAGTGCTAACATAAACTAGCTCATTAAACTAACTGGAAAAGCAATGTGTAGTCGAGTAACTGTCAAATAATTCAGCTTATCAACTAGTCTTTGATACTTCTCAGGATCATCAAGGATATCTCCCTCATCTACAGTAAGCTTCAAATTGGGATCTATTGGGGTATCAAGTGGTTTTTCTCCCAACATCCCAATCTTTGTAAGCAAATCAAGGACATATTTCCTCTGATATAAAGAGATTTATTTCCATGACTGAGCCACCTCAACACCCTGATAATACTTCAAATCCTAAATTCTTAGTTTGGATCTTTTGCTGAAGAAAAGACTGTAACCTAGTAATACCTGTTGTATCATCTCCAGTAATCATGATATCATCCACATATACAACTAGTATAATTCACCCTGCACTGGACTGAATATGGAATACAGAGTAGTCATTGTTACACCTCGACAACCCAAACTCAAGCACTACCTCAGTGAATCGACCAAACCATGCACAGGGAGATTGTTTCAGTCCATACCAAGATCTCTTAAGCTTACATACCAACATAGGCTCCCCCTGAGCAACAAACCCATGAGGTTGCTCCATATACACTTCCTCCTGAAGATCCCTATGGAGGAAGGCATTCTTTTCAATTAATTGATGAAGCAGCCTATGATAAGTAGCAGTCAAGGAGATCAATAGCCGTACATAAGTCAACTTAGCAATTGGAGTAAAATTGTATTTAGTCAACCCCATATACCTGAGCATAGCCCTTAGCCACTAGACGAGCTTTCAAGCGAGCAAGTAAACCTTCGTGATTTACTTTTACCACATAGACCCATTGGAAGTCAATGGCAGATTTACCCGTAGGTAAGGGACAAGATCTCAAGTGTGATCTTCTTCTGGAGTAGACAACTCCTCTTCCATAACTGTCCTCCAGCCAAGACTAGATAATGCCTCTGTGATAGACTGAGGGAGGGGGCGAGATGCAATGGTGGAAATACAAGCATGATAAGAGCAGGCAATCCAGAATAAGAGACAAATTGGAAACGGGATGCTGAGTTTTACTTTGAGTGCCCTTACGAAGTGAACTAGGAAGATCAGCGAAATCTGAAACTGGCTATATCTCTTGAATTCCTCATCAGTCTTCACCATCCTTCCCTCAGATTGCTGTGACTGAGTCCTAGACTCATTGGCAGCTGCAGAATTAGCAGATTGTTGCTGAGATGGTTTCCCATGAAGTTTCCAACAGAAACACTGGATATGTCTAGGTAGACCACAATAATGGCAGGTCCTTATGGACCCAGAACCACCCGGACCATCTGAAGAAGATTGAGAACCTGGATTGCCTTGGCCCCTACCTGAGCCATGTCCTGATCATCTACCACCTCTTCCTCCTACACTTCCATCACCACGTCCCCCTCCACGGGACCCACTCTGAGACACTAGGACAAAACTGTCACTGGTTGGAGGTTCACTCGCATTCTCCCTTGATACTGGGAGAACACGAGCAAAAGTATCAGTAAGGGAAGCTACCTTCTCGCTCCCCAAAATCTATGGGCGAAAAGATTCGTATTCCTGCCCCAGACCACCCAAAAATTCCATCACTGCCAGTTACTCCTACATTTACTGAACACTAGAAGTAACCGGAAGGAGTGAATTCAGTTCTTCATACATTCGTTTAAAGTCTGCAAAAAATATTGTGTAGTCGTACGCCCCTTCCGATCTAGTCTGTAGAATTCTTGAGACAGCTCATATTTTGGATAAATTATTTTGACCAGAATGCAGCACATTTAGATATTCCCATAATTATTTCTCCGTATCAATATGAGTGACCCGATCCACTATATTACTTTCCATAGAATTCAGCATTTGTCCCAAAATCCTTGCATCGACTGTACCCTAAGGGGAATCGCTTGCAGGCGTGGGACCTGTCAAATGATCCTATTGGTCTCTACCAGTTAAAACTAACTTTACGATCTTCTTCCATTGCTGGAAGTTTGTAATACCTTCCAGTTTCTTCTCAGTGATATGAGTGGAAGATGAGGATATAACCTCAGTCACAACACTTTTTGGATCAACATCCTTAGAGTCTGCCATTACAGAAACCCGCCAAAGAATCCAAACAAAATATCAATGCCGACAACCAAAATAAAAAAAAATACCTTCTCAAATAGTCAAATCCCAAACAGTCCAAGATCGATTTTCACCAGCCTTTCATACAATCGATTCCAAACATACTTTATCAACAACAAACCAAAGTCCATAAACAAATCTGAAATCTCAATCTCAGATTTTCACAAATCAAACCAGATCTTCAAACATCCGATTGTATTCTGCTCTTCTGTTACGAGAAGGAGATTCGTTCCATCTTTATCCCTCAACAACCAGGGGGTACCATCACCCCCCTTTCCACGCAAACAGAGAAGAAGAGCTGGGTTGCAACTATCAGACCAAGAGGAGATGTCAATCCCTCCTGTGATAAGAAAGAAAGGACGAATGAGATGGAGCAGATGATCCCTAGATAGCCTGCACTGGTCCCTAGAAGTCTTGCTCTAACAGAGTAATCAGAGAAGAGAAGAATGGAGAGAGGAATAGAAGAGAAGAAGAACACAGGCGCAAGTAAGGGGGCTGTCATTCAATGTGATCAGCAGCCCTAATCTCTATTATGAATATATAATATGATTACAAGGACCAAACTACCCTTACAAAAGAATCATGAGCACTGTTCGCGTTAACAGTGACACATGAATAGTAACCACGTGAACAGTAACATGGGATTTTAATGTTTTTGTTTTTGAGGGTAGAAGATATAGTTTGACTTGAAAGTTGATAGATGGCCAATCCATAAGATCTCCTATCCATCCAACAGTCCGAATTGCGACGGCAGCCCTTCACTGGGAAAATCCACTAGATTGTGGACCATATGGTTCGGCACAGAATTTGAAATGGAGAGAGTCCAAGGGAGTGCTTTTCCATACAATAATTGGACTCTGGCTGCATCAACCCTGGAGATGGAATTATTAGTTGCTGACCTTGAGATTCCTCTCTATGAGTGCTGACCTGAAGAACCTTTTGCCTTTGGTGAATTCTAAGCATCTGCATGTGATACAGGGACAGCTAGCATTGGTTTTCTGATTGCAGGCCTGGATTGCCTTGACATGGGCCCGTCCAGGCCCATGAGAAGAGATAAGAGTGCTTTGTATGTCCTTTTCCATGATTCAGTGAAAGATCGATTTTAAACTTACAAAAGGTGGATGTAATGAAAGCAAAGAAAGCTAGGTGTATTTATCTTGAAGCCAGTAATATATTTTTGCTTACCAACTTATGTCCTGTTTGTCTTTTGCCCCCCTTTGTTTCATAAAATATATGTTGATGGTTTCTGAGCATGAGATCATGCCAAATTTATATTATTTTAATTTTTGATGCCTGGATACTTATATTAACCAAAGTGTTCATTTGTATATGATAGGATACTAATATCGGTAGGATCTAAGAATGCCCAGATATGGATACAACACTGATACGGGAAACAGGAGACAACTTCATTTCCCGAAATTCAGAGCACAGAAAAAGATATGAGTATCCCATCCAATATGTCGATATCATGTTCTAACGCGTTGGTTTAAAGTTGATAATTTATAGTATATCTATTGTGCTAAATGTACTGGAACTTGTATTATTCTGACTTTCTGACTGGAGGATTTCCCAAAAAATGCTTCATTAATTGAATGAACAAACATTACAGCAGTCAAGATATATTGATTGTTTTAAAACTTAAAAATTATTTCCTAGAAGGATTCATGCAATATCCAGTATGCATGTCATATCCTGTTGATTCAGTTAAGTCTATGCGTATTGAAGTATCTTGTATCATAGGGTAGCACATTGTTATTTAGCGGAATATTTTCCATTGCAATATTCTTTTTTAGCTGTTTCAAATTTTGCTATAGATTTCTGAATATTCTTATACCGGAACCCATATAGGATTATATTCAACAAAAGTTTGTGTTATCTCTAACTTATTGGGTTCTGTTGCCTACATCCTGTAGGCCCCTCATCCCACCATATGTAAGCTTTCCATGCAGTTCAACTGAAGTTGTATCTTCCACTAAGACAGTCGTACTTTTTTTTTTTCTTTTTTCTTTTTTAATTCATAGACTGGGGGTGGGGGAAGGTGGGGGACGAAGAGAAGATAGTTACAAGACTGCTTGGGATGCTGTCATGGTTTCAGATAAGACTGGACAGAGAATCCTATGACACTTCAAACACGCTTGATATCCTTCACAGTTTGAAGGATATGCTTAATGTGATAGGTACTTTCTGCTTTTCATTTGAAGGAAAGAACACTGGGAAGAGCACCTCTGTGCTCTGTGTAGAGTATGATCCCAAGATTACTAGATGACATAGTAGGCATCTGACTGCATACAAATTCATTCTCATATTTCACCACTGTAGCATTCTTTCACTTAAAATGACATCACAAATATCGAACATAAAATTTACACTTTCACTCCATACATATATAATATAATTGCCTACTACAAGAGGCTAACTACTCACCTTGTTTGTCTAAGAATTCCTTTTAAAGCCTTTTGAACTGAGCAAAAACTGAAAATACAGTAATATGGAGGTTTTTCAATCTCTACATCAGTAATTAAAACAATTTCCATTCATTGGCTGTATGAGCAAACCCCAAAACCGACATCAAAACCATACCAACACCTTGCTTCTTACCTGAAATCTTATCTTAGACGCAAGCCACACCTGGGCTGCCAGTCGCCTTGCTACTAATCTCCTTTAGTGCTGTCCATACACATCATTTAACCACTTAGTGTTTGAATGAGTTGAAGAACTCATGTGCAATCAATTATTTGAACATGATTCAAACTCAGAGCCTCTTTGGCATGGTTTCATGCTTAAACATGTCTCTAGAGTAGGAACCCCAAGGTTTTATAACCCAAATGTTTTTAGAAGTGATATATGTCATGTCAAGTAAGGGATACATTGATTATTAATCTCCCTCGTCCACGTACCAATGCAGCCATGCCCAGAAAGTATAAGGTCTTGAGAAAGGAGCTAAGCTCGAGGGCTCTACTGAAGTTTCATTCCCTAGTAAACTAAATAAAATAAGATAAATTATTATTATCAGAAGGGTCTGATATTCTTCCTAATGTCGCAAGGTATCTATTCTACCACGTGGGCAGACGATGTGTCCATTCCAACTGATGGATAAAGAGAATATGGTCTAGATTAGTCACATGTCAAATTTCAGTCTCTAATTCAATTAAATACCCCCTTTGTATTGGCATACATCTTGTATATGTCCATGCATATGTACTAGTATTCTAAGCATTACTATGCGTTCTCCAAACTTTGAATGGTTTAGTTTAAAAAAACCATAACAATGAATGACCCAGATTTGTCTTGTGATTTTTGGAAACATGACATTCCATTGTTAGATGACTAACTATCCATAAAATAATGATGATACATTAGACTTATCTGAAGCTAACCGATGAAGAAAGTGGCCCAAAATTTCACAAGAGCTTAGTTCTTTCTCAAGACCTTATGTTTTCTGTGAGATTTTGTTTCTCAAGGGTCATTCTTGAAGGCATATCTAGTATTAAAATTAGGTAAAATATTAGAAGGAATTCTTATGCCGAAACCCATATGGTTAATTAGGCAAATGTACAACAGCAAAGAAAAATCCTCAACAGGTCAAAATACCACAACAACAAGAAGACAGCAAGCAACAACATAAAGCTGAGAACCCTAGAAGGTTTGACTCAATGGTTTAAGCCTAACTGCCCAGTCCGAATACTTAGCATACTTAGCATCCCTAGACGACCCTCTCTTTGTCAACTCTTCAGCAGATGAATTTGCAGATTGAGTCCGCCACTTGAAGCTGTGAAGAAACATGTTGGAATATTAAACTTTTAACATTTTCAAGGTGCAGGCTTAGGTTTTTTTTCTGCTAAATTGTATCCCTTCTGATGGCTATTTCAGTTTGCCACCGCAAATGTGATTTAGGTATTTTGAACTAAAATTCAGGTAATTTCAAACAGCATGCAATCTTATATTATCTTCTTAGCATGAATGCAAACTGACTTTTTTTTTTTTTTTTTGGGTGAATAATGCAAACTGACTGTTGACTAGGCCCTAACTAAGAAATTGGAATTGCACACACACACACACACACACACACACACACAGACACACACTCTTACTTATGGGAGCTTGGATCCAACTCTGATGTAGTTGGAAGCCTTTCCAACATGGTTGGCTTTTCTGCCACATGCCCGTGTCTATTGACCCTCGACCTTGTGGAGGTCATCTAAAACATTTATTGATTTTCAGTGCAATCAAATACTGACATGTATCAAGATAATGATTTGAAGATTGATTGTAATACTGAACTCTACTAAAAAATGAACCTTGTGTGTGTGTGTGTGTGAGAGAGAGAGAGAGAGAGAGAGAGAGAGAGAGAGAGACAGAGAGAGACTCATATATGGTGCACAATATGGTTGAGACCGGCCTCGAAATTGACATGCGGCCTATCAAGGGAACTCTATCCAACAGCTAGAATGATCTAGTCATCCCTGTGATGCTCGTCTCCTCGGTATTTTTATTATCTACATTGATTATTTCAGTTGGATGGTTTTGACGAGGATAACATTTTGCTCTTCTATGTGCTGAATAGAAGGTTTCGGTAGATAAAAATATTATTGTCAAACCAATATTGATCTCTCTCCCAAAAAAGAGAGGGGGGGATATAGTGCTGCAACGTATGAGGATTAAATTTTCTTCAACGTTTGATGGATGACACTAGTGTAAATTGTCTCCGTGAGCAAGTTTTTTCCAATGGCATGATGTCATGCTTATTAAATGCTTCTAGTTTATCAACTTGTCTGTTGGCACCCGTAGAGATTTCATGGAGATATATAAATTAATTCTTTCATCAGCACACGCTTTAAGCTGTTTTCAAATAATTTCTAGTGATATTTGGTTATGTTTCAGGCCTGAGACAGATGAAGAAAAGATGCTGAAGGAAGAAATAGATCATCTAAGGAAGGAACTGGAGAAAGAAGGTGTAGTAAATGCTAATGGGGAAACTCTGGAGTCTGGTCAAGAGCAAACCAGTATACGTGAGCTGATTTTGATCAAAGAGAAAGACCTGGAACAGCTGATCCGTGAGTTGGATGACAAACTAAGGTTTGGCCAGAAAGCCCTTGAGAGGCCTGGTTCTGGAGCGAGCAGGGTTGCTGGCTTGTCTGAGAGATCTCTCTCTCAGTCTGGCTTGTCGGAGGACAATAGAAGTATGGAGTTCATGGAGAGGCCCCGTTCTCGTGGCACAGGAGATGTGTGGAACCGGCCTGGAGATGACAGAGGACCATTTCAGGGTGGCAGGGAAAGAGGATTTCCTGGCAACAGAGACATTGACAGGTATAATAAATTTGAAAATTGGATCTTCCGTTCATAGATTATGGATCTTGTATTCATCTATTGTTTGGGCCCTGGTTGATATGAACAAAAATTAGTTTTGCTCATATCAGGATGTTCAAACACCTGAAAAAAAAAAAGATGGTGGAACAACTTGTCACCAACACGATGACAAATGCATTGCAACCATGTCCACTATTTCTGCGAAGTGACAGCTTTAATGGTTGAAGTTTTGTGGACATGTAGACCCCAAAGTCATCTGTTTACATGCCGAGTTTCAGCCTAATCGGGAGTTGGTCACATGGCGAAACAAAGCACTAAAAATTCGGGAGTACCAAAACGGTGCACAGGAGGTCCAAGAGGTGCATGGACAAATACATGGGAGGATTTGCCACTACATGGAATGGTAAATGGTTGAATTGAGGCTGAAATTTGAAATGTGACCAGTTTTGACCATGGTTTAAGTGCACAGTATCAGAATGGATATCGGTCACTCTGGAAGCCGATACAAGGTCGGATCGTATTGGTTCGATTTACTGGGTCAGCATACATTTTTGCAAAGGAATCTGGAAACCTAAATCAAGTATCTGTACCCATATCGGCCAGGTATCCATATTGGAAGCTACCAATACAGCAATATGGATTGGCAATGATCTGGATACCTGAAACCATGATTTAGACCGAGTTCACTCTCAGAAAATATAACCATCCCTGCTCCCTCAACCCACGAGCCTCTTATCCGTTCTCATTCGATCACGGCAGTTTGCTAGATACCTAAACAGTTGTATTTGCCACGTTACTCTCCTCCACATGGTAGAGCAAGTGGCCAAGGTTGCAATGCATTTTTCAGTGAGTGGTGACCAGTGTTCTCTAAAAGTGGAAAAGAAGGCTGCTTGAAAACTGGAGATGGGAATCTCTCTATCTCTCTCTCACACACACACACACACTGGCATGCAAAAAATTTTGCAGTGAGCATTGAATGGGAAGACATTTCAGTGGCACATTGTGTAGGGATTTACCTCTTCTCTGTAACAGCAAAACCATATTTTCTTAAGTTATGACTGTTGTAATGATTTATATACATTGTTTCAAATGTTGTCCTGATTTGTGACCCTTTGTTGTTTGGCAGGTCTGTGTCTGGCAGGTCCACTTCTAGGGAAAGATGGTGACAAGTCAGGTGCGAAATTGAAGTTTTTGTTCCTTATTGCCACCCGGACTGAATAATGTTCTTTTTGTTAATTTATTTTCAATCCCTTTTATGTTTTGCATCAAGTGCGCTGAGAAATATAGCGGAAAATACCTTGGATAACTGGTTGTTACCTCCTGATACAGGTGTAAAATTGCAATTTTTTTCCATGACGAGTCAACTGGCCTGTATTTAGATACATCCCTCTAATTGTAATCCCAATGGACGTCATGGGACTCTCTGCTCTGTTGCATTAGTTTTCTATCTTTTCTAATACAATATACAATTAATCAGTTTTGTCAATCATATTGATGTTCTCATGCACAAACGGTTGTATTGAGATGCTGTTTTTGTTTTATTTGTTAACTTGCCAATGTTGGGGGTAGGGGGACTATTCTTCCATCCAGGTGTTTATGATCTGATTAACTTAAGCTAGCTATCATTTCTATCGGCACGGCTTTGATTGAGTGATTGCATTGAGGGCAGGGATGGGTCCCGATTGGTTCAGAATTTAATCCTCTGGAGTAACCTCGCCATAATTTGGATGCCATTGCTTTGATGATGTGGTACGAGGCAGTTTCATAAGATTGTGAGACTGACTGACTCTCCTGAATTGCGGAGTCGGCCATAGTCAGCCATAAATCGTACTTGTGCCTTTGCCATACAGCCTGTATACCTGTTGCCATTACAGGCTTACAAGACTAGCGTTTCTAGTTACAATGGCGCTGCACGGCTGCAGTTCTCTTTAACGTGCCCAGGTGGGTGGAATACCGGAGTAAATAATAACATGTAGAGATTGCAGGTGGAATATTTTTCCTTTGATTACCTTAGCATCAATCGCTTCATCGCTTTTTATGCATAGGAAAAGGCAAGGCAAAACTACGAACCCACTTTCTCATCACCCACTGTAAAAGGGAATATCTTCACTTATGGTGGGATCAGATTAGGATCCTGAAATAGTTTGGGCTCCCTTGCTTTTTGTCTTGTCATTTTGGTTAATGATGATGAAATGATAGAAAATGGTGGTAAGAGGTGGAAACTGCTTCTTAACAGCTTTTTTTTTGTCTTGTCATTGTGGTTGATGATGTTGAAATGGTAGAAACGAGGTAAGAGGTGGAAACAGCTATTTGTGTTCTCAGCAGTTTTTGGTCTTGTCATTGAGGTTGATGATGTTGAAATAGTAGAAATGGTGGTAAGAAGTGGAGATGTTGAAATAGTAGAAATGGTGATAAGGGACAGTTTGTGTTTTTTTGGGTGGTGTGTTCACTTTCTTTTTCTTTTTCTTTTCATTAATTTATCTTTACGGTGTGTTCACTGTTCATCACTGTAAAACTACTTAGGGAATCACTGGCCAATGGCAGACAAGGACTTTTGTATAAGGTCCATTTGTTTTTATGAAAAATGACGGAATAAGGAAAAAATTTCTTAAAATATAATTTTTCACAGTTTGTTTTAAAGTAAAATGCAGAGACATGCATTGTTTCAATAGTAATATGTCATGCATATATATATATATATATTTGCTTGAAATTTTTTATTAAAAATCAAATAGGGTATAGGATTTCAATTTGTAATGGATTGGGGAGAGGGTCAAAACCGTGGGAGCTGAAGGATTAGTAATTTGGCCATTGATGGTAGAATATTTGAAGGAAAAGTCAGCCCATCTCTCTTGTGCCTTGATGCACAAGTTTTGCAGTTTGAGCAATTCATAAAGGACTAGTGATTTGTACGATGAAGGTGAGGAACTGTATATTCCCCACCACAGTCGGTCTGTTTGGAGAAGGATTTTTCTCTTTGAGGAGAATGGAGGTGGTTTACGAGATATTTTAAAAGGAACTCTTGGTTTGACACAGTGGGGAAGCCAGAAAATCAAGATCTACATCTGTCCAACAAATTTTTGCCAAAGAGCAAGGGAAGGAAAAGCGAAAGGCAAAATGTAAGATATTTTATGGGTTAAATTAATTATAAGGTTAGTTGGTTCAATGGGAGTCTAGTTATAGGTAGATCAGTTTAAGTATGATTAGAGATGGATCAATCTGGTTTACTATGAAACTGGTCCAAGGTTGGGATGATATTAAATACCAATAGTTAGAGTTCATGGTATTATTTTTTTTTCCTGTTCCCATACGCTGAGAGAATGTCAAGGGATTTCATAGGCTGTGGAAAACTTTGATCTAAGTATTCCAAGCATTAAGAGAGAAAGAAACGATCGAAAATCAATCTACAACAAGAGGTATGTGTTTATGGTACGTCCTATTTCTTTCGTTCCAAAGGGGAAGCAGTTGAAAAGCATGTAGAGATGAATTTCCTGATAAAGAACAAATCCGAAAGAACTGATCTGTCGGAACTGTCGAAACCACCCAGAGACTTCTCCATGGCCCTGTTTATGGGGGACATCGAGCAGAGCAGAATGATCTCTCGGTTCGGTTCAGGACGATAAGCGACGGCCAGCTTCCTGCAGCGGCCATTCCTGACAGTCTTGGCAAGTTGTCCGCTACAATACAGGTGAGAGTAGTTTGTTTGTTACTGGGTTGAATTGGGATCTGGGAATCTACCCTTGATCGTAATCCAGTCAGTTCATGTTCTTCGAGTAACAGAATTAATTAGAGCAGCAATTTGGCTTTATGATATCAATCAAGCTCACGAACCTATTGAAGTCATGAACTTAGGATTTGGGAGAAGCACACATAGTAAGACATTGTTTGTGTTAGAAGTGCATGGTTGTTCTTCAACCCCAAAAACCAGGTTGGGAAAAAAATATCTCTGGGTTTTCAGTATGAGAAATGCTCTACTGGCGCTTCAACCCTTGTGTTTCAATTGTAAAAATGATTTCTTTTAAGCGACTTCACTGGGGATCGAACCCAGAATCTCTGGTTCCGTAGACCAGCGCCTTATCCATTGGGCCATGAAGTCATTACGAGATACTGACCTAAATACAAATATACATTAATAAATATAATAGTGATGTCATTGCTGACCAATATTTACCATGCATCCAGTGGTTGTTCATCACAGACTCACAATAAAAGATATAAGGAACCATTTAATTTTGGAGTTTTTTGGGAATTCACTCAATCTAAGTGTGAGACTCATTCATCGTAAAAAAAAAAAGACATCAACTCATCACCACGGCTCACATCGACACACCCATAATTTCAAAAATACTAATTCATTTTCTCTATCTCATTTAAATCCTTTATATATATATATATAAAAGAATGATTATAATATTAGCGTTGAGATATGAGTAGTAGAAAAATGTTGTTAATGAATACTTTGAAAGTTGAAACTCATTGAGAAAAGAAAATTGAAAGTCATAATGGGTTGGCATCCAAATCCGACATTGATAAGAGGGTGTAAATTTGATATGAGATATTATGTTAAGATGGAATGGCATAAACATCAAACATGGGATGAAAAAAGATTGCATCTTTGGTAAAGATTACAACATTTTAGTAGACAAAGAGACAGAAGGAGCGCATGCACGTGAATTGCAGCAATATAGCGGTCCCTCAATGGATATGAGTTAATGAGTAGTCAGAGTTAGCCTATGGGGCTTTGTCTTTATAGCATAGCTCATCATCGATCTTGATTCCACCTCCTCCAAAGTCCAAAGGCCAGAGACCTTCCTAAAGTCCAAAGGCCAGACCTTCCTTCAAGCTTCAGCCTTATATAATAATTGTACCGTCTTCTCTTTTTACTACTTCACTCTTAGACTCCATCCTGATCTCTCTTTCTCATCTCTCACTGTCACTTTCACACTCTCACTCACTCACTCACCCACTCACTCACTCACTGTTGCTTCTTCTCTTCCAGTAGTAGTAATTAATTCCTTTCATTTCATGGGTTCCATGGATTGTTATCCCTTTAGATTAATGAGATTGGTCGTTGCTCTAAGTGCTTTCTTTTCAGTTATCACGTCATCCTTTCCAAGTTTGGTATTTGGTTTTAACCCAGACCCATGCCAGTTCCCGGCCATCTTCAACTTTGGTGACTCCAATTCTGATACTGGTGGCCTCTCTGCAGCATTCGGACAAGCTCCTCCTCCCAATGGGGAGACCTATTTCCATGCCCCTGCCGGACGTTACTCCGATGGCCGTCTTGTTATTGATTTCATTGGTTCTCTCTCTCTCTCTCTCTCTCTCTCTCTCTCTCCCTCTCTCTCTCTTCAGTCCCTGTGTGTTCCATTAATTAGCTGACTGCTTAATTATATAGTAAGGAGAGTTGATACTGAACTCCTTCCTGGGTAGTTGATACTGAACTCCTGGATAGAAATGTCTTATCTCTTCTTTACATGTCTCTATACTTTTTCACTCCTAAAGTCAGCTTATGTTAAGACTTTGAGGAGATACTAATCACTGGTTTTGGACATTCCATAGCTAAATCCTGATGGGCCCACCAGAGGGATGAGTTTAATTATTATTTTTTTTCCGAAGATACCACCAAAGGGAAGAAAGAAAAAAAAAATGTTTTGCGGCCTGAATATGGCCAGTTTTGGCCCTTTTTGAGCATTGGCAAATCAGTATGGATGGATGTTTATATTTTTTTAATCTTTTTGACTCCCCTTGATTTTGGCAGCGGAGAGCTTTGGACTTCCTCATCTGAATGCCTTCCTGGATTCAGTGGGATCTAACTTCAGTCATGGAGCCAATTTTGCAACTGCAGCATCGACAATCAGACCACAAAACAGAACCCTTTCACAGGGTGGGGTTAGTCCATTCTCCCTAAACGTCCAATTCTACCAATTTAACGATTTTCATCATAGATCTCAAGCGGCTCGTACCCAAGGTAATTATTTCTACCACTGAATCCAGGAGTTCCATCATATTTTAACTACTCTTTCAAATGCAGTTGGGTTTCTGTTTTACAGGCTTTCAAGTAGGCTTTATCAGATAGAATTAAATTTACCCCCCTTTTTTTCACTTAAAAAGTGCTCCCTTTTAATAGTCACCAAGTCAACAATCTAATGATTATAATATTAAGGGATCTTTTTGGGATCTATTTGTGGCATTTTGGATTCAAATCGTCTCCTCCCAGTGCTTCAAGGAGGAGATGCGGCGACCCCACTAGATGGTCGCCATGTGGGGGTCGGATGAATCCAACCCTTTCGTTCAAGTCAATACTCTCTTGTCGGCTCTGCTTGTCGGTTCGAACGGAGGAATCAGATTCATCCGACCTTCACATGGCGACCATCCAGTGGCGTCGTTGCCCCTCTTCCCGAATCTCAAGGAAGAGACGATTTGGATCCCTATTTGTGACATCGGGCACCCCTCCACAATCCAAATACCAATAATATTTTTATGTTTACCAAGTTTTCATGATGATCCAATCCCGATCCCTCAAAAAGACTCGTTATCAACGGCTCTTGACATGAAATAGTCAACAGGGTGAGATTTTTTGAGATAAGATAATCCTTTCAGATAAGATAATCCTTTCACCCTTCTTGCATCTAATGCCGACCTTTTTTTTTTCTTTGATGGGTACAAAGTAATGATTGGTAATCTAATGCAAGCTTCATGCAGCCTTACAATTTTATTTTTCGTATTACTAGATATTAAAAAAGAATGGTTTCATTTTTATTTTTTGTGTTATGTTTAGGAGTTGTTTGGCAAAAATTGATGCCCAAGGAAGAGGATTTCTCCCGTGCCTTGTACACATTTGACATCGGTCAAAATGATCTAACGGCTGGCTACTTCATCAACATGTCGACTTCCCAAGTCAGGGCATACGTCCCTGATTTACTGGATCAGTTCAGTACTATCATAAAGGTGACTAGCCCTACTAGAAGTCTCTTTGGGCATATATTAAGGATTCTTTCCATAATCTCTCACATAACTTACACTATCTCTCCTCGATGGTTTTCCTCTCCTCTTCTTTCCTGGCCTTGTGAACTCATTTAAGATATCGATTTCTGCATAC
Source organism: Protea cynaroides (assembly GCA_028583415.1). Taxonomy (NCBI): domain Eukaryota; kingdom Viridiplantae; phylum Streptophyta; class Magnoliopsida; order Proteales; family Proteaceae; genus Protea; species Protea cynaroides. Next base: position 6,225,468 of record CM053273.1, read on the forward strand.
CCATTTGTATTGTATTTGATATTCTCTGTATTAATTGGATTCATATTAAGTTGATAGGAATGTGTGTGAAAGCAGGATATCTATGGGGAAGGAGGGAGGTCGTTCTGGATACACAACACAGGTCCTGTGGGTTGCCTTCCTTACATTATGGATCAGCTGCTCATCACAGCTCCACAGGTGGATAAAGCTGGGTGTGCTACTCCCTTCAATGAGGTGGCTCAGTACTTCAATATCAGATTGAAAGAAGCTGTGAATCAACTCAGGAAAGATCTCCCATTGGCTGCCATCACCTATGTTGATGTTTATTCAGTCAAATACGACCTTATCAGCCAGGCCTCCAACCATGGTAACTAAAATTAACTGAAATCCTTTGCTTCCTACTATATTTACATATCTACAATTCCACCTAGTCTTCTAAATTTAGGTATCCAATACGGCCGGTGTTGGTCATGTCCAAAACTTAATTGAATCGGTGCATAGATCCAATGGAAAGCTAACACATGATCGATACCGTACGTAATAGTATTAAAATAGGATTAGATTGGAGATCGACTAGGTCCAAAACAGATACGAATCAATCGATTCAATACCAAATACTTCAACCACACTCCCAGTTATTACTCTCATAATCAACACTTCCACGTTGGATTTTGCTGGGAATAATCTCACATTGAGAGTACAAAATCTTAGATGCTTTGTATACTTGGGAGTTCCTTCACTTATTAGTTTGAACTTTTTGATGATAACTTAAAAAACTTTCAACTCTTTTTTAACAATGATTTTTTCTTGAGATTCAGTGGGCCAGGTTGCCTTGATTATTGATTTTTTCTCTTTTTTTTTTTTTTTTTTTTATCATTTCATGTCCTTGTCTACACCATTATAACAAATTGTGTAATGTGTATTAGGTTCTTGGTTAATAACTTAAATAGTCATAATTCACTATATTTAATATTAATTCAGTGTAAAAAAAATCTAACTTTGACATTTAATCAATGGCTCTCACCTTATAGATATATAATCTCAACCCTTGCTTGATCAATGATCCGATTTTTCCAGGTGGACTTCAGGTGGGTTCGGGCTTGACGGGCCAAATTTACATTCTTTATTTTTTATTTTATTAGTTATAAGAGGGTTTATTTTCTTAAATGCAGGATTTGAACAGCCGCTTGTAGCTTGCTGTGGGCACGGTGGGAAGTACAACTACAACAGGCACATGGGTTGTGGATCAAAGGTTACCCGGAATGGAAAACAGATTCTAGTGGGGAGATCTTGCCAAGATCCGTCGGTTCGGATCAACTGGGATGGAGTCCACTACACTGAAGCTGCAAACAAGTGGATCTTCGACCGAATCGTGGATGGATCTTATTCTGACCCGCCCGTCCCATTGAAAATGGCTTGTCAACGTGTTGCAAATTGACTGCTTACGAACTACATCTTTCTCTATTTGCTACCAGCATTTATAATTTTGGATAAAAAGAAAGTATTTATATGATTGTTTGTTCTGCTGTGTGATTTATTTTGTATCAGCGCAAAACCAATAGGATTAGGGCTGCAATAGGATCGGATTGGATCAGATTTTTTAAAATCATAACCTTAACTCTTACTATTTAAACTTAACCCTAACCCTACCAGGGTTAGAAAATGTAGAACCCTAACTCTGACCCTGGCAGGGTGGGGCTTAACCCTAACTTACCCTGATTGATCCTGACAGTGGTCGATTGGGCCGGGTTAATCCTGATTCAGGGTCGGATTGATTCTCATTGGCCCTAAAGCATACAATAAATTGTCAAATAACATACATATAACAATTATAATTTAAACATATAACAAAGACAATTTGTAAAAAATATCAATCATGAAAAATGTAAATATCAATTGCTACAAACAACAATTATATATATATATATATATATATATATATATATATAGGGTCGGGTCAGGCTGGGCCGGGCTCAACCCAGGGGGTCAACCCTAATCCAACCCAATCCTATCAGGATTGATCAAAATTTATGTCATAATCCAACCCTTTCAGGGTTCAGGTCGGGTTCAATTTTGCCAGGGTTCAAAGCGGGTAGGTGGATTTGGATTCCTAGGATAAAACTTGCACCCCTAACTAGGAGTATGCGTATAAATATCCCAATTAGTAGAGATGGTCATTTCACCCCTCTTGCATCTAGAGCTAGAAAAAAATAAAGAAATTAGCCAACATAATGTGCAACACAAAAAGGGAAACATGATTTCGTTATTATTATTAAAAATTACAAGGGAGAGGGTTCTCATAATTGCACCGTTGCCTCTCACCAGTGGGGATGGCTGATGGTGGATCATTCAATAGGGATGAGAGAGTTGGGTGTTGCTATATTGGCGTAGTTCCAACTCTGTCGTTCAAAGAATCATTCCTGAATTATAATTATTAATTAATGATATTTAAGTAATAAAAAAATATGGTAATAATTTATATAGTGATTAAATTTGTTTAACTTTTTTTTTTATGATTTTTCTTGGTAAGACTACCATTTCAAAATAGAAACATGCCAAAGAAGTAAAATAAATTAATTGTAATTATTAAATTAAAATTCTTTATCTATAATAAAATAATTAATATTTGTTGATTCTCCTAAAAAATACTTTTAGTTGCATGGAATCAGAAAAAAAAATTACATTACACAATCACAAAGTGGAATATTCAAACTGGACAATTGCTGAAGACAAATTTATTACATAAAAAAAGGAGAGAGATCTACACGATAGTAGGGATCCGTTTGCATCTTTATTCTAATAAATAACGATTTTTCTTTGTTTCCATGACTTCGCAGCCCATCTACCTTTTCCGCTGTCAACCCTCGCAACTTATAATTGAGGCTGCGAAAAAAAATGAAAATACAAGAAAGACAAGTAGCTTCATTTGGAGAAAGAAAAAAGACTCAGATTTTAAAGAAGACAAAGATAGAGATAGAAATACACAACGACACTGTGTACTTCATTTTTCAAAAAGATTTTTTTTTTGAAGAGGTGCAACCATCCGGAAAATTGGATTGAAGTGTAAACCTTATACACTTATTTTTGCCACATGGGTGCCAAGTGGACAAATCCGAGTAACTTGAAAAAGAAAACAATATGCAATCGTGAGGTGCCAAATTTGGGGCTTTAGTTCATCTGTATAGTCCAACTATATTATTAGTTCATCTGTGTATATATATATTCTAGATACTATATTATTGTCTAAATATCTTTGCTTTATTTTGACTGCAATATTAAATTAAATTAAAAAAATGGTAGATGTAGGAGAGAATTCACCTACCTCTCATCCAAATTTGGGCCCCACTTGTAGATGGGATGAAAGGATTTTGTAATAAGATGCAACTCTGTTGGACTTACAACTGCTAACCCCCTCCCCAAAAAAAATACATATAATACAGAACCTTGGTTTCATAAAAATATAAATTATTTGTTGTATATGCATGATAAAAATTAATATTTATTTATTATCAATTATTTTCCATTATTGGGATTTTGATTCAACCCAATCTACTTCAATTATTGTTTTCAAGTATGAAAAATTAGTACTAATTAATGAATAATTATAATGTTATTTATTATTATTGTGTCATCAGATGCTTCTTGACATATGCAAAAATCTGTCATGTGAACTGTGAAGGTTGTTTACTATTTACATCAGAGTTATTTAAATAATTGTAAGAGGTTTTCGATAATTTTATTAATAAAGAGGCAATGGTCAAATAAGAGAGAAAATGTCAGTGCAAAGACTTATATATGGTTAGAACATGAAAAGGCGAGGCCATCGCACCAGTGTGGGATCCCTTCCCTTCTTTCTCACAATCTGGCATTCTTTCCTTTTGATTATGTGGGCCTCATTGGAAATAAGTTTTCCTACACTTTCATTGGAGTGGCATAGGAGATTCTCACGTTATAGAAAACCTTCCACCTAATAATTTTGCCCATTTCATATTCCGCTAATCCGGGTCTGAATAGATTCTGTCTTTTGCGTACCCTAAATTGCAACTATGTATTATTGATGAATCGACTTATTAAACGAGACATTAGAGGATAAAAATCGTCTCCTATTATCTAATCACTTCAGCCGTGTTAGTACTAATTAGGATAGTTTACTCGACGCACGTATCAATCCGCTTCTGTATTACAGTACCAATCAATTAATCAATGAAACCAAGTGTACAAATTTGGGCCAGAATTGTGGGTCACTTTTGTGTCTTTTAATGCTTGGGAGTCACCCCTTTCTCCTTGGATGTCCAATTCATTGGAGATCCCTAGTGGTTCGCTGGAGACCGTGTGTGTGGTCCACTACATGTAAAATAGGTCGGTGGTGGATCAACCGAAACATCCCACTTTGCCAGGAATTCATGTGTTGTTGTCTACATTGTTCCCACTCTCCTGACTCTCACTCCATCACTTCATACCATAATACTCTCCACCTCTCTTATTTTGGGTTTCCCTTAGCAGTAATCTTCATTTTCCATTTTTCCGAGTCCAGATTTTAGAAAAGGTAGGTTTTCATAAATAAAAGCTATTGCTGTTGACATCTGATCCGTTGGGTGTGAGACCTGCACCCTAACATATTAAGAAAGAAAAAGAGAGGGTCGGACCTGGGTTCGACGGAGACTCTCTTATGCCTAAGTCAGATATCATAGCAACAGTAATGAATACACGCATGTCGATAATACACGTTATCATCCTTGATGTATTTCTCGGCTGAGCTATCACCACATGTCACCTACCTATTGATGAGATATTTTTACGTAGACCAATACCCATTGGACTTTAATTATTTTATTAGATATCAGAAATCAGATCCATTAATCCACTCCTTTCATTACTTAATGGAACTTCACATCTTTATTTTCAGCACTAGGTCTCATAAAAATGCAAATTTTAACTTGAACCTTCATAGCTTGGTGAGTGAAGAACTGAAATATTGCCTTAGCATTGACATCATGCACAATCAGAAAACCATCTTTCACCCACTAATCTACCAACCACCAACCCCCAATTTGTCCTACAGGGAAAAGACAACAAAAAAATTGTATACTTGACTTACAGTCAAGCTGTTAGTTTGGTAAACAGGGTTTCTAGATTCACAGTTAAGATTAGTTTGTCTAAACTAAATTAAAGTTCAAGTAGATTGCTTATAGTCACCACCTAAAGTCTGAAAGGGATGGAGAGAATCAGAGAAAGAACCCTAATAATTATTAGTATTATTATTATTTTATTTTATTTTAAAAGCTGATTGATGGGGATTACATGACAAAATTGTCAAAATGAAAGTTAAGCCATAAAAATTTTCAGCTTCCTTGAGTTTGGAACCAAGATAAGGAAGGAAAGGAGGAGAAATTATAAAAGGAACCAGAGAAAAAAAAAACTCCATGATCAAGTGCACATGCATTTGGCACATTCATGAGCTTTTACAATCAGTACTCCCTATTCCCATCAGCCTCAACAGCCCCACCATCATACACACACAAACATCAATGCCCTTCTCTCATGTGCCTGATTCAATCACCTATGCCAGATTGTTAACCTTTTCCCTAATATATAAATACATATACTGAGAGAACTTATTCCAAGTTCTCACTTATCAAGATCAGAAAGAAGATGGAATGAGAGAGAATATCATATAGAAGTGAGTTTAAAAAAATTAAAATAAGAGAGATATGTTGATGCTGAGATGCCTAGTTTGGGAATTATTGAACATGTATGTGATCCAATCTGTCCTGTCCACCCCTTCCCATCTAATCACTACCAGCTGTAACAAACTTCCAACCCTTCTTGGGGGGCCACCACCCTCCCATGTGATGACCACCTTAGCATCTGTGTTCAACTTGAAACTGATCAACCTGCCTGAGAAACCAAATTTTCAGGTTTCAGAACCAACATCCACCATGTCCATGAAGATATAGCCAAGACCCACTTGTCTCTTCACCTCTGTTACCTTTACTAAAGTTAGTGATTTTCAAGATGATGGTGATATGGAAAATGAAATCATATCATCTTGGACTTAATAATTCAGTCATTCCACCTTCCAAGCATAGAGAAATAAGCAGAAATCAGATGACCCAGTTGCATTATATCCCTCTACTGAACTAGAACCTGCAGTCTGAGACGACAATGGGGTCGATGTCAATGGAGATGCCAGCGGTGACAAAGATGACATCGATGCCAATGATGAAGATGTAGATAACGATACTGGCCTGAATATGAACAATGCATGCCGTAAACCAGGACTAAACAGCCAGTCATGGACATCCCAATACACTTCCACTCTAAATTTACTCATAGATATGGACTCATTACCTCTAAATTTCCATTGGAGATGCTTCACATGGATTGCTAAGTGCCCATCTATACTAATCTCCATTTCTGGATCAAGCCCATCACCACCAGAATTGTTGTTGCTGCTACTGTCACTGCTACCATGATGATGGTGGTGGTGGTGGTGGTGGTGGAGATTGTTGCATTCTATGGAAATCTCATGAAACCTGCCTTTCTCATGGAACTTGACTCTTGTGGAGAACTTCTTCTTGGCAAAAATGTGTTCTTTCTTTGAAAGCAGGATGGGCTCGATCAGGGCTGGCCGGGACCCTGTTTTCCTGTAAGCATCCTTTTTCAGATCACCAAGCAGCAACACTACTTCTTCTTGACATACCACGGCGACGTAGTAATCCGACTGTGGCTCCGTCTCTCCGTTGAATTTTGCCATCTTTAGGTCCCAGAAGACATCGACGGCCTGGCCTTCCACCATGAAGCGCTTGGAACCTTGCTTCCTCCAGAAAAACCAGGGCTTCAGCTCAACCTTGCAGCTGTAATGGCTCTCTCCCTTCGGCCCTTCCACCGAGAAGGATAATCCATGAAGCATTAGATTCTTGCACCATGTTATGGTAATCAGACGGCACTGACCGGCAATCTTTGTCCGGTAGACTGACACGAACACACTCTGTCCTGACCTGGTTATGGCTGCCGGATCATCACTCGGCTTCTCTCCAGATGAAAAGCAAGCAGGAATCCTGATAGGGTCTTGCATCTCCCAATCAATTCTTACTACCTCAAAAATCAATAAATCAAAGCTGTATCTCCAAAAATAGAGAGAAATGAAAGAAAGAAAGAACCAACCTGGGAATGACGAATTAATAGCAGAATCTGAGAGATTTTTCAGTCCACCCACAAGATCTACTCCTAGATGCTGCCAGAGGTGTTCTGGGCAGCATTTATCCCTGGAGACAGAAAAGAAAATGGATACATACCCAATTTCCAAACTGGCAATTTGAAGGTAAGGGTAAGGAGTGAGGATGTGGGTAGAACAAAATCCTTCTTTTAAGTGTTTATATAATCAATAATTTGAATGCTTTGTAGGTTTCTGAAACTGAGGTTTATTAATTATTTAATTCTTATTTTTTTTTATTTATCAAAACTACTTTCCGAATCCAAGGTGGTTTAACTTCTGTCATCGTTTCCACCTCTATTAAAATATTTTTTTCCATGAAATGTCAAAACGAGAAAAGCCTTTTCACCAGATTTGGTGTTTAGGTTTCTACGTACACAGAGAGCTCTTGGAGGACCATTATCATATGGAGATGGAGTGGAGTGGGGTAAAAGCGGTCCAGTCAAATTAGAAAGTTTAGCTTTCCAATGTGGGGTTTCCCTTTCTCAGTTTCTCTGGTTTGCCTTTCTCTTTTCTGTTTTCTTTCCTCAATTAATTTTGGTAAGTGGGTACTGGGGCTTGAAGTCCATTCGACTTTTTAACTTTCTGCAGAGAAAGTAAGGATGAGGGGGAGGAATCTAGGGATGGAGTCGGACAGTCTCAGAAAAGTCTGAAGAATCTGCGGTGGCAGTTGCAGATTTGGTCGAAACTCAATCTCCCAGTCTTCCTCTGCATTTGAGTTAGGAAAGAATTTCAGAAATATGTAGCACTTTAATTACAACATGCAGTTTAAGCTTAACAAAAAGAAAAAGAGGGAAATCACCTGTTAAAAACTTCAAAAAGGACAAAAAACAGTTAAAAAGACAACCAACAAAATTTAAACTAAAAAACGGACACAGAATGCCTAGATTAATCTTTTTTTTGTTCACAGAAGTTAGTGAGGGAGGTGGATCTTACCCAGGTATTTCATGTTGATGCCTCAGATCAGGAAGTTTACATAGTAATTCTCAACAAGGAGAATTTCATTTCAATTAAAAGGAAGATTCAGTTCTAGAATGGAGTTTCGAGCTAGACGAGAGAGTTCACAATTCTTACCCTTATGCTTACTCTTATCTATCTTGACAATTAAATTAAAAAAAAAAAAAAAAAAAGAACCAGTAGTTCGTTTGAGGGAACCAGCCTACAATAATTAAACAATTCCTTAAAAGATAATTCTTTTAATAAAAATCCCTTAACCTGTTACATAGATCCAAATAAAGACTCCTTACATTCATAGTTGTCAAAGTATCATCAAGGCGAAACCATGGCGTTGGAGGTCAGACAGACACCCAAAGCAACCAATGCAGTCTATTTTCCAAGGCACCACCAAGCCATCTAGGCGGCGACCCTTCGACAAATATGATTACATGGGTTAACAAACTCCTATAATCACTCCCCTAGATTCCTTAGATAAAATCCCTACAAGTTAAAGACCTTATCCCAACAACTACTTATCTATCAATTGCTTATTCAACACTCATTAACACTTGAATTTAAATAATCCCTAAACTTACTCAGGTGTTGCCACCTCACACCTAATGATAACATTTTCCCTCAGAACTTCCTAAATTAAGTAACACTCCAAGATGTGTACTAACTGTACACAACAAAAACCATGTGAAGTATAATCATCCTATATAGGAAAAGGCATAGTCAGACAGTTAGCAAATAAAATAGTCTGGCGTAACTAGTTGTCTGTTCGTTAGTTAATGAAAATTTATTCATAAATTGTAGAATGATAAGTAATTTATCCATTACAAAACTACAGAGAGATAAGAGAGATTCTGGTATCTTTGTGATTGACAATCGCTGGTTCCTTTCACATTTACAGGTAATGCGCAGTCAAAAAATAAAGCCTTGCCTCCACACTCTGTTTCACATATGTACAGTAGATTCCAGAAAGTCAAAAGAATAGAAATGAACTGCAAATGTGAGCATCAGCTCTTGAATTGGAATTTCTTAAGGTTGATGATCATCACGGTGATATCATCCATACTTCCTCTGTTCACTGCAAGGTTTACAAGCTCCTTACAAGTTGCCATGAGACCACTGGAAATTGTTGTCTGCTGATGATGGTTGTTTTCTTGATTTTGCAGATGAATCTTCATTTGCGGTTGCTTCATCAATGAAATCCTCTGTAACTTCAATGATGGACTCAAATTTTCACCATAAGATTCATTTTCATCTTTTCTAAGATGACTTTTTTTATACCCACAATTTTCTTTACTTGGAGAGTGATTCTTCACTTTCTGTTGTTTGACCAGGGAAATCCTACGTACCTTGGGCGGAGGATTTACATTTTCACAATCAGACTCCCCATCACCTTCTTTCCACAGATTAACATTTGATCTCTGCTTGTTTGCCGCCAAACAGCTGCGTGTGACAGTATCAACAGCTTCCTGACTACCCACCTAAGGAAAGAAAAAGCAAAACATGACAATAAAATGTGTCCTCAATCACCGGACATCAATATTGAATGGAAAGTCTGTCCAATTAATTAAGCAAACAGACTTTTCTTTTTTTGGATAAATTCTTTTCTTCTCTTTTTAGTTAAACAACAGATACACAATCATGGAAAAGGAAAAGAAACCAAGACAAATGAGGAGAGAAAAATATAATAGCTAATGTATTCGGTATCCTAAAAGGTTAACTGAGATCATTAAGTACTCCTCTTCAAGCCCAGCTATGGTTTAAAGAGAGGAATTTGGGCCAAATCGTAATCAGATTAACAACAAATTTCAATCTGTCTAAACCAATCTCCCCAATAAACAAAAGCAAGTATATAATCTGAATCATATACTCATATCTACCACATTTATGCTCACAAAGAACACACCAAGACACCATACATATAGCAGGATAGAAAAATAATGCAACGTTTAATAGGCTTCACCACACCTAGACAAAGTACCAGTTGAACGGGTAAAACCGCATCCATCTGTTCAACATTCAACAAACCACTTTTCTGGAATATTAGTGGATTTATTGAGCATCTAAATAAGTGATATGTCATAGCGTCAAATCCCACTTAATAGGCCTCCCCATACTCAAATATTTGGTCACAATCCCAGCATATGGCATGTGCGCCATGTGACCTAGGTTTTGAATTGTACTGAAAAGACAGCCTGGATCAAAATTTAGCTCAACTTGTCAACAGGAGACAGTCCTACAAGAGCAAGTGTCACAGACTGCACCAACTGGATGGTGCAATCTGTCCCAATCCCATGCTAACAATCCAGACGCTGGCTTGGAAACAGGATTTAGAAAATGAACAAAATCAAACCTTGCCGCAACCCTAGGGCCAGTACATTTATCCAAAAGTGAATGCAATCACTGGAGAAGCGGCAAGATTGCTATTTGGCAAAAAATGAAGACAGAAATGTGCCAATCATCTAAAACAAGCAACATGAAAAGCATTTGATGAAATAAACTTTTCTGCAATTGAGAAATACATGCAAGAAAATGGCTTTTACAAGTCGGGGATTCTTCTGCATATTAAGAATGCTCCATGATAAGACGAGTCACTTCCTACTAACCTTTTCCCACAGACCATCCGAGGCCAGGAGAAGAAACTCCATGTCTGGAGTCAAATGCAGGATCTTTGTATCAGGCTCGGCCATTACCCACTCCTTCAAATGATTATCTCCAATGCTTCTAGAAACAGATAGTATCCCATGGACTCTCCAAGCTCCTCGGTGGATCTCTACATATCCTCCCTATTTCACAATATGAAAAGAAGCAGTCTAAGTCATTCTTGTGAATTCCATAATTGGTCATGGTATTGACGAGTTTCAGTACTCTAAACAAAAGTAGCAACAGACACCTTGTTTTCAATTCTTTTCCGCTCATCCTCCACTTCAGCTCTGTGGTCTCTAGTGAGGACTTCAGCCATGCCATCTCTACAGAGAACTGCCCTGCAATCTCCCAGGTTTGAAACAAGAATAACTCCCTCTTCAATCAGGGCAGTCACACAGCACACGCCACTGCTTAAACCCTGTGGTTATTCCATGAGTTCACTTTTTTTCACTATAACATTCTACAGCAATAAACCAAGCTTAAAAAAAGAAGAGAAAACTAAGGAAAATAACAAGAAAACATTGGATTTAAGCTCCCTGACTATGCCATTCCACCTTTTTCCATATTCTCTGTTCTATTGTTTGTAAGAGACACGGAATTGAAAGAGAATTCTTGTAGATAATTACTAAAGTAAAATCTCAATGGACTAGAAATCTCTGTAAGCTCAATATCTTTGAACTAAAGATTTTTAACAATATAAAACATTAGAGCATCAGACTTGGGAAGCTTTCAGAAACTGACCTCCTTTAAATTTAACTAGACCAATCTAACAAACAAATATATGTGAAACATGTTACAATCATTACGATATGTGATTTAGAGTCAACTGATAGGTGGCAACATGCTCCCATGTCGATAATCCATCAAATGTGGATCTAGCTTACAATCCATTGCGATGTGATAAAAGTTCAAAGCAAATAAATATCATGATTATGTTATGCCTTCTCCCCAAGATAAGAAGATTGATTTAAGATCAATAGCTCACTTTGCAAATAAAACTGGATAGCTTACCAAAATAGATACATTAATTGTCTTAGACTGTACATATTTACTGGAAAGAGGCATTAGTTCTGAGGGCTGGTTCAGGGTCATTCAGCTAACATTTAACAACAGGACAAAGTCCGGAATTTTGCATTTGGATTGCGAAGAGAAATCTTTCAATTCCTAATAAACATAAGCCTATACAAACCATCCCTACTTTCAATCATATGCCACAAGAAGACCTTGATCTGGAATTTTGTATTTTCCCTAGCCTGAAGCAGGCAGTCGATTGTACAGTTAGATGTGTTCAACTAGTACAGTTGTTACTCACTCCAGAGTCAATACAAGAGGTGGGCAAGAATTGAACAGCCCAGAGCTCACCACTAATGGATCAACCAATTGCAATGCGCATGATGATGATCTGAAATGTTCACCTACTTTATCTGGCTCCTAATACAGCAGGCACGTGTTTCCATGCTGTGTACTCACAATGCTGCAGTCATCCTTTTGACCTAATCTTTTGGAATTTAAGTTGGTTTATTCAAATAACCATTTTTTTTTATATTTGAATAACCATAGTAGTATGCATTTTTACAATCTAATGACAAACACGTATAGTGTGCATCAAGTGCGTTTCAATGATAACTCAAAAAAGAATTTAATCCAAACTGACAACACCAGATATGGACCATATGGTTTCAAGTTTTTTGAAAAATAGAAACCAAATTACAGTTGCAATTATAACAAAAATGTTTTCATACCTGCTTTGTTTGGTTGCAAGGGGAATTGAAGGGAAGGGAAGTGAAATTTTAAAATTTTACAAGGAAACTTTTGTAATGATTACAGCACATCTATCACATTACTATGTAACTAATTCCAAATTATTCCACATTTAGTTATTAACTTACACTTCACTTTGCATCCAAATCCCTCCCATTTATTATATTTTATAAGTATCATTACTAAATATGTTAAGAAATTTAGGTAATTTATGCAATCATGTTGTATTAAAACTATACAAGTTTCCTTTTTAAGTTTAAAATCTTCACTTCCCTTCCCCCTTCAATTCCCCTAGCATCCAAACTGAGCCACCAGAAACCACTTCTTATTCCATATTTTAGGGATAGTAATCAAGTCCCAAGGATGACCAGCAAAAATGGCAATTACCATTGAAAAATTATATACTAGCCTCTATTCTCTATTTTGTTTAACAAATATAAAACATATTTCTACAAACTAAACCTAACGGCTAGTGACAGCTTTTGTTGAATAACAACCCAAAAAGAAGTAGGTTGTAAATAACAAGAAGGAAATGTGAGCAATATAATTATATGAACCAAAAAATGATGTCAACATAAACGGGGAAAAGTTTACAAAAATAAAATTTGCATTCACTAAACAATAATAATATTCAAGCCAGTCATCATCCCTTGAGAACTTTCTGTTGGAAGTATGTCAATCAAATTTGATTTTAAATATTTAACATTGAATAAGTTGCATGATATAATTGAATGGTTGTTTGTCCTTAGGTTTAAACCTAAAGTTGTTCACAACTAAGGAGAACTGAGCACTCTATCATATGGTTGCCACACTTCGTGTTCTGGATCACATGTCTTGAATAGACTATTTTCAGTTGTGTTAGAGACAAGATTCTTATCAGTAGGCAATTGCTCCCTAGAACTAAGATGTTCTTATCGTGTTAGTTGAGCATTATGGATTTTGGGGTATTGATGGTTGATGCATCTCAGGCTATATATTAATGCACTGATCATGGTGTTTTACTTGTCAATGAAAGAGATGCTCGACAAGGAATCCACTTTTTATATAGGGCGAAAATTAAAAGAGAGAATGTTTGTTCATGATTGGACGAAAATCCTATACCAGTGGTATGCTTTGTAAATTGCTTACAAAAGGATTTAAATATATTATTGATGTTAATTTTATAAATGTTTTGGAAAGTATTTTGGTGTCTAATGGACAGTTTAGATTCTCTTAATAAGACATTCCAACAGACTAGGATAATGACTAATTCTTTCCATGTACGTAGATCTGTTGTGTGATAATGTCAAGTTAAATCCACTTCTTAGAGTCCATGTATGTAAATATATTTTAATTGAGAATTACAAATGTTATTATGTAAGGATTCTTTAGTGGGATTACCCAATAAGATCCCACCTCTTATTAATTTGAGCAACATAGGGAAACTGCAGCTTAATATCTATAAATAAGAGACAGAAGAGGAGGAGAGTGGCATTATTCCATGCATATAGCTCCCCTCTCTCGCATATGCAATTTAGAGTTTTGTCACTCCTCCCCAATCACATGATCTATCTCTCTCCTTTTTCTCTAGTTTTTTTAGATTAAGGTTTTGAATCCTGATGATATAGATGATGATGTTTCACAGATGATTAAAATAAGATGGATGAAGTGGAGAAGTGCAACTGGAGTGTTGTGTGATCGGCATATTCCTTTAAAACTTAAAGGAAAATTCTATAGGATAGTTATTCGACTGACTATGATGTATGGTGCAGAATGTTGGGCAGTTAAGAAGCAGCATATTGATAAACTTAGTGTAGCTGAGACGAGGATGTTAAGATGGATGTGTGGCAAAACTAGGAAGGATAAAATAAGGAATGATCGTATTAGAGTTGATTTGGGAGTAGCGCTGATACATGATAAGTTACGAGAAAGTCATTTGAAATGGTATGGCCATGTTCAACGGAGGCCGTTAGATGTTCCTGTTCAGAGGAGTGATTTGATTTAGATTGAAGGGGTTAAAAGAGCTAGGGATAGACCTAAGATGACTCTAGGGAAGGTGGTGAAGAAAAACATGTATAGCTTAGGCCTTGCTTCAAGTATGACATCGAACAGAGCTGAATGGAAGAGAAGAATCCATGTAGTCTACCCCATTTAGTTGGGATAAAGCTTTGTTGTTGTTGTTGTTGTTGTTGTTTAAGGTTTTGAATCCTGGTTGTGTGAAGAAGATCTTATACTTCCTCTTAACGCAAAGAATTGCTACTTGGATCGCTGCAAGTCCCCTATTGCTGCTATATTAGCAAAGAACTATACTTCCTAGGAGATGTTCCACTTGTGGTACAACAGGTAACTGTTGTCCCTCCCATGTGATGAACCGAATACCCTAACACTACATCAGGCGGGATCATGTTTTTTATTTTGAATAAAATTTTTCAAAAGGGCATTATCAATCCACACTTTTTTCATTCATTACAATTCTTTTTGGAGAATTAGCACTTATATATTGGTAGTCATTCATCACGGGCAAAAGAAAACAGACACCCGTCACTGTAAATAAGGCAATCAAAAAAATGAAGTACCTGTTTCAAAAAGTCCTGGTCCGTCTTGAGATATGCAGCTTTTATTGAATTTTCCTTCTTCATATGCTCTCCGCGGTTATCCAGCATTTCAAGTATATTCCTATGTAAATTCTCCGCAACAAATTCGGCTGCTTTTGTACCTCCGTGTCCATCATAAACCCCAAAAAAACCCTGCATTCCAAGACAAAACAACATCTTTATCTTATTTCAGTGCACATGATCAAAGGGATTTCTCATAGTAAAACCAGAAACTGAACCGCAGTGATAAGTATCTTATTGTAGAAATTCCTTCCTGGCCGTAAAAGTCTTTTTCTGTACCATGGGCCTACCAAGAAAGGCCCAAGCCAGTTTCTCAAAAATATTCTGCGAAGAGAGATAAACCATCAACAACTATAATTCAAGGTGTGTCAATCTCCTTTAATTACTTCGTAGAGAGTTGAGAGATAAGAATTCGAAAACCAAGGGAAACAAAGTACTAGTAGAACAAAAACAAAACCACAGTTTATCCTCTGGAAGATTCTTTTAATCAGAGATGGGGCGTTAAAATCTCAAAAATGTGAAGTCATTTTACCTTCCTGGAATGCCCATTTATGGCAGAAACAATCTTGTGAGTGTCTTCCATCACCTTTTTCTGCCCCTTCATGGAGAAAACCCCAACTTCGTCTCCATCAAAGCCGAGTGGTTGGTCTCCCACCGTCTTCTCATGGAATATGAGCTTTTCTGTGCATATTTCCCGCAAGACCTGTGGGATCTCGATCATGGGTGGTCGTTTTCTCTTTAAAGAAAGACACAAGGACGAAGATGACGAAGTAACAGGGGTAGACAAAGAAGAAGGTCGGATATCTGCTTTCGCATAACGAAATTGAGAAACATCAGCATTGCCTAATGGCTTCTGGTCATCCTCTTTAGCTACTGAAATGCTTGGCATTTTGATGGCAGTTTCAGAGGACGATACAAAGAAAGAGAAGGGAGACAGTAAGACGCTCCAACGGTTAGATAGTAAGGTGGGAAGGAAGCAAGGATGAAGGGAGGACTGGAGCTTAAAAAGCGAAGACACAGTCTCTGGAGCGTATGTGTGTGAAAGAGAAAAGCGAGAGATTCAACAAAGATATTTCATGGCGAACCGTTAGGGTTTCTCAGTCAAATGTTTGAAAGAAGTTGTGAGGAGGGAAAGAAATCAAAAATTCGAAGAAGTTTGGTTATTGCCGTTTAATAAAGTGTAACAGATTATCCGAAAATTTTCTTCTTTTAAGAAAGAGACCGTTGGATTGATTCAATTCTATCAATGAGGATTGAGAGGATTATACGGAATGTGCCAAATATTCTAAACCAACGGTATCTAAAGAGCATACATCATCAACATCTGTATTATCTTTTAAGTATACTATCAATCCCCAAAATAAATGGTTGGGAAACGATGGCGTTATCCGTTAAGTGTCGGGGTCGGTACGATGACCACCCCTCCACCGTCCTTCTTACAGTCAACGTCGCAACTCAGTTTGCATTCAATGCCTCCACACCTTTGTCCATGTCCACTTGAATCAGCTGCCGACTACCCGGCCCCACTAAACACATCAGAAAAAAATCTTCTATACTAACTGTCAAGTGGGATGGAAGATCTTGGTCATTCAAAGTACATCTATATATATTTCAATGCAATTGCTATAGACGATCTTGGTCTAAAAAATCCAAATACGAGAAATCTACAGACAAGAGAGGAAAGGGGGCATTATCGCCATGATTGTTGATCAATGCAGGTGAACCGCTTTCTATATAATTGATTTCTTTTATTTTTTATTTTTTCTTTTATATAAAATAACAGAAATCATAATATGTGATTCAATCGAACACACACTCATATTTGGCACAATGACAATACATGTACACAAGCTCCCATCAAAATAAAAAGACAATGTGGGGTGAAGTCAACAGCTCAGCTCAGCTCACTGAGTGCAAAGACAATTTACACATAACATAACATAACATAACATAAAAGAAAACATTTAAATGGCACCAATACATTACATATTAAACAATTCAATATCAAGACAAAATTACGATATATTGATTTGGTCATCATTGTGACTGTCACTTGCGTAACTCATTAGTGAGGCACGCCACGATCAATGACTACTACTTATCTAATAGGTAAACATAACTAGACTTCTTTAGTAAGATACATTAGTTTCACGTTCTTGTCCTTCTTGTCCTACACCTGACCAATTTTAATACCTTCCCTTTCATTCTTAACATCATGTATTATATACCTTTACACATTACATTTTCATACCTCACATCATACTTGCATTTTCTCTCTCTCTCTCTCTCTCTCAAACCTGAAAACTTACTTACCCAAAAAAAATCTTACTTTTGTTTTTCATTTTTCAAGCTTGCTAACTAGTCATACTCTCCTTCGATTATTTTATATTGCTTCTTAAAATTTAGCATCCATACATGTACAAACTATGTTTAATATTAATAATAATACGATGCAAGGAAAGTATGTTATTTGAGGTATATTTTGTTATTGACTGTTTGGTCTTCAAAGAGTTAAAAGAAAGGGAAGTTAAATTTTCAAACCTAAAAAAAAAAAAACTGTACAATTAATTATCCAAGATAATTATATAATGGATAGTTATACATGTAACAAGGGAATACGTTGTGTCTAATAATCGCACAAAAAAAATGAGCCATTAACATTTACAGATCTTTTAATCTAAATCATTTGCTTATGAGAGAATGCACAGTAATGTTTAAAGTAATATTATACATGCATAAGCTATTTAATTGAATTGGATATTGAAATTTGACATTTATCTAATTTATACCATGTTCTTTCTATGCCGCAGTCAAACATTATTTGCCTTGTGACTTGTGACATTTGGAAAAATAAAAAAAATAAGAGGCCATTATGGTAATAGACATTTTTCCTTACACAAACTACTTAAATTTGTTTCCATACTTAGTAATGATACTTTTTATTCGACCTTTTAAACAAAAGGTTTTCAATGAAAATTTAATGGCCAAATAAGAAATGGTTTGGTGTCCGTGATCTAGCTATATGGGGTAATAATGACAAAAGTTTTTTTTTTTAGGTTTTAAATTTTTCACTCCATAAGTGGCGTTATAGGCACATGGTAAAGACCGAAAAATTGAACCCATGACTTTCTCGATGCTTGTAAACACCAACCAGCTATGTTAGCAAGTGATTTACCCCCAAAAAAAAAAAAAAAAAAAGACTATGCTAGCAAGTGTCTTTGGATTTGAGATTCATACACCGTTTGTTGATAATGGTAGTTTTTTGATTAAGTAGTCAAAATCTTTTAAGAAAAAGTATTTTTGTGACGGGATATTGCACATGAGAAGTTGTAACACTTTCATGCTTCATTTGTAACACTTTCATGCTTCATTTGTTGACAATGATAGTTTTGGATTAAGTAGTCAACATTATTTAGGAAAAATCTTGTTGTCACCAAAGTTGGTGAAGAATAAATCGTAACATTATTTAATTTATTGTCATTTTAGTATGTGAATTTTTGTTATTTTGTATGTCTATTAAGACGAGAGAGGGGAAAGGGAGAAGAATGGTGCCTTAAGGCACACGATAAAGACATTAGACTCGAACCCATGACCTTCTGGGTATTTGCACTATACTGGCAAGACACAATCCGCTATCATGCTATCAATTGTCTTTTTAGATACAAGATTCATGCTTCATTTATTGATAAGATTAGTTTTGGATTAAGTAGTCAAAATAGTTTAGGAAAATTTTTATTGTAAGAGCATTTTATGAATATGAAGTTTCGAACTTAATTTTTTGGCCTTTTTTAATATAGGGATTTTTTTATTGAAATATTATAACGTGTCAAATAATTTGTAACCTTATTTTTTGTTCTCTTATTACAACACACTTGTTTTTCCTTGTTTTTTTAAGGTATTTTTTTTTATCATTTTATATGCCATTTTGAAAGGAAAAAAAATGCGAACAATGATGTAACAATAGCTAGTGAGTCAAAACCCAAAGGGGACAGCTCGTTGGTAAAAGATCAATACCTCAAAAAAGAGGTCATGGGTTCTATTCTCATTGGGGCCCACTACCTACCCAAAAAAAAAAAAAAAAACTAGTGAGTCACCTTCAAAAAGTTTTTGAAAAACCAATTTTACTTTTAACTTAAAAAATTGTTGAGACTCAAAGAAACAGTAATTAAAAGAAGTGACATACCAGAAAGACAACTATAGAGGTGTCATTCGGACAACCCCTTTAACTTTATACATTTGTTTTTTCAATGAAGATAAAATCATATCATTTTACATGTATACTAAGACTCTCTTTGGTATGTATTATATACTTAATTATATAATATATTATGACATATGTAGTTGTTTTGTATGATTTATGGTAATTATTTATATTTAAAATATATTAATATAATATAAAATCTACAAATAGGGTAGAAGATTTATATCATGAATGTGATAATCTATTATTACTTCTTTATGTCTAGTAGTATTAAAAGATTATTATTTATGACTCATAATTGATTATCATAAATGATTAATCATTAATAACTTATGAACATAAATATAAACTATACCAAAAGAACACATTGACAATTATTGAAAATGACTCACTCTATTTCATAATATTCTTGAAAACCTTATGGGAATAAGATAAGAGGCAAACAAAAGATGGTTATAACTTAGTATTTCACCACTTTGGCTATAACAAGATTCTTCCATTATTTATGATTATTTATATTTTTATTTTAACTGAGGAAAATTTTTTAACGGATAAAAGATTCTCTAAATAATGGAGCGGGAGCCATGGCTACACGAATAAAAATCCTCTCCAGCGGCACGAGGTTCCTGCGGCTGATCCAAGGGCTGGGGATCAGTCGGCCCGCCTACCAATTCATGGGGAGGTGAGCCGGCTGAAATCCCACCCTTGGTAGGCGGCAGGTCGGTGGGAGAGGATTTCTACACATGGCTACACCCCCACTTTCTATCTATTTCCTGTGGTTTTATTAGTTGTATTGGTTTCAGCTGAGGTTGATACTTGTTTTATAATTTATTTTTAATATTTTGTAATCCTATCGACCACTTGACACTAAGGGTGTCAACGGGCCGGTCCGGGCCAGTTTTTGGTCTGGGCTGAATCGGTGTCGAGTTTTATAAGCCCAGTCCAAAACATGTCCATTAAAAGTTCGGGCTGGGTTGGGCTGCGCTGGACACAATAACTATCGGGCTGGTCCGGTGTCGGTTTGTTATCGGGTTGGACTTATTGAGGTGATTTCAGACTGGTTCGGTCTGGACCGGGCTTATCAAGCTTATCGGGCCTATTTTATATGTAAGATATATAACCTATTTTATTATTTCTATCTATAAAATTAGCATTATTCCTTCTATATGCATGTAATTCAGTAAATTGTAACAATTAAAATACTCTTTTCAACTATAGATTATATAATCTTTTTGATCAAGAAGTGAACTATAACAGTGTAATATAATCCATTAAAATTTAAAACCATTAAAATTAAGAAACTGGGTCCGGATGGACCTTACCGGTGTTTGGGTTAGGTATTATTGGTTCGGGCTAGTTCGGACTTCTTAACGGACTGGTCCGGTCTGATTTCGGTTTGGGCTGAAACGGTGTCGGGCTTTACAAGTCGAGACCGAAACCTGTCCATTAAGGTTCAGTCCGAATTGGGTCGGGTTATATCGGGCTGGCTCGGTCCGTGCTACCGGGCCGGGCCCATTTTTGACACCCTTACCTGACACTCATCCATGTGTAGAAATAGTCTCCAACCACTGAAGACTCTCCAGTGTGAATCCAACGGCAAGAATTCAGCCAGTGCAGATCCCAACACATCGGGATCTGTGCTGGATGAACTCCAACCGTTAGATTATGTTGGAAATTTCGTCTCTAGCAGCTGGAGACGATTCGATTCCCTCATCCATTGGCTGCACCATTGATTCGTATGGATGGCTTGACACTCATTCATTGGCTTGGCTGTACCACAAATCCATGTCTGAATCAAATCCATTTTGATTGTCTCAGCCGACATTCACGTGTCTGGCATCAACTGATGGGAAATAACTCTCGTCCGAAACCTGGGGAGAAAGGATTTGAATCCATTTTGAACTTTTGGCATTTGACCACTGCTACTCACGAGATGGAAGAGAAATAAAAAGGCATCAACTTGGGAACTGTTGTACGTTTTAATTCAATCGCCTTGATAGAGAAGGACTCAACCTGATTTCAGTTTTCCGTAAAAAAGGATATTGGAAATTATTTTTCTAAACTCTTGTATAATATTTCTGAATACAACGAGCGGATCTAATTTTACCGTGAGCTCTTTGTAACATCTTTCTTGTAATTATTACGCGTCAAGTATTCAGAACCCGTAATGATTTGAAAAGCCTGTTTAACTGTAACATTAATTCTGTATAATTTTATAAATCAGAAATTCAAATCATGTGTTTCGTGTTCGCAGATCGCATACCATATCCCTGAAGAAAGGGTAAAGAAAAGAAAAGAATTTTTGAGAAAAAAAGGAAGATAACTGGCTATCACGATTGAATAGTCAATGAGTTAAAAAAAAGATCCAGGAAGAAGTCGTGGTGAAGCAAACAACCACAAGCAAGTCGTAATTATGGGCTTCTTCTTTGTCTTCCCGGCCAATCAACAGTCCAAAAGCTACTTGTCTCTTGTAGATGAACACAAAATGGCAAAAGGGATAAGTTTCTTTTCTGGATCAGTCGTCAGAGTGTTATTTACCCTTTAATACGCAAGGTAATTAGGAAAATGTAAACGAGGGCAAGGGCTCGGTCAGCCATTGACAATACTTTCGCTTTCTTTATGGATAACTCGCACGCTTCATGTGACTCTCTCTCTCTCTCTCTCTCTTTCTCTTTCTAATTATCAAAATATTCAAACTGTACTGTTCCTCGTTTGAAACTGTAAAGCTTTAAATCCAAATCTCCAGCTCCCAACTGTCTCCTTCGGTTCTTTAATTGGATTTACCCGCACCCCTGCTTTATGCTCGTTGGCTCTGCTTATATGAGATTGAGCAAATCCCTGCCTGCTTCCCGGTTTGGTCCGTTCGTTCTTTGATTTGATTGGGGGCGTTTGATTGGAAATTAGGGTATTTGTATTTGGGTATTCTTTGAGATCATTTATATGTTATTTTGCCTTATCTTTATTTCTATTTTTAAAGACGAAAATGCCGGGAGATTCCTCATCCGAGCATGAACCTGACGATGATTCAGCGTTCGTCGAGATCGACCCCAGTGGTAGATATGGTCGGGTTAGTATTTAGTATTTTCTTCTTCATCTCCTACCCGCTTCTATCTATTATCTACTATTACTATTCTTATATTTAGTTTTTGTGTTTACTAATGTGTTATTCCATGGTTTAAAATATGAATCATTGATCTCTAGTGTTTGGAAACTAATTGATCTCTAGTGCTCATCAATTTCAGATTTTGATGTTTGGGGTCTCTCTTAAATTCTCATAATTAGCTTACTTTGTCTCATCAAAGCTCTTAAATTCTACAAAAAAAAAAAATGCTGTTAATATGGTTCTTATTTGGTTCTGCTGGCCTTTTCTGATGGTTTTGCAGTATGATGACGTGTTAGGAAAGGGGGCATTTAAAACAGTGTATGCTTCTATTCTCTCGTTATAGAATTTTGGTCGTTTTTCCATCCACTACTACTTGACAGTATATTGGTCCATTTGCAATGACATTTTTACTATGACGTGTCCTTAATAAATGGATTTTTTCAGCTATAGAGGCTTTGATGAATCGGAAGGAATCGAAGTAGCTTGGAATCAAATCAGGGTGGCTGACTTCTTGCAGAACTCGGAGGACTTAGAACGTCTCTATTCCGAAGTCCTTTTGCTCAAGACTCTGAAGCACAAGAATATAATCAAGTTTTACAACTCATGGGTTGACAAGAAACACAAGAATATCAACTTCATCACTGAGATTTTCACTTCAGGGACATTACGCCAGTGGGTTTTCCTCTTTCTATTTCTTGTCCCTTTCCAACTATCTTCATGATAATTTAAAGTTTCTTATTCCACTAGGTACCGTAAGAAACACAAGCGTGTTGATTTGAGAGCATTGAAGAATTGGTCAAGGCAGATATTGGCAGGCCTTCTCTATCTCCACAGTCACGACCCACCAGTTATTCATCGGGACCTGAAGTGTGATAATATTTTTGTTAATGGAAACCAAGGTGTGGTGAAAATTGGTGACCTTGGACTGGCTGCCATTCTTCGCCAGGCTCGCTCAGCTCACAGTGTCATTGGTGAGGAACTGCTTATCTTCTGAGATTTTACTATTGTGGGAACATTGTTCTTGGAAACTAGAATTTTGTGACTATGATTGTAGGGACTCCAGAGTTCATGGCACCAGAACTTTATGAAGAGGAATACAATGAGCTTGTGGATATCTATGCCTTTGGAATGTGTTTGCTGGAGTTGGTGACCTTCGAGTATCCCTATGCTGAATGTAACAATGCAGCTCAAATATTCAAGAAAGTGACATCAGTAAGATAGCCTAGATCGTTGACCCTTGTTTGCATTTGCATACAGTTTCCAGTTCTTTTAGTTTCCTAAGAATTTTGATACATCAATTGCAAACTTTTTTTTTCACATTTATGGTCTAACAAATATATTTTTAAAAGTCTTGCAAGATCACTTCCAAAGAAGATCAGTAGGCCATTTGCGGCATCGGCATTGCCCATTTGAGCCTATTCGTGGGCTAGGTTATTTGATTTGGGTTGGGACGTTGGGTCTGGACGTTGGGTCTGGGGTCTGGTCTTCCTTTGTCTGGCTATCAAGCCTTTTGGCTCTGGTTCTGAGGGCTCATGCATGGCTCTTTTTGGTGGCAAGATATGTGTTTATTGGTATTTTCATTTAAGAAAGTGATGCTGGACATGACCAGCAAGGTTCAGTTGCTTTGGGGGTCATGTCAAATTTATTTCCTGTTTTTTGAGGATGATGGCGTGGTGTGCTTAGTTGGTGTTTGGATGTTTGGTCTTGTTTGATGTTAAACTCTTTTTTGATTATATTGTTAAGGTTATTCCAGGACTCGTTCATGTTGGATTGTGATTTAGATCTTCCCATGCCATGCCTTTCTAGACCCTAATTTCACTCTTCTTTATTTGTAAAGATCTAATCGAGGGTTGATCAAATCATGAATTTCCTATCTGGCCTCGTCTAACAAGATTCTTTAGACCATCATTTTACAATGAGATGGATTCCCCAAGTGGTTTGCCACCAAAAAGAATTTGAATGGAGGGAGAGAGAGAGAGGATCAATGTGAGGTCAATTGTTTCCTTCCATCGTCCTAACTATATTTATAATGAATAATAAGAAAGATTACAAACTAACAGGAACTCTAGAGTGACTAGGAATCCCAGTTTCTAAGGAAAGGTAAAACAATAAAAAAAATGAAACTAGATAGACTTCTATCCCTAGGAGCAATAACACAAAAGAAAATAAAGTAAACCATGATAAGGACACTCCCCCTATCGCGGGACCCATAAACTGATAATCTCCAACACTCCCCCTCAAGCTAGAACACGCTCCAACTTGGAATCTACAAAAAATCAACACTCCCCCTCAGGCTAGAGTTTCATCTTGGGACAACTAGAAAAGATATGAACCGCACCACCGGTCTTCAATACATAGTTGTAAGAGACGCCAAGGAGCATAGGGAGAACTTCTGGTAACAATACTAAATTACGAACATTAATCTTCGAAAAACCACCAACAAACAAAGAGGTAGTAGGCTTTAACACGAGCAGTTGCATCACATGCAACTGATAATAGTCTCTCTTCAATGAACAGACCTGAGTAAAGGTTGCATCTTGTGCAACTAAACAAAAAGTTGCATCTTGTACAACTGATGATAGTCTCTCGTCAATGAGTAGACCTAAACAAATGTTGCATATTGTGCAACTGATAATAGTTTATCGCCAATGAGTAAACCTGAATAAAGGTTGCATCTTGTGCAACTGATAATAGTCTCTCGTCAATAGTAGACCTGAACAAAGGTTGCATCTTATGCAATTGATAATAGTCTCTCACCAATGAGTAGACCTAAACAAGGTGATAAAAATGTCTTTCCAATGAGCAGACACGAGCCTCTCTTCCTTGAGCAGACTTGAACAAACCGATAAAAGTGTTTTTCCACGAGCAGACACGGAGTGAAGTGTCTTTCCCATGAGCAGACATGAACATGAGCAAAATATATACTCATTTCTCCCCCTCACGTGGAGCATTTCATGTGAAAAAATTACCAGGGGTCTTCAAACAATGAACGAGGGATTTTATCCCATATATCTAAAATAACGAGAACCACAATCATCCACCAAAAAACAAGGGGCCTCCCATAGCAATAAAATTGCAAATATAGAAGTCCAATGGCAAATTTATAAATTCTGCTCATACTTATGGGCTCACCGAAGCAAGATAAGTGCAAATAAATTGAAAGCGCCAGACCTTGCTTCCAGGGTAACAAAATATAAAGGGAAGACCTGGAACCATGAGAGGAAGAGAGAGAGTGATAGAAGAAAGGAGGAAAGAGTGTGTGTTCAATACAATATCAGCAGTAAAAACAAGAACGATCTGGATCAGCAATAACAGCAGCAGTAACACCAGATCGAGGTCTGATTAGTCAGATCTCGATATTATCAGCAGCAACGGAGGATCATAAATAATCAAATCTGAACTTCATCCATAAAGTAGCAGCAACGGTAAACACAAAAAGCAGATTCAGTAGTAGTAGTAATCACAATAACTAGATCTTGAAGAAGATCTGAACAGCAGCAATAAAGGGCAACAGATAAATTCCCAGATCAGCAGTAGCAAAACATATTAGATCAGATCAATTCTGATCAGATCTAATCAAAAGTTGCAGAGAGACCAGCAACTGTATGTCAAAGATCATCAAAAAGCAAATCAGATCTGATCTTATACAACAGATCAGATCGATAGAAGCAGCAACAGAAATCGGCAGAAGAAATCGAGACCTGTTCTGGACAGATCAGTAGCAGGAATAAAAACAAACCAGAAAATAATAACAAGATGCAGTAGCAGTAATAGTGGTGGCTACACACCAGAACGGAGACCTTTAAACGACTCTAAAAAGGGCAACCTCTCTGATACCATGTAACAAAGTAAAGAAAGCAAGAGATGAAGATGGAGTAAATGGAGGGAGAGAGAGAGGATCGATGTGACAACAATGGTTTCCTCACATCGTCCCAGCTTTATTTATAATGAATAATAAGAAATATTACAAACTAACAAGAACTCTAGAGTAAATAGAAGTCCCAGTTTTTAAGGAAAGGTAAAACAATAAAAAAAGGAAACTAGATAAACTTCTATCTCTAGGAGCAATAACACAAAAGAAAATAAAGTAAACCACGATAAGGACACTTCCCCTATTGTGGGACCCATAAACTGATAATCTCCAACACTATTTATCTGGTGAAATGGAAGTCCTACTTCAGTATCTTCTGTCTCATATCTGTGAAGGAACCAAAATTGCCTCACTTCCCCCTTCCTCCTTTAAACTTTAGCTCACTTCATAAGTTTGCTCACCTACCCAACAAAACTAAAAGAAGAGATCTTGAAAATCTGATGATGAATCAGAAGTGAGTTATGACAAAATACTAGAAGGGTGCCAATTAGTGATAGGAGTAATGAAGTTTCTTTTTTTAAAATTCCTGGGTAATTTCTTCATCTATATATATATATATATATATATATATATATATATATATATATATATATATATACACGTACATACATATACACACCAACAGACACATGATTGTATTGCCTAAGGAAATTTTATTGTCTCATGGGGACAACTTGCTGGAAATATTGGTTTATTAGGGGTTTATTGAGCTTTTTTCTTTTTTTCTCCTATTAATATTTTGTGCTGGTATGTTTCAGGAAATCACAGCTACTTTTAGTTTTTGCAGTTTCTTGCCCATTTCCCATCACCTTGTTGATTGATTACACTATCTCAGCTCTAAAACCACCTGTTTTCTTAGCAAGCATTCAAATCTCTCTACTTGGATCCTTACAAATTCTGATAGTTCTAATGTACAAACCCTAATTTGTAGGCATAATTTGTATATCTAGAATATTGCAGATTTTGATTTATGTAATCGTGTCACTGTACCATTGGTGAGCATTCTTGAAGAAAACTTACTTACTCTTTCTGTGTAGGGAATCAAGCCTGCATCATTGGCGAAGGTAAAAGACCCCAGAGTAAGACAATTTATAGAAAAATGTATTGCGAATGTTTCTGAGAGGTTGCCTGCAAGCGAGCTTCTGATGGATCCTTTTCTGCTATCAGATGAGGAGAATGAAATTGTTGTTAGATCTTTACCTGATACTCCCTCTCTGTCAGGTAGAAATTCAATAAGTACCTTCTTACATAGAAGATCTTAGCCTTTAATTTATTTTGTTTTGCCAAGAGAACTCATTGTTTTCACCCGTCCCCAAAACATTTCCTTAGTTGTGGAAGATGAAACAACCGAAGCAAGCCGAGACTTCATGGTGAAAAGTCAAAGAAAAGATTTCAACACAATATTCGTAAAACTAGGGATTGCCGATTCTACAGGTATACACTTGTTTATTTCTCATTCAATTTTGCCCGAGGGTCATGCTATTTCCATTAGTATCTGATTATCCTAATCAGCAATGTGATTTTTTTTCGTTGGGACCCACAGGTCATGTTCGACAAATTCACTTTCCATTTGATATTGAGATGGATACTGCAATCAGCGTTGCTAGAGAAATGGTTCAGGAGTTGGACTTGACAGACCAAGATGTTACAACCATTGCCGAGATGATTGATGCTGACATCCGTGCTCATATTCCTGAGTGGACACCCAAAGAAACTTCAGGAGATAATTTGTATGGGGAGGTTGCAATTTCTGATACCTATGAGTCAGAAAATAAAGATGAGCTCTCCCCATTGACAGTTGGCTCTGGTCTTTCTTTAGGTGGTCTGGTTCTAGAACGATTTTCTTCAGGACGTAAGTACTGGTCAAATTCCCCCAAGGGACTCAGTGGAAGCCCTCAAATTCGGCCTTCATTATCTAACTTTTCACAGATAAATTTGAATAGCAATGATGATTTGGGTGAAGATCTTGAGGATCTACCGTGCAAAGACAAAAGTGAAGGAGATCATCCAAATGGCATAGCTTCACTCAAACAGCAAGAACAAACTTCACTTGTGAATTCTGGAACTGAATATGAAGTGGAAACTGAACAATATAATGAATTCTCATCTGATGAGATTATTGGAGAAAATAGGGGAGCTGATGCTACTGTTGTTTCACACTTGTCTGATAATCAAAATGGGGGAAGCGGTAGTGCGTGTCTACTAGTGGAGAATTGTGAAGAGTTGATGGAGGTGAAGTCAGACGATGTCAAAGTCGTTCTGAAGAAATTGGAGCATCTGTTGGTAATGCAACAAAAGGAGTTAGATGAATTAAGGAGAAAGCATGATCTACAAATATCAAATATCGTAAGGGAATTGCCTCCAGAAACTCGTGACAGAGTTTTATCTATTTATCAGTCGAAGATTTCTAATTTCAAGGTGCACAATGACTCAATGAGACATGAATTGGATAATTCTGTTAATGCAACCATCTCCAATAATGTAATTGAGCAGGACAAGGTTAGAAGTATGTCAGAAAGGTCAAACAATGTTCACATTATTGGAAGAGGTAGGAAGCAGGAGTCTCTATCTAAAGATGCTAATGGAAAGGTTTCTAGAGATAGGTTCAATATGTTGAGGGAAAACACTAGATCTTTGGATACAGGTATTGCTGTCATTTTGGGAGATGATTCCACTTCATGGGTCAGAAGGAGATCTCATGCTTTTGATTAATGGATAACAAATTCAGAAAAAATTGAGCATGATAGGGGAAGTTCCATGTCTCCATGTTATTCACCGTAGCTATAGAGGGCAGATTCTTTCAAATATGGTGTACAGACAATCGTAAACTTTTCCATGATTTGAAGATCAGATGGAGCCGACACATGATCCTAAGTTTGCCCAAACTTGAAAGAAATCGGTTTTCTTTTCATGCTCCTGTTGGTCGACTTGTATATTTATGGATCGAATTGGCCGACAAATGGGTGAAATATACATTGTACAGAAGGTTGTTTTCTGCAATAAAGCATTTGGGGTTTCCATCTTTAATGTGAAGATGTATAATGTATAGGCAATTTGTTGTTGTTTTTGTGCAATATGATAAGGCAGGTTAGCCATGGGTTTTTTTTTTTGGGTTATTTTTGCCTTTGAGCTGTTTACCATTGTAATTGATTTTATCAAACATTGAAATACAGTGATGGGTGGTTTTACCCTATGAAGTATGTTGTGATTATCAATAGGATGAGAAATTCCAATATTTAAAGCAAATGCTTTGAGGTATGGGTAACATCCCATCCTTTATGTGGGTTTCTTATGGCATTTTCAGATTCAATTTCTTCTTCTTTTATTTTTCTGCAATGCAATGGACATATTTTAACTGTCTTCCTGGACTGCAGTATAATCAATATTTTATGCCTTAATTTGATGCTTTCAGGGAGGAATCTTTCTGTAAATGCAATATGTGTCTCATGATTGTTGTTTTTGATCTTCTTTAGCTTTGTTTTCTCAGTTGCATCATTCTTTTGGATTTCAGTTACTGATGTAAAAACATTGTCTGTTTCATAGAATTTTCTTTCCAATGAAGTAGAAACTATAGAAGAAACTATTTTATTAGATCCGGCTGAAAGTTGAGATACATTACAGCTTAGGTGGACTAGCGTCCTATTGATGTGAGAGTGAGTCATTTTGTGATGGCAATATGAGATTGATCACCCTCCCATTTGTCCATAAGATTTTGAGTTTTTTGCCCATATTGCTAGTTTATGGGATAGATTGCATGGAATTAACCTGCTGAAGTTGCACATCATAAAATTTTTACAAGGTTCTTGAAGGGGACGGAGAAGAGGGGAAAAAAAGGGCTGCTGCTCCAATCCTTAAGGCTCCTTTTGCCATCAGCTCTGTCCTAGTTTGATGTGTTTGTCCTGCCATGCTTTAATCGTTCTACTTCTGGTTTTGCAGAATTGTAGTCTTCCTTTTCCTGAAACCTGCTGCAATAGCCATCCCTTTGGGGCCATGGATAACACAGGTCCACAAAGGTCTTTCATTTTGTGTGGTTGGTTGGTCAAGGATTTGGCAAAGGCTGTAGCCACATGTGCACCTGACTTGTAGGTTTTATAAATTAACCAGTAAGTAACTCATGCTTGCTCATGAAATCTACTTCTTCATGGTCTGATCATCCAAAATCTGTTTGTGATTCTTAAGTCTGGAAGCTTGAACCATTGTTATCTGGCCTTCTGAGCTTGACTCAGTCCTTGAGTTTCCTTTGGGATAAAATGGGGAATATTCATTGTCTTGTGCTTCCGTTCTATACAAACTTAAAATCGAGTAGAATCATCCTCTTATGAGTATCTCCTTTTATTCGAATCTGATGGTCACAAAGCGGTCCCTTCATTTGCCCCCGATTGACCAATGGTTGCTTTACATATGGTGGGGGTCCAGAGTTTGGATTTCTGTCCGTCCGATACACTTATGATAGAACAAGGTAACACCATCCGTCTGATTTTCTGATGCCTAACTCCAAACGGGTGGCTGACGATGGCATTGATGGTTCGCTTAGGTTGTTTGATGTGGGTTGTGCAACATCTCAATATTTCCCTTCCCTGAAAAATTTCTCTTCGATTATAAGCTGCTGCATCAGTGGTGGGAGAAACTGGAAAGAACGGATAGGGCAAATATGAGGTCCTCCTTTGTCATCGATTAGATAAAATTAGCAGATCTCTCTCCATTTCTGTTCTCATCCGTTCTGCTTCGCCGCTCTCTCCTCCTTTCTTTCACAGTGAGAGAGGAGCTTGAGAAGAAAATCTATTGAGCCTAGATGGCAATTACTTCGGCTGCTATGGGGGCCACAGCAGCCCCAGCTTCATCGAGGATTCTTATTACAGCCTCCTCTGCTACTTCTTCTTCATCTAATTCTACTTATACGGCCAGTTATCTTTCAATTTCTAATGGGAGAGCTCGTACTAGCAACAAAACCCTCGCCATTAAAGGTGCCCCTTTCCTCTCCTCCTCCTTCATCAACCCTTCCAGCATCTTCTGGTTGACTTCCAACTCTCCCACCGCAGCCACTGATATCAGGAAGAACCATCGGTCTCTCACGGTCCGTGCCGCTAGAGGTAAGTTCGAGCGCAAGAAACCCCACCTCAATATCGGCACCATAGGGCACGTCGACCACGGCAAGACTACCCTCACCGCCGCGCTCACCATGGCCTTGGCCTCCATGGGTAACAGTGCTCCCAAGAAGTACGATGAGATTGATGCCGCTCCTGAGGAGCGGCAAAGAGGCATCACCATCAATACTGCCCACGTCGAGTACGAGACCGAGAGCCGCCACTACGCCCACGTTGACTGCCCTGGTCATGCTGATTACGTCAAGAACATGATCACCGGTGCCGCTCAGATGGATGGTGCCATCCTTGTCGTCTCCGGCGCCGATGGCCCTATGCCTCAGACCAAGGAGCACATCCTTCTTGCTAAGCAGGTGGGCGTCCCCAACATGGTTGTCTTCCTCAACAAGCAGGACCAGGTCGACGATGAGGAACTCCTCCAGCTCGTCGAATTGGAGGTTCGTGAGCTTCTCTCCTCCTATGAGTTCCCTGGTGACGATGTACCCATTATCTCCGGTTCGGCGCTCCTAGCCCTAGAAGCTCTCATGGCCAATCCTTCCATCAAGAGAGGGGACAACCAGTGGGTTGACAAAATCTATGAGCTCATGGATTCCGTCGACACCTACATTCCCATCCCTCAGCGCCAGACTGACCTCCCTTTCCTCCTCGCCGTCGAAGATGTCTTCTCCATCACTGGTCGTGGGACTGTGGCTACGGGACGTATTGAGAGGGGCACCGTCAAGATCGGAGACAACGTTGACCTTGTGGGCCTTAAGGACACTCGCAGCACCACGGTCACTGCTCTCGAAATGTTTCAGAAAACCCTTGACGAGGCCTTTGCCGGCGAAAATGTTGGTCTCCTTCTCCGTGGTGTGCAGAAGGATGAGATACAGAGAGGTATGGTTCTTTCCAAGCCAGGATCCATCACCCCCCACACCAAGTTCAATTCCATAGTCTACGTGCTAAAAAAGGAGGAAGGTGGCAGACATTCCCCTTTCTTTGCCGGTTACAGACCTCAGTTCTACATGAGGACTACCGACGTCACCGGCAAGATTGCGTCCATTATGAACGACAAGGACGAGGAGTCCAAGATGGTCATGCCAGGTGACCGTGTTAAGATGGTTGTTGAGCTAATTGTTCCTGTGGCCATTGAGCAAGGTATGAGGTTCGCCATTAGAGAAGGCGGCAGGACTGTTGGAGCAGGTGTCATCCAGTCAATCATCGAATGACATAAGCCGCTTCTCTCGCAGATAAAGCTTTCCTGTGAACAGCAAGGGATCCTCACTCTTGAATGCTTTGAATGCAGTGAGTCTACCCACTGCTTCTTCATTACTGAATTCAGTGTCATAAAGTTTTCATTTTTGTCTTTTTAGTTCAGTTAGATCAACAAACTAGCTATGTTTCTATTTAATTTTCCTTCCCTGTTGCTGCTACTGTTGATAGTTAGCTAAGCTCAAACGTTTTGCTAAACGACTCTCCTTCCTCCTTTATTGTATTTTTTTTTTTAAGTAATTGTTCTTCTACATCTGTATTGCTTATACTGGTTTGATCCTAAGCGTCGCTTTCATTAACTAAGCTGAAGTATGCCCTTTCAACTTGTCGGTCATTCCTGGTCGTTCATTCATTTGTCTACACGGCTGCTTTTATCAGTCTCGAGTCTTAAACTTCCAAACTCTCTGCACAAGGCTTGGCTGGAAGCACAATTGGCCTATAAAATGCAGAGGAACATCCTTATAGGATGCAGTGGCATTTGCATCTAATTCTTCTTTAAAAAAAAAAAAAAAATATATATATATATATATATATATATATATATATATATATATATATATATATATATATATATATATATATAAATATCAATTTTCTGTAGAGAACTGTCATTCAATCACCTTCTTGTCCATTTCTGTGTTACTATGAACATGCACAACCACTTGTTGTGCCTCTTTTAGTCGATTAAGGGTCTCTGTTTTTAGCTTGCACAAGAGAGGAGTTATTTAAATAGGGTGTTTCTTTATTTATGATTAAGATTGAGTCCATTTTAGAGTCTTCTTTTTTATTTTAGGAACCATTTCGTTTTTAAATATACAATGTAACTGATGGAATAATGAATGAAGAAAATAGAAGTCAGATTTTGAAATGCCTGTTTGTGTCCCCCCCCCCCCCCCCCCCTCTCCTCCCTCCCTATCCCCTTCCCTCCTCCAAACCCACAAAAAAAAAAAAAAAAAAAAGGTTTCCCTCCTTTCTCTCTCCTTGCAATACCCCTTTTCTCTCTCCCTCTGTTAGCTCTTGTTGCTTTCATTCTCTCCTTCCCACCACAAGCTGCTCCCCACTGTTGGATCTGCATCAGTTGTGTACTCACCCGTTTCTACATGTTCTGCTAAAGATTGTGGAATCCAATGAGCTAGTGCTGGTTAAGCATTGAGTGTGACTCTAGTCTTAAAAGGATGGTTGATTCAGTTGAGGCGGAGACCAAGGTGGGTTCTATTTGGTTTGAGGCTAGCTAAATTTGCATGTTTTATGGACCCCCAAAATGCAAGGGGATTCAACTATTTGCATTATTTACCTTTCCAGATCCTATACACCATTGGGGTTTTCTAGCATCGCCCCCAGGTTGAATTACTGTTCAGATGGTTGTGTAAATCTTCTACTTACGGTGCAGAAGATTTGGCTAGACGAGAGGTCCTAGGGAAAGAATGTGTCATTAGTCAAGCATGTAAACTGCTAGATGCATTGATGTTGGTGATGATTGGATATTCATTTTTCCACGTCTTTAAGTAGGTAAGCAAGATAATAGATTCTTTGGCAAATGGTGGTGTACCCAGTTAGGAAGCTTTCTTCATCTGTATAGCTATATTCTTATGTTATTGGAAGTCTGAGTTTACCTTAAGGGGCCTTAAGGGAGGCTAAGGGAGGTGAGATCTCTATATGTCAGTTAATGTGTTCTACCTGTTTACCACCAAATGTCTTGAACGACTGTTTTTTCATTTTCTAAAACAGAGGTTCTTGTCTATTACGGGTGAAATTCCTGCCACGCTAATGGTGTGTGCAATGATAAGCATTCACTGGTAGAAGATCTAGAAGCTCAGGTGGAAGTCGGGTGGAAGGTGACCCTTTAGTATAATTTATAGAAAGAAACTTGGTCATTGCGATGAGAACTTATGTTTGTTTTAGTCATTTAGATTTGTTTTTAAGTTTCACTTATAATGCAGCCAAAAATTGACCTTACTAATATAAGCTTCTATGCGGTAAAGCACTAAAATATTTAGTTGAACCATCAGTTACAATTTTAGAAGCAACGAGCAGATGAGTTCCTGCTGACTGAGGCCCCTAGAGAAACAAATCTTGTCTCGAATATCATCAGAAGAAAGAAAGCCAGGGAGTAACTTGTTATTGTACTATTCAACTACCTGAAATCCATTTTATCATTAATGGTTGTACATGTTGTTGTGACATGCATCATGGGTTGAATGAAATTCTACAGCCACAGCAAGGTCCGCCTTGCGTCCCTCTCAGGCCTCTCTTATTTTACTCATCTGTTGGAAGAAAAGCCATGCATATTCTGCAAATGAGCGATCCTTTGTTAGGCTCCATGCAGGTTTATCACTTAGATTAAGTGAGATGCTGAGTTTAAGCTTTGTCTGGCCTTGGCTAGCTTGACTGCTTTCTAAACTTCTCTGAGTATTGTCGACACAAAACCCTAATTTTTTGTAAGTAGAAACCCAGAACAAGATCCGACAAATAGCAGGTAAAAAGAATCAAAGGCAGAAGCAATAGATAAAGGTATCCAAAACCTCTGAAGCCCTGGTACCTGAACAAATAAGCTTGCCTTATTGACCTGAGAGGATGTTGATACTACCCTAGTAAATGGATATTGCTAGGTTAGTTAAAACTGAAAGAGTGGGTTCCTCTTCTGAACCATAATAATAATGAATTATTAACCCCTGAAGAATAAATTTCAGTTATCCCCATATTAGTTTCGAAACATCACCTACCACCCATATTTTTCAAAAAACATCAATTACACCCAAGTAATTGACGGAGGCGACAGAAATGAGTGTTAGACCGTTTTAGCCTTTATGTTTTTAATTGAAATTTTTTAAAAACCAAAAAAAATTACTAAAATAACCCTGGTCATTTCGGTTTAATAAACAGCCCAATCCTCTTAGGGTTAGACTCTCCTTCTTTGCTAAGAACTGATCATGTTCTCCTCTTCAAAGAGAAACCTACGACTGCCATAGTTGAAGTCCGATTCTGTTGCGACAGCTGCTGAATCTTCTTCGGCCACCAGTGAATAAGTAAGTTAAGTTATCCCCTTAATCCCCTCTCTTTCCTTTCCTCTCTCCCTCCCTCATTGTTCTCCCCTCTTTCTTTTCCTTCGTTGTTCTCCCATACCGAAAGATCAAGAGATCAATTCGAGAAGAATTGGAGGACGATATAAATGATTTGCGCAAAGAAATTCAGGATTCAGAAAATTCAAGAACCAGCAACTCAAAGAACTTGGGGATTTGAAAGAATCCCACAGCCCAGATCGACGGATCAAGAATCAGATCTGAATTCCTTTTAGTCGTTTCGATTATCATCGTCATAGTTGTGAACGGCTGGCCATTAAGGAGGATGAAGAAGATGAAGAGAACCAGATCTGATTTCCACATCTCCTCACATAGCAGATCGTTTTCCAGAAGATTCAAGAACAACAGCAACCTGGAAACAAGAGAAGAAAAAAAAAAAGATTTTGCTCTAAAAATTGTCTCGATTTTGATTTGACGGAAGAAAGTTTTTCGTCTCTGATACAATGGCAGAGAATCTAGTTCAAATCGGCAGCAGCAAAATAGAATAGGAAAACCAGGTTTAGAATATGGAAAACAGACCAATACTAAATTGAACCAGCACATAAGATCGTCGAAATCAGATCTAAATCTGTAAATCCGAGACAAACTAAACCCCATCAGTAATCAGTAACCTTGTTACAGCAACAATCATTCAGTAAAATCCCAAACCCGAGAGCAAGTAGGTTGAAGAAGCAAAACAAAAAAAACAGATCTATGACAATTCCGATGAAGCGTGGATGGAATTGAAAACAAATCTGCCAATAAGCTAAAACATAATAACTTACTTGTTTAATGGAGGATAAGAGAGAGGACCACTGTGTCGTCATCCTGGGTGATGGAGAAGAAAACCACTGCATCGTCGTCGGCGGAGACTATCGAAGAAAGTTTCCTCTGCTTTCTTCCGTTGAAGTCGGGCTTACCATTTAGGGGTTTAGAGTCAGTTTTCATTTTTTTATTTTTTTTATTTTGCTAAGAGGGTCAGTTAACTGAGTGAGGGTAAAAAAGTCTTTCAACTTATCTGTTAGGGTATTATAGTCCAATTAAAATTCGTTTTTGATGACATCAGCAACTAACGGGATTGGTTAAACGGAATGGACCTATTTGATTAACGGTGGTAAACGTTTGGGTGGTAGTTGATGTTTTTTGAAAAGTGTGGGTGGTAGATGATGTTTCGAAACTATTATGGGGGGTAGCTGAAATTTATTCATCCAGAACTATCAAATTCTTCATGTTTTTTCAACAAAAGTTATGACAGTTTTATCCTGATGAATTTTCTTACACTAAGTGAATTTGCCAAGATAGAAGTGCTAAAATAGTTACTTTCGTTTAAGAAACTAGAAAGAAAACATGTTATAGAATGCTGCTTTGTCTTTGTCCTAGACATCTGGAGATGGGATTTCCTACCCCATTTCTGGCATCAATATCCATACCCATACATACCTGGCATCCTAGTCTAAAACATTCCTCTTTTGACAATTTCATCAAATCCTTAGAGAGCTGCTATTTTTCTGCTTACCTATCCTTGACTGAAAAGCTCATTTTTCCTACACTATAGAGGTACAATCTGAGAGAGAGAGAGAGAGAGGTCTGGAGTCCTTAGGCCCCGTTTGATAACACTCCAGCTCCCATGGAGCTAATTCTGGTCCGAAGTCATTTTCTACTTCTTCTCTAGAGTCATAATTTTTGGAGTAGAATGCTGATTGATAACGCTGCTCCAGAATGAATTCCAGAGCTGATTGGGAGTAGAATGCTGTTTGATAAAATTTACTCTGAATTGAATCTAGAGTTGTTTGAGAGAAGAATCCTGTTTGATAAACAATAATCTGGAAGTTATTTATTTTTATTTTTTTAAATTACAATTCAAGCATTCAATTAAAAGTCTAAGTTAGAATATATATAATTGTAAATTTAAATTCTATAATGTTTACAAAATTAAGCACACAATTAATGACATAACAATTAAAAATATGTGTAAAATATTGAATTATATCGTACTGAAAGTAACAATTGTATTTTGATAAAAATATACATAACATAATCTTGAGTTAATCATATTTTAAGGGGTAACACATCATATCTGGGGTAAATGATGACGTGTAGTTAATTGATTAGCAATATGCACTCTCAGTGCATTCATCTCAGGTCCTGTGCCATGCAAATTATCGTTCTCTTCAACCACAACATCACCGGCAATATTACATGATCATTATCCTGATAGTTTTAGTTTGTAACCAGTTTACTATTCATTTTCGTTTTTCTTAATTGGTATTACTCTCTCTCTCTCTCTCTCTCTCTCTCTCTCTCTGTCTCTCTCTCTCTTTTCTTTTCTTATATGAATCAACCGATCCAAACTAGAAGTAGTTCTAGTCATGTTGAAGGAGCACACGATTGATGAATACGGAATTGAAACTAAAAGGGGGGCAAACAGGAAAGTGGAAAAATTCACTTATATAATTTTATTTCGCACCAGCAGTCTTAATATGTGAAAAGCTTGCAGAAAACAGTACATGAGGAATTCTTGTCTAGCTGGATTTTAAAGAGACCAGTTGATCAACTGTTATCATCCTCCATTACCCATAGAAAAGCAGAATCTCCAAGACAAGAAACCCATGGAATTTCACCCATTCATAATTCCCCACTAATTTTATACAACCAATGGAATAATATGAAGAAAAAAAAATTCACTTATATAAAGGTACATTGTTGGCATTCAGTACTACAGTGCAATTGAATTGTGGAAGTTTGCCACAGGCTATAGCAAATACAGGTCTGATCAGTCTTCCTCCTCTTCTCCATCATCTGGTAGCCCAGCATCATCTCCAATCCCTTCTAGGAGTGAGTCGACATCCTCCCCCAACTCCCTCAACCTTATTGACAGCTTTTCCACCTTGCTCTGCTCCTGTCCAAGGCAAACTAGCAGATCACTCAATTCTGCCTCACTCTGCTCCTGGGCTTCTTCCTTGCCTCAGCCTCTAAGGCTTCAATGTCCGGGTATGGTTCTCCTTTCCTCAACGCATTTACCTCCGATTCCAACCTAAAGTTAGCCTGCTCAAGA
Source organism: Protea cynaroides (assembly GCA_028583415.1). Taxonomy (NCBI): domain Eukaryota; kingdom Viridiplantae; phylum Streptophyta; class Magnoliopsida; order Proteales; family Proteaceae; genus Protea; species Protea cynaroides. The sequence goes on from CM053273.1 coordinate 6,264,254, forward strand.
CTGTTGTACGCATCAGAGAGGCTCTTCAGATCAGCTTCCACCTCACTAGCAAGGTTGCTATACATGGAAGCATCAGCTTCAATCTTAATTTTTTCAGACTTCAGCATCTCAATCCGTTGCATTGCTTCCTGAAGATCTCTGCGGAGGGTCTCAGTGTGGACCCTCTCACGGCCTCCATTTGAAGCCCTCTGATCAGGTTCAGAACTACCACCTCCACCAGCTTTCATCAACTCTTCAGCCAGAGTTGCATTTCGACCAAGAAGATCCTTACATCCGATGTCCGAACAATTCAGAAATAGGAATATGTACAAGCAGGCATTATAATGGAGAAAGGGAAGATAAAACGTGTACCAGTCATGCACAAAGGAGTTGAACTAACTTTGAGGAAAGAAAAGCAAACACAAGCTACAATAAGTACCTGCATCTCAATACACTGCTTCTCGACAAATGACTTCAGTCGTTTTATATAGACCCCATCGCTCTCCCCAGTCTTCTGTTCCAACTCTGCTGGCACCACCACCACGCTTTTCTTTGGATCTAGTCAGTGACTTACGCTGTTGGGCTGGTTTCATCGAAGCAAAAAGGAAACTTTTCTGCATCTCATCAAACTTTAGCAAGTATGAGGTCAACCCTATCTTCTGGCTAATAGCATCAACCACCATAAAAGAATCCTTGGCATTGTCACCAGATTTGTTGTAGATAACACATTCACCTAATAGAACAGCTGCCAAACCCCTGACACAGACAGTAACAGATGGGCTCGACACCAATTCAAGCAGAAATGTTAGGTGAGGCCTTGAATCTAGAAAGGAATAAACTGCTTTAGGGCAATCTGCTAGCCAAGTGACTAGCGGTTGTAAGATCATGGGTTGGATAAACGAGTCTTCAATTGAAGATGAGTTTCTGTTTTTGTGGTCGTTTTCCTTCTTTCTCAAGGAGGAGGCAAGAACCAAATACTTTACTAGGAGGTGCATGAGTGGCTCTGAGCCACCTAAGGAAGACATTGGTGCTTCAATTTCAATTTGTATGACCTGAAATGTAGAAGCAGATAATTAGACAAGTTTAATAAAAAGCTGCATTCTACCTATCATAGTTTCAAGAGTTGAAGACATCTCCTTAAACTCTGAAAGGTGATCAAATGCATCTTGTATGAAAAACTGAAAATACAAATTGGAAAAATGAAGGTCGTTCGGTTTTCTTCAGAGTGAGCTTCTGGTAGGCATGCAATTCGCTTTAACTTTAATATTTTTCATAATTTGTTTATTCTTTTCTGGGAGGAGAAGAACAAAGTGATTTAATTAGCAAAGAAAAGAAAAACAGTAAATCCTGAAGGTGTAAATCTCATTTAGACGAGACATTTTTTTTTTTTTTTTTTTACTCCATGATTTGCCATTCACTGCTTATGCTGTTAAGACTCAAGAGTAATATTTAAAGTGGATACTATGAGAATACAAACAAAAGATCTATAACACACTGACAATGGAGCTCGCTATAAAGAAAGAGAAAAAACTATAAACCCAAAAATAGTATTTAGGTAGAATTTGATCAATTCAGTGCACATTTTGGAATCGCAGATTTCCTAAAACCTTGAAGAATCGGACTGCAAATGAGCTCTAAAATGCTTAATGGCTTTCTATGACAATGTTTCCAGGAACTATATGTTAACTTTTACATGGCTGTATCCAAAACGGGAAAGAAAATTGTTGCCAAATCCTACAAAATACTCATTATCAGAAATTACAAACTAAATAGAAGAACATTACCTGTTGCAATCAGAGGTATTCTTTTACAGGAGAGAGGCAAATAAAACGACCACGAAAAACCTTAAAAAATACAATGAGAAAGAAGCTGATTAGGGAAAAAAATTCAGCCCTAACCTGAAATCGCAGAGAGAGAGAGAAGTGAAAAAAAATACCTTGCACAGTCAGAGGGAATGTCGAAGAGATGGAGAGAACATGAACAAATGAAGCCAAGCCAGCAACTTCGTCTTCGAAGAGAGTGAAAGAGAAAACACAGACAAAGATTCCTCTCAACATTCGGCTTCCAAAGAGAGAGAATCTGTACGCTGGATCTTCGTCTTCGTCTTTGCAGCAAGAGGAGGAGTCTTCTCTTCCACAGATGAACAAGGAGCTCGAATATGCACTTCGGATCTTCAACTGCTACTTTTCCTTTTGTCTTCCACCTATTTCGTGCAGTAGAGATGACCAACAGTGGAGAAAGACTGAGTTATCGGGAGTAAGTTCTTATGTTGGGAGTTGACTCCCCTCAACTATCTCCTCAACATGACTCCGGAGTTAAAGGAGCAAGTTTTTTTAACTCCGAAATTTCTTCTCCCAAACTCATTTTCTATCCGGTTCACTCCATTGGAGTCACAATTTGAACCGGTATTATCAATCGCTATTCTACTCCGGATTGACTCGGGAGCTAAGAAGTGGGAGCTGGGAGTGTTATAAAACTCACCCTTTAGTGGCCCTCCATCGTCAGATCCCTTCTCTCCACACTCTCTCTCTTTTTGAATCCTAGCTGCTTTTTGTGGAAAGGGATCCAAATCCCCGTTTATATCTTGAGACTAGTAATGGTTTGACATCACCGTTGCTCTGATTTGTTTGAGCTATTGAATATCCTCTGGCCCTTTGGACTGTTTTGCCATCTTAGATGGATTCCCACTATTTTTTGACTCTTTTTTTACAGTCAAAATCACTGTGGCATTACTGACTCACTCTCACTCTCACTCTCACTCTCACTCAAGTCTATTTTGACAAATTTGCGGAAACTTTTTTTTATTTTTTAGCCTCATCGAAAGCAATGCACGCACGTATTCAAATTAGAAGAAATGTTGATATTTTAATCCAACATCAAAATATGAACGTCATTGAGTTGGGGGGGGGTTGCTGGTAAGAGATCTACCTGTTACACTCAGCTGCTATAAATTATAATACAACAGAGCACGATATACAAAGTACATCTGGCTGGAAAAGAATATGAACAGCCAGATAAACATAAAAAAAAAAAAAAGTAGCACACATTTAACAGACATGGAAGTCACTGGCGATGCCCCTCAGGCAGAGGAACAACCCTGTGGAAGGGTACTGTCCTCTGGGGTAAAGATCCATCTTCTTCGTCGTCATCAAACTCCAGCAAGTACCTGGCAAGGCATGCAAAACATATCGTAATTCAGTATTGAAAGCAACTTTAACTTGATGTCTGATCTTTATATGATAGATTTAACTAAACCTAGGAATATACATTATAGGAAAAGTAGACATTGCAAGTCCAGATGAATGGTTTCAGCGCTTCAATTAGTATCGGAAGGAAGAAAACATGATCTGATTCTATGGTTCAGTTGAATGCTCAAAAAGCAAATGCATTTACAGGCCAATAATTTGACAAGTTTACACGGATTAAAAGTTCAATCTTGTCAAAGACTCCATTGCAAGAACTTAATAATCAAATTCCAAAATAAATATGACTAATACTTACTCATCAGTCTTCTTCTGAAAGTTTGCAAATTCGTCGAAGAGCCACAAATGGACAATAGCAAACAAGTAATCAGCCTTAAGAAAAGGGTAATAGCACAGCTACATTGTCCAATTTATAAGCATGAAATATGAAGTATAATATATATTACATAGTTACCTTGCGATGGGCATTGACTACAGTTGCTTTATATAATGCAGTGGTCCCAGGATAGACAGCCAAAACATGTTTCCCAGTAGGGAAATCTGGAGCACTGGAAGGATCATTTCGCTTTGGAAAAGGAATAATGTGTGACATAGGCAACTTGTACTTTCTGAAAAGTATATAAAAGACCACTATCATCATTTTAACTCCAAGGGAGACCAAATAAGGAAAGATTCAAAATTTCAAACACTAGAAAAGGGGTGATTTTAGCATCCTAAATAGTTATCTTCAAGCTCCCAGACCAAGCTATAATTGCACTGTACTCTCTACATTCATCCATTAATGCACTGGAAATACTTTTACATAAGCATAATATCGCACAAGGTCACATTCATTCTGAAATAAATTTCATGTTTTAACTTAAAAGTTCATAGCAGCATAACATGATCCTTGGTCTTATAAACCGGAAAATTGAATAGGTTGTGACTTATAAGTAGAGAAACTTTTTATTGCCCAAAAAAACAGAAGGCTGACAAGAAATTTGAATATCAACAGAAGTATATGCAGGCATAAACACGAAGTTTACCTCTGGCCTCCACCTTCTTCATCATCACCAGGCTCCTCGTCAAGCACCTCAAATCTGCACAAAGATTAGAAGTTCATTGCAAAAGGATAAAGATTTCAAGAATTACAATCTGATAGTCACATATAGCAGAGATGGGGATATTCAGATGGATGTGTAGCAATGTTAGAGACAACTGGATCAGAAAAAAAAAAAGCATTCACAAGGCACTAAGGGTAGTACAGGATAACAATATTTAAAAGGGATGCTTCAGCAGGAAGGAACAAGGAATAACTGGTGCAACTTGAAGGCATTAAAAGGACAAGGGGAATGATAAAATGACTTGGGCTTTAGCAATGAGAAAAGATAAGTGGAATTGCAGAGCAGGATTGATATAGCAATCCCAAGTGACAGGGCCAGACACAATTCTGTTGTTTGCCAATAAATAGATAGATAGACAAAGATTTGTACACTGAGTTGCATCTTTTAAAGGAACCCTTAAGTGGCACTCCAAGGCTTGTATATACAAAGCAGGCTATTACAATGGGTTGTGGAAGAATAGCAGGAAAAAAAAACATTTACACGATAATAACTTAGAGATCATAAGGCAATACCCTTCTTAATTCATTGCAAGTTCCTGAGATTTCAAGATTTTATATTGGTTCAAGGTCACCATAGTGAGATACCTAAACAGCTGAATTTCAGTCCTAGTATGGAATCTGGAGGATAAATAATCGCTTTCATACTTATTTCTTTTGCCCATGTATCATGACAGAAATTTCAAAATTTCAGTAAAATTTGATAACCATTCAATTTCAATCCAGGTCAAGCCTAGTTCAGAACCAAAACTCTAAAACCTTTACAATGTTACCAACAGCAGAAAAAAGCAGATAGAGAGTTCTATACCAACAAATGGTGTATGTTCAACAAAACAAAATAAATGCAACATGATGGTTGTAATGGTCAAGATTCTGGAGCAGCGAATATTCACATACAATTAACCAGGAATTCAAATAGGCTAATATAGCATTTTGCATGCTCCATGGGACTACACAAAGGGCTGATACAAAATAACCTTGCAGCCAAGGAAGAGTAAAATTCACACAGACATCATGTGATACAAGTTTTGGATTTAAATTTATAAACTTGAGTACATGACTCTTTGTCAGTATTCAGAATTTTATTCAACTTAATAAGTACCTAACTTTAGAAATAAGGGTTAAAATGGCAAAGTGAGAACACGAGGCTATCAAATTACAAATGGTTGGTTTTCTGCAAGCCAGGCTTGGAGGAGGCAGAATTCCTCATCATCCCCCTCCTCTGTGAAGATCTGAAATGATTCAGCTGATAGATAAATTATTAATTCTGCTGATCATATTAATTCCACTGATCGACTACTCTAAGAAGCTATCTTCATGGCAAGACAAGTTGAGAGCGACCATACTCAAGAAATAGCCAAATTGCTGTTAATTTGAAAGTAATGGATGTGAAAGTCCGATGCTCAATTCTGTTTTCTCCTACCAACTCCCTTGTCTAAATCAGCTTTCTTTCTAGATAGTGTTGCCTTATTGAATGTGAATAATTGCTATAATTGCAGCAGGTTTCATCTTCACATCCACCCTCTTTTACTTGACTTTTTTTGGCTATTAACAAACTGGTGATCGTTTGTGAGCCTGCCCCCTCTCCCCCACCATCTGAAAAAAAAATGTTTTTTTTTTCTTTCTTTTTTAGGGGTGGGGGTTGGGGGGAGTGGATTAAGTAAACCCAAAAATAAATTACTATTCTAATTCCTGAGTGAACTAAAGATGGAAGTAGAATTCCCTCCAGTTGTAGTACCAAAAGAAAAAAGAAAATGTGCAACTCCTTAGTTACATAAACGAACTTACTCTTTTGCTTCTCTATCAAAATGAATTACTTTTACAACAAACCACTCGTCTTTCTCAGCTCCATCAGGTGTGACCCTAGCCGCTACCTGAAAATACATAGTAAATGCAACAAAGAACTTAAAGATCAAAAAATCAGAAAAAGGAGAAATATGCATTCACCATATGAGCCACTCAGAATGATAATCATGAAATCCTGAGCAGTTTCTTGATCTAGATTATCAAATTGAAGATGACCAGGGGAGAGAGAGAGAGAGAGAGAGAGAGAGAGAGAGAGAGAGCTGTTAATCTCAATGCTAAAGTAGATATTTGGGAAGATTTATAGGAAACGAATTTCCTTGGAATCATTGAAATACCTGTTCACCCTTTAGACTAGCAGCAGGAGAAAGCCTTGAAATATCTGAATCAACCTTCATTCGTTTCTTTTTCTGTTCACTGCCATCTACAAGAGATCAACCAAATTAAATCTCGGGCGGAAAATCTTAATAAAAGAACTTAGTGAAAGAGAACCAAACAGAAATGTTGGAGTTCTCCTAATGAATACAATTAACTGCGTAATAGATCTAGAACCAGAAATGGTATTTTTACTTCCATGTCAACCAATTTAGTGGCCTACTTGGGCTAATGGGCTAGACATAAAAGAAACCTAAATGTCTGTTTTCTTCTCTCGATGACATGTCAAATCCTGGCAAGTAGTCAAATCCACATGTCAAACACCATGATATTAACAATGCAAGAACCATTCAAAACCAAGTACCAGCATTAAAAGGAATGCTTAAAGTTACACAATAGTGAGAGATTACCACCCTACCAGACTTTGTTTACATATATTTACCAATCAGGAGATAATAGTTGTGCGCTTCGATCGACAACCTTTAACTAGAATCAATGACTTTACAATGATGTAGAAAAATATGCAGCAGCAACTCCACACGCTGATCGTTGTGGTAGGAAGGGAGGGGGAAACCCACGAAAAAGACTGCTGGTGGGCAATCAAAGGGGAGGCCATCAGAAAGAATAATAACAATCAATTGTGTTGGGAATAATCCCACATTGGTTAAGTCTGGAACCTTGGGTGCCTTATATGCTTGAGAGTCCATCCATTTACTAGTTCGAACTTTTGAGATGGAAACGTAACATTGTATCAGAGCTCCAAGTTCTCTCCTTACTGTCACCCACAAGAAGGGCCACATATGCCACGTGTACTACATTACTGCCACCCAAGAGAGGGGCAACAAGGAAGGGGGGAGTGTTGGGAATAATCCCACATTGGTTAAGTCTGGAACCTTGGGTGCCTTAAATACTTGAGAGTCCATCCACTTACTAGTTCAAACTTTTGAGCTGGAAACTTAACAAATTGTTTTAAGAGTTTTTACTTAGCTAACAATAGCTTATTTTTGCTCAGATTTGATTAACACTTAGGACACTTTTAGTTGTTTGTTTTATTTTGCAGTTCTGATTCAGCCTAGTTGGGTTAGGAGTAATGTTTTGAGTTGCTTAAGATATTTTGGTTTCATGTTGGTTAATCCTTACTGTAATAAAATAGAAAAAAACAGAAGAAATAGAAAAAAGAGAGAGTGTGAGAGCAGAATCAAATTAGTTGATTACTACTCTCATCCTTGTAATTTATATTTACACAAAATAGAAAACAACTATTAGATAGGATTTAGGACTCTACAAGTCCGAATCCTAGTCACAAACTAAAGACAAAGTAAACTCAAAATAGGAAAAGGAAACTAATGTAGCATAATTGGTTAAGGAAACTAATAAAGCAAACTAATAAACTAAGTAGGAGTCCAAGTCCTAGAAACTGACACTCACTACTTTGACTAAGTCTACTTTAGTCCTAGTTAAAGGAGGACTTGAAGTAGTGGCTAAAATAGGCAAGTTGCAAAGGTATTTTGGCATTTATCTTTTATTTTAGTGTGTTATTAACTTTCACGGGATTCTAGTATGATTTGGAATTTATAGCATGTGTAGAAGTTGAAGTTTATAATTCTCTACAAAGGAATAAAACTGTAATTGGCACTTTCAGCTACTTCAGTTTTATGATTGAAGTTCAATAAACAGAAGAATACTGTTCAGCCACGACTTTTCATCGTGTAGACAATGGATATCCTCTTTTTCAAGGTGGATTCCTAGATATTGTACTTCTTCCTTCCTTCCTCATCCATCGTCATCATCATCATTATTATTATTGTTGCCGTTTCTGTTGTTGTTGTCCTTAATTGTGTTTTCTTAAATAACAAAATCAACTCTCTTTTTTTCCTATTATTTGGCCAATTAAACCACCCTTAATTGCACCACTAATGAAAGAACTCACTTCTCTCTTAGTCACATCACCTATATGTTTTAAGTTTGATTTTCTAGTGTTTAGCTTTCCAAAGTTCTTTTTAGTTTTCTATGTTGAAATCCTTTAAAAAATGCATCTTTTTATGATGCATCCCTTTGAGCCAGGAAGTCACTTTTGACTAGAATATTCATATAGAATATGTTCATAAATCATAAAAAACCACCAACATTCTAAGATGTTGAAATCTTTGCAGCAGGGAGTTAAGCCTACATAAAAACATTGTGAAGTTTCGATTATGATAGCATCAAACAACAGTAATTCGCAAACCATATTACACATTATGGGTTCTAGCTAAAACCTTTTCTCCGATGTGTAGACTGTTGGAGAAAAGAATCCAGTTCATTGATTAATGTGGTCGAAACACTGCAGCAAAGAAATGAAGTATCAAAAGTAAAAAAAAAAAAAAAAAATTATAGACATAATTAAGACATTGGGGTCAGCCAAAGAGGTAAAGAGAAGATCTATCAATGATCTATTACAACACAAAGAATAATTTTAAGGCACAAAATCTCATGGCCCCTTCCCCACAAATTCAGTAAAAGAAGTTCACATCCTTTGTTTTTCCCTTCCTGAAAGGAGGGATACTCAAAGAAGTATGCAACATTGTTGTTTTGGGGAGGAAAAAAGTTGGGGTGGGGATAGCACTTGATCTGCTTGTATGCTCTCACTAATTAGTGTTTCTCGCTCGCTGCTATACTCTTATATTAATTTCTGTACTTTCGATTAGACATACGTCACTTCATTCTCTGAAAGTTCTTTGGCCTTGTGGTACAATTCCCGAAGTTTCCCCAACAGTTCATCACCTGACTTCTCGACCACCTCAGGAGCTGCATTTACACGCAAAGGATTAAAGACGAAATACAGAAAATGGGGTGGTAGGAAAACAAAATAAATACTTCAAAATGCTCACTAACACAACCCAAATTACAAAGATGACAAGAAAGAAGATAGAAAGGCACAATTCCACATGAAAGACTAGCATGTACTCTAAAGCAATAAATGAGCCAACTGAAAGCCTGCTGTTCACCAGATACTCTGAACCTTAGGTATGATATATTTATTTTTCCATCATAAAACAAAACAAGAGAGTACAAGCTGGATGGAGACCATAATGATATAGTAGGAAAAATACGCAAACATAGAATGTCTTCCTATTACAACATATTCAATATATAATCCTCAATTGCGGTTAAGATTTGAGATTCTACTGTTGAATACTTGGTAGCATTCTATTTTTAAACAAAAGTAATCCTTTTCCTCAATATTACACAAATATTTGGTACAGCAAAATAATTTCATATCATAAAAATATCATGTCTTTGGGAGCCAAAGGTGCTCAAATCCTTGACATAACTCAGATTTTACTCCACCAGTACAATAAGAAAATCAATCATGCTAAGACTTAAATTTTTTTTCTTTTGGGGATAAATAATGATTTTATTGTGACGTCCCCTCGGATACATCCAATAAAATTAGCATGGCATCCCTAAGAATCCAAAAAAAAAAAAAAAAAAAGATTTTATTGTGAAAAAAAAAGAAAAGAATTGTACAAAGAAAGGAGCCAAGAACTTCCCCAGATTCAAAAGAACACACTAATGGAACGAATGGCATCCCAAAAGGGAACACTATCCCCAAAACAAAGTTCTAGATGCACTTTTTGCTATGCGAACTCATCTGCCACATGCTATCAGTAAAGTTTCCATTATGCATGTTAAAATTAGAAAATTCACATTATGAGTATGTTGAAAGCACTCCTTTAGGAACTGAATGCTTGGATGATCTTTAGGGACCAGCCAACCTTGTATTTATAATAAAAGGAGAGAATTACAAAAGGACTCAAAAATTATATATATATAAAAAAAGAAAAAAAGACTCATAATGGGAGTCGAAAAGAGGATAAGGGAGTTAGAATCCAAATAGGAAACTCTAACTCTAATCTAATAAAAACTGAAAATTAAACAGCACTAAGTAGGTGACACCTAGACAACTGAAACATATTTTAGCAGAGTACAATGACCATTCACCAATTGCCTAGTCCACATCATGAGTACAATGACCATCAATTTTTGACATCTGAAATGCAAGCAAATGTAAATCAATTATTGAAAACTTATGTGCATCCACTCATAGAAATCCACTTTAGACTAAAGCTTTTTAACGAAATACATGAAAGAACAAAATCCTATATAATAAGCTTCCAATTCAAGTCCCACCCAACTTTGGAAAATATTTTAAGAAAATAAAAGTAAAGAAAAATCTGAAATTTGAATCAAATTTACTCTCCTTAAAACTAACGAAAACAATCAGTAGACCATATTCCACTATAAAGCAAGAACCATACTTTATAATTAAGGATAGCTAGCATATTTTATACCAGGCAAATTTATAATATGAAAACCATGTTACATCAAAACCTGAAATCCTTACAACAAGTAACTTCAGTAACACATTATTATCAGCTTCCTACATAAGAAGTGATCAACGCAAATCCTTATCTAGATCAACATAAGCTAGCATGTTCCAGTTATAAATATGAATATTGAACATGCATGTTGATATCGGTAGTGCAGATGAAAGCTTTCAACTACAAAACTTATTTTCAGAATGTAATAAAACTGTTGGCACAAGAATTAGGGATTCTTATGTGAGATAACATAATTCAATGTGAGAAAATATGGTGGTGGAGAGAGAGAGAGATAGAAAGACAGTTGAGACAAAAGCACACATCTGTGATCCACAGTCCCTAAATTCTTATCTGCTCCTCATGTAAAACATTAGGTTCCACAGAATATCTTAGACATAAACATGTATCAATATGTAATGTAACCGGAAGATAGTAGACCACCACTTGATACACATTTGGCATCAACCATATATTTTCTTTGTGGGGGAGACTTTTACATCTTTTGCATCCTCATCCTTAACCCTCTTTAGGACACAAGATTTTAATTTGATTAGTTCAAAAGCACCAACTATTCAATCTACACATCTCCTAAAAAAGTCCATACAATTTTTTCCTTTTCGATAAATGTCAATTAAAAATAAATAGATGCTGGTTACAAGCAAAATTTATGTATATCTAGCATGATCGTGTCAAACCATTTGGAATAGGGGTGGGTATTCTATTGATTTTAACTCATTCTGAAGGGGGCAACCAGCGCATACCAGCCTGTCAATTTTATGATTTCTTTTACACTTAACACAAAGCCAGCTCTTTTTAGATCATTAGCATTACTAGCATAAAATTCTTTCATTATGATGGCAGCATAGTTGTCAAGGCATCACCTAAGCACCGCCTAGGCGCCCAGACTGCCTTGTAACGCCTTGAAAAATCGGGCGCCTTGGTCTAGGCGAGCGCCATAATCACCTAGGCGGGCGCCTTGGTCACCTAGGCATCCCGTCAAGCCTCCAACGCCTTGGTTTGCCTTGGCGCCTTGACAACTATGGATGGCAAGGCGCATTACAAGAATAAGTATCAGAAACGCGACCAACATATATATAAGAAAAGTGACACCATTTGTCCCAGCATTTCCTGCAAGCCAGCACATGTTTAGCCTGTATTTGCCAAATTCCCCATTCTCCCAATGATCAATGAATAGATTCACCGGACCAGCCTCATAATTCACTGAAATAATTCACCAAGAGGGGTGAATCAAGTGGATTGAATTTTCAGACTGCTTACTGAAACTGAGGACCTGTATCTGTCAGTCTCACAAATAGGGTGATGAATTAAACGAATTAAATGCCATGTGGATCAAGTTTGAGAAAACATAGCAAAATAACCCTTAGAAGTTAGTTGATAAATGCCCTACACTTAATAAATGACAGTAAAAAAACTGAGCAATTAATGTTGAAACAAATCTAGGTAATTGATTCACTCTACAAATTGTGCATAAAGCATGAACTGGACCAAGCTATTAACCTAGGTACTAAGGCTTTTTATCCCATTCCACTGTGTTATAGATTTGATCTGCTTTCAGTCCTCACCATAGACTCCCCTCCCCCCCCCCCCCCCCCCCCCCCACACACACAAAAAAAATATTGTTTTGCAATACAGCCTTTATGATAAATTATCACAAAAAAATTGTAATCTTTATAATATTAATTTATTTAATGACTATAAGCACAACGGGAATCAGAAAATCAGCTGACCATACATTCCAAAAGGAAACAGTTAAGATTGTCCCAACAAGTTTCCCCGCAATATCCCTTGTCAGCATCAGCAGTATACAGGATATATGCCACAATATTAGGTATCTACAACTAAATGGACAGATTGTGGATAGAAGCCCAAAACATAAGCAAAGAAGAAAGTGAAGAACAAACATTTCAGACATTTAACTCACCCAAAACAAGAACCAATTTCTTAAGTAATTAATGGATTCTGGCAGACAACATCCAGTGAAGGTACCAAACTCACGACACATTAAATATAAAAGAAACTAAAATCAGAATAATTATACGAGTTGATTAAAATCTTTGGAGAGAGAGAGAGAGAGAAGGAGATATAAAAAAAGAAAATATCTCATTGCAAGGAAAAAATTGAGCTCATCGATTTACAGGTTAGCACAGGGAGTTGAAGAAACTCACAGGATTGAAGCTTTTTATGGAGTTTATTGATCTCGATCATTAAGCCTTCCTGCTCTTTCCTCAATTTATCAAGCTCCCTCGAAAGTTCCAGCATGTTGGCAGTATCGACCGTATTTGACATATTTGTTCACTAAATAATCTTCATAGCCTGAGCTTCTGCTACAAACAATTCACCACCTTTTTATTGATTTATTTCCACCGTTACAGCATCATCATACACATCAATAGAAAAAACTTTATTTAAACCCCCCCAAAAAAAAAAAAAAGAAGAGTAAAATAAATAAAATAAACAAAAAACTCACCCACACAGACGCACACAACCGTACCGAACTACGGAGCTTGAGATTTGAGAAACGTAAGAGAGGGTTCAGTTAGCGTGTGACAGGTAGAGGTGGGAGCCTCAAACCATAAAATAGGATGGGAAGGAAACCCAGATAGCTCCCTTCGTTCCACATGGCAGAAACAGCAAGATCATCGGGATGAGTTATGAATTTCTCTTTTCAAATCAGGATTTAATCAGGATTTGGTGTGGCAGACTAGAGCTGTGGGGCTTTCAGCTTTCGCCTCAGATTCCCAGATTCTCAGAGTCTCAGAGTCAAGAGTGTGAAGCACGAGCCCTCTGCACTTTTCCTCCGCATTATCCGAAGAAACTGTTAACCCAAACTTCCTAAGTAAAACCGTAAACATCATTAACAGACATCACCATAAACAAAGAAAAGGGTTTATGTTGTCAAAAAAAGATTCTCTTGAGGGCAATATGGTCAATATACAGATGACTAAATGCTTTTAATTTGTCCAATTAATTTAATTAAAATACCACTTACTCAGATTTTTTTTTTTTTCCGCAATAATTCCATGCTTTGCCCTTAGTGTGTTGTTATATGTATATTTGCCCATTTGGGTTACTTTGGTATGCATTCCTAAAATAATATGAGAATGGTTAAAAACTTAAAGAACGATATATTTTCATTATGGGCTCCAAATGCGGAATCAATTAAGCGTTCTAGAACATTCATCTTTCAAAAAAAAAAAAAAATGCATACCAAACATTGTTTTTATCATATCATAATGTGTTTTTTTTTTTTTACCTAAAATGCATTCCATTAATGCATACCAAATTTCTATTAGGGAATAATTCCACATCGACTGAATCTATGAGCTTATATTATGGCAAGTATACCAACAAAATTACTCACAATAAATCTAAGCCAACCTTTGTACTGTCCAAAGTTACCTTGTCATGGTTTTAGCTATAGTGAAATATTTATGTCCTATAGTTGTGAAATTTTTTTGGAATGGATCCCTTGCATAATGTTGTTGATCTCTGCCCACTTGAGTGATTCAGTTCTATTAATATTCGGTAATCGTTCTCCCTTATTTGTATGCACTAGCAAGAAATCCACTGAGACTCATTTTTATGATTCAATATGTAAATTCTTATATTACAAGTGCAAATGAAATTTGTCATTTCTTTAAACTATTCGAAAAAATGATTTGAGAATTATGCCCCAACTAACCTTGGTATTACATATTTGTACAATATAACAAAAGTTGACGAATTAGGTAACATTAAATTAAATTAATGGATTCAATCAATGAGGGGAGGATTTATTTATTTATTTTCTTTGTTTTTTAATACTTTTCTTGACGATCTCTTATCTGATGAGTATCAACAGTATATTCCAATTGATCATAGTATAACATCTTTTAACAACATAACTTAAGGTTTAAGGAGCAAGTTGAACAATAGTAAATTAGATCAAAATCTTTATCAAGTGACCTAATATCCACAAGAATGTATATAGTTTGACCACCATATGTGATATACAACTGCAAGGTCATGCGACCATGGCTTCAAGGTCCTAGGGCCGCGGCTATAAGGCCTTGCAACCACGGTCCCAAGCCAATACGGCCATGGAGACAAGCCATGGTTGCATGCATACTTTTTTATTTTATTTTAAATTTCTCGAGTCATTGACCAAAAAACACATGTTCAACAAAAAAAAAGTTGTAAGGTTTTGGCTGCAATTTTTCAAATTCTCACGTAAACCGGCAATTGGACTAACGTCATAAGAATTTGTAAAATGAGATGTAAGAAAATTCAATCAGTTTTGATAGATTCGAAGCACCACCTCTTTGGGAATTCTCAAATGCCCTACCTATTTAAACTAAATACTCACATATAGAGAATTAAATGAGATCAATAACCAAAACTTGGAATGTGCTCACCTCATGTATGGTAAAAACACATTCGGGGAGCAACAATAAGTGCTAAAACATTAAAATTAACTTTTAACTCTAACTCTAACATCTCAATTCTTATATTTGGCATGAAAAACCACCATAATAAAAATGATGTATCTTCGATTGTTTAAAGATTAGCTCTAAAGTTTTTTTTGGTATATATTATGGAATTAATTATATAAAACATTATAATACATGTAGTTGTATATGTAGTTGTATGGTATGATTTATGATATTTATTTATATTAAAAATAAATCAATATAATCTAAAATCTATTTATGTCTGGTGGTACCAAATTGTTATTATCTATGATTAATAATTTAATATAATAAATGATTTGTCATAAATAATTCATAAACATAAATATAAACAAAACCAAAATAATATAAGGGAATCCCCATAGTTTTAGAAAAAAAAAGAAGAAACAAATTAATTACAGAAACCCACCATAGTTTTGCAGTGAGAGGCAATCCAAATTCCTTTGGTAACTATCACATTTACACCATTGTTTCCTTCTCCAATTCCTTTGGTAACTTCAGAATTTCTCTTGAAAATAAATATTAAGATTATAAAAAAAAAAAAAAAATTTCATCCAGATTAGATATCTAACATGGAGTTTAGTAAAACATTTTACATATTGGATGCAAAGCAAGGGAGCATGTAGATATATATATATATATATATATATATATATATATATATATATATATATATATATATATATATATATATATATTATTTATTATTTTTTTTTTTGGGATAAAGAGCATGTAGAAATTACTCCAACATTCCAAAATGATTTCAAAATCGTTGTTGGTTATATAACAAGTACGATAGGAGGTTACTCCAAAGTCCAAAGACTCCAAACATTCTAAAAAAACTCTAAATCCAATATTTTGTCAGACGGCTCAAATAAGATCACATCCGCATATCACCGTTCCAAGAATAATTTGACAATTCAACTCATTGAAGTCTCTGTTCAGACTGAGACCGTATTGCTTGCTTGAGTGTCAGCACTTTAATGGTTTGACAATTTAAACATATCTTAATAGAATCACAGATTCAAAACCACTCGTCTTTCATTAGCAATTTGCAAAATTTGCAGAGAGTTCATTAACGGGATGCTGCTCTCTGCAATTACCACCGGAGCCACTCTAACTAATCAAAGCATCCATCGCAACGCTGTCCACTGTTGCCCTAGTAACAACCACAACCCTTGCGCTCTCCCCTACTTCCAGCACCACAATTCTTGCCGAAGTCACGCTTTCCCGCAGAGGCACATTGCCGTTACCAGTGAAACGCCTCAAGGGCAGCAATGCCTTCAGAACCCTAACTCTCAAACTGAAACTGAAACCTTTAATCTCGTCACCGACGCTGGTTCCAGTGAGGGAGGAGAGAAAGAGGACTTGGTCACTTCAGCCTCCGCGCTTGCGGCAGCTATACGCAATGCTTCAACCTCTCCTGTTGAATTCGTGCAGAGGATCAAGGGAGATGGAAAGAATGGGTTGGTCTTGCCAAGCACCGATTTTCAGAGACTCTGTGAGGAGCAGTTAAAACTTTTCCGGAGAATTGTCCACCCAGACGCCTTATTATCGGTATGTTCATGATATATCTTGCCTATTTCGTGGTTGCGGCTGCATTCCAAATTCGATAACACCTAAAGCTCAAATTTTTGAACAAATTTTATATCACCAAACTTTTCACATCTCTGCTCCCTTCAGCTGTCATCATGGATTCCCAAAACTCGGTATTGAAGATCCGAGTGCTTGACAAATTTGCAAGCACTTTTCAATTACCAAATGCAGTACACCCTTATGAAACATTGTGTGTAATTTATGAACCACTTTCATAACTGCATAGTTTTATCAAAAGATCATTCGCTTGAGCTTGAAATTACTGGAAGTATTTGATTGTAAGTATTTCTGCAGGTATACGTAAGACCAGCTGGTAGTTATGTCATGGACCAATTGGAGCTTCGGCGAGTTATTTTGTATCCCAGAACCAGTGTTCCTGACAGAGCAGATGTAATTATATTAATTGGTAATTTTGGAATTCCAACAGGCTCACGAGCAGCAGAAGCCACACTTTCAAATCGGCAAGTATGACTTTTGGTTAGCATGGGGATGCTAGTTATATTGTATCTGTTTATTCATTTGTGATTCCTTGTATTGAAATCACAACGTTGATTTGGACTTCAGGTGGAAATTATCTCTGAGTGTAGGGCTTTGGTATTTCCTATGGTTAAACACCCATTTGTCGTGGGATTTCTGGTTGCCGAGCTTCCAATGATGGAGTTTGGAAAATGCAGAGATTCTGACACTGAAAGGCATGATGTATCCCTTGGATCATCTCTTCAAGGATCTTATGGATTACCTCCTTGTTCTGATAAAAAAATGTGGGAATTCCAGACTTTCAAGGAGGATCCATTGAAAACTGACCACAATTTCACTGCTGAACAGATTTCAAGTGCTATTAACATTTCTCACTCTTTGGCCTGTGCTTATGTTATGGATCAGGTAGTTTATCCCAAACTTCATGTTTACCATATTAGACCAATTCATTATTTCATTCATAAAGTGAGCACAAAACTGTACGTAATTAAATGAAGAAGGTTGGGGGGATGGGGGGCTGGGATTCCTAAAGAAAACTCCATGACTCTGTTGGAGGATCTAAAAAGGGTTTTACATTGTCTTAATTTGCATCCCCTAGCTACCTTGTGAACCAGTACAATGAAGGGAACCAATAAGTCAGATCACAATATAACAAGCTCTTGAAGATAATAATATTACTGAGTGGGAAGTCAACACCCCCTTTTTCTCTCTTCAGTTAAAAAAAGTCTATGGACTAAAAAAAACCCTTCTTAATATTTCAACCTTGTTAAGCATAATTTCTGGAGGGCAAGGAAACTAGTCATTCATGCACTTCATAGCAACTTCAGGATCAGATATTTTTTGGCAAAGTCAACACCGCTATTCGCATTCAAGCATTGTATAAGCCGTTGGTGAATAGTATCAAGTTTATGCGAAAGAATAACAGTGGAGGGTTTGTATCCATTAATCACCTTCTATGTTCATTTATTCCTTCTTTCTAATTATTTTTATCATCTTTTCTTCCTCATGGGTGACAAATTGACAGTAAAAGCGGGACATCTGAGTTTTGAAGGGTTAGGGTTCCCAATATTTTGTCCAACCTACATTGATTGGGTTTTGAAGAGAATCTTCAGTCCAGAATCTGGGTCCAGTCTACTAAGTTTTTGTCCAGAAACTGGGTTGGATCCAGGTTTTGAGTTAGGGATGTTAAGATATTCAGTAATAAGTTAATTTAGTTGTAAGATATATTCACAATTATGTTAATTCAGCTTAGAATTTAAGTTTTAGCTTAGTTGATCTGAGTTGTCAATTAGAACTCTTACATATATACTTCAAATCCGAAAGTTGGGTATCAATAGATGTGAATTACAAATTCCTTTTAGAATGTGAACTACCGAAAGATGTCAACCAGGTCAGACACAATCAGCCCGGATTGAAACTAGGTTGGGCATCAACGGATGTCTTCATTAGAAGGAAGCTCCAAGGTTGATGGCAATGAAGACCAGCTCCTTGTCCAACCTGAACCTGGACTTGTTCAATTTTCTGCCATCTCTTTGGGTAGTGGATATTTATATGGGGAAATGCAGGAGTCTTTGGATGTCTAATGCAAGTTTCAAATCCATGCCCGAGGCCAAGTTGCCTTCTATTTGAGGCATTTGCCTTGTAGTTCTGCTACTTCACTTTTCCCCATTAAACTTGTAATTTTGCTGTACATGTGAAGTGTAACCATGGTATTCAATGTGTGTGAGATAAAACATAAGAAATTATGACCGTAGATGATGTAAATTTCCGAGTTAGATGGTAAAATTGATTATACAGAAAATGCAATCTTATTTTCAGAGGGTTGGTAAAAAGAACAAGATGAGAAGGTGAGAATAAAATCATTTAATAGGATGGTTGCATTAAAATAGTTTACATGCAGAGTAAACTTCCTATCATCCTTGCCCTTCCTTTTCTCCCCACACTCACTGTCTTTGTTTCAGAACTTGTATCTCATTTCTACTGATTTTATCTACTATGATGGATTTCTGTCCAAATATACATCAATATGGTGTTATTGTTGTCATCGGAAATTTTTCAATGGGTTTACATTCAATGTTAACTAGCTTTCTTAAGGTTATCTTTGTTATATATTCTTACCATTTATCGGATGATGCTCAGTATGTTCTCTTTTCTTTCTGTCTGCTGGATGATTGTTCTCTAACTCTGTTGCATACATTTTTTTTTCTGGAAATTATTTTGCCCTTCTACATGATTTTTGGTCATCTAGGGCTCCAGATAACTATTTATATTTCTTTACAGAAAGCAAGTCTACTACAGCAATCATCTTGGCAAAATAATGTCAGAATGAGTAATCTTGTTGAACAAGTAAGATGTTTCATGGATATTGTGTGCAGGTTCTTAAATGGCATATCAGTTTACCCTTTTTGAAGAACAGTTTTTAAGGTATTCCTCCCTTCCATCACAGATAAGAGGTCCACTTTCTAGCATCAGGACTCTGAGCAAAATGTTATCTGTTCATATGAAGAGAAGCGAGGTTTGCGCCTTGCATTGCTTGTTTTGCCTTTTGAGCCTTAGCTTTCTGTCCATGTTTATTTTCATTGTAGAAATTACAATACTAATATGTTGTTGCAGGTCTCTTATGACATTGTTGAAGACATGCTGGTGCAAGGTGATCGTATGAGAGATACTTTGCAACAGCTTCAGGATGCGGTCTACCTCACAAAGGCATTCTCTCTCCCCCCCTTACACCAACGCCTAAGTATCTATGTATCTTCCTATTGCAAAAAGTTTAGTGGCTTTGTTATAGAGGGTTCAGGGCCTGGACCGTTTTGGCCCAGCGCCTGATGGTCTGAATGTCTGATCTTCTGAAGCTTCCAGCCATGATATGTGAGTGATCAAGAAAAAAAGAAAAAAGAAACAATTAAATGAGTGACCTAGTGTCTTTCATCAGCCCATCTGCTTTGATTCACATGGTCAGTGGTTCTTTAACCATAAATTGTGAGGTAGGGTCAGGCCATTTGGGCCCAGCAATTAATGATCCAAATGGTTTAAACATCAGCTGACAGTCTAGTAAAATGTTAGCCATCATGACAGAGTTTGCTGCGTCTTGGAGAGCTAAGAAGGCAGATCAGCATTGTTCATCCTATGAATGACCCTTTAAATTAGCCATTTATACAGTATTCTCCACATCGTATTCATGGCTAACCTTTTATTCCAATTTAACCCTCCATTGAATTTTGTATTTGTTAATGAGCTTTAGCCATGTAGAGGGCTAATGGTTCGAAACTTGCATTTGGAAGAGGATGTTCTTTGGAAACATGTGGACCCGTTTAGAATTATCGTCTAAGTGTCTTATTCTGTGTCAAAATCATGTTAACATAGTGTGTTTTCATTTGACAATTTGTTCAACTTTCTTTCCGTCTCATAATTTATACTTTATTTTATTATGTATAAATTTATATTATGCCTGGCCCACCAAAACACGAATTCTCTTGATTAAATGTTGTGTGAATCCTTTCTTGGGTTCAGCAGGGAAAAATGGATTCTTTCTGAGTTGCTTATATGAGCATGTGCAGAAATATCAATTCCTGAACTTACTATGACTAGGAAAACAAGATTTACTAAAATATCGAATCAAATATCAAGCTTTACTACCTCTTTTATTTTTCCATAACTCATAAAGAATGGCTCCGACTTAATGAAGGGCAAAATATGTAAAATTATACATTTGCTCCAAAATTAAAAATGAGAAAGTTCCTTTAAATCATGGATTTGGGGGCATATTCATAAAATCGCAGAAGTCTTCACTGAACCACTATCAAGCTTTCCTCCCGCCCCATCTTTAAACCCTTTTCATAAGTCCAAACATTTGAGTTTGTCTGAGTTTTCAGTTTTCTATTCAAGTTTCCCTGAGTTTGGTGCTTTTGTTTACATTGCTAAAAAAATGTAGCGTGCACTCAAGGTGGGCCCCCAACAAAAAAAGGTCATCACTTTCTGCCAGTGGAAAGCTGGATTTGTTTCATGTTTCAATTAAATGTGGTGCTGAAATTTCTAGAGATAATGAGCAGCATACTATTATGAGTATGAAAAAGTGGAATTTAGCATTTTTGGATGAATGATTGGAGGAATTGTGGGCAAAATACACACGAAGTCCAGAACAGTCATGTATTAAGCCAAGGAGAGGTGGTGCCTTTTGAATTAGTTTCAATATATCCAGTTTTGGACTGTTAACTAATATTATTGTAAAGGAATGGGCCTGTTTATTAAGGCCCATTACTGATTAGTTTAAGTATTTAAATATTCAAGTGTTTAGTGAATATCCTGTCCCTTCTTACTAGTAACTAGGACTTTATCCTTTAGAGTCCTAGTATCGCACCTTCTCTCTAATAAGAATATGGCTACTTCTCTTTATCCTTTTAGTCATGAGAGTCCTTGTCATGTTGACATGTGGAACTCCTATTTACTTTATAACTAGAATTCCTTATCTTGTGGAGTCCTAGACCTATCACTTTACCCTTTTATTGCCTATATATATTATATAGTGACTGCTAAGAGGAGAGGAATACACATCGATTCTCTTCATCTTCTCTTATTTCTATTTTGTTACAGGGATCAGGACTTATGTGCAACTATTGCTTCCGTTATTGAAAATTGCAAGTGGAACAATTTAGTAAAGAAAAGCATTGTTGAACGGGAAATACTTGACTGCTTGAGACAATAGTAACTAGCAAGTGAGGAAGGAATGAAAATGGGTAATAGGGAGAGGCGCTGATGTAGAATGGAATCATTTTTTTTTGTTACTTATTATTATTTTTCTAAGATAGGTAGGCCCCAAGGAGATCTAAACTCATGACCTCTTAATTCTAAGGTGTTGGTTCTTACCAAGTACCAACTGAGCTATCCCGTTGGGATGTAGAATGGAATCATTGGAAAATGGAAAGGGACACCTGCCACATGTGGTCATTGCAGGCTTGGACAGGTTTGCATGTGCCATTTTTGGGTGGGGGAACTCAAAGAAAAGGATGAATTTGTTGGACATAGGAATCATGAAGATAAATTGACTCGTCAAAATATAGTAGTATAATCATCACTTCTTTCAAGTATCACCATCTTCCTGCTTTCTTACCTAGCCCTTTGTTGATAAGTTATCGACAGATCCATCTTGATTGAAAGTCCTTTTTTCAACAAATCTGTGGATCTCCTTTCCAAAATCTCATTCGTCTAGTACCATTCCAATAATCCAATCCCGACCATTTAGCAACCAAGACTATATTTCGGTGAAGCACATTTATATCCTCAACTCTCTTTTCAAACATACAAGTTAGAAGACAGAGGTAGTGGTACCCAGAGGTGTTTCAATGAAGATGACCCCTGTGTTACAAGGAGATTGTCATTTGGGTTTGGGGAGGAAAGCGGTTTTTCATTTTTGACCTTCTTTTTGTATTTAGGTGGGAATTCAAGTTTTTGGCCAAATAACCCCTCTGCTCAGTTCCTCCATCTAATATGTCCACAGGGCATACATGTCAGGTTACAAATCCAAAGTTCACCTATATAGGTTCAATCGGGCAGACCTGTAAAGTAGTAAATTTCCTTGCTTCTTTTTCCACACAATTACAATTTACAACTTTTATTTTTCCATGATAAATATAAAAAGAAAATATACTAAAAACTGTAAATTAACATAACCCTATTTAATTTTTGAACTTCAGAAAACTCTATAATGACTAAAATAACCGTAACACGACTGAAAAAGCTCATAACTTATAAATGATTGGATTATGTGTTCTCCATCAGCTTCTTCCCATGCTTTAGAGTGTGGTGTTGACAAAAGCTGGCCTAAGGTCTGATTAATTCCTCCCCAGATAACAGCATTTGTTCTATTCTTTTTCCCCATCATTTTCAAGGAGCTAATCTGATTAATTATGGATGTCTTGCAGGCTAATATTGTTGGTTATAATGAGGAAACACGGAGGAAGATTCGTAACTCAACATATGCTCGTCCAGAATCAGTGGGATCAAGATTACCGGAGAGCAATGGGGAAAATCATGGTGATAGTGTGCAAAAATCGGGTCCAACACTTCCTCTAAATGTTTCAGGAAAAGACTTAGAGATGCCTATGCCACCTCTTGCCCTAGCAGCACTTCAACAACACAATATCAGGTAGTTTTTGACTTTTGCGTACACTGTGAGATGTATTTTTCTTATGTTTAAGTCTCATGAGTCCTAATCCTTTATAGCCTTTTTTTTTCCATGTTGCTGTTCATTATGGGTTTAGCATCTAGCATAAAATTGGAGATACTCTTTACTTTTAAGTTATTGCTCAAAAGCTTACCTGGTGTTTGGTTGGATTTTCTTTCAATTCAATGAGCTCTTGGGGTTGCTGTGGGGAGAGCTTACATCAGAAACAAAACTCTGGCTGGAGTTATTCTTGTGTAGGGCATAAATTGGAGTGTCTTGGATCCAAGATTCACTCCCCATCCATTTGCAAATTGATTTCATTCATCAGACTGATATTTTTCAATTCAGATTGGATCTGGGTTGAATAATTTGGTTCTTAGCTAATTTTGGATCCAGAACTGGATCCTATGACTATTTTGGGTCTACACATGTGGTATAGAATATAGATGGATAAACAATGATTATGCTCAAATGTCCAGACTATATTTATATGCCTTTAAAATTAAGGATTTTGTGTTGAATATGGATCCACCACCAGGAATCCTAGCTGAATCCAGATCTGGAGACAGATATGCTGGTGGGAATTTGGATATGATTTAAGGGGCAGGATGACTGAATTGTTTTCCATAAAGGAATATGAGTATTCATTCTATATGTATTTACAAAATGTCCCGTCTATAATAGCTTGTGGAAACTAGGCTATCAATGAGGAACGAATGCTAGACCAAGTGCAATAGCTCCGAAATGGTGTTTCTGATCTATTTTAAAAATTTTTCTCCACAAAACTGCGGACTGAAAATTACTGACATGCTCTTCCCCCCTCCTACCCCCCTTTTTGGGGTTATAATGTTTTATCTAATATAAAATGGATAACCTGCCAAGCAGGATAATAATACAAAAAGACCAATTGCATGCAAACCCGCGAGTGGGAGTAAAGTACAACAAATAACTGACGCTTACATACTCTCACAAACATGTGTTATTCTCTCTCTTGATCTGTCCAAGCCTTATAATAATTTTTTTGGAAAATATTTTACAAGTATGATGAACTTTTGAGTGTAGTATTTGGTATCATCGTTGCCTTTTAGTGTTGCCATTTACGTTTTTACCAATGTCTGACTGTTCTATTAGGTTGCGTAAAATTTCATGCTTTGAGCAATAAGAGGTATAGTGTTTGTTTGGCTTGGAGCCTGAGTACAGTTTTCCAATGGCATACTGGTACATGTGGTGGAACACTTAAAAGTGATACCCCCCATTAGATGTTTCCATCACAGTGACCTGCTGCACTGTAATGCAAACAAATATTAGCTATTATCTTACTCCTTTTCCTTTTTCCTACACAAAAAACCACCATATTTTTTTATTAAATTTCCTAAAAGAATGGATAGATGATAAGATGACTGTGATGATGCTTTCTGATTGAGTTGGTCTACTTGGATCTCTTAGGCAGTCCTGGATCCACCATAATGCAAACAAATAGAAGTAGTTATCTTGACCCCTTTTCCTTTTTCCTGCACAAATAACCACATTTTTTTCTTAAATTTCCAAAAATAATGGATAAATAATAAGCTGACTGTCATGATGCTTTCTGATTGAGTCGGTCTACTTGGATCTCTTAGGCGGTCCTGGTAAATTGTCAATGCTAACATCCTGATCATTCTCTGCCCTCAAGATATTCATGTTGTGAATATCCATGCTTGGAAAAAGTATTGTACCTTTAATATGTCTCTGCCTGCTTCAGGAATTGTTTTATTCACTCTGACTCTTACCATGAAAGTTCCCTGTTGCTTATGATTTTTCTCTCCGTCAGGCAGACCTTGCAATGTGTCTGATATGCTGGAAGATCTGGTTGCGGCTGCAAGACCTCTAGCTCATAAGCAGAAACGCACAATGGAACTAAGTGAATTCTCACAATTCTTAGAAGTTGCTGTAGAAGAATCTGATTTGCGCCGGGCACTGAGCAACCTTATCGAAGGTGCACTGTTACGTACGCATGTTGGTGGCAAGATTCAAATTGTATCTATGGGAGCACCAGCTGGTGGTGTTCTTGTGGTAATAGATGATGATGGCCCTGATATGCACTACATGGTAATGATAGCAAATTTCCCTTCCTGCATGTTTTCTTGAATTTAAACTTCCAACTTTTGAGGATTCTTAGTATATTTGCTGTTTATTACATGTCCACGTGCTTGGACTATGGACCTTGTTACTGGTTTGGAGAACCCCTTGCATGTTCCCACTTGTTTTATGAAAAACATACTTAAAAGTGTCTTCTAGGTCACCGTATCTGCATTGCATCATTGGCTTCTGCCTAGATCACCCAACTCAAATATGGTTATATGACCCATTTTCTAATTGCAAGATCCCAACCTTCTGTGGACATGGTCATTGATCTGGACCATGGTTTAAACGTGCCGTTCCTTATTTTGGCCGAATAAAACTCTGTTTTCCGTTTTTCTCTGAATATATGGCAACAAAAGAATAAAATGATTTCACTGATCCATTTCCTTTCTATGATGTGCAGTTGTGCACTTAGTACACATTTTAGGAGGATTAGAAGAGTTAACGTATAACGAAGTCAACCCTATCAGATAAAGCAATGTTACGTAGACAGCTCCTTGCTGCCACATTCAATGCAACTAAATAAATCATAGGGTGACCCTAGGTTTGTCTTATTTTGAATTCGAGGGTAGAAAAGTGGTGTCTAAGGATTGGTGTCCCAGTTGCACGGTAGAAGAAGGAAAGGAGAAAAGGGCTAGTACTCACTTTTATTTTGCATAAATAATCTTCTTGAAGAGCAAGCTACTGTTTTGAACCGGAGAATATATGATATATGTATTACAGTGTGGTATTAGAATAACACTGGAACTCATTTATCTTTTAGTTGTGCCTGAGTGCATTTTATGGCTCCATTTTCTTGCAGACACAGATGCATTCTGTCACACCATTTGGTGTAGATCTCTTCTCTGAAGGTATGGTAGAAGATAACATGACATGGAACTTTGTTGCTGGTCTGACAGTTGCACGTGAAATACTGGAGAATTATGGTTGTGTGGTTCGCATCATGTCGCCCCGGACGCCTGACGCTGCGGTTGGGGCAGGTGGAACTCGTATAGAGCTCTGGTTGCCTTCTCATCCAGATGCATCTGGCTGAACCAGTCCAACTCAGCACCGTAACATGAAATTGAGCTTGCACAGCGCAGGACGTCAAAAGTAAAAGAAATAGGTCTGCATCACTGCTTAAAATTTCTTTACATCAGGTGGTGATTGTATTACAGGTTTTTCTCTATATATTGCCTAACTTCTAAAGGGATCGATGTATATTTATCTGTATATAACATGCTTCTGGGGTTTTTTTTTTATTATATGCCAGTGCACAGCTGTATGATATATGGTTCCTCTCTCAAAACTCAAAAAGGTTGCTCTCCTCTTCCTCTCCTATTTCTTTATTTCTGATGTGCTATTTGTTTATAATTTTTTTTTTAATTTTTTTTTGGTGGAGGCAGTTAGCCTACATCTGTTGCATATCCTTGGCGTACAGCGGTAGATTTTGCAGTGTCAAGGCAATGTTGAATTGCCCAATGACGTACAGAAGTGTTGTCAAAAAAAAATGGTCTCTCCTGGGAGATTCCATTTGTAGACATCCAAAAAGAGCTTTCACATATCTACCCTGTACCAGATTATATTTCCTATTCCGTATATGAAGGACAAGAGCCAGAGGGAAAAAATTCAAGCCAAACTGGCTAATCAGCAACAGGGCCCAGCAGGATACGCCGCAAATTTGCTACAAAAAAGTTAGGTAGCATTCATCAAACCGCCAACCACCACCACACCCCCTCGCAAAAAAAAAAAAAAAAAAAAAAAAAAAGACTTGGGCCAGGCGGCCCAGGCCAGTTTGGGTTTGATTCGAAGTGGCTTTGGACGGTTTTCCCGCTAATGCGTGTATGACTTGTGAGTCTGTGACTCTTTTTATTTTTATTTTTTGGGGGGGTGACTGTCAATTGACAACGAGGATTTTGACCATTCAAAGTATATCGATACATGTTTGGATGTAATTTAATTTGAGTGATCAAGATCCTCATTCATTGCTGATGGATCACTAGAGAAGATTTGGGTCCTGTAATAACATCAAATATGAAAAAGCCAGGTGGTGCAGCCGTCCCATGATCTCATTGTCGTCCTTTTTAATTCCCTTTAATGGGAAGGACGACCAATACCATGACAGTAAGCAAGATTGGGTTCACCCAAGCCTGTTCATCAAATGGGGTTCAACTCACCACACGTCACACATACGTCTCATGAAATATATTATATGTAATCTGGAAGCCAGATTCCCTTTTTTTAAGCTAAAAATCTGGAAGCCAGATTCAGAACCAGATATTCAATCACATGTTCCTGGTTCGTACTACGTAGTACGTAAATCCATCCATCCATTCATCCATTGTTGATGTTTGGCCCACTGCTGGACGGACAGGTGATTTCTATCCATCTCCATCGTCAAACCCATTCGAAGAAGACTAGAAGTTGGCGTGTGGACGGGTATGACGGAGTCACAGTTGCGGAGTTACCGCTTCTCCTGTTGGAACTGTGAAGAAGTTTTATTATAATCATATCATAACTCCATCGTCGTCGTCGTCATCATCATCATCATCATCATCATCATTGATCGTTTCGTTTTATAATATCTGAATTCAGAAACCGCGGCCAAATGCGTATGAATGACCAATGGTAACCGACAAAAGGCGTTTGAACGACAACCGATTTTCCTTATTCAAATTAAAGGTATGTCTTTTTACTTATATAAAAAGTTAAAATTAAAAATGAAATCTCATACCTGTCGCTCTCTCGTGCTGTGTGACAGTTTCCCATCTCAGGTCTCAAACCAAAGTTAAAAAAAGAGATGAAATTTTAAAGCAAATCTCATGCCCCACTCTCTCTCTCTCTCTCTCTCATAGCGCACGGTTCTTTTCTGTATATAATGAAAGAAAAGTTCACGAGAAAATAGAGATCCTACTTTTTCCGTAAATTCCAGCGAATTTATCCTACAGAGCCAATATTCTCTTCTCCGTTTCTTCTCATCCACCCGAGACAGAGATAGAGAGAGAATTTTCCCCAGAGGCCCTTCCCCGACCTCGCTCCCTTCTCGTGGGTGGGTGTCAGACTTGTGGGTTCATCGTTTCGTTTCTCGAGGAGTTATAAGGCAAAACAACTAACTGTTCACGAAGCCGGGGAGTTGAAGTTGCTCCACAGGCAGTCCTCCACTCGTATTTTCCGGGTGCCTCCAAGTGGGAGTGCTGTTTCTTGTGAGTTTGCAGAATCGAATCCGTTGGCTCATGTAAGTGATCTCGCACTTATTTTTTTCTTAGGGTTTGGCCGGCAAGGATTTCGTGCCTTGCTGCTGCTCTGAGGCACCCATAGTTTTTAAATGGATTGAGACTTCAGTCTTTCTGTTTTCCTAATCTAATTTCTGTCATTAGATTTATTATGTTTCTCTTATAGGGGTAGATCTCTCTACATCCACTGATGCATGCGCGTTGCTTATAATTGACATATGTATCTGCTTTTAAATTTCTATTTTTTTACTAGCGTTCTGAAATATCCGGTTTGTTGATTCTATTCATTCCACCGTACCCCTTTTGATCCTTCTGTTCTACACGGCAATTCTGTATGTCCAATTTTGTACTATCATCGATATTTTTTAGTTTCAGATTCACACATTCGGTATCTTTGTGATTAGAATGTACAGCTGTTCGTCTTAATAGGTTTACTGTTTACTGGGAATCATGTTCTATGATACTAACTCAATTAAAATTTTTTTTTATATTACTTTCTGCTTTTATGTTGTTTCCTTTTATTTTTGTTGGGTGGGATTGGGCTGGAGGCGCTTACTTGGTTGCCCGTTCAAGCAGTTACTAGTTCGGGAAGTGAATTAGTGTACATTGACCCTACCTCCACCATTCGGGTATTTGGTTTGGTCAAAGATATTAAACGGTTGCTTGAAGTTACACTTGCAGGGGGTGATGCACATGTTAGATTCAATAAAATTACTCATACAGGCCGTCTTAGGTTTAGAGTCTGCTGGGTTGTTCCTTAAATGGATGTAAGGACTCTTCTAGGTTGTGTACTTCGAGTTCCTTTTAAAGATGGTGAAGATGTTTCAGGGAGGGGTCTAACCAATCTGAGATTTGATCTTATCGACTGCAAGAGGCATAATTTCTTACATGAATTGGTGATCCAACTGATTTTTCTTTTCCTTCGGGGAATGGGGAAGGAGATAACTGGATGTCCATACCTTCTTTAGGTGGTTGTTATCTTTTAGCCTATTAATCATGTTTCTGGTCGATATTGTTTGGTGGCCATATTTGCTTCTTATTGAGACCGAACTAGGCTAAAATTTCTCAGCCTTTGAGTGCATTCATAGTCAATTAGTCCAATTTTGGCAGGGATATTTCAATTTCTAGCTCTGTATTTGTCAATTTGTGGTTTTGTATACAGTTTAAAATATTTTATTGCTTTCACATTTGTCTACTTATGCTTTTTAATCGTATTGCATGGTCTATTACTATTTTAATTTCCATTGGAAAAGTACCAAACATTAATTTCTCACGTAGTTTTTTATTACTTCAGGTCCTTTCTTCTTTGTTCATTTCATTAATCTTCATGGAGACCTGCATTTTGGACCATTCACAACAACAGCCTTGTTAAGCAATGTGGAATAACTCCTGGTTGCTGGGTTGTAGCTTCTATTGTTGCGATTATATAATTTGTAGATTGTATTCGTCCAAAAAAATACTAGGGTCAGAAGATTGTGACTAAAATGGGAACCATCACACGCAGGTTCAGTCCAGCATCCACTTTTTCATGATAAAGTGCTCATTTTTTTTTTCCTATTATGTATAGTCTTTTGAAGTGAAAGCAACTCTTATCTTATTCCATGTTTGGCCTTTCTGTTGGTGTAGTGGAGCTGTAAGAAAACCAAATGAGACCATGAGGCTTATCATTACAACTTTTATTGGAGTGGTATTTGGATTCTTGGTTGGAATATCCTTTCCCACGATTTCATTGTCTAAGGTACATAAATTTGCTTATCATCTTTTGTCTGTGATATAGATTCTCCTTATATATCATATGCTGTTGTTGATCAAAAGGGAGGGTAATTTTTTCTCATGTGTTTGAATTTTGGCAGCTGAACTTCCCATCCAGCCTTTTACCATCCATTGATCTCTCGTACATTGAGGACAAGAATTCAGGACTTTCAACCCAGACATTTTTGCACCGAGCGTGGTCTTCTGTAAAGGGTAATAGAAGCAGCCCAAGTCATTCTCAAAATTTAAATGACACTTCAAAGGTATTCCACACCCCCCTCTTTTTTTTTGGTTAATCTAAGGTGATTTATAAGATCATTCCATGTCTTATAATTGATATGCGATGGAACTGCTTGATTATCTCTGCTCCTCATAAAATGCATGCTTTAGATGACAGGCTCATTCTTGTTATAACTCTTACATGATTACATATAAAAAAGAGAAAGAGAGAAAACCTTGTCTTGTTATCTTCCATTCTGTGTTTATGAGTTGGAAGTACTGTTGTTTGACTGGTCAATTTCCTTTTGATGGACAATTCTCTATTTTCAGTGGAATAACTTTAAGATCCATCAATCAGGGAATTTAATCCTAACAGTTAACAGTTCAGAGTATGGAACCATATTTGCTATTTTAATGTGTTCCTTTCCCTAACTTTTGGAGTAAAAAATATTTATTTTAATGATGTAAGAAGATATTGTGCGAAGGTTAAAAAGCATAAACTACTTGCTGTGAAGGATCGGGGTTGGGGGATGATCTCAAATCCATACCTCATATGACCCTGCGAGGTGGGACTTGCAATGGGTCATGGTCCTTTTTACAAACCTTAAGAAGGTTTTATTATTTTTATTTTTATTTTTATTTTTTTGTGTTCTTGTGTCATTTGGTTGTAGAGTTATGTTTGTCTGCATTAGGTTTGAAGCGCTATAAGAATATAAAGATGCTAAGAATAGTGCCATGATATTTTTTCTCCATCTCCCTTTATAGTGTTCGCATTTGCCTTTTTTTCACATAAATTTCTAGGGTGATGGTAATTATAGCTGATATTTTAATATGTCTCTACCTTTGTTCCTTAGATGATTTCCAGCTTAGCTCTCTGGTTGGAAATTCTGATAGGCAATAGGCTGCCAGGATAAGTTGATAAGAAAAAGAATGGAATGAGAATCTAGGATTTTGATGGGATTCCACTTGGTCCAGCAGCAAGGATTTTGCTGTGAAGTGAATTCATTTTTTCTAGATTGAATATGATTTTTAAAGTCATTCACTCTACTGATGATTTCTGATAGAAATGCAAGGTCCTCATCGATACTCTTCTGACCAATTAAATGTGTCTTCCTCTAACAGTAATTGCATGGTACGATATTTCTGGACCTGAACTTTAAATTTTCTGACTTCCGAGGATTTGATGGTGTACAGCATTATTGCATTCTATGATGCAACCTCCTCCTTTTGATTGACTATCTGACTTCTGAACTGAGTCTAGATTATGGTTATGCAAATTAATCAAAGACCAGTTCTTTAGATCTTTTCAAGATGGTGGAAGTAGCTTTCTTCTTTATTTTATTTTATTTTATTTTTCGGCCTAATGGACACTTCTAATATTGATGCAATAGCGCATGACTTTGAATCGGTTATTGAGTAGCATTGGTAACAGATCAAACTGTTCTAATTGTTACTCTTCACCTCTCATTTGTAAGTTCAGGTGTTAGTATGTTTTGAGTTATGCAACATATTATTTTGTGAATTGTGAGAACTTTTACTCGAAAAGAGGTAAAAGCAGGTGCAGGAAGTGCATGATCACCAAGACAAGTGATCAGCCAACTAAGCTGTCATAGCGCAAAATTACCATTGAAAATAACCAGTCCAGCTCTCTTGAACATTAGCAAAACCTGGGTCAATTGCGCACTCACAATCATGCTGTACAATGTTTGTCTTCAAATGTCATTGGAAATTTCTACTCCTGTATCGACCCATTGGATGCTGCCCTCTGTTGTTTTTTGGAACTTCCCTGGCATAGTTTCCCTTGTTCCTGTTCCCAGCAGAGGGATTTCCAACTGGGAACCTTGGGATTGGGGGGGGGGGGGGGAACTATTCCTGGTCCAAAATTTCCTTTCATGTCATCCATTGCTGAGAATGGAGCTTGACTTGGAGTTCACCACTTCAGGGACTATTTTGCAGCCTTTATATGCTTTGCTTGTGGAAGCATCACTATAGTTGAAAATCCATGCCTATTGGAATCCCTTAAGATTACCCAAGATTGTATATCAGGTACCAATTTAGATTATTTTCTTCTAGTTTCTTTCTCAAAGAAAAAGATGTAAAATCCCAGATTCTGGAGAATGTAGATATCCATATCTTAGTTTTTGTCACATTTAAACTGTGGCATGTGTTAGTTGTGAGCCCACCTTAGATGCCACTACTTGTTTATTGAGTTTTCTTATTTTGAACAAGTGTTCTTACTTCTTTCTTAGTGGACTTAGATGAGCTCATTTCATATCTCGTTTTAATAGGTGGTACAGTCTGTGATTCTTGGCTGGAGGAGAAGTGACACTTCAACATGCAACACAATCCCCCCTCATTTTAGTCACATATTTTCTGCATGAATTATTTGTTTCTTGAATTTGGCAATAAAGCATGGGAGTTAAAGGCAAGTTCATACGGAAGTTGCTGAGATACCTTAATGGTGTTCCATCTACAAATATAATAGAATAATTGTTCAAAGCCAACATACTAATACTTCTTCCGTCATCTAAAAGAGGAAAAGGGTTAGCAAGTAAACATTTACAATTAGATGATACATGTGTTGTTCTAGCTTTTATTTCTTTGTGGGGTAAAATGAAGGTCCTTATTTTATCTGTGTATTATCGTAGGCAGTGGTAGGTTGAGAATCTGAAGTTTCTATGCCATTGATCAAACGTGTTTGGAGTAAACCCTGACCTGTGTAGGACCATTTTTAATATATACCATGTTTGTGTTCAGTAGCAATGCCTGCTTAATGAAGTAAATTCATAAAGAAACTAGTTTGTGTTTTATCTTTTTACATTTTGGTTGCTGACTCTTGCTGCAACCTTGTGATCGTGTTTTTAGTTGTGGGTTCCAACAAATCCGCGGGGTGCAGAAAGGCTGCCACCAGGCATTGTTGAAGCTGAGTCAGACTTCTACCTACGTAGATTGTGGGGTAAGCCTAGTGAGGTATGTATCTTCTCTGTAATCTCTATCTGAAAGATGTAATATGTGGATTTTAAATAGCATCTTTTGTCTTTCAGAGAATCTAGATTGCTTTTAAGTCAGACTCTGACTCTCTATGCTAAGGACTTGTCGTGTAGTAGTTGTGGTCTTCTGATTGATCTGTACATGGGAAAATACCAAATGCTAATTGTGAATAAGAGGAAAGAGGGAGGAAGTGTCCTTGACTTATTTTGATACGATGAGTTATGGCCATAGCACAGGAAATAAGTATTTAGTCTAAGGGAAGCATTAGGGCCGGGAAGCATGAGTTCTGGCCACTGGAACTGAGAGAGACTTCTTCATGAAGCAAAATGAGTGGCAATGGACATGCAAATATAGAAACCTTGTTATTGAAAAAGAAAAAGAGATTCCTACGTAGTAGAACAACAGGATGCCTGTTAAATAACCAACCCAAACCTGAAACCGCCAACCAATACAAAGTAACAAAACATAGTCTGATTGTGGCTGCAAAGCAAATTAAGTCCCAAAACACATTTCTTGTAGCCCTTGCTTGCAAGTCTTTTCCAATTGCGGAGTCTAATGGAAACAGATCAGCATTGAAGTTGATATGTCTTGGATCCTCTTGAGAAATTAGAAAATTACTGGGGCTGTACTGCACCCTGCAGCATCCAACCGATAATCAAGCTAAATCACCCTCTACCAACTATAGTTCCCATTAACTTTTAAGTATACTAGAAGCTTACTAGAGTATCAGTTAGCTCAGGGCCAGACAAAAATCCTTAGTTTCTGTGATATTCAACTCTTGAAGCATGCACTATTAATTTCGAACCTTCGGGTGGTTGATCAAGTTGCTCTTGCAGGACCTTACCATCAAGCCGAAATATCTTGTAACCTTCACTGTTGGTTATGATCAGAAAGCAAATATTGATGCTGCTGTTAAAAAGGTGAGACTGGGCTAACGAAAATCTTTCTCTCTCTCTCTCTCTCTGTTAATTGTGCTTCACCTTCAGTTCTCAGAGAATTTTTCCATCCTGTTATTTCACTATGATGGTCGGACGAGCGAATGGGATGAGTTTGAGTGGTCGAAGCGTGCTATCCATGTTAGTGTACGAAAGCAAACAAAATGGTAAGGAACTCTACCTATTCCTCCCCCCCCCCAAAAAAAAAAAAGGTAAGGAACTGCCGCTGCTTCAGAATTCTAGTTCCAAATTCGGTAGTGGTAGATTGATTTTATAGTTTATACTTAGATCATGTCCTCCATGTGGTACTTAGTTATTTTCGATTTAAATGCCTGATATCATTGGAAAATGGTTGAAGGTGGTATGCCAAACGTTTTTTGCATCCGGACATCGTAGCGGCATATGACTACATATTTATCTGGGATGAAGATCTAGGAGTTGAGCATTTTAATGCAGAAGAGTGAGTGTGAAACATATAATTTTCATGTGATCACTTTCTGACTGAGGTACTGAGTTTCTTTTTTTTTTTTTTTTAACTTATCCCAACTCCAGATACATAAAATTGGTTAGGAAACATGGTTTGGAGATTTCACAGCCTGGGTTAGAGCCGAATAGAGGGTTAACATGGCAGATGACAAAGAGAAGGGGTGACCGTGAAGTTCACAAGTAAGAATAAAAGATCCTTTCTTCCATATCACTGCTCTCCACCTTCATTTTATGTTTGTTAAGATGCTTGGTTTACATTCTTCTATTTTTTACCTGCTTCTACCAGAGAAACAGAAGAGAGACCGGGTTGGTGCTCGGACCCACATTTGCCACCCTGTGCAGCGTATGGAAAGATACTACTTTTATTGCTTTTGCATTTGAATCTCCTCCCCCCAACCACGACCCCCACCCAAAAAAAAAAAAAAGTATTCGTTATCCTTTTAAAATAAATAACCTTATCAATTCATACTTGTGGCAGATTTGTGGAGATCATGGCAACTGTGTTCTCTCGAGATGCGTGGCGCTGTGTGTGGTATATGATTCAGGCATGAAGCATTTTGACATTCTGTAAATATATAGATGTTGTCAATCCAATGATTCCCTAGAAAATTTCATTATTCTAAATGCCTTATTGTATTTTGCTGCAGAATGACTTGGTTCATGGATGGGGCCTTGATTTTGCTCTTAGAAGATGTGTAGATGTCAGTGATCCTCTTTCCTGCATATCCTTCATGGATTGAATTATTAATTTAAATTTTGTTGCCTGTTACTAAACTTGTGCTTTTGCATTTCATATTCCTGTAATAGCCTGCACACGAGAAAATAGGAGTTGTAGATTCTCAGTGGATTGTTCATCAGACTGTTCCGTCGCTTGGTAACCAGGTAAGATTGTGAGAAAAAACTATCAGCCCTCTTCATTTTTGAGGTTTTGAAATTAAAATTTATATCTGTTATTCTTTTCACAGGGGGAAGCAAAAGAAGGGAAGGCTCCATGGGAAGGGGTATGTTATCACTTCTGTCAAACCACCGTGATATTTGTTGGGTTTTGATTTATTTGTTGTATGTTCTAATATGGTATTGCTGATTCTGAGTTTTTCAGGTGAGGGAAAGATGTAGGAAAGAGTGGACAATGTTCCAAGGTCGATTGGCACAAGCAGACAAGACATATTTAATGGAAATGGGAATTGAACCACCCAATTCAACAGCTCGTTAGGGGTGGATCACGATGACAGCAATAGAAACTTAGATCTACTGTACAACCATCATCGATGATGTTCGCTAGATTTGGAAAGAAATAGAAGCAAACCATTACAATATATGTAGAGTAGAATTTACCAATAATTATTTATTTTTAAGTTTGGTAAATCTGTTCGTGACCCAGACTGACACAGTTTCAGAAGTTGTAAATGTACCCTCTTTTCTATCCGTGGTGGTTAAGACAAATTGATAAACTCTCAGAAGACCATCCCAAATTAGTGGAGCTAAGATACCGTGAGGCTGAAAATTACTTGGGTATGAAGTAGCTAGAAATTTTATAAATAACTCACGGTAACCTTTTCTTTTTTGTTTTCCTGTAATTTTTGGATGTTAAGAGAAGAAATTTTTTGAAATGAATTAGAGACGAATAGACACTTGAATTTTTCCACTTCCATCATTATTTTGTGCTGTTTTTTCTTTTCTTGACATTCAAATAGCCTTGTGTGGAGCAGCAAGCTACCCATCAGATAAGAGAAATGGAACCCATTGAAGCCGTGATCTGCAGTTGTTCTTCATAGCATCTCTCTCTTATTCAACACATCAACTACTTGGATGAAGAGCAGATATGGAGTTTTAGTATGAGAATACAAGTTTTGAATTTTGGATTTAGTAGAGTAAGTTTATGCGTAAAGAATTGGATCTTTTTACTTGGAATGTGTTGTATTTATTTGCTAGGCATCGGGTGATGTAAGCTTGGATTTGTCTATGGGGGAGGATTGGCACAATCGGCTATTGGCTAACTGCTATATTACCATAATTGTCATTCTTATCTCAAATCTTTCGCCCAACTAAGTCAGCTGTCGTGTGGGCTGGAAGTGCATAATAGATAAAGAAAATTGGAGTGCACCGCATCTCAATCCTGATTATCTCATGGTCGATTGCAGTCATGCGAGTTAAAAGTCATTGGATGAAGATCTCTAGGGAGTCCTCCAATCATGATTCCGAGATCTTTGTAGTTGGATGATGATGCCAATTGATTGTGTGCTGTGGATGAGGGGATGATGGGGATCGCTGTGGATCCCGATTGTGATCCCGTATTATTGCCGTCAACTTCCGAAGTGGCAGTGAAGTGGTAGTCTACACGTGACTAACCACATGTCGGTCACATGTCTTCTTGTGGTTGGAACACCTGGCAATTCTCATAATGGGCAAATAGAATCACAATGATTACTAGGTTTTCTTTGGTTTGTATTATATAATGTATTATGAGTAATAAATAATGATCGTTTGGTACCACTAAACATAATATATTATATAATGAGAAATATAAACAACCACCTAATAGATTATTCTAATAATGATAAACAACTACTCACCTATTTGTAGATAATGAATTATATTGATTTATTTTAATTATAAATAAACATTATAAATCATACCAAACAATCATAAATTTTATAATATATTATATAATACAATATATAATACAAACCAAAAAGAGACTAAATCTTGAGCAATATGGTAATGTTAACGCCGCAGAGGAGAAGTGGAAGGAAAACGAAAAAAGAGAGGGAAAATTTGAATTTGCGGTTGGCTTTTCTCAGTTCAATATTCGTCGTTGTCCGTCGGCCATGGCGTCCGCTGCTTGGGAGGAAGAAGAATGGGAGCTGTGCTACGATGGCGGTTTCGTTTTCAAGAGGAAGAAGAGAAAGCAAGACTCGAGCGCCTCTGCTCCCGCACTACCGACTTCGGATCCGGAGGCAGAGCAGAGGCAGCTTAGGGAGCGGAGGAAGAGGGCGTTGCTAAAGTTGAAGGATCAGTACCAGAGAGAGTTGGATCAGTGGCAACGCATGTCCCACAAGCTTCAGGCCATGGATAATAGGGCCCAAACACAACCATCTCCTTTATCATCGTCCTCCATGGAGTCTGCTAAGCCAGCGCCCCCGGAATCTGAGTCCGCTTGCCGCCAATTGATCGACGACTTACTCATACAGGTTACCTTCGCATCATCATCCCCTGCGAAAATAAAACCCCTCCATGTTTTTTCGTTTATCTTCTCTTAGTTACAGAAACGGAATAAGATTCGGTCCTCTGTGCTTACCCTCTGATATGGAAGCAAGCAGGGAGCTTTCGTAGTTAAACCGATCTACATTAATACCTAAAATGCCATAGAATTCAGGATCTTGGGGCCAATTTGGAATTCCGGCAAACATGACACTTCGTGCTTCCTTCGGGAATTGGCAAGGAAAAATAGACTTTGGAAGCTGTTAAAAGGGGTGTGGAAGAAGAAAAACGAAAATGTGGATTATGTCTACTCTTTATTCACGCACTCTTTCTTAGGTATCCTCTAAGCCAAGAGTATTACAGTAACTGATTTAAGAATTTAACGTTGCAGGCAGAAGCACAGGAAGCCATTCTTCAGGATCTTTCAAACGTTTGTGACATGATTGCAACCTTGTGTAAGGCGCAAGAGGAACGCCTAAACCAGTCCCTCATCGATCTTCCAGTATGGGCCACCTCTCGTGCTCTCATGGCTTATTTCTCTGATGACTGATTTTGACTTTGTCTCTCGCTCTTCTTCTTCTTCTTCTTCTTCTTCCTCTTCCTCCTTCCCCCCTATTGCCACATCAAGCATGAATTTTGAGGGGCTAGCGCCAAGCCCAAAATGATATGTGTATAGACGTATTTTCGTTAATCAGGATGTTATGCGTGGATTTTGTTTTGTAAAGGGTTGGTTCTGCTTTTCTTATGCTTCTGTTTTTGTGTAGGATGCTCATGTTGTTTCTCTTGATTGCAATCTTGGCAGTCGCTTTGACAATGAGATCTCATCAGAGAGAGAGAGAGAGAGATGAGACTGGAAATCAGTTCTGCCTCTTTGTCTGGACTTTAAGATTATAATAAATACACGAATTGATATACATTGCCTCAACTACAAAGGAGGAATCTAGACACTTCCCCCACTATTGCCTGAGGGCAAAGACCCCTTCCACCCATTTAACGCTTTTCAGAACTCCATTTACAGGTAAAATGCCTCAGAAAATGGTTGATAGGACCAATTGCTGGAAGAACTCAGCCCTCTGGCTTCTTTCTCTGTAGTCCTGTTCTGGAGCTTCATCTGATGTAGAACGCTCCAAGCTGCAACAAAACAAAGTGTCAACCAAATCCCAACACCTCCAACATCAGTCTTAAATATTGAACAACTTTTTTGACCTGAAAATCATTTTTCCTAATTAGTTTCAATTCGATTACCAAGATGTTTCAAGCCATAATATAATAGGACTTGCAATGTAGCAGGCCTGCAACATTTTACCAAATTTACCAATTCTATTTAAGCACCAGATTCTTGTATTTTGTTCATTGCAGTCAACTAGAGCCCATCAAGAGCCTCAGCAAGTTCACCACTGCAGAGCATTGGGCACTTCGCCAATTCTAAGATGTTACGACGACAACAGCACGAGAATTCAGATCCTATAAACTGCTATTCTGTCCATAAAATCATCATTTTGGAAAATTTCCAAAATCCTAGGTTCCATAGATTTGTGGGATCCACTTATGCCCTTCCATAGCAAGTTCTCAAATCATTTTCCATAACCACCTCAGTATTATGTATTTCCCTTCCATAGTTCCACCAAGTGACATCAAGCAATGAGTACAGGACTTCTAATCCTCAACCTCATATTTAGCCTCATTTTCACATGGCACCAAGGGCTGTCTATTTCCCAGAATCTACACACCCATTATAGGAAAAAAAAAAAAAAAAAAGAGGGTGGGGGGTGGTTATTTTGAAAGTTTACTAGATTTGTGATTGCCAGACCCTTTTTCTCTTTAGGATGACAGACATTCTCCACTGAACATGATAAAAACTGACCTCAATCTGATCTACAAGGCCAAAGAGAATTTAATTAAATTCACGACAGCTGCCAGAACCATAAATATAGGCAATAAGTAAGACTACTTAATTTCTAGTTTGGCTTGGCTAAGCACAATTCCCCAACAACTGTATCCACACTTTCATGTGCTCAGTTTCTTGTCCACCATTTCAAGAATGGGGTCCTAAATTGTTATGTCAAAGGATCCCCATGACAGGCACACCCAAACCTGAGGATGGAAGAGAGCTTACCCTGAGATATATACGCCTTGGCTTCCAAAGTTCCAATGAGCAGCACTGAAAGAAACTATGTTATCATCTACAAATTGTAAAAAGGAAATAATAGCCCTCCCCCACTTTGCAGCCTTCCAATAAAGCCCTTCCTCAGATTTTGCTATAAGTCTACTAAAAGCTTCAGCGACTAGAGGGCAACTAAGAAGTCATATCGGATCCACACACCCCAATTACAAGGATTGCAAGGCCAAATAATAGCCAGCATGCATCCAATTTCTCCATCTCACGTGACAACCTAATCTCCCTGACAAAATCTGTAAAATCCTGGCTTATATGATCATTAGCTTTCCCCAAATCAATTGCATGAACAAAACAAAGGAACTACACTTCTGATTTAAAATTAGAACAATGTTTTGCAATTAAAGCAACCTTGAGAATTCAACAGCGTGCTGTGAAGGCTCTTGATGCCGTGGAATAACTGCTACTTATTGAATATTTCTCCCATTACCCTTCACACCCAATGAAAAGGGTATGATTAAGATGGCTAGCCCAGATTTCTAGTGTTACATTGGTTTGCTAGAACTGCTTTGAGCTTGACAAAGCTTTACACCATTGACCAGCAGATACATGAAGAATTTCTCTCTCCAGAGGCTGGACTACCACAAATAGCCTAATACCAATCATCTTTCAGGCTACCAAATTTTCTGTGTTGTATTCATTGAAGGGATCACATACTTCCCAAGTGATAACTATCCACTCCTTTTGGAGTCTGAAGTGTTAGATGCACATCCAACTCAATGGGAATCTGATGAATTTTCTATGCATGTTGTTAAATTTTCAATTTAGACCAATCCAACAAAATA
Organism: Protea cynaroides; assembly: GCA_028583415.1. Taxonomy (NCBI): domain Eukaryota; kingdom Viridiplantae; phylum Streptophyta; class Magnoliopsida; order Proteales; family Proteaceae; genus Protea; species Protea cynaroides. The sequence continues at coordinate 6,305,657 of CM053273.1, forward strand.
TATTCGCTGTGGCTCTTTGAACCAATGGTTTAAAACTGACATATCATCATCATATGAACTGCATATGATAGAGTTTTTATTGCATCAGGGGAATTCGTCTTCCCCTGTACTTTTTGCTATTGCATTGTTCTTTCTTCTGTCTTAATATAATGTATCAGTTGTTTTGCACATCTTTTTTTTTTTCAATAAAATATTCTTGCCACTGATAGGGAAACAAGAAAATTTCCAAAATTCACTTAACCATAAGATTCTAGCGAATATTTAAACTACTACAAGTGCTTCGAATCTGGCCCGGTGAATTTATGGATATAAAAGGGCAATCAAATCAATTAATAGCTGACTTTTTGAAGTGTAGCATAAGGGTTTGAATATGTTCTGGATATTCTAAAAGTAGGATTCTGCCATGTGTATAACCTATTAATCTTGAATGCAATTGTTCGCAGGCAAACTTCATATCCATGAAATAAGCATATTACGGATCTAGTTCTCAAACTCCTCTTTTTTTGTAATATAAGTTCTCTATTGTTTAGCTGATTTATATTTCCAAAAATATTCAGATAACTCTCAATTTTCTAGGTAAGTGGCATATTCAGCAATATGAACATTTCACTATTAATACCATGAGTTTGAGTCAAAATACTAGTAGTTCACAGTCCATAATTCATCTTTGATGCAGGACCTTATGACATCAATGTTAAACTACAATAGCAATAACAGTTTTAATAAGGGGAAAACTCATTACGGCCCATGGACAAAGGATTTGGCTAATTGACCGTTTGATTAGTCGTAGATCTTATGGAGTAGCAATGTGTTAGTCAAATACCTTTCGATATATGTCCATGCATTATTGAATTTTAAGCCCTCCATATATGTTCATGAACCCTTACGCAGTCCCTAGATTTTTGAAGTTATTATTTTGCCACTTGGTGAGCTTTGTTCTGCAGTCCCTAGATTTTCAAAAATTTATTTTGCCACTTGGTGAATTTTATTGGGTTGAAACTTGATACACAGGAAGAGAACCTTGAGGACTCCCTGTCCACAAAATTTGGGCCCATCTGATCTGCCAAGTATTGGGCTGTTTCCACAGCAGGCCTTGCCGAAGGCTTTTGCTTAATAATAATAACCCTAATATACGCAGTTTCCTTTCCTTCTGGAGAGCTGTCATATTATAGAAGAGTAATACCTTTTCATGTCAGAAGAAGCTAACACATCATTTTTGGAGTGTGTATCTTGACCATCTTTGGTATCTGGAAAAATGACACTGCATAGAAACGGTGAGAGCAGTGGATCAGGTGCAGAATCGGTTGAGCTTCCCCTACCATTTGTAGAAGTGGCACTAAGAAAGGAGCTCAGTTCTCGTAGTTCTTTTCCAAGCATTGATGAACTACTAGTCCATAAGCCTGATTTTTGAGATATTCTCCTCCTCTGCAAAGAATACAATACCCAAGGAGATTAAGAATGTGAACTTCGGCTCGAGGAGTCATAACCTTCCAATTAATGATCCAAAAAAATTGCAAGATACCTTTACCAAATGCGCATGCTGCACTGTAAAATGTCCAATCATGTCCTTGCCTAAATTGCCCGCACAAACAGGGCACACCTGAAAATAGGAAAACAGAAAAATAGTTTAGAGAATTGCACGTCCATATTACAAATAAACCGAACTTCTTAGACAAACAACTGCCTAAAAAAATATTGGAACTGAAAAAGTGAATAGTATGAGGCCCAGTGGAGAATTTTCAAGCAAAACAACCATGAATTACCCTGACGAATTAAGGAAGTCTGGAAGCAAATGAAAAGGACATAGACATACTAACTGAACATAAATTATTTGCACTTGCATCACCATCTGATTTCCCAGAAGCATCTATATAAGAACCTCTAGAACTCCCGACAAAGAGGACGCATGTATCATGATACTTACATTATAGGTAGTTCATAAGACACTTCTTCCATTAACTCTTTCTTCTTATATATATATATATATATATATATATATATATATATATATATATATATATATATAAAACCCCTCAAAACTACGCTTTGTTCAATAGATAGACTAAGATATTGTCCTGGACTATGCTTTTCCTGTCTGACAGCTAATAGCATTCTTGAAGGTACGCATACTTGACACTGAACTGAATAACATTGTCCAACAAGAACATCCATACAAATGGAGTGGAAATAGGAGGAACTAGAATTCTTCAAACTAAGTGAGAGACCATGTTTAAAAAGTACTACCTTAGCAACTTAAAATATTGCATATAACTCAGAAATCATTACCAAACTACCAATCACTAAGGACATGCTTCTTGCTCTAGAAATAGATGATGCAGAATTGAGTTCACATAAAGATAATCTCCAGAACCCCTGCTCCACCCCGCAATGCACAGAAAAGGTAATTTTGTCTCACAGTAAAGCAGCAGTAAGGTGATTCCTTCAAAATTAAGTCCTATGGATGGGTATAGGAGCATATGTTGCTAGGCTAATTAAAAATGCCAAACGATTAATTCTGAAAATATAGCCTCCCCATGGTTGGCAAGTTTATTCATTGGACAGGACTTCCAAAAACCAGAGGAATTTAATTTCCAGTTTGAAGAAAATCAATGAAGACGAACCATAGTAAAAAATAAGTAACGAATACCATACGTACCGCATTTTTTACATCAAAGCAATGCTCTTCTTGTAGATGGGCACAAAGCACCGGAAGTTCTATATCCACATAACAGAAGGGGCAGGGGAAGCAAGCCATTACATCATCATCTACTTCAGAATCATCCAAGCTCAAACGGTTTTCTGTTGGGTATCAGAAAAATAGTTAAATCGATATGGTAATCCAAGTTTAACCTCCCACAAGAAGAAAAAAAAAAATGGTGATCCAAGGACATAATTAATAAACTTCATATTAAAGCTTTGCACAGCCATATTAAGACATTGTCAGCATTTCAACCCCCCACAAATAAAAATTATTTCCCCCCCAAATGAGGGCCCTCAAGGTTTGTGAGAATCATTTTATGGGATTCGAACAAGTAAATGTAAAAATAAGAGCGGCCCCTAATTTGCATGGCGTTTACAAATAAAATAGATGACTTATTTCAAAACGGTTCCCTATCCTATCACACAACCTGAACCACTGAAAGCGTTTGACACTTGCATCTTGCGGAAGAAGACGATGGTGTCAGTCCAAAACGACACTTCAGTCTAAAAAATAAAAAAAAATAAAAAACAATTATAATTCACAGTAGAACTCTGAACTTAACTCTGATAAGTTCAGAGTTCAGGTAGAACCTCACTCCCTCCGAGAGCGCCAAATGGGAGACAGAGAGAGTGGAGAGATTATATTTCAGAACTGCCATTAAAAAAAATAAAAATAAATAAGGACAGATTGATGATTAGTTAAACCAAAAGATTAAAAATTTGGGGAAAACGAAAGTTCAGAAGCAAACCCCAGAGGAAATGGAAAGATGAGGAAGAAAAGGTGGTTGTCTGTGTACCAGAGTTGAGTCTGGCAGCGTGCATAGCAGTGAGTTGCTTGGCGGAGTAAACAGTAGAAGCCCAGAAATCGACATCCATGGCGTTGGCTTTCCTTGTGAATTAATCTTCCCCGGCGACGACTAAGAGAGTTTCAATGCCGTCCTCTTGGTCTCTCGTTCTCTCTCTCTAATCTCTAGACTGCCACTCACTCCTTCCTTAACAATAAATAAATAAATAAATAAATAAATAAATAAATAAATAAGCGGCAATGCGGCATGATAAAACTGAAAGCTTTCCGGGCACGGAAAAGATGGAAAAAGATGACACGTGTTATAGACAACACGCCTGACAGTGCTGTTAAATGACTCTCTCAAGCAACCACATCACATCACACGTTTACGATAATAGTATATTTATAGAGTCCCATATTATATTCGTGACAGTGTATGTACACGCGAATCATCCGAATATCATGCATGTATCCATCAGTCTTCATGCGTCGGATATTCTAATTCAATGGACAACTGACGTAACCGAACCACACAAATAATTCCCGATCCTACTCATAAACCATAATTACTAAAACTTATACTATCATTCCAAAAAAACATATATTTTTCTACATATATTTCATTTCAAATATTTTTTTTTATATAAAGAATCATATTAACACGTGTCATTTTTATTTAAAAAACGTTATTTTGTTTTTTAAGAACAGTATTATTATAAATGTGTCACTCATCTTTGTCATGATCTACAATGCAAGCCTATAGATTACATATCAGCCGTTGATACTATTTCCTATGTGGGACCAACCATGCATATGGGATTTTTTTTTGGTTATATCACATATGGAGTTTGCATGGCATTCTTTAGTAGAAGCAGTTGGGCGAACTCCTTTTAAAATGTTCAATCCCTCTTGTTCTTTAATAAGATTTCTGTTTACCAAAATATAAAAAAAAAACTTCTTTTAAAAAGCCACTATTTACAATGTAAGACAAAATGGAATCACATATGTTAGTAGCCTAGTAGGTATGGATGGTTGAACGGTAAAGAAATTATCTTAATCGTCTCTCTCCATTCTTATTGCATCGAACTTTCTCCATTGCCGATGTATCTCTCCAGCCACAACCCATCATCTTCTATTTTTGACAATAATCATATCACCGATGGCAAAACTTATGCCAATGGTGAAGGGCACCACCGGATAAATCTTTTCCCTTGTCCAAGCTAGCACAGAATAAACCATCACTTCTGCCAAAAATACGATAGATGCAGGCTAGTGTGGTAGGTTGTAATCCTTAATTTGCAACAAAGTAAAATATTTTTGTATCTTTGTCACCACCAAGTTGCTTCACATCGAGCAACCTTCTCCACCACAACCACCACCAGCAACACCACCATAGGCCATAGGCCTGCTCTTCTTTCATCAAATCTAAGAGAGTTGACAAGAAAAACTCAGTTTTCATTTTGTTGTTAGATTTCTTGCAAATCGAATCTTCTTGAATTTCACTATCGAACATTACAACCGATCAGATAGGATTGATTCTCCAACAATAGATCAACAAAATCTATGCATAACAATATGCTGAAAACCGATTAGAGATAGATATTTTTCAACAAATTTTTTCAATTCCAGTATTCCACAGCCTCACAGTATCTAATTGCTCTCAATCGCTCAAAAATCGAAAAATAGAGAGGTTTAGAACTTCATAGCTTTTCTTTCACGGTATCTTTCAGTTCGAGTTCTCTTGGAATTCACGGGGTAAGTGACTATGTAAGTGACTCTAAATCATTCCGTATGTAATTATTATGGTTCGTTTTACTTTGCATCCAAATCCCTTAGACTTTAAAAGAAAATAAAATACATCTAAAATTACGATAATTAAGTATAGTAAGAAAATTAAATAGTTCATACAATCATGTTAAATAATGATTTACGACTTGAAAATTTTTACATTCTTTCCCTTTAATTTACCTTGCGATCAATGTCAATGGGGCAAGAAAATGAATTCGGGAGAGGGAAAAACTTGCTTCAAATGGTTTTTGATAATCCAGGTGAACCATGCAAGGCTAAAATATTGGTTTACAATGGATTAGCTCACTTCGGTTTTGATATGGACCGATTCACTTTGGTCTTATACATTCAAGCCCCATTATGGTCCAATAAGAAAATTTGGTTTTGTCTAATTTCTAGTTTTTATCAAGTTGGCTTGATCTGATTTCTTATATGTATTTTTACTAAGGAAAATTTTCATATACACTATTAAGGATTGGAAACCTTATCTAACCCCATAACATTGCAAAAACCTCAATCACATCCAACTAACTGACGGAATTACAGAAATACAATTTTACCATTCATATTAAAAATTGAAAAATTAAAAAAGTATATTGAATGACTAATTTGACTTTTGTAATGGAAAGTGTTTCTCTCATTTTCACTCTCACCCAAACCCTAACCCCCTTGTGTTGGTCCCCTCTGCGTTATTGTCCATGACGGCATCCCATCTCCGGCCAGCTCCGACATTGATAGGATGTTAAGAAAGTAGAACATAACAAGTAGAAGCAGAAATCGCATTTTTTTTTTCGTTGATTTATCTCTTGTGCGGGTTCTGATTTCTCTCTTGAGCGGCTGAGAAGATACAGATACGGTCTTATCATATTATCATACAGAGTAAACTTGCTTTTGACACCATTGTTGTTCCCGTTCCCGTTCCCATTGTTGTCATCATTCTTGCCATCTTCAATGGGGATGACGCCAACGAAAGAGAAAGAGGATCGGTTCACAACAGTACGGCACTGGCAAGCTTCATCATCTTCTTGAGAGCCTGGTTTCTTCTCCAAGTTCAGCTGAAGCAAGGGTACTACTGGAGTAGAATGACCATGAAAAAGGAAAAGTAGGAGGAGGTAAATCATCACCTAAACCTGAACTTGACGATGATTTGGTTCGACGACGGAAGGAATTAGAGCCAACAGAGGATTTGATTCTCCAAAAACTAACCACGACCGTAAGAATGGCATGCAGGTCAATAAGCTATGAACACTAGTAAGATCCGGATCATCAAATTTTCTCCCGGGGGATGAGGAATCTGTTCGAGATGTTAGGAATCCAAAGCGAGATGCTGGGATCCATGGGGGGCCCGTCCCAGCACAGCGTGGTTGTGGTCGTGATGACTTGAGAGTTGGTTTAAGCTAATGAGCTCATGTGAGTATGGTTGAATATTGGTATTGGATCAGCTTGAGTGTTGGTTTTGGATCTGATTCGTTGGATTCCCATCTGATCTTCTTTTTATCATATTATTCTATTTACCATCAATCAAGACCCTTGAAATTGTATAAATTTCTTGAATGAACAGGGTAACAAATAAATGAGGTTATTTTCGTCTTTTAACAACCTAAAATGGTAGTATGGTCCATTAAAATGTTCAATGCATCTAACGTCAGCAACTAACGGAATTTTTGTAACGGAGTGGACTTCGTTGATTAACGGAGTAAACTTTTTGGATACTAGATGAGGTTTTTGCAATCTTGTGGAGGTAGATGATGTTTCTAATCCTTAATGGTATGTATATGAAAATTAACTGGTTTAATGGGTTCAATTGGGCCATTATTGAGCTGGTTTATATAATTAACAAAAGATTGACTTAATTGGTTTTATCAGGCCATTATCGGATTTCGATTTCGATTTCGATTTCGATTTCGATTTCGATTTCGATTTCGATTTAGATCTACTGGGTCGATTTGGTTCGGACTAATCAGTCGGCCCAATCCAAATTTGGTTTTTACTGGGTTCTAAAGACAGTTAATAAGGTTCAGTTTCAATTTTGGGTTTGGGTCCAATTTTGACATTCAGTTCGATTCGGGTTCGATGAATTCGGGTCTCTCGGAAAAGCCTGGACTATGAAAACTGAAAATCGAGGCAGACGTTGAACAGTCGAACAGAGGCAAAGCAAAGCCGCAAAACCCTGTCAAAACCCTCTTCGCTGATTCCTTTCGAAGATTGGAGGTTTCATTTCTGTTGCGACATCGTAGACCGTCGCGACCGCCATGAAGAGAGCAAAGGCAATTTTAGCGTCTATAAGGCATGTCAACTCCCTCCTCCTGACTCGGCCTTACGCTGCTCGGTTTCTACACTCACAGTCTCAGTACCAGGTGACGCGACACACTCACTCGCCGTACTTCTCTTGTATTAGTTCATCACAGGCTTATGTTTATGGTTTTTCTAATTGGCAACAAAAAATGCACTTCTCAATAAAGCCAAACTCTATTGTGGAACTCGTTTCAGCCAACGAATGGTCTGATGTGATAGAAGAGGAGCTAGAAAAATCCAATCCAACCCTAACCCACGAAACTGTTATTTATGTATTGAAGAAACTCGATAAGAATCCTGAAAAAGCTTGGAATTTCTTCTACTGGGTTTCGGAGAAACGTGGGTTTAAACCCAGTTCTGCGTTATACAGCCTAATGCTCAGGATTTTAGGTCGCAAGGAATCGATGAAGGAGTTTTGGTCCATAGTCAAGAAAATGCGGGACGAGGGGTTTCATATGGACAATGAAACGTACGTGGCCGTAGTCGGTAATTTCAAGAATGCGAAAATGGCCACTGATGCTGATGCGTTGGCTAAATTATACTCTCAGATGGCTGAAGAGGACATCACGGATTCTATCGTGAAAGGGGTTGTTGAGGTCGTTCTGGCTTTGGATTGGAGTGATGAGGTTGAGAAGAAATTGGAGCAACTCGGGCTTTCTTTATCGGAGAATACCATGTTGAGCGTCTTAAAGGAACTTCGTGCACACCCTTTGAAGGCTTTAAGGTTTTTCCGTTGGGCTGCTAATCATTTAGGCTATAAACACAGTACTGTTACTTATAATGCAATTCTTCGGGTTCTCAGGTGGGTTGAATCGATTGAGGAGTTTTGGAATATGGTAAGGGAAATGAAGGACGCAGGTCATGAGATAGATCTTGACACCTATATAAAGCTTTCAAGGCAGTTCCAGAAGAGTAAGATGATGAAGGATGCTGTGGAGCTTTATGAGCTTATGATGGATGGCCCCTACAAGCCCTCAGTTCAGGACTGCAGTGTGCTTTTGCGGAGTATTTCGTTGACTGGAATCCCAGATTTGGATTTGGTATACAGAGTTGTAAAGAAATATGAGGCAGCAGGGCATCTCCTCTCTAAGGCTGTTTATGAAGGGATCCATAGGGCTTTGACTAGTGTGGGGAAATTCGATGAAGCGGAGAAGATTTTGGAAACCATGAAAAATGCTGGTTATGAACCAGACAACATTACCTACAGCCAGTTGGTTTATGGACTCTGTAAAGCAGGGAGGCTTGAGGAAGCATGTAAGACCTTGGATGAGATGGAAGCCTGTGGTTGTGTTCCTGACCTCAAGACCTGGACCATTTTAATTAAGGGGCATTGCATGGCTGGCGAAGTTGACAAGGCATTAACTTGTTTCACTACGATGATCGGGAAGAACTGTGATGCTGATGCTGATCTCTTAGAGGTCATGGTAAATGGATTGTGTAGTAAAAATAAGCTAGATGGTGCATATGCTTTGGTCGTTGAGATGGTGGACAAGGCCCGTTTGAGACCTTGGCAAGCTACATATAAACTTTTGATTCAAAGGCTACTTGGACAAGGGAAACTTGAGGAAGCATTGAAGCTTCTTCTTTTAATGAAGAAACACAATTTCCCACCATTCCCAGAACCCTTTGCTCAGTACATAGGGAAGTTTGGAACAGTGGAGGATGCTAAAGAATTCTTGAAAGCATTAAGTGTAAAGGCGTACCCGTCTACTTCTGCTTACCTTTATCTCTTCAAATCTTTCTTCAAGGAAGGTAGGGATTCTGAAGCTCAAGACTTGCTCTACAAGTGTCCCCATCATATTCGCAACCATGCTGACATTTTGAATCTTTTTGGTTCTAAAAACCAAGGGACATCTATTGTTTAACATTGTAGTAAAACAGCTACAATGTCATTCATTAATATGTCAATGTATTGAATCTTTGATGGCCTTTTTGATTCCTTGAGATTACTACACTATTACTGATTGAGAGAATCTTTGATCAAACTGATTATGCTGTGGAGAATGGAACTTTTGCTTCACCCCTTTTGTATGTGGTTCTTGATGAGGACATCTCAGAGTTTTTCAGCCAGTAGCAGTAGCCAGTTTTTGGCTTTATTTTATTTTTATAGTTCTATTTATTTTCTGTTATTTCAATTATTACAGTTATGTCTGTTATTTTTATTTTCAGTTTCAGTTATGTCTTTTTTATATTTATAATATGCAATGTGAACACCTACCGCCCTGTTCACTGTTCACTTCCTCCTCCTGTGTAGGCCTTTTAAGGCCATTTTTTTGTTTGTTGTAAATTATGCAATATGAATGAAGAAAATGGAAAATTCTCTCTCTCACTGCTGTAAGTGCCTCTTCTCTTCTTCCCATTCCCCCTATATCAGTTCTGACTCCCTACCTCACTTTCACTTCTCTTATTTCTTGATGTTCGTTTTCTGAAATAAAAAAAAAATATCCCTTTCCCCCACTGAGCACGAATTCAATTTCCTGTTCATGATATGCTTATTTTAAAGTATGTTTAATGGTTCATTATCAACCCCTCCTTGCAACATTTAATCTTCCATTATCCCTCGTCAAATTCTGCCATTGTTATACAACTTACTTAAATCTCTATTTTTTTTTTAAATTTACTATACACAACAAATGTTCAACCCATGCTTGTTTAGTTTCTGAACTCTGTTAACAGCACTCCACTATCGCTTACCGACATGTATTGGTCCTATGTCTCAACCTCAATTCTGGTAAGTGACCTAGTTCTTTTATATTGTATTGTTTCTGTTTTGCATTAAATTAGTTCTCCTAAGCATTGAATATTGCCGTTATTATTTTAAGGGTGTTGAAATGTTCTGAATGACAACTTGTCGATGCTGCCTTATTCATGTTGAATCCTATGTCACCCTATTCTATCATTGTGGAGTTAGTAATAGCTGCTAGGATTATATTGCTCATTGATTGATAAAATTCGGTTGTAAACAATGTAACTGCAAGATATGTATGTTGCTGCCTTCTGTCCTAACTTGCTAAACATTAGGTAACTTAATACCTAGCTAGCTGTAAGTGTAGAAGATCTAAACCTTCGGCGGTCCTATATCTGTTTTTAAAACCTTTTATGATTCTACTACTTTGGACTTGGAAGACAAAAATTTTGTGTATAGCAGCCCGTCAATTCCTCCTTGAAGCCTTTTCCGTGTGTGTTTGTAATACTTGTGCTTGTCCTTCTCGTTTGGTTGCTATTGCTAATGCTAATATACCAGGTTTAGTAAAATGGCCCTGCTGGCAGCCTGCTAGCTGGTCAGCATTATAATGCCCTCTTAGCATCATGGATGGTATGGAGGGAGAATTGATTAATTGTTCAGACCTTATTTCAATGAATGGTAAACACATTTGGGCTATAACAGGGAGGCAGGAGAGAGAGCAATCCAAGAAGAGGAAGGAAGCTGCTTGGGTAGTTTAGGCATTGTTTTTTTCAATGAATGATAAACACTTTTGGGCTATAACAGGGAGGCAGGAGAGAGAGCAATCCAAGAAGAGGAAGGAAGCTGCTTGGGTAGTTTAGGCATTGTTTTGGCCCTTAAACTTATTTCACTATTTGATTTTCTTTGCTGTTGGTTCTCATGATGCTCCTTTCTTCTGGTTCCCCAACGCTTAGTCCTGCTCCCTCAATCCCTGCTGAAATGATCATACTGGTACCTGTTTAATAGAAGAAAATACACACAGATACATCGGCACTGAAGAAGTAAAACATAAAGAAAGCTAAAGATAGACTGATTTACTGGGTAAGGGTGCAAAGAAGTACCTATTTATCTAATTGGATTGATTGTCTTTAAGCTTGCTTGCCATTCTCATTCCCTCTGCAATTCTGGAAGCATTCTCTTATTTTAGTAGAAACAGTTGGCTTCTACGAATAGTCCTCCCAATCTATCTTAAATACTGGTTCATCAATGCTTCAGTGTGATACATACCCCTCAAAATTTTATATATGGTGTATAACAACACAAGCTAGTACCAGCGGAAGAAAGAGACTTCCGCCTTCTTGTAATTATGCATGTATGCTTAGCTCTTGAGATCCATTCCATCTAAGGGAATGCCACAGACAAAACTAATGGCACTGTAATGAGTGATTCTAACCTGAACAAATTTGCCTAATCCTGCAATAATCAATGATATGATTCTCTGTTTGTCTCCGATCAGCCTATGTGCTTACTTACAAGGTCCTGTTTCTTGTGTCACATTGAATCAATAAAGCCACATTGTACATCTCATTTCTCTTCTTTTTCCTGTATTTCATCTTTCCACAATACATTGGATGTTTAAGGTGGAACTGTATATTCTGGAGGCTTTTTAGTGTAGACCTAAGCTTGAGTGTTCCATTGGTATTATTTTTTCTCCAAAGGGGTGCAGGGTGGTTAAGACTTAATAAGGGAGGAAGGAAATTCTCTTGGATTCGGGAGTGAATGGGCTTGCAGGTGTGTACCGTAGATCATGTTCTGCACCAACATTTTTGTTACTAAACTTGCAATGGAAGAGACATGCTTGCTTGTCACCTCCCTCTCTCTGGTGGGGAGGAAAAAAGCCTCCCCTCCTCTCAAACATCACCCCCCACATGAAACTGGGGACTGGAAATCGTCTGATATTTATGGGGAGGTTGGTTGTTCTTCAATGGAGTCGTGTGTATGCTCGTATTGATTTGAAGATAACAAGGAATTAAATGAGTTGTCCTGCAAGCATTTCTTTCACAAGGAGGTTTGGTGAAGTAGTTGGATAACAAGCACCATACCTGCCCTGTTTGTAGATCCATCATGTAGTAATTAATAGTTGTATGGTCATTGAATCTTGCAGACCAATGTTAAGGGAACCCTTGTTTCAGATTATTGAAGGAAACATATTCTTATAATCCCACTTGGTATCAAAGTACCTGAACTTCTGAAGCATCATAACTCATCATTATAAACGCAGAGCTAGGTTCCCTTTATTTATTACCATTGTTTTACATAGAGAGTTGTAAGACTTAGTACAGGTAAGGTCTCAGTAAGATACCAGAGCCTAGAGAGTTTATTATATATAGGTATGGCGATGCCTTGATAGAAAAGGGATTTGCCTAGTTGAGATGGCCGCCTTCGTTCTTGAAGAGGGTATGAACTCTAGGGTAGGGAGGGGCATCAACGATACTGGGCATGCGTAACATACGATTGACGTGTGTGTGGTAATCATCTGTGGTATGGGTGTTCCATTCCACCTGACGCTGTTGAGTAGTAGTGATGCTGCAGGCACCATTGGGGCAAGCCGGTTCATCGGCCATGCTGGGTGCCTTTAGAAGGCACTGCACATAAGCCTGGTAATCACCTGCGGTGCGCTTATCCTGCCACCCGTTCGGACGGCGCAGCTGCCTCTGTTCTCCCTCTCCCACTGCATACCTTCTCATCTGGACCCTGTATATGATGATTTACTAAGAAGAAGATGGGTCGATCTGCTTACTTGCCCACCTCTGCAATCGTAGCTGACGTTATTTATAGGGCTAGCTGGTTATTACTGTTATCGAGTGCCAGGTTACGATCAATCTAAGAATAAATTCCATTTCTATCAGAAAAGAGAGAAAGGGAGAATAATTGCTCCGGCACTGTGGAATCCGGAGGAGAACTGAGCTTTTGTTGTTTTACACAGTTACATTTGACAGGTGTAGTTTTTGTTGGTCACTCGTCGGAGCATATGCTTTTCTTTCCAACATTATTAAAGTGAAAGCGCCTTCCAACTCTTATCGTTCCGTTCATACCATCTGAGGCGAGATTCCCAAAGGCAGAAATACCATGGCGATAATGATATCCACAGGGGAGATTCCCCCAATGAGAACCTATTTCAATTCTCAATTGGTATGGCGACATTGATATCCACTACAAAAAGAGGGAGATTCCTTCAAAGAGAACTTATTTCAATGCTCAATTCGCATGGCGACAATGATATCCACTACAAAGAAATCTGGAATCTGCAATCCTATTACTGGGGGAGTTGCCGTTGCTGTTGAACTTGTAAATGTGATGTCTTTAGATCTTCTTCAGGGTGAGTTATCTGGGTTTGCTCTTAACCTTCTTTCTGTTTGTCGAATTACTGTCAATGAATTTCGCAACTACTCTTCTTGAGGCCAGGCCTCAGGTGGATTTTTCTTTTGGGATAGATAGAAAGGTTGATGGCCCCAGGTGGGTTAATGTGCTCAGGTTGAACATTTTTTGGGATAATGCCATGTCAGCCAATATGTATCCTCGATTTCAACAGTGGTCGATCCCTGGTATGATACCCGATATGTTCATTTCTTAATACCTTTTAATTTAGTATTAGTTATGTATCATTTCTATCATTAATTTTTTTTATATTATTTTTTAACTGATTCAATATCATTCCTGGATCGATTTTCAAAGTGATCGATATCTGTTGGGATAAGGTGAATTAAAACCATGCTCCCTTCCCCCAAATTATTTTTGTTTACTTTTGACTCCAGGCTCTTGACTGAAAACTAAAGCAGTGAATGATAATGATAACACATCACATTGTGTCCATTGGAAGATATGGGAAATATTGGAAGTATGCATGGTCTCACCAATAAAGGTGTTTCATCTTGGCAAGAAAACAAGTTGCATAGAAAATGCCTTTTTTGAAACTATTCCTTCGGCCTTCGTTGGTTGGTAATAATGATATATGGCCATATGAATATCTATCTGTATTGAGTGAGATGCGCTGATGTTTTAGAATGTGATTCAAGCAAACCCTACCTCTGAAGTAGAGAAATCAGAAGAGAAAGCCTTTCTTTCTTGATCCACGGTGAAGACAAACAAGGGCCAGATTTAACTGAGTTATTTAAAATCCAGTCACAATCAAAATCAGGACAGATTGACCAAATCAACCCTTCTAATCTGGAGCCTAAGTCTCAGTTAAACCTTGGACTTGGATGAATGATCCAATGAACAACTTCATTCCTACATCTTGTAGTAATAAAGATTTGCAGACCATTACCACAAGTCATTGGTATTTTAGGTTGGGAAACTGAGACAAGAATGAATTACACGGGATGTATCATGTATCATGTGTCATGTATGTCATGTGTCATGTATCATGTATCATGTATCATGTATCATGCATGATTCATGTATATATGTGGATTGGATTTTTTATATATAAACAGAGGGAGAAAATCCCCACAACACCATTGTGATGGAGATTCTTTCCTATCCCACAATTTGTCACATGATTCACATTCTTTCTCCACCTATGATCTTGTGGGTCCCTGATATTTATACATTGTGAGAGATTTTCTTCAACTATATATGGGTTTTTCTACTCTGACACTGATTTTGTGTCAATAACTATTGACTCTAACGATCGATGTTTATCAGATCAGCACAAAATCCTTCACCACTTCAGTAATACCAAAACTCTCCTTATTTTGGTATAAAAATCCTCTCCATCCCTCCATCCCTTATTTTATGGTTTTCCTGATGACCCAACAGCAGGGACAGGTGTGCACCAAAAGCTCCTTTTAGTTTAGTGATCAGACAATTTGTAAGCTTAAGCCCTCAGCGGCCAAACGCTAGGCGGCAGGCGGTAGCCCGAAACTAAGAACTCAGCAACCCCCATTGTCAGCAGCCAACGAACTGATGTAATAGTAATACTATGGCTTTCAGTCTGTCGTCGTGCAAGGTCTTCACCCCCACAGCCACAGCAGCAACCGTCGTCTCCCAATTTCCTGAGAACCCCAAAACCTTGATATTAGAACAATGTAAAACCGTAAGAGACGCCAACCAAATCCACGCCCATGTCATCAAAACCGGATACATTCTCAACCCCACTCTCGCTGAACACCTCCTCGAGTCTTCCTCTATCCTTATACCTGGAAGCATGGATTATGCCCTTTCCATTTTCCGTGCTATCGATGAACCCAATCCCGCAGCTTACAACATCTTGATTAGGGGCTTCACCTTGAAATCATCCCCCGAGAATGCCATTATGATCTTTAAGCAAATGTTAGAAAGCTCTGTGGACCCCGATACGTACACTTTTCCCTGTGTTTTGAAAGCTTGCTCCAAATTAAAAGCCTTCAAAGAGGGTGAGCAAATCCATGCCCAGTTATTCAAATTTGGTTTCGATTCCCATGAGTTTGTTCAGAATACTTTGATCCACTTATACGCCAACTGCGGCAGAGTCCAAGTTGGTCGCCGGGTGTTCAATGGAATGCCCATGAGAAGTGTCATTACTTGGAATTCTATGTTTGCGGGTTACTCTAAGAGTGGGTGCTGGGAGGAAGTTGTGCAGTTGTTTCATGAAATGTTACGTTGTGATGTTGCGTTTGATGATGTTACGTTGATTAGCGTTCTGACAGCCAGCGGAAGGTTGGGGGACTTGAAATTGGGGGAGCGGATATACGAGTCTGTACAGGCGAAGGGCTTAAAGAGGAATCCCAATTTGATCACTGCTCTTGTTGATATGTACGCAAAATGTGGTCAGGTGGATACTGCACGGAGGTTGTTTGATGAGATGCCACAACGCGACGTTGTTGCCTGGAGTGCCATGATCTCTGGTTACAGCCAATCAAACAGATGCAGGGAGGCGCTCACTCTATTCCATGAGATGCAGAAGGCAAAGGTGGATCCCAACGAGATTACTTTGGTCAGTGTTCTTTCGTCTTGTTCTGTCCTGGGAGCTTTTGAAACTGGAAAATGGGTCCATTCCTTCATAAAGAGGAAGAGATTGAAGCTCACTGTTACGCTTGGGACTGTACTAATGGACTTTTATGCAAAATGCGGTTCTATAGAGCATTCACTCAACGTGTTTGAGAAAATGCCTTTTAAGAATGTCTTGTCCTGGACAGTGCTAATCCAAGGTCTTGCTAGCAATGGACAGGGAAGAAAGGCTCTTGAGTTCTTCTCTTTGATGCAGAAGAAAAATATTGAACCAAATGACGTGACTTTTATAGGTGTCCTCTCTGCTTGTAGTCATGCTGGCCTCATTGACGAGGGTCGGGGATTTTTTGTTAGTATGAGCAGAGATTTTGGCATCGAGCCAAGGATTGAGCACTATGGTTGCATGGTCGATATTCTTAGTCGAGCGGGTCTTATTGAAGAGGCATATCAATTTATAAAAAACATGCCAAGTGAACCTAATGCCATTATCTGGAGAACACTTTTGGCTTCATGTAGGGTTCATAAAAATGTTGAATTTGGGGAAGAATCTCTGAAACAACTTGCTAGACTGGATCCCACTCATAGTGGGGATTATATTCTCTTATCCAATACGTATGCAACCGTGGGCAGGTGGGAGGATGCATTAGAGGTAAGGAGTCTGATGAAAGAGAAGGGAATCAAGAAGATACCAGGGTGTAGCTCAATTGAGTTGGATGGAGTGATTCATGAATTTTTTGCTGAAGATAGTTCCCATCCACAATCGAAGGAGATTTATGGTGCAGTTGAGGACATTATTAAGCGAATTAAGTGTGCTGGTTATGTGCCCAACACAGCAGAGGCAAGATTAGATGCAGAGGAAGATGGAAAAGAAGCATCCCTGTCCCACCATAGTGAGAAGTTGGCTATTGCCTTTGGTCTTATCAGAACTTCACCTGGAACCACAATTAGGATATCTAAGAACCTCAGAGTCTGTACCGACTGCCACACTGCAACGAAGATGATATCAAGAGTATTTAATAGAGAAATTGTTGTCCGAGATCGTAATCGTTTCCACCATTTCAATCAAGGGTTTTGTTCTTGCAATGACTACTGGTAAGCTGTTTCTATGGCTTTGTCTAATAAGATGTTTTGTAGAATCATTGCGTAATGCTGTGTTTTACCATATGGTAGCCTAAAATGCGGAAGAGGTTTGACACATTTGAAAGGTTCAAGCATGCTTCGAACATAACATCTCATGATCATATCTTTGATCTTAAGATGATCCACCAAATGACGAGTCAAGAGTCCCATCAAGGCATGTTACTATATATGCTCATGAAAATGAATATATATAGTTGGATGCTCTCTTAATCATCCAATTAATAACATTCTTGGTATCATTGACAATCTATATATAAAGGCTAAGTCACTTAGTCTGAATGTAACTTTTTATGTATAAGCATAACAAATGATAGAATGTTGTACATTTTATAGGATTTTATTTATTTTTGAAGTAGATTCATGTTTTACTAAAACTGTTGAGATTTGCACACTAGTAAACTTTCTCTCTAAAAGTGAGCAAAATTTTAATATTATACATGTAACAGGCAGGCCCTTTTCTTGGGGGCTATTTTTCTTCATGTTCTCAACTGTCGCCCAAGCTGAAGATAATGAATAGTTACTATCAACATGTGGCTTCCATATAAAAAATATCAAGACAGTTAGATCCCAATAGCCGTGAGTGATATTTGAGGCCATAACTGAGACAGAAAGTCATCCTAAGGAGGGGATTGTCCATTGGCCATTTACCCTAGGAATGGTAAACTGAAAGTCGTCATAAGATTTTTATCAAAAAAAAGAAAAAAAAAAAAAGTCGTCATAAGATCACATCAGTTTGTATCAGACGATGGATAGATAAACCCCAATAAATAAATTAGAATTAGACAAAAATTTTGCTTGTATTTGACTTATGAAATATCTCTGAGACTGAAAACTGCCAAGTTGAAGGGATCACCATCAGCCTCATGTCAACATCATATATAGAATTGAGGTTCGGTGGCTCGACAGTTGGGCTTCCGTATCCTCACAAATCTCTCTTTCCCTTTCCCTTTCCCTTCCTTGTTCATTCATGTCTCTTGCTTCAGAATATCTTCTTCTAATAGTTTATTGTTTATCCTAATGCTGTTTTAAATCATGCCGATTGAATTGCCAGACCTTCACAGAAGTTGCACTGTTTCCTCAGAAGTCTTGTCATATATGATGACGTGTTCATTTCTCTTGTTGACTGTTTATCCCTAAAAATGGTATAAATTGCTTAATTTAGGTGCTCCTATTCCATGCAGTATAGTTTTGACTTGAATTCATCCATCTGACAGAGTTTGAAACAGCAGATCAAATGTAAATCATTGATGAAATGGTTTGCTCGTTTCGATAAGGATTGAGTACACGAGAGTTTAGCTCACTTGGAGGTCACCAATTTGAGTTGGTCATGTTTCACAAAAAAAAAAAAAAAAAAAAAAAAGTTAGATCATTTGAGTTGGTCCCTGTACTTTAGTCGTCGGCGATGCGAATCATCAGCGTGACAATTTGGGAAGAAAATGAAATCTTAAGAAACAAATTAAAAGAAAAAGAAAAAAAAAATGGAAAATTAGTGTTCAAACTTTCAATAGTCTTCATTACTCCAATTCTTCCCCTGTCCCCTCGTAATCTCTATACTCAATTAATCCCTCAAAGATCTAATTAGGGTTCTCTTTCCAAGTTTGTTTTCAATCAATTATTTTTTTACGGGAGGATCTCAAAGAATTGGGGGAGGGGATTGCTTAGCAAGCTTGTTTCTTGTTCTCTCTTAGTCGCTGGAGGTGGCGACAACAACAGCTCCGGCATCTAAACGTACACAAATATCAGGTCAGTTGTTTTACGAGAGGATTTGTTATCTCATAATCTTTTGGATATAATTTTGGTCAAGGGAATTTAGATCCCATCTGTAAACTCTATGATTTTTAGTCACGGGAATCTAAATTCCGTCGGCTAAAATGATTTTTAGTCTTGGGAATTTGGATCCAATTGCCAATTTCCGTGGCAAAAAATCATTATTATTGTAGTGATGGGATCTGTCTTCATCAATTCTAATTCAAATAATTTTGGAATCAGCTCGAAATTGATTAACCTCGGCCCAACACAATCGAACTCAATATGCTTAGGTTCCGGGTTAATCTGAGCTGTCCTCGATGGATTCTGAGATGATATCCATTAGTTTTTTTTATATTCATTTGATGTGTCAATCATCCATTGGATAAGTTGTCATAGGAGGATCATCCACAATTACTGAGAATGTAAAATGATATTTAATTTTTAAATAGAATAAGAGTATTTCATATAACTAATTCAAGTGACATGGGTTTATATTTTTTTAAATATTTAATCTGATAAAAAAAAGGGGGGGAGTTACTTCCCTTGTAACTTACCTTATTGACAGTTGATCCCTAATGGTTTTGAAAAAGATAGTTACCTCCCCTAAGCAAACTATTAAAATCCAAATAGCCTCATGCGCTAGGAGTATTCCATTAGATGGTAATGGTGGGAGTCCAATATTTTATTAAAGACCAAACTACCCTTTTGGGGAGATGAACTATCCATTTTACCCTTACTATTTAATAGGGTTACTATTTGCCAATCGAATGATTCCCTGATTCCCTGCTTGCTCACCATAATTGAGCTCACTGTTATTCCGTTTTCCAAACCCTTGAATCGCCTTCGTCTTCGGAGCTCTCTGCTGCTGCAAATCCTTGAACATCGAAGCAGTTCCATCTTTCGAAATGTTTCCACTGAAATCTTGAAGCAGTTCCATCCTGTCGTTGTAAGGACCTTGAAGTGAAACAAAATCGTAGCTCAGTGGAGCATAAGCAGAAGTAATTACTACCTCTGAGGAATTAAAAAAGATTGAAGCTTTTCCCATATCGCCTTGATTCGAAGTGGATTCTCAGGATGATCTTCTCCAAAAGGGGTTGAATGCTTGCACATTCTCTCATCGTAAAAGAGACCCACTGGGGTTGATGATGGTTCTTCTTAGATTCCTTCTCCATAACTAACAGTTGTAGAGAACTGGAAAGAACTCCAATGACGAACTCAGGGTATTTTAATTAGAAGGGAAGCTCTACAATTTTCTGTTACCTTTCTTTTTCAATTTTCTGAAATTCACCTTCAGTCAAATATTCATCATCATAATGCTGAAAAAGGTCTATAAAAGGGCTATAGAAATAACAAAATGGGGTTGGCAGTAGTGTAGAAACTGCATACCTGTTGTTAAAACTACCTAATTTAAAAAAAAAAAAAAAAAATTCACCTTCAGTCAAGAAGGGAAGCTTTGCAATTTTGAAGTTGCAGAGGCATGGTTTTCCAGATGAGGACTAAGACTGGTTTGATCGAGAAGAAGAAGAGACACAGCAAGTTTGAGCCTATGAATAAAGTTATTAACCGAAAGAGATGCAGGACGATGACGATCAGTCGTCGCTGACCTTCAGACGTTGTTTGATTCTTGCAGAGAGGTGTTTAAAGGCCCTGGCATGGTTCCAGAGACAAAACACACAAGAAATGTTTTGTCTTCCTTAATCGAAGACTTCTCCCTCCGACAGTTGAAACGGACTTCTCCTTTTTCGATCAAAACCAGTGCTTAATCGAAGACAAAAACAAGGGAGACTGGGAGTACAGTTTGTTCGAAAGATTTGTGCGAACCATTGCTACAATGATCTTCTTACTCATAGAAATCAAAATCGGTGCTTAATGAAGGAGTTTTGCCTCACTAGTTGCCTGAAATACCTCCGCTTACATCTGAGTCCAACATATCATCTCTGCCCCATAGGAAAGAACGCGAGGAAGAATGAGAAGAAGATGAGATTAAGATTATTTTAGTTGGGTATAAAAGGGTTATGCCTTTTACACTAATAGGATTTAAAGTAAGGATAAAACGTTGATGGTAGAGTTGTCCATAAAATAGTTAACTTTAACACCGATTAAAAATTAGAATTATTTGAATTTTAATAGTTTATTTAAAAGAGATAATAATCTTTTTCAAAACCATTGAACTCAATTGTCCATAAAATAAGTTACTGACAAATAACTGTCTTTTTTCCAAAAAAAAATAAAAATAAAAAGTGGGGATGATGGCAAACCGGTGATCTGCAAGCTTGCGAAATCCAATGGTCATGAGTAATGACTAAGTGACGTCAATTGAAATCTAACAACGTGATTCCAAGTTCCAACAACCTAAAACTGCAGTTATGGGATATATTTTTTTTGACGGTTTTGTCCTTACATGGTCTATTTTTTGTTTGACAATTTTGTCCTTACATAGTCCGTTTCAGAGACTTCCTTCGATTATACAGTTTCTTCTTTTGCCATCTCATTTGTTAGTGTGGAAATAGGGATCCACATCCTCTCTTCTGCAAAGTTTGGGAGAAGTTTTCAAATCATTTCTTGTTGATATGTCGCTTGTCAAAGGTCAGATTTTATTCTACCTACTTCTCCATGTATTGGCAGGTGGGTAGACTGATCTCCAAGCTCTTGGGTTAGCCGTAGGACCCTCCTCCTGTAGGAGATGATTTGGATCCTCGAGAGAAGGGGGCGTTCTTGTTGAATGATCAACAAGCGAGGTTTGGATGAATTAGAGTCCTCTATTCGAGTCAACAAGATGAGTCAGTGAAAGATATCGACTTGAATGGAGGGCTTAGATGAACATCCCCCTCCTCCCAAACTTCCGAGAGGAAAGAATATGAATATGTGGAACTAGACAAGAAATGGTTGGGATCTCTTGGATAGAGCTTCGGACCCTTTATGGTGAAACCACCCTTTAATATTAAAAAATATATTTTTAAAATTTAATGTTAGATGGTCGATATATGGCAATTCATTTTCATAGATGATTGACACATGTCATATAATATTAAAAAGATATCGAATCCACCAATCCCAAAATAGCAACCAGAACCGGTGATCAGAATCCATATCGACTGATAAGATACGAATAGACTGATCCAATACCGATTTGGACCATGACCTTCTTTAATTATTCGAGTATTATTTAAATGAAAGCTTGGAATAAAGAAATAAATAGCAACTGCATAACGGAAGTGTTTGGGTCTCCTGGACGGACCAGGTCAAGCGACGTGTGGGACCCATCATATGGGTCTCCTGGACGGACCAGGTCAAGCGACGTATGGGACCCATCATACATGGCTGAATGTATTATCTAAAGTACCCTTGAATCCGAGTCTGGTGGTAAAAACTATAGGAAATTACAGTAGGGGCAAGATGGTCGGATGATTAAAATGGCAGGGAGCAGGCAATGTGCCTTTAAAAGGTGTTTTAAAGTTAGGAGGAAAGTGGGTCTAAAGAAATAAATAATTAATTAATTAAGGAAACGGCTTCTTTTTATGGTTTGCAAATTACCATTTTTGCCATCCATTTCCAGAGCAGCACAGGCACAGCACAGGCTTTCTTTCCCTTTTCTATTATTCTCTTATTTTAAAAATCCACAATTTCCTTTGGAATTTTAGGGTTTTACACTTTTTTTACAGTTTTTACTCTCTCTCCCTCTCTCCTCTCTCCTCTCTCCTCTCTCTATTCCTATTTTGTCTGTCTGACTCTGCTATTAGAGGTCTAAAGGGGGAATGGTTTTGTATATGGGAAGAAGAATATCCTCGTTAAGGCTAGAGAAATCACCAAACGGCTACAATTGGTGAAACGAGTGGAGAAGCCGAAAAGACGATCGCTGAGGACGAAGAGGAACCCAAGATCGCTGTGGTTTATTACACTTTCTGCCTGGATTTTGAAGTGGCTTCTTTACTCTTTTCCCAGATTCGAACTTTGATCTGCTTTTAACCCTCTTAGTTTGCGAGGGAAATAGAGAGAGAGAAAGAGGAGAACAGAGAGACAGACGGGTCTTGGAACAAGAGTGTACAGAGGCGCAAAACTTGCTCTTTTCTCTTCAATTGGGTGTTCATGATGGCTGATGGAGGTTATTATAGCTCTAAGAAGACGGATGATATCTGTGAAGATGTTTGTGGCAAGGTATTTTGCTCTCTCTCTAATATTTCTCTAAAGAAAATTATATTTTCGTGTTTAGGATTCTTCTTTTCTCCTCTTTTCCTCCTGCTTTTCCCCCGATTGTTGGTTATTCTTTTAAAATTATTTTTTTATTTTCGTTTTACAGTCAATGGAAAACTACTTCCTCTTTTCCTCAATCGGTGTCTGTAGATTTGTACACTTTTCTGGTCGCCATCATCATAATATGAACCCTAACTCTGTCGACGAACGGATTTCATTTTCTTTTCTAATCTATTTCAAAAATCCTTTTTTTTTTCTTGGCAATGATTTTATATAGTTCCCCCTTTTTATAGATTTACCCTTCGAAAGGAAACAATGTGTCTTAAGAGATTTTGAAATTTATGATTTGGGGCTTTGATTGTTGAAGTTGTGGATTTTGTGTATTACCATGCGACGCTCTGCCTGTTCTTGTTGCGGAAAAAATGGAAATTGGCGGGCATTTGCTCTTTTATTTCCATTACCGGGTGCATATTGCTCATTTATATCATGCGAGAAATTGATCTTATTCCAGGCTTTGTTAGTTTTTGTCATTTATTCCAACTTAGAAAAAAGACTCCATGAGTGATTGGTCATGGGGTCTCGAACTCTCGATCGTAGATGCATTCCTAGGGTTTTATCTGCTTTCATCAATGTTCAATCGTCATTTTGAAGTGGGGTTGCTTTTATTTTTTTTCGGTTTCTGTTTACTTCATTTTGGGTATCTGAAAAATATTAAAGATCCTTGAATTTTAATTCACAGGAAACTCGTGCTGCTTTGAGCATGTCAAGACTACGCTGTATTCTTCGAGGGCTGGATTTCAAGACCTTCATGCTTCTATTTGTTTTGATTCCGACCTGCATTTTTGCTATCTATTTGCACGGGCAGAAGATCTCATACTTCCTACGGCCATTATGGGAATCTCCACCCAAACCCTTTCATGATATCCCGCATTATTATCATGAGAATGTCTCAATGGAGAACCTTTGCAAACTTCACGGATGGGGAATCCGTGAGTTCCCCAGACGTGTATTCGATGCGGTTCTGTTCAGCAATGAGCTTGATATCCTTACCATTCGATGGAATGAACTTTACCCTTACATCACACAGTTTGTTCTGTTAGAATCGAATTCAACCTTCACTGGATTGCCAAAGCCTCTGGTTTTTGCTGGCAATCGAGATCAATTCAAATTTGCAGAGCCTCGGCTAACTTATGGGACCATTGGAGGGAGATTTAGGAAAGGGGAGAACCCGTTTGTTGAGGAGGCATACCAGCGGGTTGCACTTGATCAGCTCCTTAGAATTGCTGGTATATCTGATGATGACTTGTTGATAATGTCAGATGTTGATGAAATACCAAGCAGCCACACGATAAATCTCTTGAGGTGGTGTGACGACATCCCTCCTGTCCTTCATCTTCGACTGAAGAACTATCTGTATTCGTTTGAATTTCTAATGGATAACAAGAGTTGGAGAGCTTCTGTCCACAGGTATCAGTTAGGCAAGACAAGGTATGCACATTATCGTCAAACCGATGATATATTGGCAGATGCTGGATGGCATTGTAGCTTTTGCTTCCGTCATATCAATGAATTCATATTTAAGATGAAAGCTTACAGCCATGTTGATCGAGTAAGGTTTTCTCATTACTTGAATCAGAATCGGGTTCAGGATGTAATTTGCAAAGGGGCTGACCTATTTGACATGCTTCCTGAGGAGTACACTTTCAAGGAGATCATTGGAAAGTTGGGACCGATACCGTCTTCTCATTCAGCAGTTCATCTTCCGGCATTTATTTTGAACAACGCTGACGACTATAAATTTCTTCTGCCTGGCAACTGCAAAAGAGAAAGTGGCTAAATTCCTTGGAAGTTCAAGGTTCTACATTGTAAAGTTTAAAGTGCGGCTCTTTTGACACCCCAGGAGGGTAATGGGGGGCAACCGATGACTGTAATGTGGTATATCCATCATTTTTTAGAAAGAAGGTAGGAGGATTGGATGAATTGTTGATACCTTGGGTGAAACATTGTATATTTCCCTTTTTATTTTTCCCTGGAGTTGGGTTTCATCCATGTGAGGAACATGTCCTTTTGCCAAACAAGGAGCTTGCTGTCCGGGGAACAGTTGAGCCGCTGTGGATAGATTGCAAATGACTTGGTGGTAGTATCACATGATCCCCCAAATGCAAAACAGATTGAAACATTTCCCGAGATTTTGTATGCTGGGAATTTTGTTTGTCCTTAAGACTAATTTATTCATATATTCTTACAACCTGTGTTGGTTTTCATTTTTTGATTTGTACAATCTAATGCTTTTCAAACTCTACTTGATGATAATACTGATTTTATTCTTTCTCAGTGCCATTTGGGAAGAAGATTATGGGGTAGATATAAATGAACATCGTTTCATTGTTGCAGTTTTCCTTGTTAGTTGTAATTGAAGAAAACTCTACAATGAAATAAGTGTGTTAAAGTTGATTAAAGAAAAAAAAAAAAAAAAAGAGGGAAGAATGTCTCACTGCTGGTATTGTATCTATTTATTTTCCATTCATCTTGAAGGAGTACAGAACAGGTAAGTACCTGGTGCTTAATTTTGGTTTAGAAATTAGAATAGTCTCTTGACACTATGCAGGATTTACCTTGGTTGGAAAGGATGACACCAACTCTCTGGTTCCCCTGCCTTTGTCATGCCTAAAAACTTTATGGGTGGATTGGCAAACATAAAATAACACTTCAAAATTAGTTTGAGGTTGCCATGTCTAAAGTTCTGACTTTGAAGTGAAGATGTTACGACCGTTTGTATATGGTTTAGTTTCCAGGTGTCTTTGAGGATGCTTTGTTTGTTGAAATCCAGCCCATACCTGCTAGGACTTGTATTGCTTAAATAGCTTGAAGCAACAACAGGTAAGCCTAGTTGTAATGATTCTGTAGTTAATACCTTACACATCACCTGTACTTGTCATGGTTCAACTGAAACTGGATGGAAACATCGATAATAGTCGTACTCAATATTTTGAACCAGAAATCGGAAGAAGGAACTGAGTTATGTCCTTCCATTGTTAGAAGAGTTCCTCAAGAATCTTTTGGTGCTAGTTTGGGGATCAATGACTTGTCCTTTGATGGAGTTACTCGTGCAAATATTTTAGCGTGTCTTCTTTGTTCTTTATACTTGAGTGAAAGTATCAAAAAGCTGTTTTTAAGAGGACCACCCCCATACATTTCCCTCTCCAGTCTTTGATCCGCATGGGAAGTGGGTTGAGCAATAAAGAGAGGGAATCTGATAATTCTTCCTACTTTTTTTAACTTGTGGCTGGCAAGTAACACTAGAACTTTTGGGTTTCCTAAATGTTTACCCTGCAAGGTCCCACTGTGCCTTTACAAACTTTTTGACAATTTGCCTGGTACTGGTGTGGTTCCACTGAATCTGAAGCTGGTGAACTGGGTTCTACCATATTTCACTTATATTTGGATCATCCTTATTATGTTTTCCAGTAGTGCAGGTTGAGATGGAAAACTCAAGAGTCAAGACCATTGGCAACTGTTGGTGAGGTACTTCCATTATGTAAAAGTAAAACAACAAAATTCAAGCTTTGGAGAAGTGACTGTGAGGTCAGTCGGTCTGGTAAGGAGCAGGAAAAGCTAAAAGAGTATATTGTCGTATTATTAATATATTATTATTATTATTATTATTATTTGTTTTTAATAATAAAGGATTGTTGCCCACTTATCTGACAGATTCGATGATTAATTTGAATATTATCCACTATAAAGTGTACAGCTTGTCAGATGATCTTTAAGTGTTTTATATAGGTAGGTCAAGGTACAGCTAGCTTACAGCATTGGAACAGAAGTATATATTAGAATCTGATTCTTTAATATGATCTATGGACATGTGTAATAGAGGCAGAAGTGCCATGTGGTCGGTCATGCGGTGGAATTGTGGACCTAGCTAGACTGACTTGATAGCGTGACCATGTTATCAAACCTTTGTGTTAATGTGCGATTAAGATCTTTTTTTCCTGTTAAGCATCGTGGGACCGCTCGAAAAACCTAATATCTATATTGCATATTTAATCCAAGTTTATTTGGACAAATAAATAAAAATAAAAAATAAAAAAGTCAAAGAAAAATAAAAGGGAAAGTAGCATGCTTTACTCACATGCACCTTTTTTTTCATTCTTTTTCTCACATGAAATGACCTATCTGTCTTTTATTTAAGAAACCATTCTCTTGCACCTCATTGATGCCTGTGCAGCTTGTTTGAAAAATAATTTATTTTTGTACTTGTTCATTTGTTAGACATTTCAAATTTGTTGAAATGACCCTGGGAATTATAAATTTTTTTATTTTTCTCATATTCTAAGATTTTATAAGAAAATTTTAAGTGATTGCTTGCCCGTCAACATAGTCATTTTTGTGCAAATAGTTTTCTTTAACGTATTTTGGTCCAGATCAAAAGTTTGAAGGTAATTTTAAACATTCCTTATTTAAAAAGATCAGAAATGAAAAAAAGAACAACATTTTTTTGGGGTAAGATTGAGGACTAATTGTTCGTGATCAAGTGCTGTATATAAAAAAATCGGTCTTACATTACCAACTACAAAATTTTTCTTAGGTTTTTTCTATTCATTTCTAGATAAAAAAAGACAGCTGACTTTCGGGTGAATTTAAACCCTCTATTCGAACCGACACCCAAACTAACAAACTGAGCAGACAGGGGTGTCGATTCGGATGGAGGACTCGGATTCACCGGAGAATTAAGTGTCAACCATCCATCTAGGTCGCTCTCACCCCTCCTCCCGAATCCCAGGGAGGAGAGGATGTGAATCCCATGTAAGGCCCTTACGAGCTACAAGTCACAAGCGAATGACATGGGTCAAGCTTAGGTTTAGTTATTGATGTGACAACTGAGAAGAACTTTAAAGTCCGGGGCTCAGGGCCCATCTTTAGTGTCTTACTTGCTTAGCTCCTGCGTTCGTTGAGTGCTGCTGTGCTGGTTTAGGATTGGGCCTGGATCACTTATATGTATATGACACAACTCTACGTGTAATGCAAAACTACAAAAGCCAAGAATTATGAAAGTATCTCCAGAAATGTGGATGGTTCAATTGCTCTGGGTTTTTAACCTTTTTTTTTCCTGTAGAAGCATCAGATTTAAGGGTTGAACTTGAACTAGTACTGGAACCTGAGATCATTGACTTTCTTTATCAACCGATCAATCCACAACGGTTCAACAATGGACATCATACCGCCGGATGCCTCACTAGCGTGCTGGAGAGGATACCATCGCCCACCTGCAGCTTACCTTAATTAATTTGAACCCAAGAATCAAACAACCATAAAGACCCAACAATCAGAAGTTCAGTTAGTCATCAAGGAAGCAAAAAAGGGTTCGCAGAAACGATTTTGCAAACGTAAACTAAAGAAGAAAGAATCAGGCACTCAAAAAATCTGAAGCATAAAAGATAAGCAAGCAATAGAAAGTAAAAGAAGATCACACATTCTGGAGAGCGATGAGGAAGAAAGAAACAAAACAAATGGAGAGCTTACTCTTCTGAGGTTATAAATGAGCCTCTCATCAATCCCCATCTTCGTGGACATGGATTGAGATCCCCAAAAGCAACCCAGCGACGGGAAAGAAGAAAAGAAACGGTATTTACCGAATAGCGCATCCACAACATAATTGCCGAACCAGGCAAGCAATGGTTTGGGAATACAGTCAAAATCCAATGCACAAACAAGGAAAACAGGGATCTACATAATTATTTATGTTCAAGTGCAATGTTTATATAAATATCCATATGAAGGCAATGTATTCTACGTGAAATCCCATACTTATGTTCGACACCAATTACATTTTTTCAGTTTCTGCTCAGGAAGTTACCTAAGAAGCATCACAACAATACCGAAGGCTGCATTCAGCCTGTTTTATTCAGTTGTACTACAGCTTCATTGGAAGGGCAGGACAGTTGAGACATGAGAAAGGCCAGGGACATTTAGACCCGCACTGGAAGGGAAAAAAAAGTAGAGAATTGTGAAAGGCTGTGGATTATTTTCCAGTCCAACTCCAGCATAACTGGGCACATGCCAAAATCTTCCATGTAACATTGGAAAACTGCAGCTGCAGTTAGAAGTGCTTCAACTAGACCCCGGAACTTAATTGCCTCATCTGCTTTAAACGCTTTTGCAGATAAAGACCTAGTGAAAACTGTTCCTATGTCTGCCAAAACACATTAGGACTCACTCTGTATGGCCAAGAATGTAGGCTTCATCTGCAGAGTTGAAATTCCATCAAACTCGTCACTGTAAACAAAATCCGGCTATTTGCCGCCGTTCTGAGGACACTTCCCCTCACTTCTTTTCTTTAAATCCGGTCTAACCAACTCATAATACTTTCCTGAGAGCCAAACTGCAAATCCTGCAAGATAAGGATATGAAAATGTAAATGAAACAGTCTGCCTACATAGCAATGGCTGCATGGTAATATGAAAACCTAAAGCTCCATTTGTTTTGAATGGAAGATATTTCACAGGAATTTTCTCTCAAGTAAAAGAAAAAAAATACACGAGTGAAATGAAAAACTATTTTACTGAAATGCAACACAAAATTTGGAAAACAACTTCCATTTTATTTTCCTGAATTTTATTCTCCAAACAAGTAATGATATCTTAGACAATCATAAAATTTCCATGCTTAAAAATGCTTTACTGTATGAAACAGACAAATGACAGAAATACAAAACAAATTTTTATATAAACAAAATGATTTTTCAGGAAAATGTTACTGTTATGCACAATCTTGAAACAGACATGACAGAAATACAAAACAATTTTTTCATAATTACAAATTGATTTTTCAGGAAAATGTTTTCTGTTGAAACAAGCAGAGATTCACTAGATTGTACAAAACAGGATGCAGGTATCCACCCCCCCCAAAAAAAAGAGTGAAAAAATGGGGACAAACTTCATGAAAAATAAGATGGCACTTTATATGGTGGTGCAAGCATACATCCCCTCACATGTGCACCACAAGGTACTCATTCTCTCCCATGTAGTTTGTACATTAAACCAACAATGAGAAGGCTATCTCAAGCATACTTAATTCATAGACAGGTAGATAGCGAGGCTTACCGCAAGCTGAAAATCTGGTGGTGTGTCAAGTTCTATGTCATCAAGGTTAGGGATATAATTGGCTGTGCCATTTCCTTCAACTGCATTAGTCTGGCTACCATTGAAGTCCAGGAAATAAGGGGTATTTCTTAGTCCTGGCTTATCAAGAGGAGCATAAGAATCAAAAATTTCTTTGCATAACAACGAGTTATCCACACCATTTGGATCAGTGTCCTCAACAGCCTGAGATTCACCTGCCCACCATGAAGCGTCCACCTTCTCATCATCAAGACAAATGGCAGGAAGAGGGGTTTGAGTTGGTTCTTGGATAAACTCAAGTTCCTAATCATCCACAAGAAACAATGTCAGTGCAGATCCATATAATGTAATAATGTAATGAAAGAGAATGTCATATCTGAGTGGTTCAATGCAAGGGTATACAGAATCTCGGTCATTTTCCAGAAATATGCTATGGTGGAAGCTGTCCTAAGCAAGACGAGTGTTACAATTGGTGGATAACAGAAGTGTATATGTCCAGCACTGGATGTGTCCCACTGGAGATTGTGCCACTAAAGCAAACCTAACTAATTATCAAAATAAGAGTTAGATTACTGGATGGGTATCACCAAAGTTGAGGCAATTTTCAACCAAGGAGGTCTCTAAGTGATCAAATGATTGGTCCAAATAGCCGCACATACATCATACCTACACATGCTATTGGTTGGCCATCCATCCTGGTCCACCTATGGAGAATTTATACCCCCTAATCCAACAGTTAAGAATATAAAATGACTAGAAAGTTGAGGGATTACATTCTCTTCATTGTCCTCATCAACTAAAGGACGCTTCCCCAATCGATGCAGATTGGGAGTATCTGTCCTGGGCGTCCTTGGACTGGCTTGGATTGTTACGCTATCAGGATCTTCAGTAGCCAGATTGAAATCATTCTTATTCTTCTGCTTTTTCTGCTGTTTGTATAAAATTTTGCAAACCACATAGTCACCTTCCTTCTCATCTTCTTTCATCCCTAGATGGTATTGATGCATCACCCAGTCCAACTTATCTGGCATGGATCTCTTCTTGGAACTTTTATAGAGTACCATTATCTTTTTCCACCCCTTATGAACTCCATTATCTAGTACAGGCTTTGTTTTACCGGTCTTATGCCAGCGGACATGCTCTTCTGTCAAACTACGTTGGTTGTGGATTTTGCGGCGCTTGCGATGACCAGTTGCATATGCATTAACTGTTTTGTGGAAGAAATGGATGCTGCTTCCGTCTTTCTTGGCACCTAAAGGAAACCAGGTATAGTAGTTGAAGTAGTGATATACCAACTTGATGAAATGAAAACTTTTCTACATTGAAAGTTGACCACGTAATAGGAAAACATGCTGAAAGAAATCATTAAGCTCTTCTAAAGAAATTAAATGAAGCCCTTTTACGGCAGGGACTTCTTAATGAAACCTAGTTTGAAATTCGATCTTCAGATCTCTTTTTTTCCCCTTTTATTTCGTTTTTGGGTGGGGGTGAAAGTTCTCTAAGGTCATGCAATGACTGCAATCTAAATGGTATCTCTACATTGCACACCCAGTTGTGCCATGTGGAAGGATTATGTGGCAATTCTAACCATTGGATATCTAGAGAATGGTCAGGATTGACCACATGTCAAATTTTCAGACTCAAATTCAAATGTACACCCTCCTATATATTAGAATTTTCCCTTGCATTATCAGCCTTCCATTTCTTTTCAGTTACTTCCATTTCCCCTCTGGATTTTCCAATGTTCTGTTTTGCCACTTTGCCAACTCTGTTTGGACTGAAACTTCAAATGCAAGCAGGGGACCTTGGGGTCTACCTATCACAAACTTTCAGCCCATCTGACCTGCCAAATGGCAGTATTTTATGTGCAACCTAGAGATACATTTTAGGTCGACCTAGAGAACTCTGATCCATTTTTTTTTTTTTTACTTACATAAATTTTAAATATTCCAGAGTTCATTAGTCTTCTTTTGGTAGTCATTGACTTGGTTCGGCTGAATCTGAGAACTCGCTTACCTTGAAGATTTTCAGGATGGGTGCAGTAAATTCCATCACCCTCAAGTGTAGGAATAAACTCATCAATAAACACATGTGGTTCTGAATTCTCAACTCCAACCTTCCCTGCTAAATGTTTTAAAATCTCTACATCAGATGGATCAAACTTTACACCTGCAGGCAGGCCTGGCCAGTCAAGCGAAACCTGCACGGTACATGTTCCATGGAAAAATAATTAATTGCAATTTTGTTTACCTATAAACATTTGCTAGAGCAGTTCCATACAACATTTCTATACGGAACAAATCTAAAATCAGTTAAAAGAAACACTAATGCAAGATATCCATATGGAATATTATAAGAATGATTTACCAATGGAATTGTGGAAAAAATAGTGCACTCAGAAACAAATGGGACCTTAATTCCGTCCATCAAACTAGGTGTCTTGGGCTAAACTTCGACATGATGAGACAAATCTAGTCAGCTGATACATCATATTCTGTTGGAACATCAAGAAAAATAACACAAATAACTCAGGCAAAAGACAATGAATCGGATGGTTGGGATATCTGACATTTGGCTAATTTTTTGCCAACCAGATCCTGTATAGACGTTCGACTCACGATGGATCAGATGTGATCTTGGATCCCTTTGAATTTCGGCCAATTAGAAAATAAAGCTGAACTGAATGGGAACAATATAGATTTTTTTTGGAGAGCGAGGAGGGGGACAGTTTGGAAGAATTACTGATTTTGAATAGCTGAAGCTATGGTGTGTCAATGTCATGTTTAAAGAACCATGTTTGTGATCTGCACATCCAGAATGGGAGAAAATAAAGCCATCATGCTGTGTGTCTCAGAGACTCAACAAAACTTCATGTAATCATGGTAGTTCGTATTGAGGGAGTCGGACATTTTCAACTCCTCTCGTGGTTTGTATTCTGAATTACAAAAGAGATTAGGGCTCCATTTATGACAGATACTCAGGAAAAAAGGGAAAGAGCCTTATAAACAGTTAGGCATATGGTCCAGAAGGGGATCCAAATATGACATGTAGCCTATCCATGGACTGATGGAGGTCTCAATGTATGCAATAGTCAAAATAACCAACTCATCTCTCCATCATGAGGAAATAGACATTTCCAGAGATCATTCTGACACTATTGATAGCTTTTTCCAGAAATTAAAAAAAGAAGAATTTAAAGTTATAGGATTGTTTCTGATCATTAATCTCTATATCAAAGTCGGCTTTATTACCCTTCCCTTCAAACAGAGCAATAGTAGAACATTGAAATATACAGTGATGAACATAAACTCAAAGAAACATGGAACAGAGGTTAAAGCTTCAGAAGGGGATGCTGGTAATATGCCAAAGATGTGGAAGGAATCTAGAGATCGGTTGCACAGGTGATAGGACCCAGGAATGCTTACTTTTTTTTTTTTTTTTTTTTTGGGGGGGGGTGAAGGAATGCTTACTTAAGTGCCTATGGCAACTACATTAATATCATTTTGATGCTAAAGTCACAAATTATGTGCCATTTCTCTAGTGCCCCTCCTACTTTACCCACCCACTGGGAGTTGCTATTCAATATGATCTCATTTCTAAAATCCCTGCCTATCTGCTTGGGGGCTCTTGGCTTTATTTGCCAGTGAATTAATCACAAACACGATGAACCATGTCATACTTTTCTGCTTACACCAGTTTTTGTCACTGCTAAATGATCTTAATTTCAGGTATCCACAACATTAATGATTGGAGGTCTCAACCTCCTGCTAGTACATGTAGTAATGCAAATCACAACTTGAATACATAAACAAGGTCATCTTGTTAAAGAAAATAATAAAAAGTTTCAAGCTTACATCACTGTTGTCGATAAGATGATGGCAATTAGGGCATTCTCGATTTGCCCCATTGTCTCTGATTTGACATGCAGAGAATTGAGTAGCATTTTTAACTTTTCCTGCAATTCCTCTACTGTCAATAAGCCAAGTCCTGCACAATTTATGTCAAATTGTAAAAAAGGGAAATCTTAATGCAAGATAAATGTTTAGCAGCATCAGTGACACATAAGGAGAAGCATCCAACTTGATCCATCAATACAAAACTCAACCAGTAAACTACAGAAACTATTAATTCCAATGGAAATGCAATTCAGTGTGCTACAAGAGATAGGATGAAGAAAATCAGATTAGCAATAAATAGAATATTGAATATAATATGGTACTGAATGGTGGTCCCAGGCACCCAAAAGAGCCAGACGGGATTCTGCATCTCCAACCACAAGCATTGATTGGAGCAACACTAACAGAGAGAGAATGGGCAAGTAATGTCACTGACGAGTGATCTTATAACTGATGTGTAAAAAAGGTGCCCCGCAATAACAACTTAAAAATTGCTAAATCAAGCATCAGATTCAGAATCTCTCTCTCTCTCTCTGTACCATGCAACTAAAAAGTCGAGCTCCCATACAACCATAAGTACTTCTAATTCACTCAATATTATGAGCAACGCCGTTTTCTCACTGGAGGTATCGAGCAAAATGAGAATAACTATCAGAATTACAGCAAGCACAAGTTCCATAAAATGAATCAAACATTGCAACATTCCCATACTAACATTAGCGCTAGATGAGTTACTTCAGGAGCACTAACATCCACTGTCGTTGTGTACAATACCGCTGTATTCCCTCAAAACACGGGTTGCTCTCTAAACAAAAGAATCAATGTAGATGTTTCTAGCAAACACAAAAGAGAGCCAAAAGAAAAGTTAAAAAAAAAAAAAAAAAAAAAAAAAATCAAACAACAGCTCAACGTTTACTATTAATTGAACAAAATGAATTAGAAATTCTTCCCATTAAATCTTTAGAACTAAAGAGAATATCAAGCATTCTAACCTGCCCATCTCGTAGCAAGGGCGAGAGAGAGAGAGAGAGAGAGAGAGAAGGATTCAGGCTTTGGGGGAGTGAAGTGTAAAAGTGGAGAAACAGAGAGAGTTGAGGTCAAGTAAATGGGATATGAATCTTCGTTTCTCCACCGGACGAAGTAAACTAGTCAAGCCAGAGCGGGAAAACTAGCGCAGGGGTCGTTGGGCAGAGGCTCGGAACCGAAGCAACAGCCTCGGCTGCAATTCACCAATGAGACACCAACGTTTGGTAGTACCGCACCATGAACAGAGCTACAGTTCGGCGTTATCGTAGAAAGCGATGTACTGGATCATCGCAATTGCATAAAGGAGATAGCGAGAGACAACGGTCAATTTGCTTGCCTTCCTCCCCAAGCTAAATAAGGCAGGAATGTGCTTAACAACTATCATATCAAGGACCCCCTGCGCTTGATCAGACGCGGCGAAAATTCATTGGATTGTGTGAAAAAGGCGATGATGAGTTTCAGATGCGATTTGAACGTTATGAGAAGGATGTCCAAAGTCCAGACCATCAGGGCCTCTGAGCTTCCGGTGCAGTGAATAAGCAGACAGAGCAGATGCTGCATTGGCCAACACGTGTCTTACGTCTGAAGATGCACACTCCCACAGTGAGTGGGGTCCACTATATAGCATCCTACTACGTCGTTAAGATGCGATTGGCCCAAATATGAAAATGAGCATATATATGGGCCTGGACCCTGAAGATTTTCGAGCTCCACGTCCACTGGACATATAAGGCCCATGACATAGGTGGACTACTTTGGAGGAGAGATGGGGTTCCCTTCTGGGCTGCTTCTGCAATTCCCAATACTACCTACACTACTAACTACTAAGTAGGCCAGACCAAATCACTAAAACCGGGCAGGATCATATGATAAGCCC
This sequence comes from Protea cynaroides, assembly GCA_028583415.1. NCBI lineage: Eukaryota > Viridiplantae > Streptophyta > Magnoliopsida > Proteales > Proteaceae > Protea > Protea cynaroides. The sequence continues at coordinate 6,341,886 of CM053273.1, forward strand.
AAATCAAATCGGACCAATAAGATTGAAACCAAACTAATTCGATAATGGACTAATTAGAGTCCATTAAGTTAACATTTTATCAAATATAATTGTAGGAAACCAACACCGAAACCAAATCAACCTGATAGAGCCAAATAATCCAACTCTTTTACTACATATACATATAATAAACTGAAAATGAACCAATAGCAGACCGATAAAAAGTCCACTAAGCCAGCTCAATAACAAATTGACACCAGATCAGCCCATTAACTAATGTATATGGTGCAGTCCACCCCAGCTCAAATCTCTTATTAGACATATTTGGGGCTACCCCTAAAAAGCCTGAGACCAACTTGATCCAAACCGGACCGGTCTATTGACACCTTAAATTAGGACTAGCTTAAGCATGAATAAATGAAAATCAGGGATTGAAGAAAATAAAAATAAGAGAAAAGAAAGTACACACACATCCCTCCTCTCTCTTCTACTTGAAATTTGGCCCCTTCTTTCCCTGGCAAGTGACCAACTACTGTCCCCCTCAGTATTCTCATTTTTTCCAATGAAGTATAAGATTTTAATAAACCCTACTAATGTGTGAATCCTCCTCCCTAAAAATAAAACCAAATTAATTTATATTTCATGCATTTTTTTTTTGGTAAAAATATTTCATGCATTTGGATGTAATGAAATATTTATGTATCCCCTGAGTTATATATATATATATATATATATATATATATATATATATATTGGAAAAAACATGATATTATAATAACCTAATTCATTAATGGTCCTTTTCTAGTTAGGTATAAAAAATGATTTTCACGTCTCACCATCTCTTTGTTCATGTGATTTCTCATCAATTTTTTTTTTTTGGTAGTATGTACAAAGGACCGAGAGTCAACGTGACTTGATGACTCAGGATTACTAAGAATTCTTCAGCAATGCTCTATCTCCATCACGATGAAATTTTCAAAGCTTATCCGAGTCTGTCGGCCAAGGTTATAGATTCGTTCAATACATTAGAGTAGCTAATTGCGTGCCGCCCAGAACATCAACTTCTTTACAATCAAACACTAAACGGGAATTGGAACGGGGGTGTTTGGTAACACTCTAGAAGTTGGATTCTAACTTCTGGAGCATAAATAGAGTATGAGTCTATTTGGTAACCCGGTTCAGACTTCTGGAGAATCCATAGCTGAACCGGCTCCAAATAGTCTCCAAAATTCACTTTTTTAGAGTATCAAAAAGATGTTTTTCAACTTCGAAGTAAAATTTTGGAGTAAAAAAAACAACCCCACGCCACTACTACCACCAACCACCACAACAACCACCAGCCATCAGCCACCACCGCCACCACCACCACCACCATCGCACCACCACCACCCACCGCCTCCACCACCACCACCGCACCACCGCCACCACTATCCACCACCACCACCATCCTCAACCACCACTACCCACCCACCACCACCACCCACCGCCATCGCCACCACCACCAACCATAACCCACCATCCACCACCACCAACCATCACCCACCACCACCACCACCCACTGCCACCCACCCACCATCGCCACCCACCACCCCCCGCCACCACATCCACCACCACCCTCTATCGCCACCACCACTGCCACCACCATCCACCACCCCCAACCATCACCCACCACCACCACCACCACCACCACACACCGCTACCCACCCATCACCACCACCACCGCCACCACCCTTCACCCACCCACCGCCACCCTTTGCTATCATCTCTCACCCACCACCACGGTCACTAACCATCATCACTCACCACTAGTGCCACTATTCATCACCCACCACCACTATTCTGAAGTCCATGACTAAATTAGGTTAACAAACATGTTTCTACTCCCTCATACTTCTGAATCATTTTAAAGTTGGAGTAAAAATTTGAACCAAAAGTAAGAATCACAGAATTAAAGTTTTATCAAATAATCCTAATAGTGCAATGGTGGCTGTCAACTAATGTATTCCATGTAAGTCCAAGGGATTGAATGTTCGACTTTAATTCTTATCCCCATCAGGTTTTCTCCATCTCCTTTCCCCACCTCAAATCCCATTAGGCAACCAAACCCTCACAGTATTACCATTGTGGTGGGCCCCCATCTTAACACCCCCATCCCCCACTTGAGTTATAATCAGATGGAGCCGTAAAGATTCTACAAACCTTGGATTCCCAAATTTGCAAGGGCAAAGGCATCTGCATAACTTATATATAGTGAGTGAAATTAATCTTAAAAAAAAAAAAAAAAAAAAGTAATAAAGAGATGGGTCCGATCCAGTAGGCCAAAATCAAAGAATTGTAACATATCGTCAGCATATATGTCACATAAAGGATGGCTTTGTGATAATCCATGATTAAAAGCTTAGAAACATGTATGAGTAATACTTATATGTTATCTGAAAGGACTTGATGTTTATCTCTACCATAAAAAATAAAAAATAAAAAATAAAAAATAAAAACACAACAAAAAAGGATTGATGTTTATCGTACTGGCCGATTCCAATGTAGATTTGGCTGTTGGATCCCCACCACAAATAAAAAGTTAATATCATAATTATGATTAATTATTAAACTTCTTTTTCCCTACTTTTGATACATCTTAATTAGATGTTTTGACTTAAGCTTGAATTACAAGTTTTAATATTTCTTCATTTGAAAGAAGGTAAAAAGGGACATGGTGGCTTGGGATAACCTATACTATACTCTAGAGATGGGTCTCACATTCTATGATCAAAGATAGGATCACGTAGAGGATCCACGTAAGTGCGGAGAAATCGGATTCCAAAATAGAACTACATTTTTTAATTTTTTTATTCCTTCTTTCTTTTATTATTAAAACCCCATTAGGTCAAAGAAGGTTGCCGCTTTTGCTTTTACAACCATTAACTTCTTCCAATGAAATTCATAAAATTCACAATGAACACAATCCAAAATTAGTCGAGTAGCCTACAACTTAATTGCTTTCCTTGTCACCAAGAATAATTTTCATTTAAGACTGACTTCACTGAGGACAATGGTCATCCTTTGATGAAGATGGTCATCCTTTGAGATGATGAGAACCTTGTTAGAAAAAGGGTTGATGAAAAGAATCTTAATCCATCCAAAGACAAGTTCGATGACTTTGGAACCACACATCCCTTGAAGTTAGTCAAAGTGGGAAATACTATGACCAATTTCATTTATGGTTTAGTTCATCTATACATACGTATATTCTGTCTGGGTTCCATCACCATCCATAAAGTGTGGGACTCACTGAATAGTGAATATGGATGGTAATAGAATCAGGTAAAGGATATACGTATGTATACGAAACAAGTTTGGAAGATACTTCACATCCTTCAGCAAGTTGTTGAGCCATCCCACCACAAAATCTAATTCAAAAAAAAAAAAAAAAAAAAAAAGCCTCAATGGGCCAGCCAACAAATATAGAAAAGGATGTAATCTGAATTCATTGTGGCAGCGTAGTTCGGATCGAATTTCAGTTGGAATAATATTTAGGAATAGAAAACATATTGTGTTATAGTAGCTAGGATAATACAGATACAGTCCAATAAGTAAAATATAGTGATCTCTAAAGAGGAAGGAAAAATAAATTTGTCTTTTTTTAACTCTTGAAAATAAACATTGAACAAAAAAATTACATAAAAACGTTACACTAACAATTTTCATGTCAAATTTTATGTCAAAACAATTGGAGCCGAGGAAAAATGAAAGAAATGACAAATTAAATAAAGCTCTAAATTTTCCTTTGCGTAAGTGTAGAATGATTGGTTCAAAATCCATACTTTGTGAGCTCTGTTCTTATCATTGGAATTGAGTACTAAGAAGGTAGTCATAATTTTTGGGGAACCCATAACCCATGGGAATCAAATCCTCTCCTCCACGGCTCCTCGGCTCCCACCCCATTCAACCGTTGGAGGGGGTTGGAGCTTGAGCCGGCTCACCCCTCCAACGGTTGGATGGGGTGGGAGCCGGGAAGTCGCGGAGGAGAGGATTTGAACGCTAACCCATGACCTACCTATAAAAGGCAAATTAAACAGTAAAAAAAAAAAAAAAAAAAATTCCCCTCCAAGTGATCCGGTGTTCATTAAATGATTTTGCGTGAACAGGATGGATGATGAAAAACTGTCCCCCCAAAAAAGAGAAATGGTGAAAACTCTAAATTATTAGCTCATTGATTCCATCAGCAGACACTTTTGTTAGGTAGTAGTTGTAACTGAAGTAGAAACTGATAATTAAGGATGATAAATAACTACTCGGGAGATCATGGACACTACTCCCTTGGAGCAAACACTAAGCAAGCTAGAGTGATGAATGTGCAATGCAGTTCTCTCTCCTATACTGTTCAAAGCCCAACACCTCCAACAAGCCTCCAACAAGGGAAAAGATAGAAGGAATGTTAGACCAACCTTCAAAAGAAAGAAATGAAGAGGAGAAAAACTAGAAAATGGATGGAGTGATGGATATGTGTCTGTGTCACACTCATATTGTCTAGCATGCGTTTGGATGCATGCCATCTTTTTTTTTATGAAAAGAGACCATAGAGTTTCATCCCAAGCAAAAGATAAACAGTAACTACAGAGTAAGGTGATCAGGTGATGGGATATTTCTGTTAGTTTCTCTCTCATTGTCTACTCCCACAACCACTGCCCCCAGAACAATAAGTAAGCTTGTTTCTTGAGTTTCTCAAGCCCTGAAAATTATCAATAAATTCCATTATTGCTCTTCTTTATGTTAAGATGAAGAGTTTATTTCGACTGTATCAAGTGGGCGTCATGCATGGTGGTCCCTCGAACCACTGTGCTTCCATTTGTTATAAAGCTTTGGTTAATGAGGTCAGATGAGGGAGGCCCACCCATTGGACTTTCATCATAAGTAGGATTAGCTTGCATTGGAATACCCAATCCTTTATTTAGCAAGTCATATCATATGTAGCACTCATTCATTCTAGGACGATGTATCCAATAGCTACTGTTTTTATTCTTACCAAGGAAATTTTTCTAAAGCCCAATTAATTTCGAAGTTGTTCACTGTAAAAGATTAAATTCTATCGGTGGGTCTATTTATAAAAAAGTTTTTTTTTTTTTTAAAACATTTGAGAAAAAGCTGAAAGAGAAAGATAAGGGAGTTTTCATGGTCAAATCTAATTTATAAATACTAGAAGTGACTCGTAATAGATGTAAGTCTATAGGAATGAGGATTGGGGTCTTCTATCCAACTACATGAATCATGTACCAACATAGAATTTAATGGAAAGATAGACACAAATATCCAAGAGAGAAGATATGGGTTCATTTCATAGCCATGTGAGAAGATGCAGGAGACCGACGAAGTAAAAAATCTTAAATAACAATGGCAATGGTTATTGTACGAAACCATGTTCTAATTGAGAGGTAGATTGTACTATTACTGTTATTAAATTAGATTTCATAAGACACGTAATGATTGATATTAAAATATTTTTATAAAACAATAAATAAAAAAATAACTTTGACAATGTTATGTGCTGCATCTTGATATTATTTCATCGAGATTGATTTAATCCCATACATTTGTAAATTGGCATGGAAAATTATTTACAATTTTTTTTAGAAAAAAAAAATACAAATAAATTGAGGATGAATATATTTTTTTTCCCACTCCTCTTCCATGTCTATCTTCTCCATCTCCTTTCCTCTTTTTTTTTTTTACCTGTGACTTTTCAAATTGATGTCAACTTTTCTCTATGACATTTCCCTAATCAATGCTTCTTCTTTCAATGATTTTTTTTTTCCTTTAGAAGGAGAGAAGATGAACAGTTTTGATGCAGGAGAGAACTGCAGACAAGAAAGAATGACAATGATGAGGAAGTAATGTCGAGTATTAAAAAAGAGCTGAAATAAGGGGTTTTTAAGCAATTTCATTATTTTGCTATATTTAGGTTGTTTAAGATGTCCATATGTAAACTGTATACTCCTGTTTTTGTATTAAACTTTGATAAAAAAATCATGTACCAATTATGAACTGTCATATCTCCACCATGGCCTGCTATGGGGGTACACATGAAGAGGTCAATGTAGCTACCCAAAACCTAAGGGTGCCAATTTGATATGGTATCATTTTCTATTTCTTATGGTAGTGGTTCATTCCGATATACTAGTATATATCGTTTAGATACTAATTTATATACCATTTGTATACTGTTTCTATACCATATATTGTTTATATATTGGGTCACACTGTTACACACACTCCACTAGTCCATGACTCCACATTGCACTAGAACCGTATTTCGTATCAAATTAGAATAGTATTTTGTACCAAATTAGAAACTTAAACTTGTATCAAATAAAAATCTTATTTGTACCATATAAAAAACATATACCATATTAGTTAAAAACCATACTGTATCAAATCAGAAATGAATTGGTAAGAAAAAAAAATCATATTTTTTGGATCTTCTATTAAAGATAAAACTTTTGAGCTTTGGTGGTGCAAATGAAATCTTCTTGCCAAGGAAATTGACCAAAATGCTTCTAAAAATTATTAGTTAACTTTGACTATGTTCTTCCCCTGTATACGAAGTTGTCCTTGGTACCTCTTCTTATTTACGAAATTCTCATCCTACCTCTCTTTTGCTGTATTCAAATCCTCTCTTCCAACAGTTTCGGGAGGAGAGGGGGAGTCCCCATTGGACAGATGATACCTAGGGCTTGCATGAATCTGAGCCCTCTATCCGAACCAACACCCCTTTGTCAGTTCAGTTTATCGGCTTGAACGGAGGACTCGGATTCACTCGAACCCCAGTGTCGCCTCTCCTCCCGAAACTGCTGGAGGAGAGGATATGGATCCCCTTTTGCTTGCCGTGTTGAGACCTCTTTGACAGAAGCATGGTGTGATAGAGACAGACCCTGAATAATTGCTTTGACTTTTTGTTAAGAATTTGTTGTATGCATTAATCAGTTTGGAAAGCTTATTTGGTTGTCCATATAATCCATGCCTCTGCTTTTATTTCTTCTCAATCCTCAACAGCCAACACAGTCTGTGCTCTGTGGATCGAATAGACCAGTATCAATCATCGCCGGTTTCCCTGGAATTAGAAGGCTCTTCACCTCATCTCCCTTGGGCTGGCCTGAATTTGGATTTTAGTTGGAACCAGGCATTACAGGGAGTTGAAAGTCAGAAGCATAGAGTATGGACCCACCAAATGATTCAACATCCTAAGCCTGGATCCAGTTAGCATGTCCCAGCAGCCGAAAGCCAATGGGAATATGAGATTCTCTTTTTAACAAACATCTTTTAGGCAAAATTAGGTGTGGCCAGTGGCCACTCCATAACAAATTATCTAACTTATCATTTCAGTTCTTGAGAAATCAAAGGCAGCAGTTAGCTTCCCTTTGTTGTATTATGAAGGCATGTCTGGCATCATCTAATAAGTCAACAGAAAGACATTGTTACACCTAATGCCTTGACCTGAGTACCCTGATCAAACAGAGCACTAGCTCAGTGACTCAGGAGGATGAAGTGATCTTTCGAAGAAGGCTGGCCATCCACAACATCCATTTTCCGAGTCCCTGTATGGAGGACCACCACAAAGATTGTATATTGAAAGATGATAACAGAGTCACATCATTTCCAGTCCTCCAATATTAATAATGTAATCCACTTCCTTCACTCAATTCCTTATTACCCTACTGACCATTTGGACTCTTTTGCTTCCATTATTCAATGTTATCTTGAACTGTAATGCTGAAATGGCCTTACTTCTATTTCCATATATAGGAGAAGTGGTCTTCCAATGTCTGGTGGGCTAAAGGAAGTAGGAGCAATAACCAGTAGTTATGCATTGGATGGTGATTATACCCTGATAAATAAGGGCTAAATGGTTAATCACCTTTATAAGTTAAAAACCCACAAGCCACAGGCAACAGACAACAGGACAGGATACCTAATATAAAGAATGGGAGGTGGGGGAGATTGCTTTAGGCAAGTGTGAGTGACCCTTTTGCTTTTGAAATTCGCTGGCGACACCATTGCCTTTTCAATGGGGAACTGGGACTTTGAGGGCCCTCTCCTCCTCTCCCTCCTCTAGTCCTATTAGTTAGAGTCCCATTCCCACTTTGAGTTTAGCTTAGATTGATAGATAATATTCAATATTTTGATTGTAGAGCTAGAGAGAGAGAGAGTGAGTAGGGGGTCCAGTCAGTGGAGAGGAGCTGTCGGTTGGCAACCCCGTTGGGTGACACAGAGAGTGACCCGTACAGCGTGTGGATTGCTACTCTTACCGAAAGGAAAGAGTAGATCGACAATTCCGTAGTCCAGAGACCCTACGGCATCCCTCTTCCGCTCCTGTATTGCTCTTCGAAATTTTGAGAAAGCTACTTGCAGGGTCAATACGGAAGACACAGATGGTTCCAAGAATGAACTGGGTTCTTATTCATTCATTCAAGAACCCAGCCCCATCTGTTGCTGACTTTGATGTTCACCTTCGGTTCAACACAATTAACTGCTCTTGACCCACTTGTAACTTGTAAGTCGTTGCAGCTTAATTAGCTTCATTTTTTTTTTTCCAAGAAAAAGAGGACCACAAGATTGATTATGTTTATCAAATTTTCAACTCTGACTGGTTGAGTTGATCCCATGGTGATGGGCCCTCAATGAAAATGGCTGGAATCCAATGCAGAGAAGCAAACCAAAATCCTCTCCATCCCCTGTCGTCAAACTTCATACTTTCTACTTTCTGATATCAGACTTCTTTTTCTCAGTTTCAAATTTACCTACACAAATTCACAGTACTTGAGTGACCAACTAAGAGAGAGAGAGAGAGAGAGAGAGAGAGATTTTTACAATATTTGAACATTTATGTACTTCACCCTATAGCAGTATAGTCTATAAATAAATCAGCTAGATAGCCTTACATCAAGGCTGTTGTCACTTTTTTTGGTGACATTTTTCCTTGAAATTATAATAAATAATCAGGAGCAAAAACAGGAAACAGCAAAAGAACAAAGTTAATTTTCCTTTCCCTCTTTTGAATTCTGGGGTTACTTTATCTTTTTCTTTACTCTGCTGTAATGCTGTTCGGCAGTTCCCTTTTTCGACAATGGATAGAAAATTAGAAATTCAGATGGCAAATTTTATATTGGGTTTGGTTGTTAACTCCATTTTTGTATATTTCATATTAGACAGTTGATGATTTCATACACACGCACACTCTGACAGGAGAGAGAGAAAGAACGTACGATGTTGCTTATAAATTAGTGTTTGACTTAAAATAATCTAAACTCAACCATGAGAATTTGCAGAGGGAACGACAAGGGATCAATGATGAGTGGAGGCCGCAAGTGGGGGCGCAGGTTAAGCTCATGTGCATACTCTCCTCCAACCAGAAAGATCCCATCTTTGCATTTTTGCAGGTCTCTCACGCATCACGCCTAGATTTATACTTTCACTCCCCAAACACAAAACCACGGTAATACTAACATTAACCACAAACTTTTTTAAGTTTTATTCCCTCACATCTTAATGGTGATGTCCTGCAGGCGACGTTTCTGATTTTTGTTTTTCTGATATCCCCTGGAGATAATATCAGACTCTGGCACTCTGCTTTTTCTTTACCAGGTGCCCTTTTGTTTTAGTGTTGCTTTTTTTTTCTCTTTCTCTCTCTCTCTCTCTCTTTTAATTTTATATAAACCCACATAGTTTTTGTTTTTTTTTTCCTATTATTTTGGATTCTTTTTCGGAAATTTTGGACATAGTGGTGACATTTGTATTCTTCTTGCTACAGAGCGTAGAACTCTGTTTTCTTTCTTTTGTTTCCTTATGGCTCGATTCCTCTGTTTTTTTTTTTTTTTTGTTTTTTTTTGTCAAAATCGGATTGGGGAAACGGGTTCGGGATTTGATTGAGATGACAACAATTCTCGTTTACCATTCTTTTGACTGTTTCTCCTTTACATAGTACATATATGAGGATATTTTCTTTTTACATCTTCTCATTAACTCCTCACTGGATGCTGTTTACCCTTCCTTTCTTTGATTTTACATCCTTACATGTAAAATCTTTGGATTTTATATTTTCAGAATATATTATTTGCCATGGGTGGAGGTCTCCTTGGATTGTTTCCAAGTTGGGTAACTAAAAGTGGCTAGCACTGGTTGCAGGAAATGGATTCTTTTAATTGTGTCTGTTTCTGTACAACAACGTATCTTTCTTCAGTGGAATACTGATTTGCGGCTTTGGGAGTGTTCTTCAAGTGGACAAGAAGCTTTTATCTGTCATGGAGTTGGGAATTCCTGGTTTTTCATTCATATGAGGACTTACTCCACGGGAAGCATTTAGTCCAGAAGAATGAAGTTTATGAAACTTGGATCTCGTCCTGACACTTTCTGCACAACTGAGGCCGTAAGGTATGGGGAAACGATGATTATTAGTCTCTCTTCTTTGTTTGGAAGCTTTTTTTCTTCTTCGTTGTGGGAGAAAAGTTAAGCTTCTTCTCTTCTCTAAATGCAGGTCTGTCTCCTCAGAAGTCTCCAGTGATCTCATAATTCAAGTTAAGGGTTACAAGTATTTGCTTCACAAGGTAAATAAAATTAAATAGAACTCCGATTGAAGTTTCCTATTTTGATCTATTGCTTGCCATATCCGATAATTCCAAAACTGTTATTGTGCTTGTGTTCAGTGTTCTTCTTACACTATATCTAATTCACTTCAGTTTTTGTTGTTGAACAGTTTCCTCTGCTTTCCAAATGTTTACGCTTACAGCGGCTATGCTCCGAATCACCGGATTCCTCCCAACACCAAATAGTCCAACTCCCGGACTTCCCTGGAGGAGTTGAGGCCTTTGAGACCTGCGCCAAGTTCTGTTATGGCATTACCATCACCCTCAGTGCCTTCAACATTGTTTCAGTACGATGTGCTGCTGAATATCTCCAAATGACAGAGGATGCAGAGAAGGGAAATCTCATATATAAGGTTGAAGTTTTCTTCAGTTCATGCATCCTCCGAGGGTGGAGGGATTCTATTGTAACATTACAGAGCACCAAATCCTTCTCTTTGTGGTCAGAAGATCTTGGCATCACAAGCAGGTGTATTGATGCCATTGCTTTCAAAGTCCTGACCCATCCCTCTAAGGTGTGTTTGTCACGAAGCTATTCCAGAGGCGGTAGAGACGATAATTCCTGCAACGGAACAGAAAGCCAGAGACACAGAGTGGCACCAAAGGGATGGTGGGCTGAAGATATAGCAGAATTGAGTATAGACCTATATTGGAGAACAATGGTGGCTATTAAATCTGGCGGAAGGATACCCTCTAATCTCATCGGTGAAGCATTGCTTATTTATGCATCTCGATGGCTACCCACCATGTCTAAAGATGGGATTGCCACCAGCAAACAAGCAACCCCGGATGACTATTCGGAGTCTTCGGACTCGATGGGAGAGATAACAACTAAGCATCGGTTGCTTTTGGAATCAATAGTGAGCTTACTTCCCATGGAGAGGGGTTCTGTTTCTTGCAGCTTCTTGCTTAAGCTCTTAAAGGCTGCAAACATACTTGGTGCTTCTTCTTCTTCTAAGATGGAATTGGCCAGAAGAGTGGGAATTCAGTTGGAGGAAGCAACAGTCAACGATCTTTTGATACCATCACTCTCGTACACTAACGAAACTCTATATGATGTTGACATAGTCATGATTATATTGGAGCAATTCATGTTGCAGGGTCAGAGTCCCCCTACTAGCCCTCCAAGGACCAAGATTGGGTTTGAAAGGAGGAGGTCTCGATCTGCAGAGAATGTTGATTTTGAGTTCCAGGAGAGCAGGAGATCTTCCTCGGCATCACATAGCTCAAAATTGAAGGTAGCAAAACTCGTGGACGGTTATCTTCAAGAGATTGCCCGAGATGTGAATTTGCCTTTGTCAAAGATGATTGCATTTGCTGAGATCATTCCCGACTTCGCCAGGCTTGATCATGATGATCTCTACAGAGCCATCGACATTTACCTCAAGGTAAGTTGCAGTGTAACGTAATATGTACAATTTTCATTTATTAAGCCTCTTCCTTGGCTTGAATTGAGTTCCTTATGGGTCTCCCCCAAGTTTTTGTCTGTTTGACAAAGAAATGGATAACAGAGAATCAGTTCTTCTTTATCTTAAATCTTCTTTCCATTTTTATTTTTCGTGATTCATGAATTAGCATTAGTGTGTAGATGCTACTCATTTATTACCATTAAACCTGGACCTCACACACTGGATGATCTCTTCTTGGTTAGGAGGTCATGCATTCAATCCTGACTATCATTTGTTATATGCTTATCTAGCTTACTGAATATCCAATCTGAGTATTGCTCATGGTGATTCTGTTGGTAAATTGAATGGTAGGAATTGTGTAATCCATGCAGTTTGGATGTTCCTCTTGTGAGTTCCACTTGGGGGATCAAGTAGGTCAAATCAACGACATGAAGTACTCCAAAATCTCTGTTCCTTGGGACAACATTAGGTGAAAAATGAATAGGAAAGAAGAGAGAGAGAGAGAGAGAGAGAGAGAGAGAGAGGGGGGGTCAAAACAAATTTTAGTTTTAGTTAGGAGATCTCCCATTGACAAGGACTAGGCCCCCTACCTGTGTTTTCTGTATCCTGGAAGTCTATTCTTGGACAATATTCTCTGTAACTCCACAAAACATACTTTAATATGGATATGCCCATTTATTAATGTAACAGGAACATAAACTAATGCATATTTCTTTCTGTCTCTGATCACTCAGGCACATCCTAACCTCAACAAGACTGAACGTAAACGGTTGTGCCGCATCTTAGACTGCAAGAAGCTTTCAATGGAAGCATGCATGCATGCAGCACAGAATGAGTTACTTCCATTGAGGGTGGTGGTACAAGTACTTTTCTTCGAGCAGGCACGTTCTGCCATGGCAGGTGGCCAAATGACTGAGCTTCCTACCAACATCAAGGCACTTCTAGCCACAAAAGAACATGACCCTTTAAAGCATCCACCACCCCTAGGCTCTAAAACCAATGTTCTGGTAGACGATGAGTGGAGTGTCTCGGGCCTCAAATCCCCCAAGTCAAAGCTGTCAACTCTACGAATGAAGCTAGCTGAAGATGACAATGACGTGGGTGAGAATGATGTGCAGCAAGATAGAACTGGGAGGACTTCTAAATTTAAGGCCTTCTGCTCTCTTCCTACTAGACCCAAGAGAGTGTTCAGTAAGTTGTTGTCTATCAACAGAAATATGAATGAAAGGAATTGATTTATTATGCATGTAGCTTTAAGCAGCAAATTGTTATTGGGTAGGTCAATCTGTAGTCTTTGTTTTCTTGTTTCTTCCTTGGGCTGCAACTTCCTTGGTAACTAGGAAATCAACTCCCATTTTGTATTGCTCATGTACTTTATCCTAATAAACAAAATCTTCAGGAAACACGAGGAAAACCTCCTGGGGATTTCCAATTGTGCAAATTTCCTGGGAACTCAAAGTTTGTAAATGACCAAAGTGGACTTCAATTCTTATCTTTGTATTTAAAATTTGTATTGTCTATAAACACTTATTCCCTTCCTCTTCTGTCTAAACTATCAATTCTACTTAGTGGGGACTATCAGCTATGTGTTTGTGAAATTCAATAATGGCTTCTTTCTTTGTTTCCATCTTCGGGCGTCATTTATTTTATTACGCTGAGTTTGGAAATCTAGACCTTAATTGTGAATCTAATTATTCTTAATTTTCTTCTTTTATCCAGCTTATTGGTGTTAATACTATCTATCGCTGACACTTCCGGTTAAAATTGAATCAATTAAATCAGAGGAGATCATGAAAATTATGCTATGCCTGCAATTATCCAGACTTCTGAACGGGGCTTGAGTGTGTGTAAACCTTAGCAAATAATCCCTTTTCATTCACTATTCTTCAAGAACAATAGTTTAATACCTGTTTATTTGAAAATGGGATATGTTCTAAATATCTTTTAAGGACTGTCTTGGAAACTTGATTATATGGCTTTCCAATTTGCCTCGGTTCAGAAGTATCAACTTTTACCAGATTGGCAAATCTATTTTCCTAATATTATTAATCAGGATTAGAGCTTTCTAGTGGTTAGGGGACTTTGTGTTTTCTTTTGTTTCCCTCTTGTAGTTTGCTTTCTGCTCTCTTCCAGCGGAAGGCATGGATTAGAGCAGCAAGATACTAACTAAAAATTTGAATTGTTTAGCTGGTCTTGCCTGGCCATCTTTGATTGATCGGTCAAACGATTCATAGGCAAGGATTAGCTTTTTCATTCAGTTATGAAATCATCGATGGGAAAATGATCTTGATCCAAGTGAAATGAAAAATAATTTTAACAAAAACAGGGAAAGATCTTGGATGCTGCTTCGAACAACCAAGAAAAGTAAAGAAAGCCAATTGGGACAAGATAAATCTCAAGCAAACCAAATCAAATTGTTGTTAATGTGTATTTATTTGCCACAGAAAACATGAACTTGATATAGGAGCACCTTGAACTTGAGAGTAACAGGAAAAAAAAAGACATCTGTATTGCATGACCCTTGGTGTGGACACAGTGTCGTTGCGATGTTTCTTCTAATCCTTGAATCATCTGTATCAGCTGATTCTTAATTTGAGCCATTATTTCTCTGAAGTTATCATTTACAATCCAAAGTGTGTCCTCTTGTCTGGAATTTCCTGTCATAAGATGGTTTTCACCTCTATTATTTAGAATGAATCCAACAGAATTTAGAGTTACGAACCAGGCCTACGACTTTAATCTCTCTGTAATAGTTTGAATTCTTAACAACATTAGTTACCACAGCTTAAAGCCTTAGACCACATTCTACAACCATTCCCAAACCAAAGCAAGACTAAAGTCTGAGGAGAGAGATAAAAGGTTACAACAACAACACAGAGTATATTACTGGGCCTGTACTGTGCTTCCAGTGGTTGCCTTCGAAGAAGAATCATGAAAAGTAGCAGTTTCGGCACTTTTGGTGCGTTGGAGAGAAGATGATCGGTGGAGCCTGCACCGAAATGAACCAGCATGTGTTGTTGGAGAGCAGAGGCAGTTTGTCTTTCCACTTGTTTGTCTGACGAGCTTTGGAGTGGGTGTTCTGGTCATTGGCTCTGTCACTTGAGTCTTCATCTCTGTATCCTTCGCAGTCTCATGTAGAATCTCTACCATCAAATCCTTGCGAAAGGTTATCTCCTCCACCCCTTCCATTGCAATCTCTTCCTGCACAGTGCCAAAAATTGTCTGAGGAACCTAAGAGCACCATATAATATTCGAATGAGATGCTGAAATCTTTGAAGTTTCCATTCCAACTACTTTACATGGTATCAGAGAGGGTTTCCACTGTCTCTACCAAATAGTTTTCAACCCCTTTACACCCGGGAATCTCTCCACCTACAGTTTAAATTTTTATGATGAAAACTTTACAAAACCTGAGCTCACCATTGTACATACCAGAGTTGCTGCAACTGAAACTGACTAATATGTTAGTGCACCATGATACAATGGACAGGGAAGGAACAGTTGAAGGTGTTGTCTTCTTTCTTTTAGGAGAAAAATAAAAGAAAAAACTGAAGATTGAAGAATGGTTATTTCTTCGGAGGTTGAAATTATTGAGAAAGGAAGTGGTCCATCATATGTGAGGGGCCCTTCTTCTGAAACATGGCCACCTACTACTTGGAATTTGCCCATTTTGGATTAAATAGTAGCAGCCTATAGTGGTTCTAGAAATGAAATTAAACTAATCTACAGATGAAATAGCTGTAATAAAAGAGTACCATTTTCAGATGAACACTGAAGGACTCATATGAATTCAATCTCCATACCTTGAAAAGCGATAATTGAGAGTTGAGAGCTGAAGAGAGAGTTGAGAGCTGAAGAGTGAGAGTAGATTTCTTGTTGCAAAAAGTCTCAAGACTGAAACTTGAAGAGCTGGTCCAGACTCTGATATTATTGTTGGCCTAGTCTCCTTTGGTGGTTTGCAATCAATTTATTCACCATGGGTGGAGAAGAAACTGAGTCTAAAAACTTTTGTTTTGTCTTTATCTAACTGGGTTCATGAACTCATGAGCTCACGAGTGGGGTAATGAAGACCATTAACATCCCACCTGCATCAGTCGCTGTTGGTAATGCAACAACTTCCACTATAACTCATTCACATTTGCCTTTTTATCCATTTTAGCTGTTGAATCATGGGAGATGGAGATAAAGAGATAGAAAAGAGAGATATGGGTAAGCTTTTGATATCACCAAGAGAGTGAGGGGACCCTCATGATTCTCTCATGAGTCGTGAGTGATGAGTGATGACAGGGGTGGCTAAAACTTTCTCGTGGTCGTGCGGATGCAGATTTGGCACTATCTTATCGTATCGCATCACTTCATCATCAATCTTGTTTGTCATGTACAAATTAAAGTTAAATGTGTTGTTAATATCCCCACTTGGTGGGATCAATTTGCCATCCTTGCCGATGGAAACAGCAGGATGATGTTGAACCAAATGAGAGCTATTAGCATACACTGAAGTGGCAACACGCACTAGTCTGAATATTCTTCTTTTTCTTTTCTTTTTGGTGGATGCATACCAACTACTCTAACCCATAGTTATTTAATTCGGATTTAAAAATTATTTGGAAGGAGAATAATTCGGAATGAGTCGCTTCAATAATTTAAGAATTCGGTCAAAGATGTGGTAAAAAAATGAACTTAAAATAAAATTCGAATTTGGTTCGGTTCGGGAATTATTCTTTTGTCTAAAAAAAAAATTTAAATATTAATTTTTAATATTTGGTGTTCCTATCAATCCATTATTACACCTGCATAATATATAAGTGACATTAGAATAATATTTAAGTTATAAATAACAAAATAATACATAATAGATGGGTATGTATGTATAACGGCGGATTTGTTAGATTTTATTACAATATATAATGTGGATCATTAGGTTTTATTATGATTGCAATACTAATCTAGTGGAGCTGATGTTCATAAAATCAAATATTTTCATAAATTCATCCAATCGTCCTCATGAAATCCATCTCTTTTCCATGTTCATTAATTACTTCCTCATGGTTATTATAATATTTATTTTTAGATTCATGTTTAATCCCGATTAGAAAAGCACAAAAAAATAATGATTTGCTTTGTATTATGGTATGATTTTTATACTCATATTTAATTCCATGTTGTCGAATGAAATTAATGATTTGTTTTATATTATGATTTGATTTCGTACTCATATTTAATCTCACATTGGAAAAAAAAAATGAAATTAATGATTTGTTTTATATTATAACGTGATTTTTAAACTTATAATTAGTCTTAGATTGAAAAAGATGTAAATAATTATCTCATTAAGTTTTTTTTTTTCGAAAAACTTTGTTTGAGAATAGTAATTAAGGCATTAAGTCCTCCATTAGGATATTAATAGTTTTTTTTCAGTATAAGAATTATTCGGTATAATTCGGATATAAAAGAATTATTTGTGATATTTATTTCTGGACAAAAAATGCGAGAATTTTAAAGAATCATTAAATATAATTCGAATTCGAGAGAATTATTCGTATTATTCGGTTCGAAAGAATAATTCACGAATAATTCGGAGAATTAAATAACTATGACCTTACATGGTTTCCACTTCCATTTATGGATTGCATGGGCTCCATGGGGATTCACATCGTTTCCTCCCAGTCTCTGGGAGGACCGTGGCAACCCTATCCAGATGGCCGACACGTGGCTCTTGGTGAATCCAAGACCCACATTCAGGCTGACACCTCCTGTCGGCTTGGCTTGTCGGCTGGGTGTCGGCTTGAATATGGGTCTCGGATTCACCGAGACCCATGTGTCGGCCATCCGGACAGGATTGCCACCGTCCTCCCAGAGTCGCTGGGAGGAGAGGATGCGGATCCGGCTCCATGGGTGGTGGTGGAACCTTATATTTGTTCCTAATTCATTGCTATCAGATTTTTAAGCTTTTGTCTTCTCCCGAGGGAATAGCAAATAAATAAATTATGTAAGCCGTACATTTGTGATGAGAGGGATTTATGTTTCATGGCCAAGAAAATTGAGGAGGGGTTTAGTCACACATTGGTTGGATAGTGTATGGATACTTATCTTAGGATGCCCTCAATTGGTATAAGAGTCGATAGTTTGTGCACACCGGCCATGTAAAGACCCATGGCCCAATGTTGGGAGGAATTGATGCGGCCATAGGCTCATAATGGGAAGGGTTTAATCCTACATTGATTGGGTTTGTATATGAATGCTTGAATTATGATTGTGGGTTGAATTGAAAAATTAAGGGTAGTGTGCAGATGGTTGGCTGGTAATCAGTGCTTACCATTTATGATTGTTCCAGATTCAAAAGTACTTGGCATGATGGACTGGGATCCATTATGAGTTCTTAGCTCATCAACCCTCCTTAGTGAAATTAATTTTCTCCATGAGCCCTCTGTAAGATGGGCCGCAGCACTTCGACCTATCTAACTGCAGTGCCTGCCTAGGTTTCATCTTTATATACCATATCTATCTAATTCTAATATCCTAATGTTTGCTTAGTAGAGAACTTAAAAAAAATAAATAAATAAATAAATTCAAGAGTACAGTCAAATAAAACAAATTAGGGGAAGGATCAGAAATAAAAGCTTGTCCTAGTCAAATAGTTTTGTTTTCTTTTGTGTGGGATAATAAAAAAGAAATGCTAGCTAAAAATGTAAGCGGAGATCTACATGCCACCTATATGTAATTGGGATCTCCCATGTCGAGTCAATGGGTGCATGGGAGGGAGGGGGCATGTATTACCTGGCAACGTGTACATCATTTTCTTTAACGATTTAATTGGTTGTAAGGGGAGTTAAAAGAAATGAAAGTGAAAATTTTAAACTTAAAAAATAAACTTTTGTAATCATTTATGTAAGTAACTCCAATTCATTCGATATGTAGTTATTAACTTAAATTTTACTTTGTCTAAATCTCTTGTATTTGAAAAATAAAATAAATTTCACATCTATCATTAATAAATATGATAAGAAATTTAGGTAATTCATACAATCCATATTGTGTTGAACTATGAAAATTACTTTTTGGTTTGAAAATTTTCTCTTCCCTTCCCTTAATTTTCTTTACAACTAAACTGAGTCGAAAATATTTACTACCATCGATAACATATAGTGATTACTACTTTAGTTGCCCTCAAAATTTAATAGATATTAATGTTGTAATTTTAATTTTTGAATAATGAAGAATCTACAGTGCAGAGCAGAACTCCAAAATGTATACAACCTTGAGACCTCAGGCCCAGACCCATTGGGCCAGCCTCTCGTATTCTATTGTTCTTCCACGATCTTAAGACTATATACCATCCTCACGAGAAAACAACATGAGAAAGCCTTAACATGCAATCAATGCAAAGGCTAATCTTCCCATGCAATAGCCAAATCAGACATCCACGTGGCAGAAACAAGTAAAGTAGGGTTGAGGACGATTCTTAATTCCTTCATTCTTCCTCTTTCTAGTTGAAGTATAAATAACTCGGAAAAAAAATTCCTGTCTAACGGTGTGTGATTACATTCAATACAGGAAGAGTGAAATGATCTCTCCATCTTTCTCGATGGATGCCTATGGGTGCACTCCTAGGGACTGTTTGTTAAAACTTCAACTCTGAGATTCTTACTTCTGGTTCAAATTTCTACTCCAACTTCAAAAGGATTCAGGAGTATATGGGAGTAGAAACATGTTTGTTAACCTAATTTAGTCATGAACTCCAAAATGGTGTTGGTAGGTGGTGGCACTAGTGGTGAATGGTGATGGTTGGTGACGGTGATGGTGGGTGGGAGGTGGTGGTGAAGGGTGGCGGTTGGTGGTGGAGGGTGGTGGCGGTGGTGGTGGGTTGTAATGGATGGTGGTGGTGGCGGTGGTTGGTGGTTGGTGGTGGTGGCGATGGTAGGTGGCGGTGGTTGATGGTGGATGGTGGATGGTGGTGGCGATGGTGGGTGGTTGGTGGTGGTGGCGGTGGTTGGTGGCTGGTGGTGGTGGTAGGTGGCGGTGGTTGGTGACCGGTGGCTGGTGGTGGTAGCGATGGTAGGTGGCGGTGGGTAGTGATTGAGGATGGTGGTGGTGGGTAGTGGTGGCGGTGGGTGGTGGCAGTGTGGTGGTGGTGGTGGTGGTGGCGGTAGTGGGTGGTGGAGGGTGGTGGCGGTGATGGATGGTGGTTGGTGGCTAATGGGTTGTGGTGGTGGTAGTAGTGAGGGTGATTTTTATTTCAAAATTGTGCTCTGAAGTCGAAAAACATCTATTTGATACTCCAAAAAATTGTATTCTAGAGCTCATTTGGAGTTGATTCACTTATAGATTCTTCAGAAGTCTGAACTGAATTATCAAACAAATTTCTATTCCATTTATGTTTCAAAAGTCAAAATCCAATTTCTGAAATATTACCAAACACCTCCCTAATGGTTTTCATGCTTGTGCAGGAACCACACAGTATTAATGGTTGAATTGAGTACATGCCCGTGTGTTCTTTTGTTTCTCTCTCTCTCCTGAAATCCGAATCCTTTTCTCACTCCAACTATTAATATTCTCATTTTCAATGCCACTCCCATATTATCCTCTTAAGTTAGAATTTAGCGAACCTCAGCTAATTAGCAGGCGTAGGTAGAAGAATAGGGTGAGGACCCCAAGATAGCAAAGATGTTCCACGTGGCCGACAATGTACACACGTGGCGCATGATTGGTGGTAGATTTTAAGATTTAAATATGCCGACCATGAATCCTAATGAAAGCAACTTGCCTTTTCACTCTTAAATCCGACAAAGTAATTAATGATAGGATCCTTCACTTCAGATATGCTGTATACGGCCTAGAGATTCTTAGTTTTCATATGAAGGAACCCTGCAAACAGAAAACTCTGGTTCAGTGATCAGCACCGTCCATCAAGTTGATGGTAGCTGTACGTGCATTCTTAGAGAAAGAGAGAGAGAGAGAGAGCAAGGTGGGTTCTCACTCTTATCTCAGAGTATTGGTAGAGAAGGATGGACACATGAACAATAACTGAACTCAGCAAGCAGGTCACGGGCTTGATGGAAGTGGAAGGACGAAATAGCAGAACTAACTAGTAATTAAGAAGTGGATGGGTTAGAGCTTAAAGGGGTTTTGGACTCTTCTATTTGTCTTTTGACAGCCTATTAATTTTAGGGATCTTCTAAAGCATAGAGGTTTTCTGGTTTCTAAGCTGTCCTTTCACTGTGTTGATAAAGAGAAACCGAAAGAGAGATGGATTAAAGAGCTCCAGGGGAGACAAGAGGGACAGGGAGCCTTCTGATAGTGGAAAAAGAAAAAGGACTCCTAGTTTAGCAGAGAAAGGGTCAAATATATATGTTGACAATAACATGAGTTTGCTTGCTCTCATACTTGGGCTGGCTACTTCATCTGTCTTCTAGATATAATTGTAAACTCTATCTTACATATTGGGAGAGTTGCCCGGAGTGTACAATGGAATTTCTCATAGGTAAGTGAAATAGAGATACACGTAAAGGAGTGCCTTAAGATTTGCATATAAAAGATTCCTATAAATAAGAAGCAGCAGAGGGTCTCAGAAGGAGACCATGGGAGAGAGAGCAATGTCTACACCGTCTTTTCCCTAGTATATTATAGCCAAAATTTTTCCCTCACCGTTGGATGGATCCACTTCGATCCTCTCTCGCCTGAGTTTGGGAGAGAAACTTGGCAGCTTGAATGGATGACCGTTACTTGGCTCTCGCATAGATCCGAATCCTCCATCTAAGTCGACACCCGAGCCAACAAGCTGAGTCGACAGGAGTGTCGGCTCGGATCCACCGGAGAGCCAGGTGGCTGCCATCCATTCGGGCCGCCAAGTCTCCCATCCAAACTCAGGTGGAAGACGATTTCTATACCTGTTGGATATACACAAGGAATGGTCTAATTTTATTGTCAAATTGAAGCAAATGTCCCTAAATTTTTCAATATTTTGATTTATCATTTGACAAACTTCATTTGAATTGAACTAATATATTAGCAAGAATATTTCACAAAATTTCAGCTTCATCTAATCTATCACGTGATATATCTTAATGTTTTTCAAAGAGATGTCAATTTACTTGGCTTCAATTTTGGAAAACCAGGTTTATATTATATTAGAGTTAAGTTTCTTTTGATGAGTCCACTTATGAAGGGAATTGAATCTGTTTAGTATGTCACAATTAAATGGTAATTTGAAAAATCCAACCGTTGGGTGGGTAGTGTATGGTTGAGAATTGAGATTGATTAGATATTAATTTTTACAATAGAATTCATTCGTTTACCTATTTGCTTTATATTTTTAGTCATCTATTTATTTTTATTAAAATATATAAAATATTCAAAGTTTTATAATGTCACATGACCAACTGATTGAGTTCAAAATTGAATGAAAATTATGGACCATAGGACCTACTTTTACACCATAACTGATTTGCCATTAGATTGATAATAAGCTCCCTATATTAAATGGAAAAACTAAAAACTCATTATTAAAAATAATAATTTTTTTTTGGAATATTATAAAAAAAAAAATTTGGATAAATATTATTAAAAAACATAATGAAAGAACATATAAACCCACCCCTTCATGGACTTGGGAATAAAATGGGTACCAAAATATGGTTCCGCATCCTCTCCTCCTAGTGGTCTGGGAGGACAGTGGCAACCTATCTCGGATGGTTGTCACGTGTCTCTCGGAGAATCCGAGACCCACGTCTGAGCCGACACCCAGTCGACAAGCCAAGTTGACAGAGGGTGTCAGCTCGGACGTGGGTCTCGGATTCACCGAGAGCCACGTGGCAACCATCCGGGATAGGTTACCGTGACAATCATCCGGGATAGGTTGCCACTGTCCTCCCAAAACCACTGGGAGAAGACGATGTAAATCCTCAAAATATAGATAATTACCAACTGTGCCGACATGGGTTCTACATGGACTGATCAGATCCGAACCCTACATCCATGATCTACACACAAATACATGGAGACATTCGGTGTAATTAATGAAAAAAATGGTGTGTATAATGTAGGTGCATATACACATATACGTGGCTCTTCTGTACATAATAAAAATAGATAGGGTGGAGTTTATTTTATTTATTTAATTTTTTTTTTTGGTGAAAGGGTGGTATTTATTAGTTGAAGAGAATTGCATAGCTGTTGAAATTTGAGTTGCAATCTCTTGATATTTTTTTTAAAGCTTTTAATGTACTGATGAAGAAAAGCAGACTCTTTCGACCTCTTTGTCCCCCATGCGTGTTATGCTTTTACATTCCCTTATTTGCTTGCAGAGAAATTGACAGACCTCTATAGTCTCTTCTACCCTCAAAACTCTAAAGAAGCACAAATTATTATTTTATATGGACTTTTATTACAAAACTAGGAAACTCTCAGACCAAACCGATCCGGTTTTATATCGGACCAAGAAAAAACCATGTAATGATGCAATCTCTTCTCTCTCTCTCATTCATATTAGTTAATCTGTCCATGCACGAATGTAGCACTGTAGTGTAGGATATCAAGACGACGTATGGGTAATACTCCAAAGTCGAAGTACAGTGCAGTTATCAACCCCCCCAACATCTCTGAATTTCTCTTTTTAAACATTCTGAAAAGGTTGGGATCACAGAGATGGGTTTCAGATGCCAGAAGCCTGAGAAGCAATTAAAGCGATTAAACCCTTTTCATATCACTTCAACAGGTCACTTCCAAAGTGTAGTTTAAAACTTGCTTGATCGTATATTTATGGGAAATATTCATGCATGCTCGTCTTCCATTCCAACCACTCGATTGCCATCATGATTATCGTTAAGCAAAAGCCTAGACATATCCAGTGGTTCCATCCAACTAAAATTCATTCTAAGTTAATGGAAATCGTCGGAGAGAGAGTATTGGGGAGAGAGAAAAGGGTGTGTGAGGCCGACAGTCATTGATACTGGGTCATGTCAAAAGATATTCTAACTTCTCCCCCCACTGACTAACCCTACATAGGAAGTAGCCAAAAGTTTTCCCTCACCGTTGGATTAATTAGTGCTGCTAGATGGAGATTGGGCCAGCTAATTAACAGGGGTTTAATGGGTTCTTGGTACCTACAACGCAAAACCACTTTTCAAAAACTGGGTTTTGGGTATGGGAATCTGTATCTGGTTTTGGGGGTGACCCGTCGTGATCAACCAGAACCCAAAACCATGTTCAAATAGATAAGATCATAAGACACAATGACTCACAAGTGTGACACAGCTCAATAGATTGGGAAAAGAGATCGAAGAGCAACAAAATGAAGAGGAAGAAGAAGAGAGGAACTGGGCCTTTGACTTAAATGATTTGCCAGCTTTTTTTCAGGTTCCCGAAAGCACAGAAAACCCAGAGAAAAGAAAGAAAAACAAGAGGATTTGAAGTGGGGTTGGGAAAGCAAGTAAAAGATGAAACTGGGCGGTCGTGAATGCATGGTGGTGATAGGTACTGGAGTAGTAGTAGGTAAATAGGATTGTCCTTCCCTATTATTAGATCTTAATGCGTTTGTCTGTACACTTTCGGATGATTGGAAACGTTTCGATCGAAACGACTGTGGATAGCCTGTATCTTGTTGGTCCGTAACTCCGCGTGCGCCTGTGTAAGAAACACACACAGTCCCACAGGATAACATGAGAGAGAGAGAGAGAGAGAGAGAGTAGAGGCTGGTTCTTTTGAAGTTCCTGGGGCTGGGCTTCGTTTGATGTAGCTGTATTATTAAAGGCGTAGAGGGAGGTACTATCTCTCTCAAGCGTGTGTAGAGAGCAGAGAATAGATAGATATATAGGTACAGTTTAGAGAGGGAAGCTATAGCTTAGCAGGCCAGCCAATCTAGACTTTTCCCAAAGCAAAGCAAAACAAAACAAAACTAAACCCTCCTGGACTTGACTTTTCTTCACTTCATATCGGAATGTCAATTTGGAATTGTTGTACACAGGAATCCCACCGACACCACAATTGTAAAGTATCCCACTCCTTAAAGGAATTCCCTTGCATGTATACTTTTGAATTATCTTGGTACTTGGGACTACTGCTGCTCCTACTCACTTCATTCTATTGTTTCTTAACCGTCGAATTTCATACGTTTGGACACATTTTTACTATTCATCATGTTAATACATCGGCTGTGTATCAATATATATAGAAACCTAGCTTCTAACTTTGAAAATTTTTACAACCACAGCCATGTCAAAATTTCCAAATGGAAGTTTAAGGTATTGGTATCACTATCAGTATCGGGTGTGTTTCCTAACTAGTTGATTCTATGTTGGATCAGTCTATTGTTTCCGGATTGTAACTAGACTTAATTGGGATAATGTTAGGCTACTAGTGCACCAGTTACATGTCTCTCTAATTGCCTATTAATAATTTTGTTATCGCTCTAGTTAACCAGTATTTAATCCAATTGGGAATTGATGGGTACGTAAATTACCCATGTGTTACAAACAGCCATGTAGCAGTGCCCGAAAGGATGGCCAATTGCATAACCATGGATTTCAAATATGTTTTACACATATTGCATATTAAACATGAAAAAAAGAAATAATAAAAATAAAACACAAATATTTTTTTTTCTCTCTCTTCTAATATTACAAAATTTCCAAAATCCCTAAAACCCTATTACTAAATGAACTTTTCAGCTTTAATATGTGTTTCATGTAATATATATATATATATATATATATATATATATATATATATATATATATATATATATATATATATATATATTCTCTCTCTCTCTCTCTATCTCCTAATATATCTGAATGTTTGTCTTGTGGTTTTGCCATTTTGTTTCGGAGTTCAAAAGGAATGAACCTATTTTTTAAGATCAATGAAGAAATCTGATGTTGTTAGGCTTGAACCTTGGTATCTGGGCCAAATTGTGAATTAAGAAAATATAAATTATTTAAATTAATATACATGTGTAAATCTACAATAAAACACTACCGAGTGTGTATAAAATGCCATCTCTAACGGATCTTTTAATCAATAATAAACTAGCAAGTGGAATGACAGATAATAAAGATCTCATAGCATCAACATCGGCATCAACATCAACATCAATGTAGACATTTTTTTCTACAACTTTGCACATGTCTTATATTCTCCCTAAATGTTAATGATTTCGGTGTTTTTTTTGTTAGAATTATTAATTATTTTCTAATCTTTTCCCGCACATGTAGCTCTGAAGCCTGGGCCAAGGTAGTCGATCAAAGGTTTTCTCTTATTTCATTAATTGATTTGTATTTGGTCTGACAAAAGAATCTTCTCTTGTCAAAAAAATTTAAGTTACATTGCCATTGCCATTGCTGCTGTTACTCTACTTTACCCTCGTGGATCGCCATCGTCATTTTTTTTCTCTCTCCTCCCTCTCTATAATTTATATTATTCTTTTCAATAGTAATTGAACTTGTTTCATAGGGCCACACCTAGCTAGTACCCA
The DNA here is from genome assembly GCA_028583415.1 of Protea cynaroides. Lineage (NCBI taxonomy): Eukaryota > Viridiplantae > Streptophyta > Magnoliopsida > Proteales > Proteaceae > Protea > Protea cynaroides. The sequence continues at coordinate 6,368,375 of CM053273.1, forward strand.
TTCTTTGTTTCCATGCATGCATGCATGCATGCATTATTTATATGCATGTATGAATGATGTCCCTACTTGCGATTTTCGTAAACCCTTCATCCCATCATCATAAAGATCCTATAAACTAAACCTAAAAAAGACAACTCCATGTGAACCAGAGAATCTACCGTATATGACCATAACCAGCTGTTTTTTTTTTTTTTTCTTTGGTAAGAACCAGCTGTTTGTATTAAGGGAATGCAGAGCCGTAGAATACAAAAAATTCGACAAGATTAATAGGAGTAAAATTAAATAATACAGAGAAGACCTAAACAAGGAGGAACAACTTCTGAGCGCCGCCAGTGTAATCATTCAGAATGATAATCTCGCGTAGACCAACAGTTCCTCCAACTTCCCATAAATAACTCCCCTATCCTCTCTCTTCTTCTTCCCTTCCCACATTCGAATCTCTCTCTCCCTTGGCTGTTGGCTCTCTGCTTAATTGAAACTTGAAAAACTGAAAATCATCTATGTAATTTATTACAAGTTGGATGTAAGTAAGATGGGGGGATTGATTTGTTGAACTTACACACGTTACAACTGTTACTCCAATGAAAGCTCTGAGCTGAGATCTCCAAATTATTATTTCCGATGCTGGAAAAAAATCCAAAATTAACCTCCTTCCATTAATTCTCAATCCACATCAATCAGGCTCTACCACCCGTAAACAACCACACTCCCTCGTTTTTTCCATTTGATCTCGGAAATAGCCGAGTTGCAATTACTTACCAACTGCTATCTTAGCTGGTATTTTCAATCACCAAAGATTACTTTTCACTATTCATAATATTCTGAAAAAAATCTCATGCAACCATTCATGCCGTATATATATATATATATATATATATATATATATATATATATATATATATATATATAATTAATCGATTTTCATTTGTAAGATATAGATATGTTTATATTTGATTTGATCGATCTTGGTCTACAATGGAAAAAAAAAAATCAATCCTTAGCCAATGTTATGTTATTACTTATAATTGATCATTATTCATTCTACATTTGCAACATAATAATCTATTTTAAATTTTTAAATTTCTTTTTTTGATATTAAGTTCTTAATTAGAAGAACATAACTTAAATAAAAAGAGAATGAAGGAGGGAAATGAGAAGCATTTAACTTTTAAAGATTTAATTTAATGGTCATTTAATCAATCGGTCTTGATTTTAGTTTAAAATGATTGATTTAGTCGGATAACCAATGGATTGCACTTTACACTCTAAGGATCGATTAGATTAATAATCGATTCGGGTATGAGCCCGACACATTTAATAAACTATATGGTCGAGTGGGTTTTAATCCATCAGTCCACTTCAATCCTGACCCGAAATTGACACCCATTATTGCTTCTCTTCCTTTCGATTAAAAAAAAACAAAATTCATGATTTAGAACTCTAGAAAATCAAGTGGAAAAGAAAAAGAACCAAAGAGGAGGGAGAAACTCTTCCCAGAAGTGGAGTGATAAACAGATCGCAGATACGGATCACAGCCCTCTAGAGGAATGACAGTTGGCCGGCGGAGATCCTAATCGTTAGAATAAAGAACATTTTCTAAATTGTTACTTGAGAGTACTTCATGAATACATCAATCACTTGGAATATTTATTACGTACACCCTTCTCTTCCTCCATTCTCTCTATAAATATGCTCACCACTCCCTACCCTACTCATCTCCCCTGCTTTACTCTTCACCTGAGTCCTGAACCCGTCCAATACTGGCTTGAGCTCTCTCTTTCTCTCTCCAACGCCAGAAAATCAGCTGCGACCATGGAAGAAGCTCTCAGGCGACTCAATGGTCTAACCCACTTGTCCGAATCAGATCCCAAAGACGTGTACAAGGAACTTCAGCAGAAAAAATGCAACAACAACAACAAAAGAAGCATTAAAGAGACTGGAACAGAGGCCGGCGGTGGGAACATGAAGTACCGTGGAGTTCGCCGGCGGCCATGGGGCCGATACGCAGCAGAGATAAGGGACCCACAGTCCAAGGAAAGGCGATGGCTAGGCACATTCGACACCGCCGAGGAAGCTGCCTGCGCTTATGACTGCGCTGCTCGTGCCATGAGAGGCGTCAAGGCTCGCACCAACTTCATATACCCAACTTCACCACCTCTCTTCTCCTCTTCTTACGATTTCCCTATGCAATCTCCACCGTCCATCAAAGATCTTCAAGTTCACGGACACGTGGACTTCTCTGATTGGGAACTCGGGCCCCATAACCCGAACTCTTCTTCCCTCTTTCATGACTTACTCGCCGGCTCTTCTTCGTCTTCCAACTTTGGCAGCCCTCCGGCTGTTGGTCCTCCTGCTTACTTTTCAAATCCTCTAGTGAACACTGCTACATGTGTCGGCAGCTTCTCCAACCGGTTATCTTTGAAGGAATCTTGTATGAACCAACTCTTTGTTGAAGAAAACCAGGGTCCCACTGCTGACAACATGGATTTCTTTCCCTTACACTCCAATGATTCTGGTCTACTGCAGGAGGTTGTTAATGGATGCTTCCCTAAATCTGGTTCATCTTCGATGACCAGCTCCAACAACAACCTTTATCCGTTGTACCAGAAGTCTGGAATGCCTGTGGAGGAGCTGGAGAAACAGACTGAGAGCGACCATTTCAATCTACATGCAGCACCTACTTATTCTGGTTCCCAATCTCACCACGTGTCTTATAAAGAGCAAGCACCTATGGAATACCCAATCTTATCTGAAGCAATGCTGCAGGAATTAATGGAGAACCCGGAGCTTCTCCATATATTTGCAGCAAAGCTGCAGAACGCGTGATCCAGAGCTCGCCTTCCACCCCAGGAGTGGCTGTTAAACTTTTAATGGGTTTCCGCTTAAGTTCACAGTCACTTTCATTTTGTTGCCTTTTGGGTTTTGTCTTGTAGTAATCAATCTTCTCTGAAGCTCTACAGACTTAAATTGTATTTTGGTACTTCTTCCTCTTAGAAAAGAATGATCCCTGTGATATATAAAGCAATATCGATAGTTGTTGCTTCCTAATTATCAAACCTACTATATACACTTGCTTTTGCTTTAAAAAAAAAGGTTCATTGTTAGGGGTTATGAATCTTCTTAATATGGCGTTTGATCTTTGGAGCTCGTAGCAATTTTTTTATTTCTCTCGCTCATCTGAGTTGACATTTGGAGTACTCTTTCCTGGAAAGGTATTTATCTGTTTTTACCTTTCGAGTATATGAAGAAGAATAGAAGAAGGGAGGTTTTTTAATCACTTGGGGTTCATTTTCCAATGAATTTCTCAAGGAAGTCTGAAAAAAAGGGATGTCTGAAAGATTTTTCAAAGTCTCTAATTATGTACCGGGCCCATCTTTGATCTTCTTTATGCCAGTCATATCTACTTATTAATACAAAAAGATATAGAGATACACATTCTGATACAGGTATGGAGTTTTCCTTTGGTTATGATTTGGTTGTGGTAAAGATTTATGGATGTGTAGGACCTCTTGCTGGCAGTAAAATCAAATCAAATCAATCATTCAAAACTGTAGTTGGCGGCAGGATAAGAATTTAGACAGAATCCAGCAGAATCTCCCATCTCTCTCCAATTCTAATTCTTTGTACATTTATGTACATAACGTAAATGCTATCATACTCAGATTTATGATTGATGGAGAGAGAAATAGAAATAAATCTGACGGGTGGGAAGGAGGTGTGCTCGGGCAGTAGAATCCCATTGTCTATGGGTTGCTGTTTTCTTTCCAACCATCAGCGTAGTATCTTGCAATGTAGATCATGCGACACCACCTTATGTTTCCTTCTCGAATAAAAAATAGACCCATCAATCTTACAATTAAGTCGTTGTAGTATAGTGGTAAGTATTCCCGCCTGTCACGCGGGTGACCCGGGTTCGATCCCCGGCAACGGCGTTTTTTTTTTTCCTTAAAAAAAGTGTTTTCAAAGCTGAGAAAATAAAAGACTTAACGTTAACTTGATTTTGGAAACCCAAACAATTATTTTTAAAAGATTGGGTAAACATGTGAAATGACAGAATTTATCTTTATTGAAAAAAAAAAAAAAGTATGGTATTAAGAGAGTACAGAAGTCTTTCTAAGAAAAATCCCAAGATCTTTTTGTTTTCTAATTTAGATTTGATTCTCTTCATTTCGCTTCACTTGTAACCCCATACAGAGCCTTCCATAAGTGAAGGGTTTGATTGCGCTACAGAACCATCCTCTAGCCTGCTGGCCGGGACGTCCAAAAATAAGGAACAACAAGGCCCAACAATAAACTAAAATAAAAATTCCCTTAACATACCCTATCAGATCAGATGGAACGTACATGGTGGTCAAGAGGTAATTAGGATCACTAACAGTAATGTAAGTTCACCAACAACATATCAGGCACTGCTATCTTGGCTACAGATCTCAGAAACTTCTTAACATGGATAATCTACACTTTTCCAGATATATAATGTGGGATTAGAATCAAATGATCACTAAACCCCTCAACATGCAGGTTGGTATCGTATGCCATCTTTTTCATCGGCTATCAGTAGCACTGATTGAAGCAGAAAAAGAAACCCCTCGACGTGTTTTCCATCTTCACTTTTGGGGTTCCTCCCAAGTCATCTTGTACTGCCATCAAAGAGCTTATACCTGGAGACTCCGGTGGAAGGATAGCATTTTCAGAATTGTAAATGCGAGATGAGATCACAGGCTCTGGAGGAGAAATGGTTGAGAGATAACGAAGTAGCAGCTGCACTGTCTGACTGAAGTTTGGCCGGGCATTCGGGTCCTCCTTCCAGCATGAAGTCAGAATCAGTGCCAAATCCTCAGGCAGGTTTTCTGCACTGGGCCTCACATTCTGAAAACAGCTGACCAACCTTCAGTAAGTCATCAGGGTAGTATCCAAACCATGTTAAGCTTTGGAGGATTCACAAAACAATGTTATATACTATATATATATACATGCATGTGGTTTAGTCCTCACTTTTGCATTCATCTAAAATAAATTTTAATGGATCAAAACGAGATGTTTACTTTAAAAGCGGCAGCATAGGATGCCTGCAAGTTTGACATGCCTTCAAAAGGCAACCGGTTGTGTAAGATTTCCCACAAGACAATTGCAAAGCTGTAGGCATCCACCTTGTGGTTATAATGCTTCTTCTCCCCATTCCTCAGTGTCACTGTGCTATACAACTGCCAGCAAATAGGACGGATACTCAATTAAAACTTCTCAAATGGTCAACAATGCTGAAGAAAGTCCAAACTAGTACAATGGACGTTTACCTCCGGTGCCATCCAACGGTATGTTCCTGTTTCAGCAGTCATCATCTCTGTTAATGACTCCTCTCTTGCTAAACCAAAGTCCACAAGTTTCACTGCTCTGTGGTCTGCAGTTAATATCAAGTTTTCTGAGCAAAAATAAGATTCAGTCAGAATAAATAGTCCACTCAATGGCTCAAATTATGATATTCAATTGATGCTAGACTATAGAATACCTATACATCCTTAAATGTATTACTATCATCAATTAGGATTTCAACAATTAATTCTATCAATTATGAAGACACTATCCATCATGCACACAAGCATGGATGTACGCATTAATTTGCTAATAACACAAAAACCAATAATAAAGCTTCATTACATTCCTCAGGAATCATTTTAGGCACCACACTGAACATGACGAATAAGGAAAGTAGAATTACCATTGAGACAGATTATATCACTCCAAGAAAACTAATTGGGTGCAAATAAGCAAATAAGCTAAAAATATGCTTCAAACAGGTGTTTGTAAAACATGGCTAAACACGGATCTTCAATGTTGCACCATGAACTCCATCGACCCAGACAAACCAAACAAAAATGTGTCCATACACAACATATTGCTTCTCCCTTCAAAGCACCAATAAACGTAGAACTTGAACAAGTCTAAAGCAACTCATAAGAAAATTTGGAATGAGTTCTGCTAGCATGAATAATCATAGACAGGAGACCACTAAAAATTTCATGCTTCACATAGAAGACAAAACAATTGATGCAAACTCGGAAGAAACTAACACCTTTGCAGTTTTTCAAAATTCACTCAGTAGCATACATAGCAGTAAGGGAAGAGTATACATGTGTATATTCACTAGATTGCTAGATATTTCATGCATTTAGCAATTTGGTGCCACCAGCCCTTTGAGTAAATGAATATTGACACCTAAAAAAGCAAGTGAAATTCACAGTAGTTCATAAACAAGGACTGGGTGCAAAAAACAGAATCAATCATCATATAAGCAACTAATACTCCTTAGATACAGAGCAAGCAAATGAATTTTCTGAACATATTTTACTGAAACTGTTTCAATTCATTTCTAAAACGTCTCTACCACTTTTCTAGGTCATAGGCAATGATCACACCTGATCCCCAGTCTCCCATGTCAGACTAACAAAACAACACCTGCTGCCTAAGAAAATTGTGCAAGGAAACATTACATATATGTATAATGCTCCCTTGAGGGAAGGCCTACCTAGAGTTGGATAAAATTTAATGTACCACACTTATTCCAGTCAAACAGTAGCATGAGGGTTAGTTCTCCCCCATAGGAAAATGATTACAATAATACATTTACTCAGACACAGACTAACAGAAGTTTGAAGTCTCACTCACCTTTCCCTCATGAGTCATGACAACAAGGTTCTTCCCAGAACAGCCTTCTTTCAAAGATCATTGCACACGTAAACCACCAAATGACAATACCACGATTCCAGGGTACCATACAACACGATATATTATTTGGAAAAGCTAAAACTATCAATGGACAAGTTATCCCTCAATAGCAAGTTTGGAACATCTTAGATTCCTATCATCTTGGAATTTGAATGCTCTATAAGTCCATATACATAAGGAATAATAAAAAATAGACGCTAGTTCTTATTAAATTTAAAATTTACGTATATTCAAACATTTGATACAGTTCACAATGTCTAGCCAAATATCTGCCACATTCCTTCTAACTCAACCCAAGACAAATCTATCTATGTGCAGTATATGGTTAGAGCAGTTCCTCATCACAAGTAACCTTTCCTTATAAGTATTACAGGTTTTCAATGCTTGACATCGGAGTGTATGCAGCAATTAAAAGACACCAAAGGGGTCAAGGTGATAAAAGTGTGTTAATGGGAATCCAGAATTCGTGATCATCTCAAATCATCAGCAGAATTAGTGATCATCATCCCAAAACCACGAATTTCATTATTACTGCAAAGAAAATTATAAAACAGAGCTTGACTCTTAATCAGCTTTGGTGACTGGGTCCTGATTTGAAAAGTTTGAACAATCAACAAAACCTCCCAAACCATTTGAAACCACCCAGACAAAATGGGTCAAAGGAATCTTCTATATGGGATAAACAACTCGGTTCGGGGGTGATCCACCGACTTGGTTGAACAGTTCACCACATCTATGGTCAGCCCATAGAACTCGGGATGCACATCGAACACTGGCATAGGTAGAATCTTACAACTAAAAAGATTTTTAGAATTACTTCTGTTAGCTCCCTGTTGTCACCTCAGATTCCCATTTTAACGGCTGGAAGGATGAGGCCTGTTATACAGTATGAGCCTCTATCTGTGACCCATATAATCCAGTAATAAAAGATAGATGTTAATGTAGTTAAGTAATGTACAGCCGTACAGGGGTATATTTGTTTATATTATGGGTTATTTGTAATTAGGCAGCAGCTGGAAAATCCTGAACTCCCCTCCCCACCCCCCTCTCTCTCTTTGTGCTCTGTGCAAATTATTGGCAAGCATAAATAACAATACATTTGAAAAATATAACAGCAAATGTAGTTTGGTAGAACATTTGTGAAAATTAAGAAAATCAATGCACTTAAAGCAAGTTCAAATAGTCCCCTCTAACCTACCATGATGATTTATTTCATGGTCATCATATCTTTGCAGGGTTTCCCACTTTTTCAGCGGAATAAAGTTAAATCAATATCTGCTACCTAACAAACAAGAGTAATCAAGGTCCACTACGGTTGGGTTGAACACACTGATCAAGTGGTAAAAATGCCAACTAATCACAATAGAATGCCAGCAAATCATGACACCATAAACTACCAATAGAAATGAAAACTTACCAGGTTTTAGATCACGGTGAATGATTCCATGTGAATGCAAGCACTCCATTGCCCGAGCAATATCAATTGCAAAACCAATAGCCACACGTGTGTCCAAGCACCTAGGCCGCATGTTCAGCAGGAACTTACGCAATGAACCCCCCAACAAAAGCTCAGTGACAACCACCATAACAGGCTCCTTACACGCACCAATAAACTGATGGTACACAGTATGCACTGTTAGATGCTTATAAGGTCCCAAGTACATGGTAATGGAAGAAGAACCAAAACCAAATTTCAAAAAGAAAAAGACAAAAAAAATGACATTAAACTATCACTGTAACTACCAGGTTGTTAATATCCATTGATAAAGGAGTTAAAACGACCTTAACTAAGTTTTTGTGTTGAACTTTGGACAACATTGCAACCTCTCTTGCAAACCGTGCTTCTCTCTTGGCAATTGCCTCAGGGTTCTCCCCTCTATGGACAATTTTAATAGCAACATCCTGGTTTTTATACCTGTATAGAAAGAAAAACTTAGTGAGAGAACTGTAATGCAAACAGGAAAAAAAAAATTAAACAAGCCAATTCTAATCGATTAGAATAGCCTCCAATTAAAATCAATAAGAAATGCCTCCAACTGAATGTAAGCAATATGAATTTCGCCTGGAAAAAAAAAAGCAATAAGAAACGAAAATTGTGCGGATTTTGAAGTCCGATCTAGATACGTAACTCAAGATCAATAAGACTGAAGCAATCAGAAAATCAGGGGAGGGAAAGGGGCTTCAGAAATCAAAAATGCATAATAGAAATCTGGGGAGATTCTGACTGAAGAAAACTGCAATTTCCCTATTCCGAAAAAGGCAATCTCTCCAAGAAGATTACCGCAATGGGATGTTATGATCTGAGCAAGCACTGATTCCAATAGCCTAAACAAATTAAGAAGCAGGAATTTTAAGTTGAAACAAGAGCTAAAGTCCACCAAAATGAAAATAACCGAAGGAAAAGACATTGGAGTTCCAGGAAAAAAAAGCAGTTACAATTGAGAAGTAACAAACTAGGTCACTAAGGCCAGAATACCACAATTCACCCCTCCACACAAAGAAGCAAAGACCCCTTGCTGACTTACTTTCCCTCGTATACTTTGGCATGAGCTCCCTCTCCAATTCTCGGTCCAACAAAAAGATGTTTGGGATCGATCAGCCACTTAGCGTCCAAACGGAATTCATCGACTGAGTAGAAGCCATTGCTCGATTCCATCTTAGTAATGGTAGAGGATCTACCGGCTATCTAGCAGGGGACCTTCGACCCAACACCCATTTATAGTAAGCGGAGATAAAAAAAACAAAGACAATGAAGTGCCTATTTAAATCAATAAACTGAAGTGAAGAAGAGAGCCATAAAAGAGAGGTTCTGTTCTCCTCGCATGTCCGCTTTCCCAACACAAACCCGTCTCCCAAGAATCAATAAAAAAAGATTTACAAGTTAGCAAGAAGAGCAAAGAATAAAAATGAAAAAGAGAGACCCGCAAACGATCTCTCAGAAACAGAGCAAAGAAATTTTGACTGGGAACAGACTACAAGAGGAAAAGAAGAGGAGGTTTCGTTTGGGGGGAGAACGAATCAACGAATCCTCATCAAATTTCGACTGTAGGAAGTCCGCTGGGTAAGTAGCAGTTGGAGTATTTCTAGTCCTACACTAAGTACATAAGCATTCTCTCTCCATCTGCGGACAAAGACATGGGAGGAAGAGAAGGGAAACATGAACTGAAGGTAGAGAGGCTGACTTTAGATACCATTTCAGACAGTATTCCTAAGAGAACTATAGACAGTCCAAAATGGGGGCTTACACATGAGAGTCAAAAACTATTCAACTGCACTATGCACACTAATCCTCAACCCACTCCCAAAGAAATGCTGAGACGATTGGCTCCACCTCCACAGAGCCTCACCAGTCACCACCCACCTATTTGCTTAAAATATTTTCTTTTCTTCCTCGCTTATCTGGGCTCCACAAGAGAAGGGGGGAGCGGCTTCTGTACTTCTCTCCCCTCTCCAATTCTCAAGTTTTCTTTTTTTAGGTTAGATTTGGGTCCGTGGCCTTCGCTTCTAAATCATGATGGACCTGTCTTCTAAATACTTATTCGGTGCACCATGACTGTAACTACCAACCTAATCTTTTATTTCTTTTAGATTTTGGTTACAGGCGCTCCATACAACCATCTGAAGAATCTGAAACTTGGGCTAAACCTTACAGATCTCAGTGGCTTTTTTCTGATAGGAAGCTCCCGTAATTTATGGCGTCTTAAGATCGATGTGAGCTACGGTTGAATAACTCATTTGTACATTCAACGGGTTGGGTTTGCAACGGTATGACCTTGGGTTTCAGGGGTGGGGTTTGGTAAGAGTATGAAGAGGGGTTTCACGGAGGAAGGAGGAGAACTGAAGCTTCCACTGAGGGGATGTATGGTGGGGGAGTGAGTCAATGACTTAATTTGGATCTGAAATTTTCTTCTTTTTTTTTGGGTAAGATTTGGATCTGAAAATTTACACTTTGACGAATCCAAATTCTCTACATATCATCAAGAGTCAGAATTTTCACATCACCATTTCACTTTTTTTTTTTTTTTTTTTTTTTTTTGGGATAAAACATCGCCATTTCACATTATGAAAAAAAGTTTGAGTTCGTCCAAAAACACATTAAGCCTCCCTTCGTCCCAGAAAAAACCATCCCATTATTCAATTTAAATTAAAAAAAATTTCTTCATTTGATATGCATTTGATATGATCCCATTATTCAGTTTTTTTCCCCTCATATATACCATCATGTTATATATTTTAATTTCTATTTTTGATAATACATATATGGTTTTTTTTTTTTTTGAGTGAATAATATATGGTGTTCATTAGTCCATTGGATGAAGATATCTAATCTCAAAATTATCCCTCTCCTACTAAATGAATGATTCATACCTTGACCCTATATATACACGAGCCATGTACAAAACATTTCCCTTTTTATAATGTGAATTCTAATCACTGAAATCATCAAATTAGATATTTAAATCATTTTTTAATGGGACTAATAAAAATTGGAATTAGAATTTTTTTTTAAATCAAAACAAGATGTATTTAAGAATTATTTAAGGCTCTCTTTAGTATATTTTATATTTATATTTATATTTATAATTTATTTATAATAAATCATTTATGAGAATAAATTATGAATCATAAATATTAGAAAAATTTTTATTTACACCCCAACAAGGATTGCTAACACCATCTACACCCACAAGATTGTAAAAACATCACCTAAATCCACTTAACTGACGAAAAACACTAAAATTATTGATATACAGTTTTATCTCTCATTATAAATTGAAAAATTAAAAAATTATGTTGAATGGTTAATTTGACCTTCTAATGAAAATTTTATTTTCTCTCTTTCTTTCCTTTTCACTTAACTATGGAGATGATCGGAGTTTGTAAAGACGATTGGAGCCTACAAATGGGAATCCGGCCAAGGGGAAAAAAGAGAAGTGAGATAGCAAAAAAAAAGGGAAAAAGCAGATGAGAAAACACTGCAATCTCTACGATAACACCTCTCTCTTAACACATTCACATTCTCTGTTCCCATCTTGCAAACTGAGTCAGAAATCAGCTACTCTCTCTCATGTGAACTTCCTTCAAACACAGCAGAGATAAAGAGAGAGAGAGGGAGAGACGAAAAGGAGAGATGAGATTCAAAGAAAGTTTCGATTATTTTTTCTGGGTTTTTGTTTTTTAATTTCAATTTATATCTATCTCTTGTAAGAACAGAGACAACCAAAAGCTACATTAGGTTGACAGCTCAGCCCAATAAGCCGGCGGGTGGTGGTTGGTTTGCATTGGAATTCTACACATTCAGGAAGTTGTTTTCCGAAGAAGTCTGAATCTGCTATTTGAAAACCAGTGGGCAAATTCTCTACAATTAGGATTTTTGCTGTAAGTTATTAAAAAGGTTCGACTGCATCCACAGATTAGGTTCTGAATGGGTTTCTAGATCATCGGGACAGATCGTAAAATCTCTAGATTCTCTTGTTTGATCTTAAAATTCCTTCGCCTGATTATTGTAATTTATTGACAATTGAAGCTGGAAGAAGTGTGAGATTTTTATCTGTTAACATGGGAGGATCGTAGAAATCAAAAAGGGTTTCTTGGGCTCCAAATGTAAACCTTTGTCAGTTCAGTTACATGGTATACATCAAAGCAAATCTCTGTATTGAGGTTTGAGGAACACGAATCCTCTAACCCTCACCAGGCAAAACGATTACATGATTACACAATTAAAAAAGAAACAAAAATAAGTTATTAGCAGAACTCTACAAATCCGTCGATTCTGATTCCGACCAAACGGAATCGACCAGAACTCTACAAATGAAGCTGAGAGAATCGAGTCTGAAATTTCAAAGAAACCTCTCATCTCGCGTGGCGTTACTGTTAACACACAAAGGTTAAAGAAGAGGAGTTGAAGAACGAAGGTAGTGGTGGAAAATCAAGATTTGCTTGGAGATACTTCTGACTTCACTTCCACCGAATTGGATCTTGATTTGCAAGTCCCAATGATTGGGAGAAACACCTCGATATGCAGGTTTATGAGTTTTTTAGGTTTCTTCTTCATCAAAATCCTCTTTTGAGATTTGAGATAAAACTAATTTCGTTCTCTGTTCCTGCCTTTGTTTTGATTAAATTTGTTTTTCCCAATCGATTGATAACCTTTATTTATTTATTTATTTTTTTTGTTGCTGATCATCTCTGGTATAATTCAATCCCTTTATCAAAGTTGTATATAATCTTTCTCAAATAAAAGGGTATAATGGTCTTTTAACTCGGCTAAAAGGGTAGTATTGTCCATCAAATTTTTCAATGCAACTAACATCAGCATCTAACAGGAATCTTTTGACGGAGTCGACTTCTTTGATTAGCACAGTAAAGTTTTTGGGTGGTAAGTGATGTGTTTGCATTCTTGTGGGTGTAGATGATGTTAGCAATCCTTGATGGGATGTAGATGAAATTTTTTCTAAATATTAATATATTAATAAACATAAAGAAGTAATAGTACATTATCACAATAATGATAAACATTTTCTAACATATTTATTGGATTTTAGATTATATTAATTTATTTTAAATATAAATAAATACTATAAAACATACTAAACAATTACATGTCATAATATAATGTCTTACATAATTAATCCTATAATACATACCAAAGAGAGGATAAGCAAATGCAAAAATATGAAAATACAAAAATGCAAGCCTCATACATTGTCTAGTACTAACTACACCCAAAATATAAAGAAACCATTAAAAGACTGCAGTGAATAAGTGGATACCCTCAGTGAAGCAACCTATTTTAAGTGACATATGTGCTATCAAAGCTAGAGTTCGATTAGAATCTATTAAACATTTAATGGTTTCTATATAGGCTTCGTTTGGAATGCATTTGAAGTTAAAAGCAGATTTTAAGATGACAAAAACAGCGTTGGTATGCATTTTCATTCTTGGATGGTGGAATGCATTAAAGCATACAACCCACTCTACATCATGAATCCATAACGGAAAAATCTTTCTTTAACTTATTCTCATTTTATAAATTATATTTCTGAGAATGTATACCAAATGAAACCTTGGTATATGCCTGCAAAATGTACATAATAAAATTTCCATTTTAATTTGATTTAATTTTACATTCCTTAACCTTTATTTCTTTGCATGAGCTCCAGTGTTAAAAACTTATATAGAGTTATAAAAATCCACAACTATTAGGTGTGCATGGAAATACATAGACATACATATGAACATATGAGTGGGGGAGGGGTTCTCTTGGGAGCGGTTTCAAAAAATATACTTTTGTGAGTGATATAATGGAAATTTCAAATACAAGTGGATAAGATAAGGGAGGGAGGGAGGGAGAGGGGGGGGGGAAAGTTTTTCATATAAAGAATATATATATATATTTTTATATGATTAAACATTAATATTTAAAAAAAAAAAAAGTCAAACAAATCACGTGGACTGAATGGATGAACTTATAACTGAACATTACCATCAAAATAGGGCCAAAGAATAAATTGGTTCATACTTCCTGAGTAGAACCCAAATTGCAGCCATTTAAATATTTAGTGCCATAATGGGGAAGTGGCTATGAGGCAGTCTAACTACTCCACAAAAATTTAAATAAGTACTGGGAACTATGATCGATCTCTCACTCTCTCTCTCTTCTCTTGTTTCTCAACTCAAATTTGGTCCCCCACCACCTTTTAAGTTTTTAAGACAGAATCCATAGATACTTTGCATTTTGTGCAAAGAAAAGATAGTGACAGATTGAGGAAGTATAACTACTCTACCATGTTAAACACTTAAGGTTGATCTTTTCTAGTGTTTGTTCTTCCTTCTCCTCTTTCTTTTATCTGATTCTCTCTTTTAATTCAAGATTGAAGTCTAGTCTTTGTTGTTGTGTAAATGTCTTGAATCCCATCCCATGGTATCTTGGATTCTAATATGAATACTTTGAGAATTATAGGATCTATTCAGTCAGAGATATAGCAAGGGAGAGGGATCTACATGGTAACGTGGCATATTAGAATCTTGTGTTAGCGGGGAAAATAGAAGTACAAGAATGACCGTTTGTTGGTAACTTAGAGGGGATAGAAAAAGGATTTGGAATTCAAGAAGGAGAAAGATAGAGACAGAAATACACACTACTTCCTTTTCCCATAGAGCAAAATAATTAAACAAAAAACAAAATATTGGCCCAAAAAGAAGAAGAAGAAATGGCATTTTTTTTTTGTGCAGATTTAGCATGGTTTCTAATTTCCACTACAGTATCATACCAAGGATTTGGAGTATAAAATTACCTAGTTTTGATTGCAAAATTATCTTTGATGTATAGTATTATTTTGAGAAAAAGTTTTCTGATCTGTCCCTCGGTTAAGGAATTTCATAATCTAATGTATTCCACCTTCAAAAAGACAAAAAATCTTATTCCTTCTATATTTGAAATACTATCACTATCCCTTGGATTTCTTGAGTCTCGATATCAGAGAACCTCTCTCCTACAATTTTATTCTTGTTTTCTATTATAAAAATAAAAATAAAAATAAAAAAAAAAAAACCAAAAGATTGGCTGATTAACATTAGTATTCGATAATAATTTCATATGATTCATCAAATAGTCTCACATGTATTGATTGTTTGTTTAGATCACTTGTGGACATGGTTGGAGATCTTTTTCACCATTACTAAAGTAAAGTTATGAACGATTGAATCACACAAAGTTGCATGGAAACAGAAAACTGTTGACTATTTATTATTCACTTATTAAATTCTACCATTTATAGTGAAACATGAGCTTTAATTATGACGCAGCCAATCGCTGTAGTCCCAAAGTGGTAAAGATACAAGTGGTGGACGTAAGGAAGGAGTCGAAGGAGGCAGGGTCGCCATCATATGATTCATATCACCTGTCATAGGGCTGACCCTTTCAAGCAATTGTTTGATACCCTAAAATAAAAGTCAATTCTTTTTGGTTGAAATAAAAATCAATTCAGGGGTTTGGTACTCTGGTGGATGACTTCAGACCTAGTCTCTTATTTAATTGGTAGATCAGAAAAACTTCTTTCAATGCCATAAAATAAAATCGAGTACTAATATCCTACAAATAATAATAAAAATAACAATAAGAGCAAATGATTAACACACTACAAATACCACATATCTATCCTCTTACAATCGCTAGCACACTCTCTTGATCATGTGAGATGTCATAAATATACAAGAACAACTTTTGGATTCTTTTCTTACAAATTACAATCCCCTCATATCTACCCTCTTACAATCTCTAGCACACTCTCTTCATCATGTGGGTGAGATGTCATAAATATATACAGACAACGTTTGGATCCTTTTCCTTAAGGGTGAAACGCTACATAATATTAGTTGTCAATATAAGCTTCCCATTTCGGCCCGCAAATTTTTTTGCCAGAGGGCAATTTTAACTATTGGATAGATAATGGATGTTTGGATAGACCACTTGTCAAGTTTCAAACTCAAATTTAACCATATACTTTATCATATATTTCACATGTTTAGTTTCATACTCAAATTTAACCATATACTTTTATCATATATTTCACTTGTCAAATTTCAAACTCAAATTTAACCATATACTTTATCATATATCAGCATGTGTCTCTATGCTTGCTCATGATACTCTCAACACTAGTATGCACTTTCCCATAGTGCTAGATTTTAAAGCTCAATTTTGTTACATGAAAACCTCTGTTCAGATTAAAACTTAACATGTGAATAAGAGATTCAAGTGTCTATCCATAGAATTGGACCCCATCCAACATTGCCAGATATGAGCAGGGCACATGACTTTAAACACAAAGATCCAGGCCAAGCTTAAGAGATCTTATTATTGAGCCAGTCTACAAATTGATAATGCTGACAATGAAGAATCACATGTTTGTACAGGAATCTCAAATGGTGAATAAGAACACACACCCAACTTTGAATGATCCGCAGACCACGAACGCCTCAAAAGACGATCTTCTTTTTCGTTATGTCCAATTTAACCTGGAATACTGGAGGTAGATGGGTGATCATGATCCACTAGTAATTGTTCCCTGTGATGAATTTAGTCCTTTGACACAAGTTGTCATCCTTCTAGTTTTAGCTTTAAGTTGGTGAAACTAATATTGAGTTGGTGAAAATTCAGCAAGTTGAAGAGGTTATAAACAAAAATAATGGTAATATTAAGACAATATATTATTGGTTGTATGGGATGATTGGGATCCAAATAATGTGTAAACCTGTGTAACATCGATTCATATCATAATGTGCACCACACATTTCTTTTCTGGTGGACGACAACAATGATCCTTCAAATGAGCTCCATGATCATAAGATTTAAGCAATACCAAAGCAACGAATGATTCACCACTGGTCGGTCTGCATCCATGAACAGAAGCAATTGTCAGAGAGAAAAGTTTTACGTAGAAAAATTAACCCACATGCAAGTCCCCCACTATAGGGAAGTATGCTGGTTTTCTTATATATCACAGCGGGGGTAATGAAAGTTTCACAAACGTCAACAACCTGGAGCAAGAAATATCCCACACCACTGACGACTCAGCGGCGCTTATACAGGCAAGGTTTCAGCTCGGGCCATTCGATTTCGTCCTTCTCTCGACACTGCTTCTCCTGCAGAAAATGACAGAAGGTGCAATTTAATGAATTCCTCTCTCCATATGCCCTTCCATGACAAGATAAAACTGGGTTCAAAAAAAATCCCAAGATCATCTTCATCTGGGATTCGTAAGATGAAGCTACTGAACCTTCTTCTGGAAGAAAAACAAAACAAACATCTTATTTGAGAAATCCTGCACATAACATGAGTCAGTAAGTACAAAAATAAAATGTTAACTTTTATATAATTTTTAGTAGACAGTAGGAGCCTGAGTGACCTTAGAAATTAGATTAAACCCAAGTCCACAGATTGCCTTTAAAAATTTATTTGGGTCGGCTCCTCCAGTGTTCGGATCAAACCTGCTTTTTACTTCTGCTATCAAAAGCCACCCGCTGCATGACATTAAAAATCAGTTTACTAACAAATAAAAGGTGCAATCGTAACTGGTCTAATAGGAATCGTTCTAGTTCAAACCATGGCTTAAGAACTCTGTGTGCTTCCTGTAGGTAACTTGGGAAGTTAGTTCCCATGAGTGAAAGACAAAAAACAGCAACATCCATTGATGACGAACCAAGGGGAGTCTGCACAGCAATGCGAGTAACTGCATGTTAGCGAAGAGAAAGAAAATAGAAAAAAAAAAAAAAAAAAAAGGGGGGGGGGGGGGGGAAGGAATACTGATCAGTGATCAGTTCATGATTGGACAGTGACTCAGTCAATAATAGACTTTGAAACATGCTGTATGCCTTCGCTATATCCTATAAAACCTTCTACTCTTGATAAAATCCAGATTAAAAAAAAAAAAAAAAAAAAAAAAGAAAAGAAAAAGAGATTCCAAGACTAGTAAGAAATCAGTGAAACAGGAATCTCCTAGGCCAACATACACAGAAATTGAGGAATACCTTTGAAAAAAGGCAACACCTTGTACAGAAGCACAAATTTTATATTATTCTAAAATTTTGAAAGGAACAACATGACTACCATATCCAAATGTTTTTAGTAGGTTCAACTAAATCTTTTCAAAAGGTCATTTTTTATATTCCAGCACTACACGGAGGGACAATGTTGTTGACACAAACTATCTATCAAACTGGGAACCATCTGAATTGACTTTGAGTCCGCTTCCTCTCTCACCAGCTGAGCTGCATGTTCACAATGTGTTGGACTTTTCACTCTCAATACCAGCTATCAAAGTTCAAACCGATTTAATTCAAATAAAGGCAAAAGAAATGGCTTTATTGCCACCCAGTGAAGTGCTTCTAGTCTGAATCCAGCATGATTCTAGGTAATGCAGTCAAAATGCTTCTCGTTATTGCTACAAATTATACTCAACACAGAAGATTCCTGGGTCACTTAAATTGCTTTACTACCTGACTCAACAAAGATCATCAAATAAATGTGTTCTTCCCCTTCTTAAATTCCTAGCATTTTTCCATGGAGCATGATTGGTTTCAAACTGCTTAACAAGGTTTAACAAACAGCACCATGTAACCATCTCTCAGCTATCTATACCCTGCACTAATTCTTTGAGCAACATGTTCTTCAATTTGGCCTTCCTTGTGGATGATTGAACCAAGATGTGCACAACCGTTGTAAGAAACATGCATAATACTACTCAACCAACTACAATCTTTTAAGTTAAAAAAATCTCCCTCATCAACCGGTACAGAGGCATTTTTGAAAAAGTAGAGAGCAGAACAGCTATGACTGTCTGGATGGTCTGACAGTAACCGAAAAGTACAAAATAGCGGCGAAAGTTTAGCTTGTATTCCAAGTTTTTCCCAACTTGAGGCATAATGTCCAACAAAACATGTTTGGACCTGAGTGTTTTCTCCCAGCTCATCCAATTCCACAGTTAATCCGAGGCCAAAACCAGGCTGATTCTGGTCTGGGATGGTATGAGTTTAACCAGCCAGGATTTGCACGATTCTGTATGCTGTAATGAAGAGGAACCAAAAAAGTATTTTCCTGGACCAAACATTAGGGAAAGTGCAATCTACATTCCATCTCTTTACTTTCCTTGCCTTCATCAATATCCATACGACCAAACGAAGTTTACGTCTCTTTCAGAAGAATTAGGAAGTGAAAGATACAAAAAAACCAGAGAACAAGCTGAAAATAGAAGTGAAAACAGGGAAGCCACAGACTTCTAGGAAGAGGTGAAAACTGACCTGAAGATTGAGTTGAAAGAACTAGAAGATAGAACAGATAAGGTCAAACAGGATTGCACCTGCGGCGCCTTTGGAATGCACCAAGTAACACAGTAAATCCTCACAGCAATGTTTACCCGAAAAAATGAAACTTCAATTCATAAATCGTGGGTTATAGCTATAGGCCTGTACATGTATAGTTTTGATTCTAGACAGAATCAAATACTGGCTTAGAATGATTAAAATCTATTCCTGAAACATAAAAACAGAACTATGACTACTAAAAAAACCCGCAGCCTAGCTTAGAAGGAAACCTATTCCAACTAGGACTCTATGAAAACAATCACAAACTGAAACTGAAAATAAAACCCAACTTGAAATCTTCCAGGACTCCATATTGAACTTCTTCTAACCCACGACCAGACTGACTTAATGACTCCTATTCATAATAGGTAAACCATGTGCAGGCTAACTAAGGAAAAGCCATAAGTAGGCTAGTGCAAAGCTCTTCTTCTTGTCTTCTTCTATACTGCATCAGTACCCGATTTATCCAATGGTTGGAATTGCTATATCAACGAGCATGTGGCCAACATAGGTGCGCCATGAAGCATGCCCATCCTAGGTGGTTGTGCAAAGAACCTTTTGCTTTAAATATCAAGTATAAAATACTAGATATTAATTTGCACTCAATAGACTGCAATGTCAATGCTAGAACATGAAATCCATCAATCACTCAATCTAGTAAAGGGGAAGCACAGAAGCAGATAGAAGACCACTTCTGAGAATAGGTACTGTGGGAGCCTGGTACCTACATGCTTGTGGTAGGAAACTCTCCTACACACTCTCTTCAAATGCTAAAAACTCCCACATGGCAGCTCAAATGAGACCCAAATTTTGTGAACAAGAAGATCCTACATCCCCTGCTCAAATATCAGGTTTCAGTCCTCTTGGAGTATTCCATGGGGTAAAACAGACATTTGAAAATTCAGGCTATGGGAGAGTGCACATTACTAGTTGATGTATTGTAGGCATGCACAGAGATACATGGGGATGCATGCCAATACACAGGACAACATTTGATTGAACTAGGCTCTGAAATTTGGCACATTGGTAATTGGGACCATGATCTCTCTATCCAACGATCAAAATAGCCACATCACTTGTCCACATAGCAATGTTTAAAGTGGCATGTAGGAAACATTACAGAAACTAGCAAAGCATAAATAGTTCTGATATTTGCAGATGTAGTTATCTATTAATAATTGCAAGAAAATTGCAGAAAATGCTATTAGTTATTTCCTTTTTCTTTTAGGAAAGCACCACGTTGTTCCATAGAGCTAGTAAATGATAATGGACGGTGCCACCTGATTTTGTATATAAAAAGTGATGACCTATAGCAAAGTATAATTCTCACTACTGAAGGATGCCAAACAAAGATCATGGTCAGAAATTTAACATCTCTACTTATTTAGAGGTAGTCAGAAGAAAGAGATGAGAATATTGAGAGACACAGTCCATTGAATATGGATTATAAAGTCATTAAAGAACTGGATACTATTCAAAATAGCAGGGCATACATTTGACATGTCACAAGCAATAACTGAAGGATCATTTGAGACGAGATCAATGGAGAAGACTTTATTCTTCACATTTTTTGCAAGGCGTGCATCCCCTGGAGTACGATGGAAACTAGCCGGAAGTGAGAAGTAAACAAAAGATAAAAAAGCAACAGTGTCAGACTCACAATCAAGTAAAAATCCCATCCATGAGTGAATTTCAAGTTAAATGGATAGGTTAAGTCCTCACCGCAGCCAAAGTCTACCACCTTCAAAGTGGTACTCTGGTTCTTAAGCCATTGGATGATGATATTGACTGGCTGTTCTGGCCAATGAGACATTTGTTCTTGATATCCTGCATGATACTGGGCAAGAAGGGAAACTTCATAATAGGAATCTTGGTTCATAATAAGAAAACAGAAGATTATTTAAGTGTTCACATTTCAAATATCAGCCTTACATGAAGATATGATCAAATGATAAAGCAACTGAAGCTGCCAACCCATTTATCAAGTAAAACTGAAACAGATAGCATGGCCATGAAATCAGGCAGACATAGATGATGACATAGGCGGACAATGGCAATAATGGTGATGATGTGGGATTAGGGTTTAAAGGTATTAAGGGTAGAACAATAATTCGACAACTGCAGGCCTTTGGAGATCTTTATGATACTGGATTGGAAATATTAAGTTGTTGCAGAGGGACATGGTTGCAATACCACAGCCATGGAAATCAACCTTCAAAATTACACAGAGTCAATTGGGTGCATCATGTGGACTACATTTATTGGCTTTGTTCTTGAGGTTTATGCCACATGGACTTTGGAGGTCTTTCTAGTGTCTGCCAAAGAATAGGACTTATATCCTAAGCATGGTTTTACAGTTTCCAATTTCTCTTTGATGCAGGCAAAAAAGAAAAATGTAAAAAAAAAAAAAAAGAACTAAAGTTATTCCGAAACGAAGAACACTAAAGGATAACAAGGGTCATAGCCTCATAGGGGACAATTTAACCCAAAGGTCAGAAACGACCACTTAATTCGGATCTCTTGGGGACTCACTCAAACCAAGTATGGGACTCACTCACCATTAGAGGGCCTCCACTCATCAAGGGGGTTCACATCGACACACCCATGATTCCAAAAATACTAATCACTCCACTTAGCTGTTGGAATATGGTCATTGGGATATAGCTGATATGGCCATTGGGATATAGCCATTGGAGAGTACCTCGAAAGTTGAAGCTCTTGGAAATTATGATTGCTGGTATGGTAGAGAGATTAAAAAAGGGCATCCCAGTGTTTGAGGCTCCGGCTACTGCAGGGTCTGAGGAGGGACAGAATGTACGCAGCCTTACCCCGATAACATGGAGAGGCTGTTTCTATGTTTCGATCCCGTGAACACTAGTTGCAATATAACAATCTTACCGTCACACTAAGGCTCTAAAGGGAATTATGACTGCATCACTCTTTTACATCCATATATGGTTTAAACATCAATTTTACAGTTTCGAATGTCCCTTTTAGATGTTTGGTTTAAACATCAATAAAATCGTTGGTTTTGTCAAATTCAAGTATGAGCCCAATAGCACAAGAAAATTAGAATATAGAACACAAGGAAACCATAACAGATCTGACGTTAAGAAAAGGGTGAGAACCATAAAGTCGAAGGCACTGCCGCAAAGGAACAAGAACCATACCATGTCAAAAAGTGATGGGTCGTCTTTGAAAAAATTGAAGGCCTCGCTTCCGCTGAGAAGGGAACAAACACCCAAACACCCACACACACAGACACAAACAAGAATCAAATAAGAAATAATCATAAAAAAATAGAAGGGAGGAGAGTGGGAAGGGGGAGGTGTGAGTGACAAAAAATCGAAGAGTGGAAGAGGAGAAGAAGTGCGTGAAGACTAAGTACCTGCAAGTATACAACTGCTCATTTATCATCCTGAAATGACCTCCCGACAACCTAGCTCGCATCTATAAAATACCACGGCCGCAACCTCACAAATTAGTCTGGTTCAGTGATTTGTAGTTTTGTACAGATAGAGAGAGAGAGAGAGAGAGAGAGAGAGAGAGACCTTGTGAAGAAAAGTGGAGTTGGAGGCGGCGGAGAGGGAGTTTCCAAGTGAGCCGGTTTTGCGGCGCTTTGGTTGAGGTGCACGAACTTGGTTGGAGACGGAGAGATCCTTGAGATCATTGTTGTGCGTAGTGGTAGTGGTAGTGGTGGTGGTGCTACTGCTCTTCTGGGCACCTCGTCCCCTCCCCCTTTTCCGTTTGCGCTTCCCCACAACCTTCCTCTCCATTATTCTCTACAGCGTTTTGCTTAATTGCTGCAGAGAAGAACTAGGTCTTGTTTTGTCATTCACTCTTGCTCGTTAGTTTAGGCCTCTTCAATTCAGTATCTTGGCGGTCCGGTTAATTACATCAACGGACGGACGGACGGACGGACGGACGGACGGATTCTGCAAGGAAGGGGCCTATTACTCTATTCCCTTTCCCTGGTTTGAGAAAGCACTACAAACAAGACTGTAACTAGCATCAGTTCCGATCCCACTTTCATCCTAATCAACTAGGGTTCGTTGATTAAGTATTAAAAATAAATAAATAAATAAAGAGTAGGGTTTGTTGATCATCAAAAAAAAGAACGGCAAAAACGAAGCGGAAAAAAAAAACAGTACGGTCTTACACTCTACGTTTGTTTTAAGGCCCACAGCCCACACTAACAAATAATAAAATAATAAATAATGGAAGAATTATCCCTTAAAAAATACGACTTTAAAAACAATTTTGAACAAATTGATGACTTTTAATCCCATATCGATTACATGTAAAATATAATAAGAGTATTAAACGATGAAAGATTAATCGACTGATTACTTATGGAAATTACAATTTAAAATACATACACATATTTAACGGCAAAACTTCCCATATAAAATAATTTACCATATCTTTGAGGTCAATATGACATACACATACTAAACGATGGATACAACTGTATGAGAATTGTATGAGAAGTGTTTGAACTAACAAAGACCCAGACCAGCTTGAGTTGCATACTTATATCTTAATCATGATTAGGTATCACCCCAACTACGGTTTCCTTATCATCATCACTCACCCAAATCATCAACATCCAATCACTTCTTACAGATGCATCTCGTATGCATTCTAAATCAAGAACGTGACAAAAACAGTTTTTATCATCTATTCTTTCAGCCCATGCTGCATGTTGGTGCACAAGGTACAGAGTGAACTCTGCAAAGCCTTTTTTTCCACATGCATCCCAGTTGACTGCATCACAAGTCGTTAACGTACCCTCTAAAAACAACTGTTTTGAGATCTGAATTTAACGAAAACAGCTTTGGTTGATGCCACTCTTATCGTCGTCATCATCATCATCATCATCATCATCATCATCATCATCATGAGTTTTCAATATTTTCATTGCTCTCTCCCACATCCGGATGGACAACCTGAAAGCTAGGTCCAATATTACAGATTGATTTAGTTATTTGAACTGATTTTAGAAACCTACTACAACGAAAATCAAAAACACAAAAAAAAAAAAACAATAGCATATATTGCACATCGAATGAGAGAATTAGAATATATTACAGTAAAGCCATCCGTGAACCCTTGAGCAAAAACTCAGTTCAAACCACCAAGAACCTTCCGAGGATCCAACTGCCCACTGCAATAACTTGATGAGACGATGGAGAGCACCTGCCAACCCTTCCACTCTTCGGTTGGTTTCAAGACAATTGGGTTTTCAACAACGGCTGAATCCACACACAACATGCGTTTATAGTCGTCATCCCCAAAATCTGGCAAAGCTTTAGCCTTCTTGTCCCATGGGTTCCATACAACTGCAAGTAATGTAATGTGTTATAACTTTTCAACAACTGAACGTAAAAATGACAGAGCAGGATTTAGCTTTTCACCAGCATCTGGTAGGCCTTCCTTTCTCAGCACAATGGTTCTTTTCTTGTCATGGTCTATGATAGCAATCTTTATTGGTGTGCTCAAATACACTCGGTCTACCTGCCAACAGAAAATTGAAAACCATCAGTCTAGACTCACAGATATCAAGAGAGCTGGTGGTCCAAAATAGGATGGCTAAAAAATGAATTCCAGTGAAATTGGGGTGTAGTCTCTCGCCAGTTCTAAGCAGTTTTTCCTTTTCACCATCTTTCATTCACAGTTTTAGTTCCAGCTCATACAGCCCACCACCCACAAAATACCACGCACAGATGAACATAATAAGAACAACCAGGAAAGTAGTACCTCGTCATCAAAAGTAATTGCATCAGCCTGTTCTGTGAACCTCTCTCTCTCCTTCAGATTATCAAAGTAGTCAAGTGTCTCCAAGCCCTCAACACGCACCTCACTGCAAAACAAACTGCATCATGAAACCTTTCTGAAATGGATAATGTTAAGAGTGTTAAAAGTGTTGAGTGTTAAATGTGTATTACGACAGGCGGGCAGTTTAGGAATATTTTTCTGATAAAGGGACTCATTAGTAATCTTCTATTAGTTGGCAATATATTTGCAATTTCATATGCTTCCTATGTTATAAGGCAAATTAGTATTGTCACAAGGGTCTGTTATTTTTTCAAACATCACACAGCATATATTCTGCCACGTAGCCAGATGATTGTGTCATTTCAACCGTTGAATAGAGAGAACATGGTCTATATTATTCACATGTCAAATTTAGGGTCTAATTCAATCAAATATCCCATGTTGTATTGGCATGCATCTAGTGTATATCCATGCATGTGTACCAGTACTCTAAACTTACTGTGTACTCTCCCAACTTTGAGCAGAGCAGATGGTTTAGATTAAAAACAATATAAAAAAATTAAATAAATGGCTCAGATTTGTCTTGTGTTTTCCGAAGAAGTCTCATTCCATTGTTACATGGATAACTACCCTATCTGGAAACATCTTGTATCCATTGTGACATGGATGACATATGGAGGCAGTTGGTTAGGTGAATTCACCCTATCCGATCTACCCCCTTTCTCCCTCATTGTTTTCTTCTTCGCTCTTTTCTTCGTCAACTTTTTCTCTATATTTTGCTTTGTCACAGATAATGTTGAAATATCTTGCATACTCAACTCTTAATAATAAATTTAAACTGACCCAATCATAGAGCCACCAGGAGAAAGGGGTGAAAAAAACACAATTAGAGGGAAGAGAGAGAGAGAGAGTGGATAAACATGTAAAATGGATATTGGGCCTTCGAGAATGCATCAGTAAACTAACAGGAGTAACAGATTGAATCCTCAATCATCCTTGGTAGAATGTAATAAGCTGCAGGTAACTGGGCAAACCTGATATCTGATACAGAGAAGTAATTACGCAGAGCAAACGTAAAAGTGCATGCCTTGTTGTCAGTATTTTTCACTCTAGGAATAAAAGTCAGTTTGCCAGCAGAGAGTGAAATACGAAGCCGAAACTCAAAACTACACAAACAGATTAGACGAAGAGGTTAACCACATTTGCACAAATATATCTATTCTCCAAACACTAATTCTGGCTAATCCAAATTGCCAATGGATATACCTGCGTGGCCACGTCTTTAGAGTCTCTTCTGTGGACTTCAATAGGAGATCCACAGAAGACTGGCTGTCAGCCGGTTGTAAAGGAGAGGGATCACTATCTAATGACCACCATCTGTTCCTAGCAAACCCATGTTGTTCTAGGGTTCCAAAATTAGCAAACTGCAAAAGAAAAAGGGATAGTTAAGTGGACCAACACTAAACCACGATACTAAACAGGTCTTCAAACGTCTCCCAAGCCTACCTGAGGAAAGCAGACAGGTATTCCACCCCTGATAGCTTTAGGTGGTTTCCAAATAGCCTGTTCAATGTTAGAAGCCATCATAGTTATTAGCAATTAGGATATATTTTTCTACTCAGAAATAAAATGAAATGTCGCCAAATCGTGACACTCTATTCAGATCCATCTAATATTCTGGCATCAGATCAAAACAAAGAAATTTCCAAAGGCCAGATTTGATTGGTTTGGATGCTCAAATTTTATGCCAGCTGACAAAATAACTTTTCCATAAAAACAAGGAGATGGATTTCTGGATGGGCACCCCATAGAGGTATCAGGTATCTCCAGACAAGCATGTTCTAAACTGTCTGCTGTATCCTTCATCTTCTCCAATCTCCCCCCCCCCCCCTCTCTCCTCACCCACTATGGATCCTTCGATTCTGGCTATAGCAACTCCAGCGAACTATGGCAAATTGGCAATCTCCCTGCAACTCTGGTGATAGCTGGAAAAAGTGCAATTTCACCGGAAGAACTCCTGAAAACTTAAATCTCCAACCTTTATCTTTGTGAAAGGCAGTGATTTCATGTAATCTTAAACCTTTCCACATAACCGAAGCCTTTCTCCTTCTCCAGAAAAAAATCACTAGAGAACCCCATTAAAGTTTAAACTTTAAATCCTAATAAACCTTCGAATTATGGAATTAGACCTAAATCTAGAACTAGTAGCCAGAGAGATCATCAAGGATCGGCGTTGCATCAGAACTCCAATATAGCTGCTGCGAACAAAGAAATAGGTCACTATAGTTGCATGATGCCAGAATCACTTTGCTGGAGTCCAATCACTCAATTGCAGGGTTATTACTTATTAGATTTAGATAACCGGACTTGCAGGCCTCCAGAGTATGGATTTGAAAAGAAGGGGGAGAAAAAGGACGAAGAGAGCTGTCTGATTAGATTGGATGGCCATAGGGATGCCTATCAAAAGATTCCTTTCTTGGTGCGCCAGACAGAAAACATTATTCCTAAATGTAGAAAATGTAATATTTGCGACCTATAACTTCCAAAAGAAAAGGTTGATAATCTATGGTTGGCATTACTTTATGTCGTGCAAGATAGGAAATAAAGAAACATGAGGGTGTTGATAGATATGAATGTAATAAAAGACAACATAAAATCAGTAGAGCACAAGACCAAAAAGAAACTTCAAAGCCTGAAACAGCTGCATCATTTCTGACAATGTGGTTTGTGTCTTAGAGAGGTTATAACTATAAGCTTCCATTTATTTTCTCCTCACTTTGCTGGCATTAAAAATTAATGGATTATATGAGAGAAAATTATAAAAAAGGAAAGGCCCATGTCAGACTTGTCCAACAGAGACCCATCCAAAGTTTATATTCTCACTAAATAACTATACCCATGGTGAGAATGCACTAACATATACATACTTACCTTTTGAAAAACAAAGAATGTATGAACATGTTGTATTTATAAGAAAGCAAGAACCATTTACTGTCAGTGCCTAGTAAGCAAAACCACCTAAAGAAGAGAACTCATTTAACCAAATGAAAATACCGCAGATGCATTTCATCAGAATGGATTTACCTTGCTGCTCATAAAGAGCAGTTCTTCTCCATGGTCATTCTTCCAGGACACAACTTGCCCACCATACCGGAGCACCTACATCCATTTTAATTCAAATTGGATAATATCTCACTTTAATTGAATTAACAACAAAATAAAAGTGAAGATTACTTCAACAACTTTAGACTATTTTTCAAAGCAGATATTGTTTTTAGAAGATCAGGAAAAAATCATGTCACAGATCACACAGTATATGAATTGTGGTAGGAAGAGATTTCAAGGCAATTCAGCTAAAACCTTCAAAGCAAACTCCCCCATTTCAGCCACTTGGAAGAATAACAAGACACTGTCCTTCTGATAAGCTACCTATCGAAGGGCTACAACAATGTGGTTGTCCGTATCAGCTCTGAACCTCACCATGGACTCTTTCCCTAGTACTAGCCATTCATATTCTAAATTTCCAGTTCAAAACTGTCAGCAGAAGAGGATTTCTTTCATTATGTTAGAAGGACAAGTGCCAATGAATGAAGGATGACATGGCGAGCTTCTTAGAGATCTTTCCAGTTGCCCTGCATAAGATTCCCAGATCATCGATATTCCTTTGGTAGACAACATGAACATTAAACACATTCCCATTACATTTAAGCTTCTTAATTTGATGTCCATCGCAAGAATAATTTACAGCAGGACTAATAAGTTTCAGTTTTTGCATAGAATTGAGGTGCAGAGACTTCAGAGAGTCAACAATCTGGGTTTGAAGATGACTGGCGTCTTTCCAACAAATAGGAAACTCATCATGGAACTTGAGAGTCCAAAAACTTCACCAACAAGATCATAGATGACATCCACCCCATCGCTGATGCACAATTCATACAACTAACATCTTAAAATTGGTTTTATAAAAATGGAATTTTGATCAGACCTTTTCCAAATGGATCCTGTGCGTACTGACAACGTGATTCACATACTTTAAACTGTAACAGATGTCTACAGAAGTTTTGTGGTAAACTAAATTGAAGGCCCAAATAGTGGGGTTTATATTGAAGAATTCGAAATTGATGCGTACTGAAAACATGATTGACATACTTTAAACTGTAACAGACGTCGACAAAAGTTTTGTGGCAGACTAAATTGAAAGCCCAAATAGTGGGGTTTTTATTGAAGAATTGCAAAATATGGAACTCCAACCTAGTATTCCAATCCGATGTTTGTATGAGGATTCAGGGTCTCACAAAAGCTACTCTACATCTAATTCATTTGAAAAAGAAACCAAGGACCCTAACCATAGGGGGGAGACGCTGGAAGAACCAAAGTAAAATTTTAGGAACCACCCTTGTTCCAATGAGTGACCATGAAAGGACAGTTATCAACCAAGGACTAGGAAAAGCTAAACTGGGAATACCAAGCTTCAACAATCTTTCGTTTCCTGAAATTTAAAATGGCATTGCTATTCACTTATTATTATCGCCTTCTGCAATAAAGTGCTTTACTTTTAGGATAATAGTTTCCTCTTTCTTTCCTAATCAATTCAATACGGATGACTCTGATTTCTATTAATCCAACTCTCATAATTATTTCCCCAGGCAACGCATCAGAATTAGTTCTTTATCAAAAGAAAAAAATGTGGAATTAGCCAGAATGATGAACTAAAAACTTAATAACCTAAAGAAAGAAGAAGAACCATGTAGTATTATCTATTTATCACTCGTCCACAGGCATTGTTACCCCTAAAGATAACAAAGCAAGAGAAAAAAAGGATCTCAATATTATAAGAAGATAAAAAGAGAGGTAAACCTCCGCAGTCCATCCGCTGGGCTCCGTCAATTTAATAACCGTGGGCGATTCACCCTCGGCGTGTTCAATATTCAACGACATCTACTTGGACCGCAACCTCCCTGTAGAACTACGAACAAATGGTCCCCTTTCTCCTTCCTCCACGCCAGCTACACCCAAAGAACCAAGAAAACAATCGATTTTAAGATGAACAGATCACAGAAGCAGCATCGACAGCAAGGAAGATTAGAAAATCGAAGATTTCACACCAAAGGCAAGACGCAGAAACAGTAGCGCTATAAACACGAGATGAATCAAGCTTCAGAGAATCGAAAAAAAAGAATCCCTCGAATCATCAATGAACGATCAGACACTTAAATGAAAAACAAACAAACAGAAAGAAAGTATATAAAAAAATAATCGTCAGACCTTTTCCTGTTTTGCTTAAAATAATATCGGCCTCAAGTCCGACGAGCAACGCACCAACATCTACTCGATTTAAGAAGAGACCCGTTCTTTTAAAATGAAAGAAAACACAGAGAGAGATGATGATGATGGGCCCGTTTTAAGTTTACTAGATTCCAAAGGGGCCCACTGAGTCTGAGAGCCGCCATCCATAGGATGCTCTGCTCGTTGGAATCTCTTTCCTTAAACAAGGGTGCTTCAGATACAATACATCCATACAGCTACCTTCTCTTATCTCTTTGGGATTACTATAAATCTATCTATAAAATGGAAAGGGAAGATCATTACTAACATTCAGGGCTTCCGCCGCAAATTACTCTTATTGTGCAGGGTATAAATGATTATATATTACTGGGAAGAGAAAAATCGGAGGAGTTGCAGGGTAGGTTCGTTCTTTCCAGATTTTTTAATTCCCTTTAGTTTATCCATTTCCTTTTAAGTAATCAAATTTGCTAACATACATATACATACATACCTGTACTCGGTGATCTTCAGACACAATAATTCAACAAGACAGCCAGCTGGGAACTGGTGGAGGGACAGTCTTGGGCTGCTACTGCTGCTGCCGCTTCTTCTTCTTCTTTTGCTCACACTACGGACGCATTGTTTTGATAGGACCAAGGTAGCTTGGAAAACGCAATTGATGGTACCAAATATATAGATAATCTCTACCAAAAACAAAACAGGAAAAAAAAAAAAAAATATATATATATATATATATATATATATATATATATATATATATATATATATATATATATATATATATATATATATTTATATCTGTTGGATGATTGACATATTATTTAAAAAAGAAAGTAGTGAGATTGGAACGGGTGATCTAAGTCCCAGATCGTGTAGAAATCCTCTCCCGCCCACCTGCCGTTTGTCAAGGGCGGGATTTTAGTCGGCCCACCTCCCCATGTATTGGTAGGCGGGCCGACTGATCCCCAGCCCTTGGATCAGTGGCAGGAACCTCCTGTCGCGGAAGAGGATTTCTTTCCGTCCCAGATCTGATACCTTTAGCGACTCTTAGGATCGAAGGATAATAAGTATCGGATAGGTATCAACCACGTTTAATCCGGTTCGATACTGATTACTAATCTGTGGTACCAATATGATTTTTTAGTACTACCAAAATATGAAACTTTAGAATAAAAATAATCATGGAACACAAGTAATTTACATACCAAGGTAACAAGCACTCTTCCATGGGACTCTTTTTTTTCAATTTTAACCGTAATTTGGTTTCCTTTATTTTCAAAGGGGGTGTACTTGATAATCTTAAAACTTTTAATTCAAGTTCTTGGCATGCACTTAGCAATTTCCATCCTCCACTGCAAAAAAAAAAAAAAAAAAAATCAATATATAATTCAATTCGAATAGATAGATACAAATATATGGTGATAAAATTTATTGACATATTATACATAGGAGCAAGTGATGGACATGCTGCCTGTGTGTCAGTGATACCTCTCGGCTTGTATTTTTGGTTTTTTTCAATAAAATCTTTGTTTACCTATCAATTTAGAAAATTTATTTTATATTAATTTTTAAAATCTCCAGCCAAAAAAAATAAAATTAAGTCAACTTACGCAAGGTGTATCAAGAGAAGGCGTGGAAGGAGTTCATGTATTTATTTTGTGGGAAAAAGTCATTGTGTGGATTCTTTCTTTATATCCTCTCACATAATTCATACTTTCTCTCTTTCATTTGACTTTGAAAGTCTCCATGGAATATTTCTATTCCAGCATGTCTCTGTTAGAAAGGATAATTAAGAAAGCAAAATGTAAATCATGTAGCACGCCGTCCTCTTAAATAAGTCAGAAGAACGATCTATGTGACTCTTGTTTCTGTTTTTTTTAAGGAGAGAATATGCAAACTGCTAAACCAAAATAGGTATGAATTGCATGAATTGCATGAATTGCAGAATCTAATCGAGTTAAGCTGTCTTTTTCAACTGTCTCAATTCTCAAATGACACTCATTTTGATTTCTTGTGCCGACCTCCTCCCAATTTCAAAGATGGACTCAAGTGCTTGGACACATCTCTGTGTGTTTGATCCTTCCTAGTCATGGAATTGATAGAAATCAATATCAATCATCTGTCGCTTCTCAGTTTTTTTGACAAAGTAGTCAACATAATGAACAGACTAGAAGTAGAAGCTTCCTTTAGTTAAGAGTTTCAGAGAGGGAAGGATATAATTTTCAAAACGGGATTCAGAGTTCAGACCCACCTTAGATCACCCAAGCACGTTTGACTTTGACACACCAACTGAGCGTAACAAATACATGTTGGTATGTTACTCTGGTGGGGTGCATAGGTGCTCTGGAGCCTGGACCACAACTCAAGCCTGACGGACCAGCAGAATTCTTTATTCAACATAATCAGATGAAGAGAGAACTACAACGTAGTTCCATTATTCCTGGGAAATGACATGACCATCTATTAAGCATAAAGATTTATTTGAAAGGGTATAGACCGACGAGCTATGAAAGCAGCCCATCAAAAGTGGGCCATATCTGTCTCGTAACAGGACATCAGGCAGAGAGAGGACATGATTCAGAAAATCACCTGTTCCTTACAGTATAGCTTTAATGGCTTCCTGCACAAAGAAACAGGAAGAAGCACAAAGAGAAAAACATAGACGAATGCAGCTGTTCAACATATCTGTGAAAGTGTAGCACAAGTTTCCAACATTATTGTCACATTCCCCAAATATGTCCTGCTAATAACTTTCTAAAGTTTCTTAATTCAAGCAGAATAACAGAAATATCAACAACCTTTATACAATACAAAAGACAGTAAATCATCTCCGCTTCTAGCTACTATCTACATTAGACGGCCGGTGGAGAGGTTTCTACTCGGCTTTCTCCAGCAATTAGATCCATGACAACCCGCTTGATGCTTCCACCATTC
Source organism: Protea cynaroides (assembly GCA_028583415.1). Taxonomy (NCBI): domain Eukaryota; kingdom Viridiplantae; phylum Streptophyta; class Magnoliopsida; order Proteales; family Proteaceae; genus Protea; species Protea cynaroides. The sequence continues at coordinate 6,401,960 of CM053273.1, forward strand.
TTAATCAATAACTTCTTATTGGTCTCTCCATCACAGAATCCCTACAACAAAACCAAATTTCAAACCCGTCACTCAGTAGCCTAAAAAGTCAAAACCAACCCAACACTAACATTAACAGGCAGAACTCTACCGATTCAGTCACAGAAATAAAAGCCAAGGAGGCAGCTTCATCTCTTGACTACCTCCCTGACCTGCCTTGGTAAAGAATCAGATGCCATTGCAAATATATGGAGACTAAAGATAGCTGCCGCTTTCCCTATTTTCTCCGTTAAAAGTTAAAACTCAAAAAGTAACAATACCTTACCATCTCCTGCAGTTCCTCAAGGATTGGATCCCACTCTGCAACATCACAGAGATAATCAACGGAATGCTCCAAGTTATACTCATTCATCCTCAAGATTTCCTTGTTCAAGTTCATCTGCTTGAAACCCATCTCTTCAAGCTCCTTCAGAAGGGTCTTCTCAACGATGTCAGACTGAGTCTCTTCAGCTGATGTTTCCATATTTATCAATGGAGAAAGTTCGGAAGGCCTTTCGGAGAGATCAATCATTGGATATGATGCTAAAGCAGGTATTCCTGGCTGGACAGGAACAGAAACTCCACTGCCAACAAGTAAGCTGTCATTAACAGGGAACTCAAGTGCTGGATCCTTGCTTGGGTGTTCGTCTATGACAGGCTTTACTAATTCCGTCTCCATGTTAGGTTGACCCGACTCTAAATGGCTACTATCTGCCGACTCAACATTCACATCAACGATCTCGGGGCCTTTTGCCCCACTGCATTCAGGTGGCAAATTCAAGTTCAAGCCATGGAAACCAATAGCAATTGAGTCCTCTTGAGAAGCATCAACCTGCACCAGTATGAAGGGAACAACAAGAAGTTACAGAATCATCACAAAATTGTACTGGAAAGAGGAAGAGGGGGAATAAGGTCTGTGATCAAACCTGGATGAGAACCCAAACTCTCTGCCCAAATTTCTGGCCTGACGGTGATGCCATCCTCCAATATGACACATAACGACCAGGGCGTTGAGGAGCCCTAAAATCAACAGCAACATCAAGGTCCTTGTCCACAGGGAAGCCATAAACTGGAATCTGCAGAAGTTACGAGCATTTATTAACAGATAATGAAAAAAAATCCCATTATCCCAACGCACAGAAACTACAAAATAAGAGCAAAGCAACTAATATCCAACCTCCAACTCCATCGAAAATTTATCACTGAACTGGTTCCCTCCAATCCACACAAGATGTGTTCCACGGGGCCAAGCAATAGTACCATTGTTCCGCATCCGCCATATCTTCGTAAATGGGGATTCTGGGGCCACCATTGTTCCATCGATGACATTCACATCTTCAATGAAGCAACTGTCAAGCTTTGGTCCGCATGGTCTCACACCATAACCTTGCAGTTTGTGTGATTGTGATTGGGATGGAAACCGACGATGCTGAAAGACAGGAATAGAGTCAAATAAGTAATCAGACAATACAAATATACATAAAATAAATAAGTATAAACTGATCAAGTTTCCACATACAGGATCACAGAGCTCTTTAGATAATATCCGCGGAGAATGGTATGACCTTGGACGGTCCATTCGAACATAATCAGCCTCGTTGCCCATTTTCGAGTAGCAGCTACTGCACAGGTCATAATTTTCTTTCCTGCCAAAATGAGATCCCAATCTAATTCATTAGCACTGTAAATGACACTAACTGTCCCAGTTAATTAACATAAAGAACAAGAGATATGAAAACTCTGCCACTCTTACACTTTCGACTTAAACCGAGGGCCTGTTATAGGATGCACCGAACAACCATCACACGTAACACCCTTGTGGAAGATTCTGTCACTCCTTTTCGATAGGTGATAACGATAGTGCCCACCAGGAGGCACAACATCAGAGGATTCCACTCCAGTCTGCCCACTGAATGGACCTTTGCTCTGGGGATTGATATCAACCAGTGATACAGCAGAATACCCAAGACCAGTAGGAAGTTGCTTGTTGCTGTCTCCACCCAAGACACTTGAACCACCTTGGGTATTAATTGCTGAGAAGGGAAGCTTCTCTATGTTTGAAGCTTTGGATGTGTGGGGGTTAACATGCACTGGATGATCAGAAAATGTATAAAATGAGGTTCCAGAAGCAACTGACATCCCACCGAGATTACCATCATGCTCCTTCTGGATGTCCTTCCCACTGAAAGTGATATCATTGTGTCCCGGAGCTGTAGGAACAGTGAAACCAGCAGCAGAAAATGCTGATGCTGTAGAATTTCTTGGATCCAGATTAAAATCCACAGAAGTAGCAGGTCTAAGAACTGAGGTCCTCCCCACACCTCTGGTAACATTACAACTATCACACTCTTTTCTATCATCAGCTGGTTTTGCATTGGCAACTATAACATTCTGAACATGTGCTGATTCTTTTGAAGAGTCTAGATCCTCAGTCACTCTGAAGCCAACAGGGTTACCAGAAGCCCCACCCTTTGTGCTTGAACATGCACCATCATAACACTGGGAAACTGAACTCTGATTACTGAGTCCTAATGTTGAAAAACACTCCACAAGCTCAGTCAGTGCTGGAGTGGAGGATGCAGCCTTTGCAGCCAAATCAGAAGAGAGCTTTGAGAGTACGCTGCGGAATGGCTCTGGTATCAGTTTCAAACTTTCAGTAACATCAGCATTGATGTTTGGGAATGAGAGATGGACAGAGGCTGATCTCATGGGGGTTGAACTTCCACTAAACCTTGCATCAGATCTTCCAATTCTAGTACTATTCAGCAATATATTTATTCTCAGTGGATTGAGGCACTGCCTAAAGGCATCATGCAGGTCATCATCATCAATGAGCGTTACAATATCTTTGTCTTCATCGATATATGTAAGGTTAAGATCAGCATCAGGAGCAAACTTAAAGAGATTAAGGATCTTTGCTCTCAATAGGACCATGTTGAGATCGACGGAACCATCTTCCTGGACGTCCACAGAAAAGCGTCTAAGTGTATCTCCGTACTTCACCTGAAGGAATACACAGCCAAGTAAAGAACTAGAATGCATAATATCCCACAGTTGATCAAACGCACGGGCCTAAGCGACATTCAACTAATGCATTGAAAAACCAGGTACATCACCAATCATTATTACTGCTTCTTCTTATTCTTTTTACTACTATTATTATTAATTTTTTTCTAATGAGTACAAATCTTGGCTATCATAACAAAGGATAATATGATATGGAAAGGCAAGCCCAATTCCAATTACGTAGGTTGTCTCTGAACTCATAACTTACAAAAGGATTCTGGCCAACACCATCCAAAGGTACATAACTGAGATTATTTCCTTCTTTTATACATTATAAAAACTTTAAATGGCATGCCATCCCATAGTTATTTAATACACAAGGATTCTGGCCAACACCATCCAGATGTACATAACTGAGATTATTTCCTTCTTTTATACGTTATAAAAACTTTAAATGGCATGCCATCCATCGTTATTTCAACATTACCCACCTGTCCAAATGTTGCTGAGCAGTTTTTGGATATCAAACGGACCTCCCCCAAAGGTAATTTTAATGTGGCCGATTTACCCGGCACAACTCAAAATGGAGGTCACCGGAACCATCAAACAATTGGAACTAAGGTAGAACATAACCAGGAGGATAAGACTCACTATCAATGGAGGGAGGAAAAACACGTTTGTAAACAAGATAGGGTTCTTTCTGAAACTACTCCTATTTTTGCACCCAAAAAAAAAAAAAAAAAGACCATAGGCCGAATTATTCGTACAAACCAAATAATACGAATAATTCAACCGAATTCAAATTATATTCAATGACTCAGAAAACGTTGCGCCTTTGGTTTAGAGATAAATATCGCGATTAATTCTTCTGAATTGGAACTATACCGAATAATTCAGATACTAAAAAAAAAAAACAAATACTAACCTAGTGGATGACTTAATACCTTCACTACCATTCCCAAACAATGTTTTTCGAAAAAAAATTAATGCCTTAACTATTTGCATCTTTCCGAATCTAGGATTAAATGAGTCTAAAAATTACACCATAATACAAAGCAAATCATTAATATCGTTTTCTTTTCCAATGTGGGATTAAATATGAGTATAAAAATCATATCATAATACAAAGCAAATCATTAATTTCGTTTGATATTCCAATGTGAGATTAAATATGAGTATAAAAATCAAACCACAATACAAAGCAAGTCATTAATTTTGTTTGCTTTTCAATATGAGATTAAATATGAGTTTAAAAATAATATTATAATACAAAGCATAAAGAAGTAATTAACCAATATGAAAATGGGACGGGTTCCATGAGGATGATTGGAAGCATTTATGAACATGTTTGACTTTATGAATATTAGCTCCACAAGGGCTAAATTGGTATTGCCACTGTAATGAAATCTAACAATTCACATGTATATACTGTAATGAATTCTAGCAATCCACTTTTATAAACACGTGCACTTTATTATGTATTATAAATTAAATATTATTCTAATTTTATGTCACTTGCATACTTGATTGATATTGTGAAATAGACCACCAAATATAAAAAATTAACATCCGACTTTTTTGCCAGGAATTTTTTTTTAAACAGACTAATAATTCCTTAATGAGCTGAATTTTATTTTAAGTCTGTTTTTTTACACATTTCTAACCAAATTCTTGCATTACCAATATGAATCATTCCAATCTCGTCTTCCAAATAACCAACCATACTTGGTTCATAATGCGAAAAGTTCCCATTTTTACGTGTGCCATAAGTGTCATAGTAACAACAACAAATTTTCACAAAGAAAAATGAAGTCCTTAATTTCAAAATACAAGAAAAAAACCACTCCTATAGACATAAACTTTGCTTCATTTTGAATTCTTTGTCAATTTAAATTATTCATCTGATTAAGGTTTGAGAACTAACACTTTTAATTAGCATGTGAGAATTAAACTTGAAAAAGAATAGGCCTCTTTCCAAAATGCTTTTAGCATTGTTTTCAAACTTGGCCAACTAAACATATAACAAACAACAGATAAAAACATAATGCAAGTTACTATTTATATACAGAAGGGTAGTGTTACAGGGGTGCAGCTTTGGAAGATCACCCAGGTGGGTGATCCATAGTTTTCCCCTATATAGAATGAGATGTTACATAAATAATCCTGATTCAATTTTGGTATTCAAACGTCCTGGTGACGCTCCGACATAAGAAGGACCCAAAGGAACTAAAAGAAGACTGCTTATCTGATTGATTAATGATCAAATTCAACTATTGACTCTGATCACAGGTAAGATATCTGATCTAATAAAGCATAAATAGTTTTCCTAGACAGATAGGAAAAAAAAAAAACAATTTCAAGAAATTCAAGCATTCCTTCATATGCCACCTGGATAAATATACCATCATTCTGAACTCCAAAAAAAGCAAGTCAAGTAGTATAATTGGTTTCACTTCGTGGACATACTATAGAATAATAATAGTCTTCTTAAAATAACCAGACTATTGGGATCCATTCAATTCAACAAGCAACACAATTTTATCTACAAAGGGCATAAAGGCTTCCAATCTCCTCATTCTAATGATTCTAACCCCCAAAAATAAATCTCGGAATTTAATTCACCCTGCTTCATTATGGCGTAAGATAGCTTCATAAGCGATGCAATCATCATGTAAAGGATTCGCCATGTGTGGCATCTTAAAACCAAGCACATATGTCAGAGGAACAAGGAATTAGACGAGCCAACCCGACTACATTTGGGGAACTCGTGCCATATCTTCACTGCACAAGTTGGCATACCAACCGCAGTCCACTTAAAAATGGTGCAGAAGACATTCAGAAAACATTTCCGTGACAAGAAAATAGAAAGGAAAAAAAAAACAAGGCTAAAGAAAGACAGATGCACGTAAGTACACAACCTTTGAGCTCAATACGTCGACCAATCGATGGTTGTTTGACAATTAACAACATAATTACTTATTTGATGTTAATATCCAAATGAATACCCAATTTCTTGCTTGTTCTTGAACAAACAAAAAACTTAAAAGTTTTCAAGACACCATTTAAAAACAGGAACATATAAACCAGGAATAATTCCAGCACGGGAAATCAAATCAGTAACGTAGAAGAGGAAAAATTACCTTGATCACCAAATCAGACATGTTGTATGGACGATAACAGTCCGAGGTAAAGATTGATCGATGAAGCGTTCCAGTAAGGCGCAATAACTTTAAACAGTGATTTGAAGAAGACGAAGCGAAGCAAAAGCCCTAACCTTAACAAGAAAGAGATAGGGATAATATGAGGAATTGTCTAAATTTACTGAGCCTGAGCGAGATGATCGGCAGCATCGGAGGAACAAAAAGAATTCGTAGAATTATATTAGTATGAGACAGATCCCTAGAGAGGAAGCTGAACGCCTTCAACCGTAAGTAACTTTTGAGCGGGTAGACGATGAAGATGAAGATGAGCTGCCGATATAAAAAGGGTTTTCTTTTCTTGTCCCCCAAGAAAATTGCGGGAAAAGTAAATAGTCATTCAATTAACCAACCCATATTGCATTATTAAGTCACATACATGATACAGGATACAACCTCATGGACAGTGACGACAGTCTTCGTTTCCCCATTGAAATTACTGAATCACCCTCGTTGTAAACTGACACAATGGCATGCATAATCCGACACCCCTATCGATTCATCTTACCAGTTTGGATGAAAGGCTCAGATCAGTCGACACCCACGTGTTAGGCATTGACTGATGGAAGTCGAGTCTCCTCCCGAACTTCTAAGAGGAGACGATTGGGATCCCTCTCGTGCCCAATAATCACATGATTGGCATTCAAACATGTAAAATGGCATATATTCATGGTTATGTGGGTTGTATACCTGACAAAGACAAAGTATTACAATAAAGATGATTCAGGCCAACCCAATGGCTATATTCCAGTGCAGCTATGAACCAATTGAACAACTAGCAGAAGCTCATGTTGGGTAGATTAACATATGTTCATAGATTATTAAAGAAACTCAAGCACTATTTCCTTTTCTTTTTTTTTCTTTTTTTTTCATCTATTGATTTCTTATAAATTTTTAGCAAGTTGTGTTAATTTTTAAGGATAAGTTATACCTAGGGTATTCATTTCGTTTCAAGAAAATTATACTTAAAGTACCCAATGTTTTATAAATTATATTTTAGGTACCTAACTCAAGATAAATTAAACCAAATTATGAGAAAATTCAAATTATAGCCTTAACCTCTTCATCTCTCCCCTGCTTTCTTTCTTATCATTTTTGTTCCCATTCCCATTTCTTACTGCTTGTGTTAAGTAGAAACGGTCGTTGCGACTGTAACCATCAACACCCGCCATCCATCTCCCTCGACCTTCTTCCTCTAGATGCCTCCATCCACGATTCCCTACTTCCACTCTGTCTGCTCTGCCCTGCCTTAACCATTTGTTTGACTGTCCCCATCAATCACTATTGTCGCTTACACCTTTCAACTGCCTTCTTATATCAAATGCTTCCCTTGTACTTGCCGGTGCTATACCCCTCGTCTATTCTCAAACCCACAATAGTCGCTCCTCACATTGTGTTGTCTTTATAGAAATCAGGACATCAAATGCAAGCATGAACCCAAAATGGGGTGTAGCAGGAGCAATAGGGGGTCTTGCTTTTGCTATCGGGTACTAAGGAAAAGGGTACAGCGGGAGAGAATGGGAGATGTAGGCCAGGGAGGTTGACCGTTGTAGCAGCCCCACCATATTGGGCAATGCATCGGCGAAGCTCCAATTTGACCGAAATCCTGTTGGCCGGTAGAGCCCAAAAACCATTGGCAATGGACCATGCTAATACCACCATAAGAGGAAGCAGTAGCAGCCGATAGCGGTGGCATCTTCTTTGGGAGTTGCTTCATCATCACTCCTAAGTCAGCTTCCCGAGGATGAAGGGGGTGAGGGCCAACATGGAAGGAGTAGTTTTTTTTGTTGAGAGAGGCAGAGACGGAATTGCAGACAAAGTTACGACGGAGAAGATGGCAGGGGTATATAAAATATATGTATTGCAGCCATGGTTGGAAACAAGTTCCTAGCAAGAAAACAGATAGTGATCAACACATGCACCAGGCGAGTAATAAACACGGTTGTGGCTTTTGATGGTTGGATTAAGAAGAGCCTAGTGAAAAGAGGGGGGTTGACTTAGGGATATCAAGCTCATCCTTGTTTTCAAATTTTTAAATCGATTTTGGAGTTCGAGTTATAATTTCTTTTTGATGTAGTGATTTTTAAGTCTTTAAATTTGTTTTCTTCTCAGGTTGGATTTGGAATCTTGAATATATAAAGTTGGACTATACTATAATATTGAATCTTTCTTTGGAGTTTGAAAGATGGTGTTTCATTGAAAGTTTGATTGAATATATATTTGGCTTGATAGTTATGTAGTTTGAATTTTCGCTCCTTCAGCAACGGATGGAAATGAGAACAATAATATTGACTGTTGGCTTAGACTGCAAAGAATGGTGACCTTTTCTCCTGTTTAACCAATTATATTTGGTTCAGATTATGTCAAACAATATCCTTCAATGGCTTCAATGATTATCCCCCCCCTCCCCTCTCTTTTAAGATAAAAAATTGAATGGGAAGGGCTATAAAATTTTATGAACCACTCTTTGTTACATATATGCTTAAAAAAGGTATTGAATATAAAAAATATAAACTTAATTCATATAGAAAAGGGAAGAGAAGTTCATAGAGTTCATGAGCCCACCTCTTATCATGATTCATGACATAAATACAATTCCATTTTTTGTACATAAATAACAAACAGGGATAAAAATTTAAATGTAATGGTTACAAATTTTCCAATGTTAATTTGTACGAGGTAAAATGTGTTGTACAAATGGGAAGTAAATTTTTTCATTTTTCGTTTACCATCATCAAAATGAATAGTACATGAAAAATTCATCCATGTTCCATATCTTTCATATCATCCAGCACTCAGCAGAGACATTAAACAGCGCGATTAAGGGGTCAAATTCAAAGCAACTAGAAAGGTCCTGAAGCACCAATATGTAAAGCTCTGATGGAGTTGCTCTTCAGCTAAACCTCGTTGTTTACACCAAAAGATGCACAAAAGCATTTGGAATTGCATTATTAGTCAGGCTAAACTATTTTGTGAAGTTGCCAAAAGAAGCTCTCTTTCTACCAGTACAAAGATTTCCCTCAAACGACGCGTAAACTTTTCGGATATGTTTCTGGCAATTCTCTGCTGGAACTTGGTGCCTTTCAGCCATGTTATCCCCATGTAAACATCACAGTGACATGAATCTGAATCAAGTACAGGGGTCTCAATCTGGTATCTCAATTGAACCTGCACATAGAAGAGGGTTGAGAAAGAAAACCCCATACTATGGAAGATCAAATGGGACTGTAAATACCTCCCAGCAATGGAAATAAGAAAGAACAGAAAAGCTTCTCATACATGGAAGTGATCACCAAATGGGACTTCATTGAGAGTCATAACCTCGCCCACCGTCCACCCGTTACCATCTGCTGTGGGGAATTTTTGCTGCACGCTGATTACTTCCCCTCCAAAGATTGAAACATGGCGGTTAAACTTGTATGAGATCTGTCTTTCATAGATATCAGGTTTTACAGCTTCCCATGATGTTGTTTCATAGTTCAGACAGCCAGATTTCACCATCACGTTATGTTCCAAAGTACCTCCATCAAACATTCCCATCAATGATTTTATCTGGCAATTATCATGCAACATAAAGCTTCAATATCAAAATAATTATAACAGGAAATTGAATACTGCTTTTTCCTTCTTTTTAATAATTCTCTTTTCCTCAATAAAGGGAATGTTCATTAGAAAGAGAAGATGGCTTCCGAACAAGAGAGCAGCACCACGTAGACGTTTGCTCCTTACTACTCTTTAAGAGGAAATACTGAAGCTTCCATGGACAGCATCACCCAGACCTACCAAAAGAAGTCAATGGCAATGATGGTAGTAATTCCCACCTACTGGCTTCTTCAGAGTCCATCCTTGAGTTCCTCTTTGACAAAATAAGAGAATGAAAGAACAACCAATTAACCACTCACATTTACAGGGTGTTCTGCCGAGTAAACTTTGGACATTGTTGCATCTTCAAAACCAGAAAATTTTCCATCACCTTCAACTAGAATAGATCTCCCATCTTGATCTTCCCAGTCTTCTGCTCTTTGCCCTTTCTGCTCCGTGGTCAGGGTTCTTGTCCTCCATAAGGCCATGATTGTCCTGTCCATAAAGGTCACTAGCCAAAACATTAATGGACTAAATCATATTAATAAAATACCCATCATTTGTTAATGGCTATAAATTGAGGTTATACTAGATGACACAATAGCTCAATACCTGCTTGCTACACCGAATGAGACAAACGATTGTAAGTGGAATCTAAGCCTGCCTTCCTCATCCTGAGATTTTGCACCATGACTAGCATCTATACCTCTGCCTTTACGCAGAACTATAACCAAAGATGGGCTACCCACAGAAGAAAGGGATGGTGCAATCACTTGAATATCTTCAATGTCCTCCCAGAGGAAAAAGAACTTAGTTTTATGTCCAAACAAGTTTGCATAGAACCCAACTATTCTTGCAGAAAGAAAGAGCCGACCCTGTACCAACAAGCAATTTCATTACATGCAAAATTTTAAAATTCACAACTTAAAACCAACTCATTCAGCTATGCAAGTCAATTTGGTAACCCAGAAAAGAAATGAGTTTTATTTTATATTGAAATTAAATAAAGTTCAAGAATATAAATATTTGACTATTGCCACCATCATCAAGAAATACCAGAATAATAAGATAGTCACTTTTGGGAAATACATAATTATACACAGATGCATCTATAGTTGTTGTTTGTTTGGTTGTGTTGTTTTGCTTGGTCCTCTATTGAGGACCCAACTTGTTGAGTTCTCTTTCTTTTCAATAAAATTTCTACTTATCCAAAAAAAAAAAACATTTAATGAGATATTGACAGTCGAATACCAACTCCGGTAATAAACAGAGCTAGATAGGATCTGTTTATAACTAGAAGGAATCAGAGCAATTATTTATAGCCATCTAATGTAACCTCTGGACTCAGAAGGGACAAAAATATCTGCTCCACCCATCACCAATAACTCCTGGAAAAATGGTAAAGCAATAAATGGCACCTGCAAAGGCATCTTTCTCTTCAAGTAGCATGAGAAGTCATTGATTAAAAATTCTTCTGGAGGCAACCCAAAGAGCTTTTGAAACATTGAATTCCTGTAAGGAGACCGAAGGTTCAACTGCAAAATGTGCATTTGGAGACATTCAAACATTAGAAGAGAAATCAAGAAAGGGCTTGATGAACATTCAGTACGAACCCATCCATCTTACATAAACATTACCCACTGACCAATTCATTCAGGCACTCCTATTAAAGCATGGCCTGTTGGATATGTCATTGTCAAAAACCATAACTCTTCCTAGTTACCCACCATTTGATGTTTGAATAGTTATCCAATCAATCCATACAATAACATGTCACCAGTTGAATTATATAGTCTCTGGACTCATGAGTTGGTGGACAATGTAAATTGTCTTGTTTATTGAGGATCATGGACTTCTTTATAAAACAAATAAAAAGTTGTGATATTATAGTTTTACCTTCATTCCAACTTCTTTCTCCATCTTTGTTAGGTACTCTTTAATGTTTTCAACTCCCTTGTTGTTTTCTAAAAAAATTCTCAAGTGCAACCTGGATTGAGATGGCTGTGCCAATTTGCCGTCAAGGGAGACCCACATGTCTGACAATTCTGCAGATGTGTGCCTTAGAAAATTGATCTCTGCATGACCAAGTGAAGCAGCCTGATCAAACGGTCCATCAAAATCAAAAACTTCCACATCCAACACTGACGGAGGCTCTTCCATGGCATCAAATTCCAATATCTCTACATAAACTCATGGAAAGCACCATCAGACAAACTTTCCAGCGAATAGACAAAAATTCATCTTTAAACAACATAGTGAGAAATTCAAAACCATACCATTCCATTGAGGATCATGAGTTTGAAGCTTGACAGAGCTTGTTCTACTCTTACCATTGCATGTGAAAACAACATAGGGATCTGAAAAACCAGTTGAATCAACAGAAGCAAAGTTACTTCCTTCAATCAAAGCTACTGTCAGAACCCATCCATCACCTTGGCCTTTGACACCATGATCGTTTTCTAATAGAAGGAGCAGATATCAGCATATTTATAGGTAAAGCATTACATTTATAAGCAAGTGTGGAATATTTCAATTCTTTTCAAAAATATATTTGCTAAATCTATGTTAATGGAAGCTGTAGAAAAGATTACCTCTATGCAGTCTAGCCTGAAAAAAATGTGAAACCATATTAAAAACATGCTCAACTTGAAGAACTAAAATTCCGGTGGTGATCAATTCTCCAAAAGTGTCAGGCAAATCCAGACCATTAAACTCTAACCCCTGGAGTTCCCTGGGCCCAGAAAGCAGAATATGTAATAAGATGTAACAAATCATGACAAATGTCGAAACCACTGTGAAATTGCAAAAGTAGTTGATTGTCGACTCCAAGTCTGACTTGTGATCCATTTGCAGTGTTGCCAGCATATTTTCCTTGCATGTCGGGAATTCTGCAGAATCAACCACCTTTAGATTCTGAGCTAGCAAGTCTGCAAACTGTTCAAAGCTCTCCTTCAACCCTTGTCGGGCTCCTCCTTCAATCATACTTCTCATCATTGTGTTCTGAAAGAAATTAATGCTCCAGGACACAACAAGACGAGTGGATTCTTCTTCAGAAGATAACTCTGGCCCAGGCATTATCCTGTAAAGTAGCTCTACCTTGAAACAATTTCCATATGGAACATCTGGTGTGCTCACATTTATCAGTACTGCAAATTCTCTTCCATCTGCTTTAAGATATGTTTGTTCCTCTGTGGCTTTCACGGACTTGACTAATTTTGTGGCCGCTTTTGTGTAGGTAAGAGTTCTAGTTAGACATGAAGTATTTTCTGACTTCCATGTCCAACATCCCTCTTGTAAGTCTGTAGTTCCCTGCAGTTCGCCGAGATCTCTCTGGAACTGGGAATTGGGCGCAAAAAGTAGTGCGTTCAAATTTATTGGTGACACAACATATGAACGGTCAAGGAGGATGCCTCCCTGCAGGTTGTCTGGTACTTCTTGGTCCTCATCTCTGGACAGCATTAATTCAATAGCTTCCTCAAAATTGCAACTGCTGAAAGGTTCATCCATACAATCCTCGTAATCTGAATTTAAGGAATCTTCATTCATTGAATCAGATTTTGGGCCTTCTTCATTCTTATTGAAAAGCCTTTCTAGGCGATTTGCAAAAGCCTTCACCAACTCTTTTGCCTCTGGAATCTTCCGGAATGAAGATGTAGAGTTCACAGTATCCTGAGATTGTTCGATTGGGCATGCGGAATCGTTTGTGTCTGCAGTGTGGAACCTTGAATGCACAGAAAGAGGGGGAGGCTCCAAATTGCTGTTGTTTTCTCCTTGCAATGTTAAAGTGAGAAGAATCTTCCCTGCACCAATTTAAAACAAAAATGTTTTATAAACAACAAAAGCTGTTGCCGTTTAGACTTAAAAATCAAGGTATTGGTAAGCAAGCTCATGGACACTACTCCCAGAATGATTCATCAGGGTAAGCTGGTAAAAGAAGTAAAGAAAAAAGATCAAGACAAAAACATGTTAAGTACACATCACGCTTGGAAATATGAAAGCATATCTTCGAGAGTAGCTACAATAAAGAGCATCCTTTTGAACAAGATTTGACAAGGTAAATTGCAAGTAAAAATATTGACCTCTTCTTCATATACTCCAAAGCGAGGTGGAAATGAGTTGCCAGTTTGAAAACAAAGTGGACCAGCAGAGATCGACTAATATTATGGAGATATTTAAAATGAGGTAAAAACAACAGAAAATTCATGTTGACCCATCTCTAATTTATTAAGCGCACTGGGTTTTATGATACAATTTTCAACATCTTTTTTATTGCGGGAAGGGTTAAATACAATTTTCAAGATTGATTCTGGAATACTAGTTATAATCCTTGGTCACAAAACAACTGTATATCCTAAATATTGCCACCAGAAAGGCAAATGGCCACATTGCAAAGAATCATGAAGTTATTAAGCCTGCTAAAATTGAAGTTGCATAAAAAAAAAACAAAATTTCCTTAAAAAAAAGCCAGTTCAGTACATGGCGTACATGGCTTGCACACCCATATTGGATGCTGTGATTGCATACAAAATTGGCAATGTGAACATCACCATAAATGATCTAAAACAAGGGTGAAATGAAATAGAAAGAGAACAACAAGAAAAACAGAGGGCGTTCTAAGTTCAAACCAGAGCATTTGGCCGTGGATTTCCCGGTCTTGGGCTTTTCAAGCGAAAACCAAGTTGGAGGCAGCGTCTGTTTGTCCTCAGCTATGACCGACCAGACAGGAAGCCGAACCCGACCCAGTAAATCGTCAGAGAGATGGAAAAACCCGTGGTCATCACGCTGGTTAAAGATGGAGACGATGAGCTCCTCGTCCATGTCATGGACCCTGAAAACGAATTCTTCATTCCACACGATGTTCAGGGTTTTACTCACAATCCTGCTCTTGGTTTTATACTTCCCAACCTGAATCTTTGCATACACATTCCCCTTTAAATCCGTCTCCGACAAATCCCTGGCTTCCAACACATAAACATACAGTCTCATCTCAGGACCGCTCGTTCCTTGTGCAATAAATTCTTCGTCTTCTTCTCCTAAGATTGAAATCAGGAAAGAGATTTGAAATGGATTGAGTGTGAACTCAGAGGGAGGAGAGGAAAGCCTATCGTCTCGGGAGGGTAGAAGAGAAGCGTTGACAAAGCCATACAGCAACGTGGAGGAGAAGGAAAAGCGACACGAGTGCGCGAGAGACGAGAGAGAGACAGAGCGGAAGAAAAATATAGATAAACGACCGCCAAAATCCTCATCGTAACTTGCGTGGGTTTACTGATGCAGAGACAAATCAATGAAAGAATTAAAATTCAGTTATTTCAGGTGATGAAACCGTTCAGTTCATTTCTCCAATTCTCCTTCCCTGATTCTGGGTCTGGGTTCTGCCGTTTTATATTCTCATTCGTTTCAAAAATTTTAGCACATCTGTTATCAGTACTAATCTGTTTGAGGGATTGCGGCTTTCTAATTTCTGTTTCAATCAACTTGCAGGTTAGCGGGAATTTTTTGTTTAGAGTTTCGGTTTGGTCAGAGATTCTTGACATCCAAACATGGCCTTAAAGACTTCCGTTGAATATGTTGGGCCGCTGGCTCAAGTGATGGGCTCTTGCACTTTGCCAAGCCCAGTCACCAGAGCCCGATTATAACACTAGCAATTTTGAAATGCAGTAAAGCGAGCGGAGGAGAAGGAGACGGAGGCGGAGAAGGAGAAGATTAGAAGCCGATAGTGTAAAGTAGAGAGAGAGAGAGAGAGAGGAGAGAGAGAGATGCTGCAGTTTCCCGCGTTCATGAAACAATATCCGGCGTCGACGAGCATGATCCCCTCTTCGGTTCTACTTCCATCGCAGTGGCCCCACCCGCAAAGCGACGAGCTCCTCCTCGCCATGGAAGAGGCTGATCTCGAAGAAAAGGTTATCCCTTCGCCCCTTTCGAACATGCCTCTCAAACACATGTGTGATGATGATTTAAAAACAATGGAACTACCTGTGTTATGAATTATCTGTATCTTACGAATATCTGTAAAATTATTGATGTTTATTGACTGCCCTCACTCTCGAGTCCCGACGCCCAATTGGCTTGGACGATGGGGTCAATTTGTTCACTTGCTTAAACCATGGTTTCCCAACATCACTTCTGTATTCTTTTGTTCAGTTTGTAGTTCATCATCTACATTCTGTCCTTTAAATTTCATGGGCTTCTAATCTTGGACGCCTCATTTGCCAGATTTGGGTGTTGTAAGTCGCTATATCATACCATACAAGTGAAAAAAAAAAAAAAAAAAGGTAAAATAAAAATCATTATCAATTGGCCAAAGCAGAATGCAGGCAAGACATACTCTACGGGACATATAAAAACAGGATAAAGAAAATTAAAAGTTCACCTTGTTCCTTTTAAGTTTATTGTTTACCAAGGTTTTCTAAACTGTAAAAATAAATATGGGTTCGTATTCATATAATTCATGGAACTAAGATGATTTTGGGATTTCTCAGAATTGATGATTTTAAGTGATGAAGTTTTACATTAAAAAAAAAAAACACACACACACACACACACACACCCCTCTGCCCATGCCTTTTGTACTTCCATTTGCCAGTCCTAAGCCTGGATGAAGTTGGAGGGTGTGTACTTAGTATATCAGGTAGGCTGCTGTTACTGTGAAAATTCATATCCGAACCTTTAGCATAGTTATGTTGAGAGCCAAAGAAACAACAGATTAAAAGAAAAAGTGGAAAAAAATTTGTGGAGATCTAGGGTGGCCCTAATGGAAGATAAGTTGAAGTACAGCTGTTTAACATAGCATGGTCATTTTGATACAGGTCATTGGGTGCAATGGTAAGGACTGATATGTTACAGATTGTTGGAGTTAAAAAGACCAAGAGATAGACCAAAATTAACTTGAGAAGTAGTAGTGAGAAACAATATAAATGACCTAGGCTTGAAAACTAACATGATCTCAAATAGAGTTGAATGACAGTACAAAATCCCCGTGGTGGAAAATCCTTAGTTGAGTTGAGTTGAAACTCTGAATGTTCAAGTGGAGTGATTTCCTTAGTTCATTTCCATTTGGTCATCAAAGTCCCAAACTTAACAAAGCTATCGGGCTTTTAGAGTAAGAGAATAGTCAATCAATGATGTGAAATTGCATCTTCAGCTTGCTTGTGAACGCTGATTTTCTAAGACCCCCCTCCCCCCCAAAAAAACCCCCCCAAATAAGAAGAGAATATCATTATAATAGAAGTCATAGCCTTATGGGGCCACACCATCTGTTCAATCTTAAGGTTCTAATTATTTTCCTCACTACCTCAATGCTGTTTGGCTTCCCTGTATCATAGACTAAAGATTTTGCATAAAAATCTTTACTTTGTTGCATTGGGGTTTGCTGCATAAGACAGCTAGGAGTCAACTTCCTGGCCATCAGGAGAAAGGAAGGTGTTCTTTTTTTTTGTTCCCCTCTCCTTTTTTGTAAGTTAAATTTTGATCAACTTAAAACCAAGCATGTTATAAGAAAAGATGGGGTTGTATGTGTATTAGCAGAAACTGGGATACCAAAAGGTTTTGCAAGAAAATTAATTTTAGTTTTTGCTAATTTATTTTGGGAAGGTAGCGATCTTTTGGAGCAGCATTGGTTTAGAAGGTTAGAAGTTGAGACGTTTATAGCATGAAAACACTTTGGAGATGTTGTAAGTTTAGATTATTTTAGATATCTCTATATAAAAGAAAAATATTTGCATGGAGTGCATTTTCATAATTCTGCAAAGAGAAACGTGGCATTGAAGAAGGTTGTAATTTCCAATAGTAGGTAACTTGTTGGGCTAGGTGATTCAAGTTTCTGGCTGGATAGGTAGCAGGTGGGCTGCCCTTACATGGATGGTTCAGTACTTCTTTGCAGCACCTACATGGAGGATAATAATAGGCAAGATGAATAATGTATTGATCAAATTAACAGCATCACTCATGATAAGGTCAGAAGCTGCCTCTGAAGAACTTTGGTAGAAAGCATAAACATGTAAATGCTCAGAAGTATGGTTAGTGGTGAACTGACTTGAGAACCTGATGCAGCAGGGGTCTATACAATTAGTCAGCATCGAACGTTATTTGGAGCAGAGGAAGGTATGAAGTTTCTACTTCAGATGCTTGATTTTCTGTGAGGTCATCTTCCACATTTGAACAATAGAGCAATTTCATGATTGTAACTGTACATTTGTTAGCAATCAATCTTGATGGGCTATCAGGATTCTCCTTTGCTTTGTCCTTTTGGGAGTTTTGAAGGAGAGATGAAAGAGGTGGTGTCACATATTTGTGTCTAGCTACAAAATTAGTACAGCAAAGACTGAGATGTCGTTGCACGAATGCATGAGGCAGAGAAACTTTACTTGTTGAATGCAGCCTTATTCAAAAGTTGTGTTCTAAGTGAATATTGATATCACATCTATGAAGGGTGAGCATGTTATCTATGCAAATTTCTCAGGCTGAACTTGGGAAAGGGGAAACTAAATGTAGATGAACATTCAAGGATTAACCCAGGTATCATCCATGTTGAAGTTTTATTTAGCTATTGTATATATAAATTCTGTTTGGATTCTCACTGTTCTGTGGACTGGGAATTAACATTTATGCTGAGATGAGAATCATACTAGATGATCTGAGGTACAGCAAGGAGTTCAGCTGGCATATTATCATTGTAGAAAGTGATTGCAGAATAACTTTTAGTGCGATTAGCAATGACCAAAGGCGATCTTGGTTTTATTCGATCATGGTGGAGAGAGATCGTGTCATCCATATAAGGCTTAGACATCACTTTATTGTACATATATTATTTATTAGGCAGCAGATTAACTGGTATTGTGTCGTGCAGGAAACTCATGTTTTCTACTTGAAATCCAACTTCCTTGCAAAACTAGGAATGCATACGTTATGATAGAATTGGTATCCATAATATGCATACTGGATGAATTTTTATTTTTGTTTATGCTTACACTGACACTACGACTACCACTACTTTGCGCCCGCCTGCGCGCTTGTGTGTGTGTGTGTCTGCACATGCATGTTCGTGCATGTAGGTGGATATGTTTGTTGATGTCTGACATTGGTATGAGGTGTCCAACACAGCGACCCCAAGAACTCACGTGGACGGATCTGTATACCCATATTGGTACATTCTTTCCATAAGCAATCCCTGAGGTACCACTGAAGTTATGTTTGCCCTTCTGGGTCACGTCATAGAATGTCTTTTCCCAGTGCAGGCAGGTTGCTTCTCTCCACCTCTTATTCTTGTTTTTCTTTCTTAAACTCAAAATACATGGTGTGTTAAGGTGGTCATGTATTTCAGTTTCCAACTTGTGTGCGTAGGACCAGAAAATGAAAACTGGGCATGGAGAGGCATCAACTTGCTGCATAAACTTTCTTGTTCGAGTTTAGCTTTGTAACCATCTATGCCACCCCAACCCCTGGTGTTGGGGAAGGGCGGGTCTCTGGTTCTAAAATTACTTATTTTTCGAGCATGCTCTTATGGTCTTAGGGCCTGCTGAGAAATTGACAAATGTTCCTGGTTGTAATCAGTACATAATTAATTAATCATAATCACTTCTGAGGCATACGAATATGTACAATTTTTTCAAATAGAAATTTTGTTTGCAACTGATAATATGATGGAGAGCATCTTTAGCAGAATTGTTGGATTGTGGAACCGGGTTGATTCCTTGGAAAATTATTTGTAATTGGAGAATATGAACTTATTAATATTCGTATTGGAAGCTAACCATATTTTTAGGTAAAATAATTATAAAAATAAAAAAATAAAAAATAAAAAATAAAACTGAAAAAAAAAAATCTCATGACTAACATATACTACACTAAATCATTAAGTATTTATTTGGTGGAATGAGGATATAAACCTTAAGAATCTTTTCTCCCACTTCAAAAACTTATCTTGCCTCAGTCTGAATTGTTGGAATTAAGAGATTTTTTTTTATATTCTATTATTGGATTAAATGTGAAGAAGTAGGATTAGATCCTCTGTTGTGGATGTGACCTGTCCTCCATACTTTTTATTCCTCTTAGTTACTTACTATATAAATATGAATTTAAAGCTTGATTTGATTCAGTGTGTGCAGTCTTATTTCCTGTTTTTCCTGATTAAAATATGATTCTTCAAGTATTTTGATATCTCATACTGACAAACTGAATCGTTTTATTTGGACAATTGTCACAATTCCATCTTATTTTCATGTCTATTTGGCTTCACTTAAATTTATCTTTTTTTTATCAGTGTAATGAGATCCGAAAGACAAATAGCAACCTGGTTGTGATTGGGAAAATGACTCTAGATAATGACAAAGAAGACTTTGATAATGATGCTGATGATGATGATGCTGATAATGGAGAGGAGACTGAAGGTGATGAATTCGAACAGGAAACCAGTTAATCGAAGCACTTGCAAATTTTCTATCATGTTATTATAGTCTGAAAGAGATACTGTTTAATCTTACTCTGGTAATTCCAAAGTTATGTGGGTCAATATCATTTCCAGTACTCAATTGTGCTGTTTATTCTTAGGACAGTTTTTAAATGGAATTCCTTAAGCAAGGAAATCAAATAAAGAGAAATGATAAAGCTATACTAGAACAGTTGAATTTGTTTGGGTGCAGGATTCAAGGAATTGAAATCAGATTGGTCAGAACAGTTGATTCGAATCAGATTTGGCCAGGAAAGAGACAATCCCTCAATCCAAAACGATTAACTGCACTACAGCTAGAAAGAACATTATTTGGTGATCATACCTACAAATGTTTAATCGGTCACCCACCTTGTATTTGGAATTATAGATGCAATGGTCCCACCTTATACTTCCCCTGTATCATTTGTGTAAATGCTCAAACACCGAGTGGCCATCAAACTGTAACCGAAGAGCAAGATTTAGACAGTTATAGTAACCACACAGCAACCATTTCGTAGTGATTCCCTGGGAGAGGGATCTAAAGTTGTTGGGGTATATGAGAATAAGGGCCTACATTTTGAGAATAGGAAATATGAGAGGGAAGTACTTACTTTCCCTTCCATTATTCAACTAGCTGGTTCCATGTATTCTGTTCTAGGACCTTCTGGTTGTAATATGACTTGATTCTTTAAGCTATTGGAGAATATTCTTTTTTTCTTAAGGGTGGGCTTAGAGGCGGCTATGTGTCACCCAACCGAAAACAAGTAGGCAGACAGTCTATATAAAATTTTACATAACCCTTGATTTATATATATTTTGCTTGCCAATCATAACTGACTGAGAGATATTTAAATCCTTCAACAAACCTGTTTCCAATTAATTATTATCTGATTCCAAGTCATGGGTTAAATTGTTTGATTTGTTTTAAAGAGGAAAATTGTTCTGTGTGTAATTATTATTATTTTGAGGTTCTCTACATGTGCTTCCACAAATTTAATAGATAGAGAATAGTGATCCAGATTTGAACCCTACAAGGATTTTAGTATCAGACCCTAACTCAATCCAATTTGATTGAATAATATCTTAAAATGATTGATAAAAATCTATATAATTATGACAAAAATAAAAGAAAATTTATAATAAAAAAAAACTGTGTCCCAAATCCAAATCCAATCTAGCAATCATATTTTACCCCTTTACTATTTTAGATATTCTAAATAGTAGTAGTCCTTCATATAAAATCTTAAATTTCATTAATGAATTGGATCCGGATTCCGGATCCCAATCCAATCCATCAATAGCCCTGATTCAGGCAATTTGACTAATTTCGATAGTGAAATTGCAAGGTTTTATTTTGTATTTGAATTGTTCTTACAAGAGAAAAGGAGAAAACTTGTCTAGATTTGGGAGGCCGATTCAAATAGAAGAAAAGGATCACACAGTGGCAGGCGAGGGATTAGCGGTGACTTCGATAATGACAAGGATGAGGATGGCGAGGAATGGCGAGGAATGACTCGTGATGGATAATGGTACGTAATGAAAATTGGGACGAAGGGGAAGAGTATTTCCGTAAAAATGATATAAGTCTGAAAACCTGTACGTATCTCTTGGATACTGTTTTGGGTAATATTGATGATACCCAAACTCAATGTTAGGTAACTTTTGTTACAGTAAATCAAAGGTTCAATAAATTGACAAAGTGAAATCCAAAAGTAATAATCATTAATTTTTTCTTTTTACCAAAAAAAAAAAAAACCATTTAAAAGGACTTTTCGTGATGATGCTTATCCACTAATGTATGGTCATCTACATGCCATTCCATCATTTGATACGATCAGGTGAGCTACCGGATGATAAAATCACAGTTATCCATGTATAAGTAGCTAGGGAGGATTGGGATCCACTACTGAAAAGTGACACGATTGGATGATAGGAGGATGAAGTTGATGATGTGTCCCTGGTCTCTCATTTGACAGATTTTTCATTTTTGTTTATACAGAAATCCCATCTTAAGAATACTTTCATTCCTATCTATTCAGTTTGGACTGTAGGCGGCGAAAGGGACAATTACGAAGGTTATCTCCGAGAAGCAATATAACAAGTTTAAGGGATAGAGATTGGTTAAACGTCATCCCATCATTGCTCAACTTTTGCTTGGCACCAATCGATAATAGCAATACTGGTGAGTCTGAGAGCATGCATCTTTTCCACTCTAATTAAATCATGGTCATGACACAGCAGCACTTCAGGATCCTCTTTCGTATCATATCATCACTTCTTTTGACCTTGCGGATCTAGAAAATGATAACTCATGTATTCCCTGTTTTTTGGTGTAATGGTAGCAACTCAGCTGACTCGAACTCAAAACCCAGATGCAGGTTCGCATCCCAGAATGATCAATGGTTCAACCTAAAACTTCCTGGTACATAGTGGGCGATGACTGTTAGCCTCTAACCTAACCTTCCTCCAAAGTTCAATCACACCTGTCTCCTGTTTCAGCGTTCCACACGCTACAGCAGGAAGCCGCAAGACTTCTCCACTTCTTTGACGTAATTAAGCATCCATTAATGGTGAATATTTAAATTAATTAATAAATAAATAAGGGGAAGAAAAGTCAGAGCTGGCCGAATGAGAATGGGTTTCAAGTTAAAAGACTGCTAATCAAACATTGACAGCCACGCTTATAGAACTCATGGAAATATTTAAGTCGTAAAGATTGGGTTTTTCGGCGCCCCCAATTGACTGTTGTATTCGTACAGAATCTCTCTCAAATTCTCTTTGGGATCCCTTTCTTCCTGGTCTGTCCTACCTCTTGTTCTTCTGATGAGAAAACCCACGGTTTTTATACTTTGACGTGTTGGGAAGAATTCCATGTTCCCACTATTCTGGGGAGATGTAGTTTTAGATTTTCTCACTGTCGCCTACTTTGCCTTTTCATTTCATCATCATTTTTAATATTTTACCCTGATTTTTTTTACTCTTTTTAAGGCGATGATGAATCAGAACTTCTCTTGGTGATAATTGAATTTTAAAGTCGAAATTAAATCCATTAACAAATTCAATTCACAAGCTTTGAACTTCTGATAGATCCAGTTTCCCCTTTCTGGGTGAGATGATAGATTTACCTTCCTTCTCTTATCCACCGCCCTTCACCTGTCTCACTCTTATCTTCCTTGCTTTTCTCTCGTTTTCATTTCAGTTGGACCGCAAAGATATATTACTCCAACGAAAAATATCCCGATCTTGCAAATTCACAGCTGTCATAGGTCATGGGTAATGGGATCCCTTCCACAGTTCATAGATCTTCGACGTTCTTATTCATATTATCTTTTTATTTATCCTTCTACCTTTGTTCCTTTTATTTATTATAATCTATGGATCTGCAGAGTTAGAACTTAGAACCCCATCTCTTTCTCCAATCCTTCTAACTCCCGGAACAGATCTTCAGTCATCAGTCTTCTCATCCTCTAAATATCTTCTGTTCACCCATGACAGGTACCTGAATTTGGTCCAAGGAAACTGATGCAGCCAAGGCATCCACAATGAATATCTCCTCCCCCCCAAAAAAATAAAAATAAAATGTCTATCTCTCACCCCATCTCAAAGTGAAATCCGAAGAAATCTTCTTGATATTTGAATTAAATGCGGGGTTACTCTTATTATCTGACCTTAATTATCATCTTGTATCTGATTACTCTTTCGCATTTTCATTTAAAGCTGCATAAGATACAGATTAGAAAAGCAATATCAACATTTATAAATAAAATTAATAGCTAGATATGAAAAGAGTCGAACTCTCCCTTTTTCCAGGAAAAAAAAATCTCTTGTATCAGCGAAGGCATCCTTCCACCACACCAGCCCATCATCAATCTGCCATAGACAATAAAAAAATTATCAGAAAAAATTAACAGCAGAGAAAAAAAAAAACGAGGAAAGAGACCAAGAGACTAGAAGACTTACGAGGAAGACCAACAGAAACGTGTAAAGAGGAAACACAGGGAAGGGACAAATGACTGAGGAAGGATAACGACAATGAATGAAGGAGGGACCAAAGGGGGAACAGGTGGCACATGAATACATGATGCACGCAGCCGACAAAGAAAGAATAAACAGGTCAATACGGTCTTTCTCTTAATGAAAAGTGACGGCACATAACGGAACCCTAACGGGGCATTGCTTGACCACAGGAAAACGGAAAGGACGACGACGACGCTGACTAAAGAAACACTGCGCTTCAATGGCGCCGATCTCAAAGTACGAAGAAGTAACTTAGGAGTCACGATCACATTGGGCCGATTCAGAAATTTTGGGGTGATATGCATTAATGCCTCGGATCCAGGAATCCAGTTTTAATGGTTTTACAGTGAATACATAAAAAGAAACTTCTTCCCTCGTTTTTTTTTTCACTCTCGGTTTCTGTTTTAAAATATGTATTTTTTCGTCCTTTGTGCCTCTCTATCCAGATCCAGAATGTTCGATAGTCATTGCCAGTGATTTCCGTTGTGTACAAGGTAAGAGGAGCGCCTAGGATCCCCTTGAGCATGGTAGGCATAGTAACGTTTCCCTGCGGATTTCTCAAAGCATACAGGAAATACCACCGGTTTAGATCCGTGATGGATGCAACGGTGGACCTCCATGCCTGGAAGTCTCGAACGAACAGCTGCAAAGGACGATTTCGGTGCTGCAGTAGTAGCATCGATACTGGACGAAGACGACGAGGAAGGAGAAACTTTTTTCACGGATTTGGGCAGCGACAGAAAAGCTCTGATCTTTAACGGACAAGAAGAAAACGATGGGGATGCCGCCTTCTCTCGGTATATACTCGCTCGATCATATTCTTCGATGAGATTGGCGAGATCCTCGTCCGATGTAATGGACACCAAGGCATCTAGATCTTCCGTCGGCAACTGACACCTCAGACACACAGAGCTTCCACACAACTCTCCAAGCTTCACCAAAAGCTCTGTACAAATCCAAAAATCTCACTCTCAATAATCCCAAACGTTTACTAAATAAACAATATGATTTCAAAATAGGCGGTAAATCTCCACAGAAATTGGGAATGGAAAAAAGGAACTGCGGAATAGGAAAAAAGAACAAAAATAGAAGGGAAAAAAAAGGCAATGAAGAATGAACGAACCTGCAAAAGGAACGGAACGATCAACGGCGAGGACTCTAGTCTCTCCACCAACATAACGGAGCTTTCCGTCGGGATATCGGGGAAGAATCTTGCCGCCGTAACTGCAAAGGAACTTGATGGTGTTGGCTTTGGCCGAAACGTCCTTAGAATCCTGACAATTCCCGACCATGCTTCTCTAGGGTTTTGGGACTACCCAACCACCGAAGAGATGTATCAGGTGCGGCTACTGAGGCAAACAGTTTTAGGAGGTCAATTCGATTTCTGAGAGATGGAAAAAGAAAAAGAAAAAGAAAAAGCAAAAAGAACAAGATCAGCGGAGGAAAGGCAGGAGACCAGGAGAAACCGATGCTCGAGTAGCGCCTTCAAGCCTCTCCTAGGTACCCTCCGTCCCTTATTTATAGCGTCTTGGAGCTTTTGAGAGGGGGGAAGAGAATGGTAACTCCCCGTCCCAGTGGGCCACCCCCAAAGTGACGTCATTGACAGCCCCACACGCAAGGTTAAAAAGTATAAATTGCTCCTCAAAGCGACCGCCATGATATTTTCATATCTTTTCTTTCCGTTTTCGATTTGGACTCAAAACATGATGTACCATTTTAACGGTATCGGATGATTAAGGAGCTTAGCCCTTGGTAGTTTGGCCCGTCCAAAATATGGTATAAGCGCTGAAACCGAGCAGCTTTATCTTGACAGTTCGGGTTGAATTTTTACCTGGTCCGACCCTTCAGATTGGTAACCCGAAATCCCAATACCCAACTTAATTCGTGCCCTTGGACTGGTAAAGTAGGGTTTGGACCATCTCGTATCGTATCTTATCGTATTGTTGGAGTTCTTTTAATCATGATCCAATAGTTGAATCGATTAGACAATAGGAGAGGATCTTTTACCGAAAAAATGTCCGTTAAAGCAAAACGAAACAAAGCCGAATATTCAAAAGTAAAACGAAAACGAAGCAGAAGAAAGAAAGGGAGTAGGGAATACTGCAATAATAAATAAACGGAGGATAGAAGATATGCCAAAATAGATACTGCAAGTCCCATGGGCCATTGAGGTTTCTATCTAACGTAAAAAAGAGGATAAGCATTTGGAAGGTGCCCCACACATGGACCTGGGAATCAAACATTTCGTATTCTTCAAGGAACGTAATTAACGACTTCACGAGAACGAAACCTGTTTAACTCTTTCTTCTAAATAACTTGCAATTAGGCACTGTGATAATCTTGATTTAGAAGCTAAATTGAAAGTTAAAATCCTAATCTAATTAATGTTTTGATTTTGAGGTTTAAAGAATTAATTAACATAGTATTAGAGTTTCAGATTCCCTCTCCTACGGTCATCTAAAAAGAGGGGCCTATCTTTCGAAAAATGAGATGGTCATTCAAAAAAAAGAACCATAGTCACCTGAAAAGTGGGATCACGTTTGCCACGTTTACTATTACCCAACAGTGGAGTTACATATGAAGGAAATGTTAGGAATAATCCTAAATTAGCCCAGAGTACTCCAGGAACCTATCTGTTTAATTACTGTTGGATCTTTTGGTTTTTTAAATGGTGAAGGTATAACCACGACTCCATCCAACCGTTTTTGAGATAATGAGATAGAGATGGGATCATTCCTCTCTCTCTCTCTCTCTCTCTCACTCTCTGCTTGTGGTGCTGGTGATATCCATTTTTTAATTTCGATGATTTTGAATACCTTCCAGAGTATATAAATATTAGTATTCTCAAACAGCGAAACCCAGACCAATAGACAACCGAGGGCCAAAGCAAACCCGGTTTCCCCAATTTGGAGCTATCCATAGCAAGCAGATGGAAGTTATTAAGTCGGTACACTGTTGGTCCTTATAAGGCTAAAAATGAGTTTATATTTTGTAGCTGTCACACTGTTCCTTGTGATAAAAAAAAAAGGGTAGGATCCAAAGGAGATGAACTTGAAATATGGGGCCTTTGATTGGGTCCTACCTGTCTAGGTATGCAAATCCATCCATCCATATCAGCTCATCCCACCTCAAATGCCCTTCCATATCTTGTTCCTACAGTCCTTTTTTTAAGCTCAAGAGGATATCCATCTTTAATCTCCTTATCCTCTTTCAAAGAGGGAAGATCATTCTTTATTCTAAATTTAACTAGTACCACATGTTTTTTTTTTGTTTTTTTTTTTTTAGTGACAAAATACCACATGTGGCATACAAATATACAATGATCGATTCGATGAGATGAGATATGTACAAGTGGAAAATTTCCCTCCCACATTTTGTTCCTACATACACTACGTGGCACGCTAAGAAGGTGCCACGACATGCAGGGCAACTTTTTCAAGTTTTCAAGTGGCGTCCAAGATGTGTTCTTGTTAACTGTCAAAACCGTGTGGGACTTCTAACGCTTGCAGACATCGGTCTTGGACTCTTGGTCGTCTTGGTGACCGACCAACGGACCAAAGAGTACCACTGCCCTCCCCAATAACGATCCATAAACTGTTTTAACGACCTTAATGGACGGCGTTGATTTCTTACTATCCTCACCTGCCTAGGCCAGTGTATCACACGATTAAATCAAATAATACATACTTTGCCCTAATTCCAAAGATCCAGATCCAGTTATGGCTTGATCCATGGGTCGGGATCTTGAATCTTTGACAGGGTCCTCCTTTCGCGACTCGGTCCTGAGTCCTGACTGCAGATTTTTTTGAACGTCGTGGGTTAGCAATCGTAGGATCTTTTGCAAAAAAAGGAAAACAAAAAAAATGAAGGATCATGATTGATCCATAAAGTAGAGTCTTTAAGTCTTATAATTGCGTTTGCTACGCGTTAATCACACTATCACAATCACCATCGGATGGAAGGTTTTCCCACCACACAAACACAGAGAAGGGCACTCTATGGGTCCACCCCACTGAGTACGCGTTAGCTACATTAAATCGGTTTCATGCATTGGTCCATATGAGTCGGAGACTTGATTCTTCTCCTGTCGTATGGATTAGTTAATTTGTGTGGACCTTATGATAGTCTGGCTAGTGGGTGCATCCCTATTCCCTATTACCAGCATATACTCTTTTGGATTCTTAAAATTGAAAATACAAGAATAACAAGACCAGACCAGAGACCATACTTCATTCCTATGGGGACGAAGCAAATTCAACCAAACCAAGCCAGAAATAATAAAAATAAATAAATAAATAAATAATGAACTGATGAAGCAAATTCAACCAAACCAAAAGTCAAAAAAAAGAAAAAAGGAGATGTTGTGGGATTCAAATCCTTTTTTTCCTGTACTGTACTTCTCTGGGAGGACGGGGACAGTCTCATAGGATGGCCGACACGTAGTTCTAAAGAAAATTCAAGCCCCACGTACCAACCAACATTCATCCGACAAGTTGAGTCGACAGAAAATGTTGGCTCGGATATGAGGCTTGGATTTTTTCAAAACTTACATGTCGATCATCCGAAAGAAACGTCTCCACCCTCCTAGAGTGGGAGGAGAGGATGCGGATCCGGTGTTGTGGTCCTCCTTCCTTCAAACCCGGATTATACTTTTGGATGGGTTTGGTACTTCTGATTTTTAAAAGTTGAAAAATCAATAGCCGAAGGAAGTTTCCAAAGAACAAGACTAAAGCAAAAGCAACGGCCAACTGGCACTCAATCCCTTCGCCATGCCACATGTTAGGGTTTAAAATTTGCTGTCTCATGTGGAGAATATTATGCTTCGTGTAGTGTGTAACTGTCAATATTGGGTTTCTACTTTAAATTAGAAGAAAAGAGAAATCATTCTGGTGGATTAGGAACAAAAACTGGATCTGAATGTCTCCTCCTTGTACTTCAAGGATAAGGGAGACATCCCCATCAGATGGTTAATATGTAATTCTTGAAAAAATCTGAGCTCCATGTTTGAGCTGATATCCAGTAGACAAGCCGAACCTATAGAGAGTATCGGTTCGGACGTGGGGCTTGGATTTTCCTGAGAGTCACGTATCGACCATCCGACAGGACGTCTTTCTCCTCCCTGAAATACAAGGAAGAGACGATTTGAATCCCAAAAACCTATCTATGCCACTTATTTACTCCACGTGATGTGACTAATAAAGGATATAATTTATATTAATCACATGTTAAATTTGTAATATAATTTAATAATTTTTTTTAATGTATTTTACAAGCCTCCTTGTATTTGTTTAGATTAAAATTTAACATATTAATGGAGGATCTTGAATTCTGCCTATATAGAAATCTTTTATCGTCTGAGATTTGGCATGAGAGTTGGTGGTCCAGATGGATGATTGACACTTGGCTCTTGAGTGAATCTAAGCTCTCCATCAGAGCCAACACCCTAGTAGACAAGCTGAATAGATAGGGGTGTCAGTTGGGATGGAGAGTTTGAATTCACCCAAGAGCCAGATGTTGGTCATCCATCCGAGCCGCCAAGATATATATATATATATATATATATATATATATATATATATATATATATATATATATATATATATATATATATATATATATATATATATATATATATATATATATATATATATATATATATATGTATGTTTGCGTTGTAGTTTAGGAATTTATTTCTAATCTGTCAATCTAAGAATTCTTCATTCATGAAAAAATAAATAAATAAATAAATAAATAAAATAGATTATACATGAAGGAAGTTTTTTTTTTTTTTATTAATTTATTTTTAGAACTGAAACCCCTTAGCGGGGCACTTAGAGAGGTTGAACCCAAAAAAAAAAAAAAAAAAAAAAATCACCTACTCAAGATAAACACATACAATGCATATAATAATATAATAATATTTTAGAATAAAATAGCTTTAAAGTTAAAGGATGAGATTCAAACAAAGACCTAGGCATGAAAGACAAGGAAGGGCATAGTAAGTGGAAAAATGCTTTGGAATATTAAAAGTAAGTATAGATTCGGACATTCCAAAATAGTCAACTTTAGATGGTATATAATTTATTTAAAATTTCCTATGAACTTAAGTCAAGAGTATTTCTTAAATTTTTTTAATCCCATTTTCAATTAGTATGTATTCCTATGACTCAACCCTTAACATGTAAGAATTGAAGACTGAAACTAAATAATTTTTTTTATATAATAGAATAAAATATTATTAAATAAAATAAATTATTAATAAAATTATAAATAAATATTATTTGGTAATAGCATGAATTATGAGCTACGTGCAAGCATGTAAAAGACAAGATGAACAAACGCTTGAGGGAATTCATTTCCATCAAGAAACAAATACCAACATGTTTACTAAAAAAAATATATTCAGTAAAAAATAAATCAAGATTTGATAACCCAACAAGTGACATGTTTGAAGTTTCAGTTTTCAGTTTTTTTTTTTTTTTTGGTAGGCCCCAGACTAGAATGTGGATGACTTCAACAGTAATAATAATGGATCATCGTCATTCCTAAATGCAAGATGAATGCTCATGTCCTTTGTTGTTAGCATTTTTCTGAACAATTTTGTTTGTTTCATTGGAAAATTATAAAATAATATTTAAGAGGTTATTTTTTTAAATGATCTTCGTACATTTAAGGATGCATGCCGAGAGGGTATTTGCTGGAAGGAAAAAGACTTTTACTATAGCAGTGTTCTTTTAGATCACCTCTTTCTCTTGAATGTCCAAACGTGCATTCCCATCGGCCATTTAAGAAAAGGCTTCCTAACAGGGGCTATGCAAAGTAGTTTTTTGCAACCCTTAATTGTAGTTGAAATAGATGGACAAACAAAAAATTTTACGGTGAGATCCACTATTTTTCACTACAACTTATGAAATGAGAAAAAAAATTTCCATTCCCCATTTTTTGAACCATATTCTGACTTTTGGATCGAGTGGTCATCGTTTAGATTATTCAAATATTAATTATTAAAGTCTACTTACTTAGATCAAATACCCTTTTTTTTTTTGGTATTTGTGTATATTGCATGTATGTTTATTTACACCTACGTACTTAATACAATTATATATATTACGGAGTGCCCTATGTCCTTGGATTTTCAAAGCTATGTTTTAACAGGTGACAAACGTCAATATAATTGAAACTTGATAAGTGAATAAGGTGACATATGAGTCGATCTGTCCACAAAATTTAAAACCAAATTTATCTATTTTTTTAAAACGCAAAGGAAAAATTCCCATTATTGAAGTTCAGGAATCAAACTCAATCATAAAATAATAATATTTATTTTTCTACTTTACAAGGCATTTTGCACAGGCATAGATAGAAAGAAAAGGAATTTAAAGTGGAAAATTTTTGTTATTTTCAGTTGCAGGGTTGTATGGTTTAAGTTCACGATATCAAAATGGATATCAATCACTTTGAAAACCGAAAAAAAGATCCATAACAGACATTACGGAAAACAGAAAATTCCAAAGTAATTGAGAAAGCATCGTCAGAAGTTGGTGTACCCAACATCCACACTGATTGATAGTTCATGTTTGAAGATGCTCCAACGTCGTCGACCTAATATGCCTTACTACTGCAACTACTTTTAAGAGTTCAGTGGGAATGTACAGAAAAATTCAGTGACAAAATCTTTTGTTTGTGTTTAGTTGGAGTGGATGCTTTAAGAGGCCAAACACCAATATTCCCATGCACCTTAATGTTTAGCTCTAATAAAATTGGTATCGGATCAATCGGAGTAATTGATTCGTATTACTTTTTTATTTGCCGGATTTCCATCTGATTTTTTATTCTAATTTTATCATACACGGCATCGGTCAATTTTCCATTGATTTCGTACACTCATTTTATTTGGATGAAATCAATTTTAGACATGATTGATACCGTGCTTCATACCTGAATTCAGAAGCTTTGGTGAGTACTGATGAGACGGATTACAACTTTTTTTTTTGTTTCTTTGCTTTGTCTTGATCCCTTTGCTTCTCTTTGTTGTGACACTGCCTCATGTTGTGTTTCAGTGTTTGGATTTAATAAAGGGAATACAATGAAGATCAAGTAGGAAAATAATCGGTATCGGCCATGGGATTGCTCCCAATTAATATGGATTCGATCCTGTTCTCGACACTGATTTATCAATCTGTA
This sequence comes from Protea cynaroides, assembly GCA_028583415.1. NCBI lineage: Eukaryota > Viridiplantae > Streptophyta > Magnoliopsida > Proteales > Proteaceae > Protea > Protea cynaroides. The sequence continues at coordinate 6,434,390 of CM053273.1, forward strand.
TCAGAATAATTTTTAAAACCTTTTAAGCATAGATGGTTCACTCGTATTAACCCATTCTGATGGATGGTTGGTGCATATCACAAAAGCATAAAACAAAAGAAAAGGAGAATCAGACCTGCCGATCCAATCCTACGACCGATTCTTGAAACAGGCCAGAATCGATATCAACAATTGATATAGATCTGAACTGATACCGATACAAATTGACTGATCCGACACCATTTACCTGAAACATACTTTTCCCACCTAAACCTAACCCACTGATCGGACCACATTGTTCACCTCCAGAGCTTTTTTTTTTGGGATGAAAGCTATCAAATCATTAGGGAATCTTGGATGGTTGAGTGGCACATGAGGATGGGACCCATGACTTACTTAGTTGATGCTGACCAGCCACGTGCACAAGAAAAGTGCTACTCTTAATTACCTAATCTTTTTTTTTTTTGGTAGACTCTTATACCTAATCAATCCAAGAAATTGTTGAAAAAAATTCTATTTGATATTTTATTCGGATCCCATATGACTTTAGATAGATTTGATTTACACATATATCGTTTCCATGGTCCCTTATTAATGGGCGATTCGATTTTTAATTAAATGATTTTTACTTGTAGTTTATATATATAGATGATTTAATGCATCATGTTAACACTCATGACCTGTGACCTTTTCTGTCTGCGTGATCCATGGGTTGGTAAGTAAATCAAATCAATTATCTAGAAACTTCCATATACTTGTATATAACTAGAATTATCTAGAACCCTTTATACTTGTACACATAGGTATTTTTAAAATTCTCTAAAGAGATGAGAATGTTCTAGATTCATTATTAAAATATTCCTAACCATTAGATATGAGACATTTATATATATCTCAGTCATTCATTGTACCTATTGGTGCTTATAAATAAGATTGATTTCATTTGGCCAAAACAGTTATATATATTTCAACCATTCTCTCTTCTTTCCTAACAAAGGTTCAAGGTTGACTTAGTGTTACAAGAAGGCTTGTGAACGACTAAGTGCCAACAAGGTTGGCTTAGCAAGACCAAGGCCATGTTAATCAGTTCTCCTAATTATTTTCTAAATGATTCAATTGTCATTAAACGGTGTAGTTGCTAGTCTTGTTGAGAATAATCTTTTTATTGTTATTTTGTTTTGTTTCATTCTCATTTGTTGTTGTGAGATGTGGAATGGTGTTTTTTATTCTCAAAATCATATTCATTGTAATACAATGATCCCAAATTCCCAATAATGATAATGTAAAAAGTTGGCTCGATGACATGAATGAATGATCCTAATTTCTCAAAACGGGAGAGATGGAGAGTAAAAGAGTCCATAGTCAGTGTTGCATGTAACCAGGTTACATGTGTCTAACCGATATGAAACACTTGGGTTAAACGGTTTAAAACCACAGCAATCGATTATTTAAATGGTGAGTCCAAATTAGAATCAAACTATTATTAAACAATTTGCCAGTGTAAATGGTTTGAATTAATTTCGATAAACGGTTTAGGTGCATGAATGAAAATGAAGATTCTTGGTATGACTCATGTTTGTAAGAGAGAGAGAGAGAGAGAGAGAGAGAGAGAGAGAGAGAGAGTGTGTGTGTGTAAGAGATTTTGGGGATTATTAGATGAGAGAGACACAACCCTCAAAATTCAAAGTTTCCTATTTTTGGGGAATAAGAATCTTAACTTTCTTAAAATGAAGAATTTAAATAAAAAAAAAAAGGAAAATTAGCTTAACTACAGTTTTTAAGGTTAGTTATTCTTTTCAAATCTTATGTGATGACATGGTAAAACCAATGGTTGAAGACTAAAGCTAAGATGTTTTGATTTTAACTCAAACTTTCTCCGACTTTTTCTCAAAATCTTAAATCTAATGTTTCCAATTTTAATAAATCATTCTATTTTTGTTACTTTTCTTCAAAAAAGGAAAATCCAAAGCCTAAACCTCACCTTTTAAAAAGAAAAAGAATTTTTTATTAATTATTTTTTAAATCTAAATCCAATGTATTATGTAAAGGGTTCAGAATGGACGCAAGCCATTAGGCCCGGCTCATGGCCATTAAGCCTGCAGCGAGGCATCCGACGGCGTATTCAAATTCTCTCTTCCAGGTTTGGGAGGAGAGGCAGCGACCCATGGCCGACACCTAGGGCTCTGGTGAATCCAAGCCTTTCATTCGAGTCAACACCCTCTTGTCAGCTTAGATTCATCCGAGCCCCAGGTGTCGACCATCTAATGGGACCACCCCCTCCTCCCGAACCTCTAGGAGAAGAGGATGTGGATCCTCTGACAGGTGAGAGTGCGTGCCAATCATGTCGGCATCAATCTCAACAAAATCAAATCTGATATGACCCACACAGCCGGTTATGACTACTCCACCACCGGAGAGTTCTTCCAACTCGACATTGCATAACGGCCAGAATATCCACGATTGGACCAAATTCGATGGCTCGCTGTTGGAATTCAGAATATCCACTGGATCTTTGACAAGCCCAAGAAGGTGATGGGGTGGGAGGGGCAGCGCAGTGTGACGACCAATGTTGCAGAAAGAAATCTCTCGTTTATTTATTCATTTTATTTGCATTTATCCACGTGTACTATCATCCAAAAGAAGGGCAACACATGAAAGACTTATACTTTTGAATTTGAAATGCAACAAAGACAAGCAAAACTACTTATAGTTACGAACACACACACCAAATGCAGATTCTGAACCAAGAAGAGTCAACAGAAGGAATGCTTGCACAATGCTAGCTATAGTGCAAAGTTTAGCGAGTGGAAACTGAAGTTGGGTTTCCTTTTGTTGGCACAAATGTTGAGGCCTTGTGAGTTCTGCCGGCAAAATGAAGCCACCGACTCATTCATGGATTCTGGTCCACAAACTATCACTCCTACATCAGATCCTCCAGATTGGATGGGAAACTGTGAAAGTAAATCTGTTCATTTCGGTAGCATACATACAAAATTCAATGTCAATATAATGCAGTGTTTGCAGAGGAAGTAGTAAGGAGAAAACACTGAAAAAAATAACTGCTTTGGTACCTCGAAGGTTAGGCCTATGGCCATAATGGATCTCATGTTCTTCAAGATCACCCCTTGCTTCCAGGCAAGAAATTTCAACTTCTTTTGCTTGTTTTGTTGGCTTCTGTGAGATCTCACTCTTCATTTTCCTCCATCTCGAAATGACTGTGGCCAAGATGGTGCATGTTGTAGCAATGGCAAATGAACAGATTAGAATAAGATCCGGAACCCAGGAGGGGGTTTTCTTATCAGAAGCTCTCTTTTCTGAGTTAAGAATGGTACGGCTAAGGCACCCTAACAGTATAAGGAAAACAATGGAGCAAAACCCAGCTATGGCTGCCATCCAAAGAAAATTTTCAGGTCCAGATATTGTATAATTTGAGCACTTTGTATCGAAATCTATTGTTTGCACATGAGAAAGCTCGTTCACTAATTCTCCCAAGGTTCTACTAGATCTCTGTTCTTGGGTCACAAAGATTTTTACTTTTATAGCATGTACTAACTCCTGGCTTTGAAAGTTCTGAAGTATTGGCCAAATTGGGTTCAACAAGCTTATGTCTTGGGACTTCTTTACAACACATATCAGTTGTATATTTGACAGGAGACTGTTCTTGTTGCTCCCATGGATGTATGAAATTTCTTGCAAAATGCTTATCAATGGAGTTATCCCAATGCCCCCTGCTACTAGTAGTAAACTGTCACATCTGTAACCATAGAGATGAATGATTGTCAATTTAGGCCTTGGGATGATTATTTTCCATGTTAATTATAACTTTTCTGGCATTACCCACCTTAGGAAATTGAGTGAGTCAGGTCCATAAGGACCTTCAACTGCAACTGGAATGCATTTCATCTGGTCAGCATCACTTGTGATCAGATTATAGAGGTTGCTTGTCCAGCCTCCATCACATCTGATCATCACAGATATTGTGTCCTCATCTACATTGGAACTGGACGTGACACTGAAAGGATGCCATTCAAACTTTGATATACTAGGTATCTTCATGAAGATTATACTAGTTGGGGTATATTTCAATCCTGCAAATAGAGTAGGAGGTTTTACAGTGAACTACAAGTACAATTTCATGCCCTACTCTCTGTTTAACTCTGATTTCATACTTACCAAATGGTTTTGGGAGAGTGAGCTCTAAAACTTTACAAGGTAAGATGCGTGCAGAAAGAACACAGGTTACTGCTCTTGATTGTATAATACGCAATAGCTTGTCCAGAGCAAACAGAAGAATCCCTCCAAAAATCATGTAAAAGTGCCGGTCTCCAGCATGAAACGAGAAGAATACCAAGAAGATAACATATAAATGGTGGGTGTAATAGAAAAGCTCAAACTGTCTCCTCCTTACTTGTGGAAGTGATGTGATCCAGATGACTAACCCTGTTGCCAGACCAATCTCTCCAGCAAGGTACACCCTCCCTGTTTTCTGCCATAGTCCCACCTATACATTGGAATATGGATTCAAACAATGATTTCCACTGGAATGCACATGGAATGGAAATCAAAAGGGCAAAATTTTTAACTTGGTATTACTTTTACCTTGTCCTGGATGCTGTTCTTGACACCCCATATGAACAATATGATTGAACCATGCAATGTGGCGAAAAATACCATTGCAGTCCCAAGCCAAACATGGTATCTTACTGAAGCTTCAAACTGGAGACCCAGTAGCCGAAATAAGGCCATCCTCCTCAGGATAGGCAGAAGGAGCAGTGCCAGGCATGCTTCTGCTAGCAAACCAAATCGGATCCCTACCTTCATGAGCTTCAACTGCCATCTGAAATATGGGTAAAGCATCAATTGTAGGTTATATGCGTGAATCTTCAATCAATTCTATGTACTTACATAAGTAGTAGTACTTGTTGTGTACCCACACATTCAATTTCAGTGATTTCACGGGCTCCATCTTCTGGAAGTCATTGGAGATGTGAGCATAGAATGTCCATGCTAGAAATAGAAAGAAGAGGGCTCCGACGAGTATCTCGCCTCCTGATAAGACACCCAGTGGGCTGTGAACAATGACCGGATTAGAGAGACTGATGATCGAGAACCTCGTCCGCCTGCCAATGAAAGCAAATCAGAATCTGTTAAGAGTTTAGTCCTACACTAACTACAAAATGATTTACATCCCCTCACACACCTCGGAGTCCTTCCACCTAACAGTTCAAACTTTCGAGACGAAAACTTTGTTTGAATTTCTATGTGGGCTATCTTAATTCTAAACTCTGATTTTAACTTCCCACAAAAACGAACATTCGTGAAAGGGATTCAAGCTCAAGCCAAGGTTTTCTCCATCAACGAACTTAAGAAAGGTACCGTTCTAAACCTCTTTCATTCTCATGTTCCCTTTTTTATAGTGTTTCAATGGTGCAAGGCATTGTTGTTGTTCTAGGGTTGAAATCCCTGGGTTTCCATCAAACTTTACAGAATTGCATCAGAAACTCAGTCAAGTGACAATAAAGAGGGGTGCATACAGAATTCTCTACCTGAATCTCGGCTCTTCATCTTTCAAGTGCAAGTGGACAAACCCAATTATAGCCACTGCTATGATGGGAAATGAATAAACCACAAAATCAAGACCTGCAGAACATCCAAATAAGTGCTCCAAGAAGCATGGAGTTAATTGCAGTCGCTCATTCTCACCACAGGTCAAGAATATAAAAAATAAAAAAAAAGTCAGAGAACCTCCATGAGTCAATAAAACGAAATCTCGGAGATGAAGGAAAGATTTTAGGTTTATGAAGAACATCTAGATGAAAACCTTAAGAATGAAGTAGATTCAGTAGATAAAAGTGAGTACCATTGTATCCAAAGAATGTAGTCCTTGCTCTCTCTTCAGCAGTGCGCCATGATTTCGTCCATATTTCTGTGGGTTTGAGAATCCAAACACAAACCCAACTAGCAAATACCAAGATCATCAGGACTTTGAGAACCAACACTAGTGTGGATGCCATTGCCACGTTTGTTTCCTCACAACTTTTTAACAGAAGTATATAACTGCTGCAGAGAAAAGCGAGGGACTTTGGATATATGAGAGAGAGAGATATATGAGCTTATATAGAACTTGGGATATGAGAGAGAAAGAGGGATGTAATAATGCAACTCCCCACTAAGCACTGGAAAATCCAAGAGAGGACCAGGAACCAATATTATAGTGCGTTTCCCACAATTCCACTTAGTTTTCCTGAAGTAAGTAGTAAGAACTGCTTGAAAGTAACATCATTGAAAATTTGAATTGACAAGATTCTATGGTTGATATGATAGCTTGGTGCTCTCCATTTTGAGCTTCTCTTTTTTTTTATGCTACGTTTTCAGAGACCACCAAATAAATGGGGATTCCTGTTTTGATGGGTTCTAAATTATGAGATGACAACATATATCTTATTTCATACATCACTCAACACTATTGGATTGCTAAACGAGATTCAAATGATCCCTGGAATGGAAAAAAGGTTTTAAGATAGGAATAAGGAAGGATCAAATGAGATCAGCCACTATGAAATCTGTAATATGGTTGGCAAGTTATTTGTCTAAAAGAAGAACAAGATACACCAACTACAGCAACTGACACTCTTGTGATAAGGGCAGCTGAAATAAGAAGTATTGCATTTCATACCACCAGCAAGAGAAAGATTGGCAGAGAAGGAAAGGTCAAAAAGGGTAGGCTTTGGTGGTTATCCAGTGCTAAAAATTGGGTTTTGAGTCTCAGCCGCCCTAAAATTGGTCTCTTTGTCTATCAAATGATTGTCACCATCAAATGAAGAGAAAGGATTTCCAAAATCTGAAAGTCCAATCTCCAAAAAAACAAAGCAAAGCAAAGTTGAGAAGTAACTCATCACAGTTGAAACTCCAATTATGGCTGCATTTGTTTCCATGCAAAAAGCAGAAATGGAAAAAAAAAATTCTATGAAAAAGGATTTTACTATTTTTATTTTAATGTAAAATGTTTAAAAAAGGCAATGAAAATTAAAATTTTAAAGGGATACAAATTTTCATGTAAAATATCATTTATGCTAAAAATGGGACTTAAGGATAAATAAGAAATTACAGTATTAGACCATTTTCTCTCATAGAAATGATAGGGCTGGTCGGATTTTTTTTTTCTTACAGATAGATTCGAAGGAGAGTTGAACTCATGATTTCTTAATTGTGAGGTATTGGTCCTGTTCAATTGAGCTATCCCCCGAGGTAATGCAAACAAAATTGGTTTTCCTTTCAGGTATAGAAATGCTAAATTGGACAACTAAGCTAAAATTAAAATAAAAAATAAAAAAATTTTACAGAATGTCTAACTGTAGTAAAGCCAAATACATTCTTCAACGGGGATGTTTCTACAGATAATGAAGGAATCCATTCATATGCCATGTTTTCTATATGGGAGAATAAAAAAAAATACAAATTGTCGTTCGAAGAGATGGCTGAGTAATTGATAGCTTCGGTCGTAAAAATTGGAATGGTTTTTAATTCAAAACTATTGAGGGTTCGTGGACCAGGTCAATTTGTCCAGTAACTCAGCAGCTTGTCAAACTACTCACTACTGGTGGTGTTCATGAGTAGGGAAGGGTACTATTCGAGAAAGTGGGGAAAGAGAAGAGAAAAAGATTTTTGTAGGAATTAATGAAAAAAACCCAGCCCATGAAGATCTTACCCTTGCTGCACTGGTCCACCCTGCAGATAGAAAAGAAACTTTGAGTTCTGTAGACCAGTCGTCAGGTCAGTAGTTGGGGTTGTATCAGTGAGGAGCTGCATATTACATGGAAGGAATCATTGACATACACTAACACAATTAGATCTTCTTTCATAGGCAAATTTGGGATTTACAATCCCAGATAAGATATATTTAGGATGAGATCTTTTTCTATCAATTAGGAAAGACTGTTACACAAAATGTACTTTTAAGTAATTACCCTTTTTTTTTTTTAATCAAATAGGCAATAATCGTTATTGCCGACTTTTTACTCCCCTGCAACACGACTCCCACCCTCCCCCTGCAATTCGCCTCCACGTCCCATCTTCCCCTTCCTCCACCTTTGCCCCCACCCAAAATACATAGCACAAGAAAATTTTCATCGAAATCATTCCGGCCTACATATTCCTGGTGCAAAGGCAGTTTCAGAAGCACCTTCCAGAGTTCACAGATCGTTCGGCTGTCCTATCTCGGAGCTTCCCAACATCATAACAGTACAGTAAGACCCAAAATCAGAAATTGGAGTATTAAAAAAACAACCTTGACCATGGATGAGGTAATTACAAAATGCAAAGCTCGTAGTAAAACAGAACGAAGACGCTAAGCTCTGGAAAGAATTTAGAGTCGAAATTCTCTTTTACAAAGACATTATGTGATCAGCTCACTGAAACTCTACTGCAGTTGGCTGATCAGGTTCAATGTGGTAGGTGCTTTGGATTCTTACACTGTTTGCTTTTGCATAGTCAAAATCTTCACTATTCATAAAGCTTTTGAAATTTTGCATGTTCAGATGAATGACCTGTCTGTGAAATTGGCGTCGGCTGAGCAGACTATTAGTAACAGCAAGTCCTTGTCAAGTAATTATTTTGTGGATATTTTCATTTTGTTTGATCTTTTCCATTTCCTTCCAAATGAATGCTGAACCTGCTGATCATTCTGCAATTTCTAGAACCTTCCAAATAAGTTTTCTCCATTTGTTTGATCATTTGCTGGGGTTCTTGTCATGTTTTATTTTTTGGAAGGAGACCAAGAGCTTATGGAACTCAGAATTGAGAAAGAAGAAATGGAAAAAACTTATGGGGATGAACATTGCAGAGCTGCCAATCTTATAAAGGAGGTATATGCTTTTCCTTGAAATTCCGTGACTGCCTTTCAACTGGTGACAAATCATTCAGTTAATTTTTAAATGCTTATTTTTCCCTTTCCCTCCCCTGCTGCATTACTGGCGAAAAGAAGTAAGACAAATTGGTTTGAAAGCATTATAGTAATTACAGATTGCTCAGTAGGTCTTGACTATAAGAATTTTAATGGTTTTTGATAAATGGAAGGAACACTACATGTTCAACATTATGCTAACCCCTAAACATGTTTTTTTTTTTGGCCCCAGATTGTGTGATCAAAAAATTAGAACAAACTCTTGCCGCTGAAAGGTTGGTGATCAAACAATTAGTATTAATTGTCAGTTGAATGAGATGAATCTTCAGTTAAGTTCCAAAGAAGATATCTGCAAAGAGATCAGGGAAACAGAAAAGAATGCTCTTCATCCTAGCAATGAAGAATTTCCAAAAAGCTGCTTATATCAGGTCAAGAGATAAAAAGTCATGAAAACTTGATTCGTGGATCCAGGGTAATGTTAATTAAGTTATTCTGACCGTTTTAAACAAAGTTGTTCAGCTAAACTTTGCATTTGATACTTCCTACAAGTTGTCCAAGCAAGAGAAAGACTTGGCCGCCAAGCTTTCTCAATGCCAATTGGAGAGACTCCATGGTCAGTTTCTGCATGTTAACTCCGAAAAAAATTCCTCGCAAACAAAAAATCAAAGTGGGAATACAAAGACAAAAGTGAAACCTCTGAAGCCCAGAAAAAATCAGAGGGAGAAAAAAAATATATTACACTGAATGTAGGCATTTAGCCTCTCCACAAATACAAGGGTGCCTACATTGCAACAAAACACGGCAGGCAATAAATAAGAATGAGACAAGGAACCTCAGTACAGTAAAATACAAGCTACATTGTGCTGCAAAATCGGCTCAAATTCGTGTTGGCAAAAGAAATATTTGCTGTCGAAGTGCCTTCTAACCTCACTGCCATCGTTTAACGGGCTTAACTGTGGAAGGGCTGCCACTTGTACAGAGCTTTTTCAAACCTGCCAGGGACAATCACCAGCAACACCAAAGATGAGGTCAAATGCACAAAAATCAAATCCAAAGTGATGGTAGCAAAATTCTCAGTACCGAAGAATCTATCAGTGTACATACTTGTTGAAACCTTCAAAGTCTCCTTCGATGAGGACCGTTGAACTGACCTTGTTCGAGCCAGCTTTGGTGGTGGTCTAGGAAGTTTGGATGAGGCTGGTTTTGACCTGCACAAAGAAGTTCAAGAACTTTCAGCAAAATAGAATCAGATTTCAGACCTATTTTGATAGTACAGCACCATTTATTAGCACAACCAAGCTTGAAAAACACGTGTCATCATGGAATGAGGATTTTGCCAGAATGTTTCTATAAATGAATTTCATAGTACTCCTGCAAGTCAGACAGTTCTTACAGTTCTCACTACAAAGGGGTAAGGAAATTGACATCTGCGAGCAGAAATACAGCCCCCCCCCCTGTTTCAAGGAAATAATAAGCTTATATAACCTAAATCACATATACACAATGGGAGGTTGTTATCAGCTTCTGCATTTTTATAATTCAAAATTCAATGCTTCCTGTATACTAGTCTTTTTTTATTAGACTGAATGCCAAGAAGCATTGCCATAAAAACATTTTTTTTTTTTTGCAGGGCGAAGGGGACTTAACTGTGACAAGATTTGAGAGTACAACAACCACCTGGTGGCATTATAATTCATAACCCTATCCACTTGATAGATCATAAATAATATAATACAGGATTATCAAAATAGATCAATTCCACAAGCACAGCTTCAGTTGCATTTTGCTCCTTGAAAACTATAAAAGGTAAAAGCATGATGAGCAGTGGCCATTGATCAGAATGCCTTGTCCCCTTGGAGCATGCCATGCAGGGACAACATGAATGCAACAAGGTGAGCAAGTTGTGCTGCTAAAACAGATTTAAAAATGCCGTAATTCCTACTAGTTACCGCCAGTAGATTATTGTAATTTTATTTCTTTATTTTTTCTGTTATGTTTCCTTTAGGACTCTGTTTCCTACTAGGATTGTAATGTTCTTCTTTCCTTTAGGACTCTGTTTCCTACTAGGATTGTAATGTTCTTCTTTGTCTTTCATTATAAATAAGAAGTAGGTGTGAGAAGATCTTATCCCTCTCTCCCATTCTCTGATTCAGCAAAAAATATAAAAGAGGTGCTACTGGAGTTAGAGTCTAAGACAATTCAGTGACCATGCAATTAGAGACAAGGAAAAAGAAAAACTTGCACACCTTGTTATATTTGTGTTGTCCCTGTATGGCATGCCCCAAGGGGATAAGGCTATGATCAGTGACCACTGCTCATCATGCTTTTAAAAATAGAATAAAAGAGGTGCAACTAGAGTTAGAGTCAAACTGCTAAGACGATTCAGTAAGACCTTGCTTGACTTAAAGACAAGGAAAAAGAAAAGCACCTGATATGGCAGCAAATGACAAGGAAAAAGAAAACAAAAGTTTCTGAAGTGGTCAAAAGCATTTCCTTGCACAGTAAGAATACAGGCTAGTTCTACTCAGACAATCAAGGAATATGATACAGTTTTGGTCACTCCATTATGGACAACTACGGCTGATCCTAGCCAACCCAGTCACATAATAGATAGTATGAACAGTAGCACTTTTCCTCCAGTACCTTACGAAGGTATTACAGAAAGAGGGTGATCAGCATTTTACTTTTTATAAGATAGTCACCTGGTAAGCACCCAAAGCCTTAGAAAGATCTAAGTCTGCGTGTGTGTGTGTGTGTTTTTTTTTTGGGGGGGGGGGGGTGAGAGAGAGAACTCACTTCTCCGTGCCCTCAGCTGGTTTTGCACCTTCAGGGAAAAGAGTAAATTCAACAACACTTTGTATTGAACCATCAGTTTCTGTTCCCATGGACAACCCACCATCAGATATGTCACTTAATCTTTCCTCAGAATCTGCATCCCCAAATCCCAGGAGGTCAACATCTGCAGAAAAATTTTGTCCTGTATCCACAGTGGCAAGCTTTGACTGTCGGAAAAACTCCTTATGGTGCCTAAAGTCGTCCATAGACTGCTGAGACTGCTGAGACTGTTGAGAACTAGCATCAGAGTGCTTATCACTTTGCTCAGAGCAGTTGTCTTGATCAGACGTTACCTTTTCAAGCCCTGAGCCTTTCCCACTTGACAATCTTTGGATTCGTTGTGCAGCAGCATTACTGAGGGTGTGTCTGCGTGGAGAAGAAGGCACATACCTAAGCGAGCTCGTGCCCTGCTTCTCACCATTGACAGTGGGGGACATTGTTCTAGGATCTTTAAGCATTTGCAGCCGCTCTATCTCATCATCTTTCTTTGCAATTATATCCTTGAGTGATGCTACCTGCAAGGTCAACAAGATTCAGAAGATTACACCAAAAAAAGGTTTTCAAAACGAAATAACAAGATACTATTTTATACATATACAGATGTCCTGCGGGCTAAAATTAGTCTTGCATTATTTCAGCAAAAGATGTGTTATATTTTCTTCTGGTTTGAATAAAAAGGTAATGAAAAAGCTTTATGATATCTCTTGTCTCCCAGGATACCTGTCACAAGTGAACAAGATTACATAAGGCACCTTGATGCAAATTCTCAGTGCAGAAACATATATATATTCACCAACCAAAAGAAGCCTAAACATGCATGTTTGCATGATGCAGATGTTGTACAATTGTAGTACCAGCATCAATAGTTTCAATAGATTCTTTCACCAGGGTTCCATGGGACAAGTGAATATAAAGCACATAGATGCATGGTCTGTTTCATGCACATGTACATGGAATAATGATCCAAACACAATGCAACACAAGTCAACTAAGCCTTTTCCCAAATAAATGGGGCTGCATACACTGTTCCTGTTTCAGAATTCAACTGTTCACATACACGACTGTTGTCAATCCCAAGCTATTAATATCTTTTCGCACTTCTTCCCAAGTCATTTTCAGTCCACCCACCCCTTGGTCTTTTTAGCTCCTCTAATCTGCATCATATCACTCGTAATCAGTGTGCTCAATGGCCTTGACAGTTGACCTTGTCACCTCAAATACAATTCATATTTTATCTCTAGATGAAGTTTCTTGATTACCTAAGGTCAATGAATAAAATTCGCACAAACTCACTTCTGCACTAAATTTGAAAAATATTCTGCTTCTTTGATGATGTTAAATCTTTTATTAGTAGCTCTAGGCATGGTTTGAAGTACCGATACGATATGCCCCGTACCGGTCGATATGTTTGCCAGCTTAAAAAATGGAATCAATCAGTATCATCCCACCGGTACAGGTCGATACAGTCTGATACGCATCGATACAGACCGATACACATGTTTAAAAAAAAATCAAGGACCTGCAGAAACAGAGTCAGCTAGGAAGAAGAAGAAGAAGCAAGACGAGCAGGGGGACGATTGGAGGAGCTACAGACACCGCCGCCACCAGAGCAGCAGCAGCAGCTACAGCCCCCGTCGCTAAAGGACGAGGAGGAGGACTGGAGGAACTACAGCCACCGGCCAGAGCAGCAGCATTGGCTACAGCCTCCGCCGCTAAAGAAGAAGAAGAAGAGCAGCAGCAGTGGTGCCCACTGCCGTTGTCGCCAGAAGAGGAGAAGCAGACAGCAGTATCGGCTACCGATGCCACCGCCAGAGGAGAAGAAGATGAAGCATAGTAAATAAGGAGAAAATTGAAAAAAAAATATTGCAGAAATAGAACCAAATTTTATAACACAAACCAATAAAAGAACTAAGAAAAGAATCATGTTTATTTTAACTTACAAACAGAAAGAAAAAAAACTGTCAATGATTTTATGATCCGGAAAAAGCGTATTGGACCCAACCACCAAACATCCTATGATTGGACTATAAATTAGTTATTTATAGTGTTTTTATGCTTTAAAATTACGTTTTACATGTTCCCTAAGCATTCCTTTGCATATCTTGCCCGTATCTAGGTGTATCCACGATATGATATGATGAGTCTCTTAAAATCGTCTGATTGATACGTGATACTTTAATCCTTGCCTCTAGGTGAAGATAATACAAATGAAGATAATCTTCTCTTCTTGTCTCTCATGATCCACTTTGTCCCCCCCCCCACCCCCACATGCGCGCGTGCAAGAGGGGTCTCCTTATATCCCAAATCCCTAGGACCATACCACCAATCATTTTAGCTCACCCCATTCAATCCAATATACTCAGTTCTTATACAAATTTTATTTTGGATACAGAATTTATCAAGAAAGAAATTAAGAGAGCAGAACAACCCTCAAAGGGGAAGGCCTTTAGCCACCCAGAACAAAGTGAAAATAAAAACCAACTAGGACCTCATAAAAGAAAGCTGTCCATGAACACACAATATGGCTTCACAAACCTTGTTTAGTCAATACATCTGCGAAATCAATTTGCTCATCATAGCCCCCAATAGAATAAGGAGTTCACACATTAGTGTTCTAACTGCTTATCCTAAAAGCTCGAGCTGTTAAGTAAGCCACAACAATGAATATCAACTCAATTATCCCCCCCCCCATGCAGGCCTGTATACACATGGCCTTGCACATGTTACACACTCACACAGAAACATCATCATGTGGCACCCAAAGGAGAAAGTGTCAGGATAACCCTTTGCACTTCCTAGGGATGGAACACTCAACCTCCCTGCCCTGATATCATGTTACAACCGCTTATCCTAAAAGCTCAATAATGCAGACAGAATTTGACAGAAAGAGAAAAGAAAGGGGTTACTGAGAGAAGGGAAAAGGAAGGAGTTCACCGAAAGGGAAGGGAAAGGGAAATCGAGAGAGAGAGAGAGAGAGAGAGAGAGGGAAGGGGAAATAAAAATTGAGAGAGAGGATAGGGAATAAATAAAAAAAATTTGTACTCTATAAGTAAGCTGTAAATAAAGATAGAAAATCTTGGACCATCACCCTATGAATTGATTGTGTTTCTGTAGAGATTTTAATCATACTCTGAAACATGAACTTTAAATTTATTTTTATCATTTATAATAAGTACTGTCCCATTACTACTTTCTTTCCAAACTTGAATTGCCATAACAAGATAAAATGCATTGAGTTGTGGGGAAATTGAATTGCCAAAAATTATTAAATGGAAAATAAAAGTCGTAGCACAGAAAATAATTGACCTGGTCCATCAATTCTTTTACATCTCTGCCCTCCTTGCTACTTCGTGCAGCACCTAGTTCAATTCCTGAGACTCTCTCTGCGAACTTCAAGGTACTTAAAGTCTCAAAATATGATTCTATGTCGGGATTAAGCTGTATAAACATAAGAGTCTTTGCTTGACCACCTGTAGTGTAGGTAAAGAAAAAGGAATATGAATTTATGAGGGAAAAAACACAAGCTAGAATAGCATCTTCAGTAAAAAATTAGGAAACAGATAATTACCCAAAGAGCTTTGAAGGACTTGAGTAAGTTTGCTATTTCTGTATGGTACATGAGGGCTCTTTTGAGCTAGGGCAAATATGACATCTCCAAGGGCAGATAACGATTTGTTAATATGCTGTGCTTCACGAAGCCTATCTCCTATTACCTCAGAGCGGTCCACTCTTTCACTTCCAGCAAGATCTACTAAATGAAGATTGCCACGCAAAGTAGCACCGGTCACCAAGTCTGTCCCACGAACATGAACAGTGACTACACTGCACATATAAATCAAAATGATAACCAAACCCTGTGAAGAATACCTAATTCGAAAATATACAACTTAATAAAAAATAAAAACCTGTGGGATCGGCTACTTCTTTCATTTAGAGCAGTGGCACCAACAGCCCTATTCATTAGTCCAGTTTGCATTAGACCCAGGACATCTCCTGTTGAGTTGACAGGATGCATGGTTGCATCAGGGACAGCTAGTCCATTTGGTTGAGTAGTAGACCAAATCCCAAGTGTGTGCAAGTCAAAGGAAACAAAGATTCATTCAATCGAGAGAGGGAATTTTCTTCATTCTTAAAAAAAAAAAAAAAGCAAAGCAACCAAGATGTGTGTAGACTAAATTACCACGAGGGAAAAAAAAAACTGTACTGCAACACAATAATGAATTTGGAGACCAAAAGAGACACAAAAAGAGCAATTGGACGCAATTATTTTGAGGCAAGTAAAAAAGAGAGGTTTATTCAGTCAAACAGAAGAGTTAGAAGTTCAGCCTGAGGAAAATTATATATTATATCCAGTAAATTAGCTGCAGAAAGCACACTTCTATAATGAAAAAGACTAAAATAACTAAGGGAAGGATATCTTCTCTGGGAGCCATCACTTGTAAGTAAATCACGCACTTGTTCATTATATATTTCAACCATTTGAACACCAACTTCATATATAAAGGAATTTCTCCTATTCTGAGAGATTTGGAAGAGATCATTTAGAGCTCGGTAATTGACCCCCCAATCCTCTTTGGAAGCTCCATCTGGCCCACTCTGGAACAACAGAATTAAGCCGCATTAAATTTGAAACCAACAAAAGGTATGTAGTTTAGTAACCGAGCCAAACAGCATAGAACTACCCTGACAAAGCGAACCCACAGCTATCCAAAATTTAATAAGAAAGATATTATAGCATGCATACCATTGTATAAGTCTTTCCTGAACCCGTTTGACCATATGCAAAGATACAAACGTTGTATCCGTCAAGAATAGACCGTATCAATGGTTGGGTGTCTAAAAATACCTCCTCTGTGAACATTGAACAAGGCTGAGTACAAATGAAGTACCAAAAGGGAAAAGGCAAAAAAAGAAGAATTACCAAAAGGATCACATAAGTTCAAATCTAAAAACAAAAATAACAAGAACAAATCAAAGGCAATCTAATTAAAATATCAATTTAATACTTTAAACCAATCAATAACTTTTTACCCTTCTGAGAGGAACTAAAAAGCCAACCTCAGTACAGTAATGCAATTGCAAACTTAAGAATGTAACGCATTCATCACAAAAGGATAAGAAATTGGGTCATATGATAAGGTCAGGAAATCTCCAAATCCACTAAGAAGCTATGATCCAGCTATTGGACAAGAGGCATGCTAATGTATGAGGCAGATGTAAGGGTGATGCAGAATTCCAGAAAGAAGAAGAGCCTGTTGACTTGGTTTTGGTTCAGTTTTATGGGTCAAACTGAACTTGAGTTCAAGATTGGTTCAAATTAGACTTAATTTCAAGTTCCCTATGGATTATATGAGTCATGGGCTTAGTATTTTTAGGTTTTCCATTGTAATGGGCCAATAATTCCATAAGCCCAAATATGGGGGATCTAAGTCCTATACGAGATTAGGTATCTATTTTTCTACTTAAATTTGATTTAGTTTCTATTTTCTGTATTAGGGAGTATTCTTGTCAAGTTTCTAAATTCAAAGCTTCTATTTGTAAGTCTTCTAGAGGGTATCTTGTTTGGGAGATCGGGTAGTTACTAATTTCTAGAGTTTCTAGTTTTGTACACCCATCTTATTGCTATACGATTTTGACCAAAAGCTTGGGAGATTCAGTGATGGTGTGATGTTGCATCGTAAAAGGAGTCTAACAAACCCTAGGTGAGAGATTTAGGTGATGCAAGAGTGGGTTGCGACCTCAGTCAAGATCTGCTATGGGCCCATAAGATAGTTAGATAACTCAATTGGGACAACTTGGGACAAGATATCCAAATATCAAAACGATCTACTTGTCAGATCACAAGATAAACTGTCTACATGATAAGGACTACTGAACAGTCCATACGGTAGGAACTATGAGGAGTCCTTATCGTGTAGGACTGCTTGGTTATGTTGCTGAGTTGGAGGACATTACAGTCCTTGGTTGCTGAGTTAAAGAAGGACTCTACAGTCCTTGTTGCTGAGTTGAAATAGGAGTCTACAGTCCTATTGTGTTTATAGTTCTATACAGTCCTATTGTAATTAAATCTCATATTAGTATATGGACTCCTAATTAGTCTATCAGTTTGCTTTATTAGTTTCCTTTACCAATTAGGCTTGTTAGTTTCCTTTTAATATTTTGAGTTTACTTTGTTTTAGTTTGTGACTAAGACTCCGACTTATAGAGTCTTTGATCCTATGTAATAGTTGTTTTCGATTTTCTATAAATACAAATTATAAGGAGAGGAGCACACATATATACTCTCTCCCTCCTTTCTTCTCTTATTTTTTTCTACTTACATGGTATCAAAACGGGTGCCATTTTGAGAGTCATTTTAAGGTCTCAGTTCTGCTGTGCAGCTACCGTTGCTGCTGCATCTTATTATTATTTGCTGGTTTTTTTTGTTCCTGCTACTAATCTGTCCAGAACAGATCTCTATTTCTGCTACTGATTTCTGTTGCTGCTTCTATAGATATGACCTGTTGTATAAGATCAGATCTGATTTGCCTTTTGATGATCTATTCGACATACTGTTAGTCACTGGTCTCTCTACTGCTTTTGATTAGATCAGATCAGAATTGATCTGTTATGCTACTGCTGATCTGGGAGTTTGATTTGCTACCTTCTTAATGCTGCTGTTCAGATCCTCTTCAAAATCTGGTTATTGCAACTGCTACTCTATGAATGAAGTATGAATCTGATTCTTTAATTCCATCTATTGCTATTATGAAGATCTGATTTTCAAGAAATCAGAGCTCAATCTCCTTCAAGATCTGGTGTTGCTGCTGCTATTTTTATTATCGAGAGCTGTTGATCAGTTTGAAGATCTCCCATCGTAATTTATCCACGTAGAATATTCCACGTGAGGGGGAGATTGTAAATATATATCTGCTCAAATTCAGTGAAGAGAGCTTAGCCTACCTACTTGTTGCACGTGATGCAACCTATTACACGCTCGTATTTGGA
Organism: Protea cynaroides; assembly: GCA_028583415.1. Taxonomy (NCBI): domain Eukaryota; kingdom Viridiplantae; phylum Streptophyta; class Magnoliopsida; order Proteales; family Proteaceae; genus Protea; species Protea cynaroides. The sequence continues at coordinate 6,453,093 of CM053273.1, forward strand.
GCCTACTATAATTGCATATGATGCAACCTCTACTACCAGCAGTCTACCTACTTATTGCACGTGATCAACCTACTATTTTTGCTCGTGTGGGAGCCACCACTATACTGTGCTGCTACTACTACTACAACTGCTGCTACTACTACCTGGTTCACAGTGACTTATACTGTGTTGCTACTACTACTACTACAACAACTACTGCTGCTGCTACCTGGTTCACAGTAACCTATACTATCTGCTACTACCTGGTTCACAGTAACCTATACTGTGCGACTACCACTACTTGGTTCACAGTGACCTATATTATGCTATTACTACTATTACTACTACTGCTACTGCCACTACTACTACAACTGTTGTTGCTATTGCTATATTATTCAAAGCTGAAACTCTTACATTCTCCCGTGCTCCAGCTTGAGGGGGTTGTTAAACTGTCCACACGATAGAGACTACTGAACAGTCCACACAATAGGAACTATGAGGAGTCCTCATCATGTAGGACTGCATGGTTATGCTGCTAAGTTGGAGGACAACTTTACAGTCCTTGGTTGCTGAGTTAAAGGACTCTACAGTCCTTATTGCTGAGTTGGAATAGGACTCTACAATCCTTTTGTGTTTATAGTTCTATACAATTCTATTGTAATTAGATATCCTATTAATTTCCTTTACCAATTAGGCTTGTTAGTTTTCTTTTCCTATTTTGAGTTCACTTGTTTTAGTTTGTGACTAGGACTCTGACTTGTAGAGTCCTAGATCCTACCTTATAGTTGTTTTCTATTTTCTATAAATACAAGCTATAAGGAGAAGAGCACACATATATACTCTCTCCCTCCTTTCTTCTCTTATTTTTTTCTATTTTGAGATATGTAAGAGTCCTAGTTGGAGGGAAATAGGGTAGGTATGCAAGTATATTTCTGACAGAATTTAGAACTCAAGATCTGTCCTGCTGATGTGGATCAGATTAGGCAGCAAAGCATTAAATCAGGTACAGGATAAGATGCCTTAGTGTGGATCCGATGTATGGATCTAGGATTACAAACACTCCTTGAAAAGATGAGACTTCTCTAATCCAAGTCAGCAACAAGCAAACAGTATCTGAAATTCAAATTAAAAGAGTATAATAACTCAGCAACTGATTGCATAATTAATGCATTAAGTGCTGGTCAAACAATAACCAAATCCACATTAAACCTGAGAATCAAGAGTTATAATGGCACTTAACGGGCCCTGATTTGCAGGAATAAGAATACTCGGAAGAATATCAAACTTGAGAGTGGTAGAGAACTCAAATTTATATCAGATTTTAATGGAGATAAACTAAGATCTAGCACTCATTAAAGATCTGAAAATAAAGTGGAAACAAAGCACTTACTTGATTAATGAAGAAGGGAGAGAATACTTCAGAATATATAACCGAGAAGAGGGAGAGAAGAAGAACCGACAGGTCACGTAGGGGGAAGGGGAGTAGCTCAAAAACCAATGAAGTTCACAATAAAACTTCTATTTCATTCCATCTCTTAAAATTGAATAATTATGTGGCTACAGCATGTATTTAAAGAGAAACAAAAGAAAAGGACTCCTAATCTAATCACATTGACTACAAATAGACTCCTAAAACTGTCTTGAAGATAACCCAAATAATCATAATCTAAACAAACTCAATTAAAGGTAAACTCCTAACAAAGTACTAAGACTAGAACAAAAAACCTGAAGCAACATAAACTCTAGTAATATGGACTCTAACACCTAATCCCATAAGCAAATAAAAACCCCCCAAATATTGACTCATAAAACAGACTCATTCCATTAATGATCCCCAAAACAAAAGGTTGTCCATAGAACCCATCCACGGGCCAAAATACATTATTGTGAGCCCAGATGGCCTGATTGGGAACCCGTATCTGCATCACTAGATCTATCTATCTTCTTCTCCATTAATCAAGCTCTATTACGGTTTATTCTTTCTATCAGATGTCAGTTACTTCTTGGATTTGGCTTCTGCTAACCTCAAGCAATTGCTAAGCATTAATTTCTACGTATCAATTATAGATCTGGTTTTACAGTCATTAAGTTCCCAAACATCAGTTTCTATTGGGATTTCTTTCAGCTCTCGGTTTCACATCAACTTAGGTTCCAGTTGCTACCATAGTTGTCAAGGTATCGCCTAGGGGGTGCCTAGGCACCCAGACTTCCTTGTGACACATTAGACGCCTAGGCGCCTCGGTCGCCTAGGCGCCTCATCAGGTCTCCAACGCCTTGTCTCGCCTTGGCGCCTTGACAACTATGGTTGCTACTTTAGGCTAATACTAAAGATTTAAATCCACATATTCCATGCAATGTTCCATCATCGGTTTGCTGATTTGGCATCATTAAATAATCTGAAACACACTCTATTTTCTGCATTCAATTCTAGGCGTAAGGAATTCTAGGGCAACAAGCAACCTCTTTAACTCAAGATCAAAACCGTTGGAGGATCATTCTAAGATCAGGATATTCTGTCCCTAGTACTATCCTTTACAACATCCTTAGATCTGGTTTGCATCAGTGGACCAGATTTCTAGTTTTTGCTGTTGTTTTGAAACTGGTCCACCATGTTGCAAATTGTGTGACATCAGCACCTTTTTCTAGTACATATTACTGTGATTCTGGGCTTTTGGGTGTCCTAACCCCATTAAAGGGTGGTACCGCAGAGGCCCTGATCAGATCACAGGCAATATCATCACAAATTCTAGGATGAAATCTAGAATGGTCTTCAAAAGCCCTTCTGCTATTCTCCTTCAAGCCCTACAAAATTGCATATTGCAATAGATTCCATAGAATGTTTCCTTCTCACAAGAAAAACTCTTAGGCCACTGAATAATTGAAACCTTGGTGGACTTGGTATTGTTGTCTTAAAGGCAGATCTCAAGAGGAAGGGTTTCCTGTCCGACTGTGTGGCTCCTGCATCAACACAGGGACCAATGGGAGCACACAAACACGCATCCAACTAGGGGAATAGGGTGGTCATTTCACCCCTCTTGCGTCTAGATGCAGGTACACACTGCCGGACAGGTATCTTTTTCCCTTTAAGTATTTAATAACATTTGCAGGCCATTACATGCCAACCCAAAAAGACCAAATTAATAAAGCAAACCTTTTCAGCTATAAAACAAGTTAATAACAAATGGGTTATTGTATCCTCCTCACCACGACATAAATAGCTCCTGTTAGCTAAAATCACCTGTGTTGCAAATTGTGTGACGTCAGCACCTTTTTCTATGTCCAGAACTGAAGCAAAAGTTGGCACTGCAGAGACTTAATTTTCCATATCCTATTGACCTCCTCAGGTTCCCTCTGCACTTCACCATCCACCTTCATAGTAAAAAAAAATTATATTAAGAAGCAACTAAAATAATCCCCATGAGGACCACCATCCCAAATTCTCCTAGCCTCACACTTCTCAGTGATTTCAAAGCTACAGCAATGTGCCAACAAGATTGCAACTTCTTCAAACTAACTGTCCAACAGATGCCTTTTCAGGTGAGGGTCCCAAATCACATTCCTGTCCCCAACCTAAAAGCAATCAGTAAGGACAAATTCCTTGCCCACTGCTAACCTGTAGCAGTCTTGGACACAGATACATCAACCTTCCACACCCTAACCATCTGTCGTCCCAAAATTAAACTTTATTCCCTCTCCCCACCTTGAATAAAACATTTCCTGAAATAGATTTTATGTAAATTTAGAATGTTCTTCCACACACAGTACCCATGAGCCCCATCTTCTTCTCCTCGAACCCAACGCACTGTTTAGCACCATATTTAGCAGCTATAACCTCCCACAAGGTGCTGTGGATTCCAAGGTGAATCTCCAGACCACTTAACTAGTACGGCATCATTCATCTAAACCTCAAGCTCAACTTCTTTGGCCGGTAATCTCAAAGTCGATGCATTTTTTTGTTTCCAATAGAAGAAAAGGAAATGTTTCAACACTTCCTTTTTTCTTTTCTTTTTTTTTTTTTTTTTTTTTGGGGGGGGGGGGTGAATAATGTTTCAAAACTTCAGTCGGTCCAATTCACCGAACTCGAATGGCATCTTTGATGTTTTCATCATTCTAATCTGAAACCAAATGTTATAAAATCCTGGTGATACTAGACACCATGCTCTTGAATCTATTTTTCTTGGGCTACTAAGTTGATAGTTACTGCAATGCTTGGGTCTGCATCAGCAAAGAACTACTTCAACACTTCAAAGTTACATAATAAGTGAAATCTCAGGTCTGGTGTCTGCTATAACTTGCTATTAAAAAGGATCAGGGCCAACCACTAGATTGGTTGATGCAGTCAGCTCCATGGATCTTTTGTTTTGTTATGGGCTTATATATGTATTGGCCCTTACCAATGGCCAGGAGTTTAGTGTTCAGGGTCTTTAAGTAAGGGTAGTTCATACTATGGGTTCTTAAGTAAGAATTTCTCTTTTCAATAAAGTCTAACTCTAAGTAGGTCAGTGAAACGTGATTGAGTTTGATTAGGATTTGTCCAGTCTAGGTAAGGTTGATAAAAAGGAATAAAGGATGTGTCAAACTGCCATAATCGCCACTGTTGCAGCTTCTGTGGCGATTGCGGTAGCGGTGGCAGCGGCAGCTTCTTCTTTGGCTTCTGTTTTCTCTGTTTGCAGGTTTCGTCTAGGTTGTCTCGACGTATCAACCTGTCTCAGGTCGTATCAATTGAGATCAGTCGATACGGTTCAATACTACAGTGCCGTACAGTATCGTGTCAACAACCAGTAGCACAATACATGCCGGACCATATCAATACTTAATTCCTTGATTTTGACCTGAGTTTTTTTTTCCCCTCCGAGAGGGGAGTTTAATTGTTTCCATGGTCATAACTGATATCAAGGTGGAGAATTGAATTGATTTTACTGGTTTTATATTGGCACTAAAATCAACTGGTTGTGCGATATGGTAGTTCAGGTACAGTGAATTTTGGGAATCTTTTTATTTGTTTTCTGTGTATCTTTTGGCTTGCTAATTGCTCTTCTTAAGACCCTGCTAGTTTTTCAGACCTGAAAATTTGTATGATTCAGATTCTATCAGATTTCACAATTTTTTTTGTGTTGATGTCATGGGTTTGGAAATTTTAATCAGTGAAAATATCTGAAAGCCAAGTACCATTCTATTGGTATGGCTGGCATTTGAATGATTAGTTTGTTTTGGATGAGTGGAAGGGTTCATAAGATACTTTTATTTGGGGAATTAGTTCGCATGATCCAATCCATGTCCCCCCGCCCTGGAGGTAGTTGTAGTTGATGCCTGAATTGACAAGTTTCTAGTACTTGTTGGCCAAGCAATTTATTGTGGTTTAATTGGATTACAAAGCATGAACAGGGAGGTCCAAACTCCATACAAAGCATGGTTAAATATCGGAATCAGTTCCTTAGTTTCTCATCATCAGCATAAATACATATGGAAAAATTATATAAGTTTCATCTGACAGATATAAAGTGGAAAAGAAAATGAAACTTCCGACATAAAATGGAAGAAGATTAAGCATTCGGGAAATTAGTGGCATAAAGATAAAAACCTTGAGTGGCTGTTGGACCAAAGACCTTGTTAAACTTGAATACGCGATGGCTGTCTTTTCCTTGTTTGAGGGGATTTACAATGACCAACTCACCATTCTCACCAATCATATCTATGGTAGTTTGTTTTCCATTTTGTCCAGGAAGGAATGGCCTTATCCGACAATAGACTCTTATTTTTCCTATCCAAGTATACCAACAATGAGAAGATGAGCAAAAAATTCACAATTTAATGATAAAGCTTTGATATGCTAATCATCAGCACCTTTTAAGTCTTGAACCTCATTATACAGCTTTCGATTTTCTGCATGAACCATATGATAATTTTCTGCCACCTCAGTTAACCCTTTAAGCTTTACCCCTGAGAAAGGTAAGCACAAAGTAACATATTAGAAATGCCAGTATAATTCCAATCTAAGTGAATCATTCTAAATAATGAATCCTACCCAACCGGCTAAATTCTTCTGAATAGACTCTTTCTGTATTTAGCACCACTTGCTTGATTGACTGAGAAGTGACCCTCAAATCCTGAATACACAGCAATTTTATTCATTTACAAAAAAAAAAAAAAAAAAAAAAAAAGAGAAGAACGGAGATAAATGAGCAAACCTGCAAAGATTTAAACTGAGAATCTATAAAAGTCTGGTAGCTGTGTTCTTTTTTATTCCAGCTCTGAGCTTTTGACTCAGAAAATGCCTCAAGTTCTTCAACTTTCTTCCTAGAATCTTCTAAGAGGACCATAAGTTCCTTTAATTTCTCCTCTAACTCAATTTTAGTTCCCTTGGCCTGTGTTTCCAACTGCAAGTAATGTTGTTCATATTTCTTGTTTGCCAATTCCAGTTCTTGCTTAAGTGTCGAAATTTCAAGATCAATATAGTCCTTTTCTTTCACCAGTCTAACCATATCCTGCTCCTCAAGTTTCTTCTTCTCCTCCATTGCGATCTTCTCCATCTGCAATGATCAATGAAAATCCATAACACTAACAATAACAATATGACTATCATGAGTGAAGTAACAACTACAAGCAAATAACCAACCACATATTTTAAGCATATCATGGTATTATGTATTAATGCAATACTGGAGTCAACAGCATTCATTTGCATTCATCAAATAAACACAACCCAACAAAGCCTTATCCCAACTACTGAGGCTAGGGGACACAAATCTTGTGCGTCATAACACTTAATAAGATTAAGCGAATTCTCGGATCCATGTTTGAGTAAGTTTGTTCCTAAACGGTTCATTTTTGCTCAAATCGAACATACTGTTGCCATGTATAAAGGCTTGTAATGGCATTAAAATACCATTACCTCCAAGGCCCTCCTGAGATAAATTGCATCCCACAAATCATCAACTGGGAATTGGCTACGGAGAGGGGTAGGCAGGGACTCTTTGTACTTTAAACACTACCCTACTTGGTAGTTTAATTGGTAGGTTCTAGGCCTTCGCCTCCTATTGTTGTTTTACCTTACCCTTTGTATCCTAGCTAAATTTTTAGCTTTAAAATTGTTGAAAGAAAAGAAAGAGTGAATAGGTGAGAGATTGAGATTCTCCCATTATCCTAGCTTTATTTATAATAATGAAAATTACACACTAATAGGACTTCTAGAGATACTAGGAGTCTCAGTTAACTAAGGAAAGAGAATCCTAGTCAATAAAGGAAATAAGAAACAGGAAACATAACATCCTATAAGGACGTCATTCAACACTCCCCCTCAAGTTTGTGCATATATATCAGCCATGCACAACTTGGATAATAATGGATGAAATTGCTTTGCTGGAAGTCTTTTTGTAAAGATGTCTGCCACTTGATCATTGGACTGCACATATGGAACACAGATCTGTCCACTATCTAATTTTTCCTTGATAAATTAACAATCGATTGTCACATAGTTGGTTCTATCATGTTGCACTGGATTGTGAGCAATACTGATTGTAACCTTATTTTCACAAAATAACCTCATAGGCTGGGTAGTATGGATTCCCAGATCCTTGAGTAATCCTTGCAACCATAACAACTCACATATTCCTTGAGCCATAGCTCTAAACTCAGCCTCTACACTTGAACTGGCTACCACATTCTGCTTCTTGTTGCGCCATGTCACCAGATTCCCTCTAATAAAGGTATAATATCCTGAAGTAGATTTTCTATCTGGATTTCCTGCCCAGTCTGCATTAGTGTAGGCATCAACTCTAAGATGACCCTGTGAGGAGAGTAAGATTCCTCTTCCAGGAGCAGATTTGAGATAGTGCAAAATGCAGAGAACAGCATCCATATGAATGGTATAAGGGTCATGCATAAATTGGCTCACCAAACTCAATGCAATAGCAATATCAGGTCAAGTATGAGCCAGATATATCAACTTACCAACTAGACGTTGGTACTGTTCCTTGTCAACTGGTGTACCAGTCTTTTCTTGTAGTTTGACATTAGGATCAATTGGCGTTTCACAGGGCCGACACCCTAAGAGACCTATCTCTGATAGAAGATCAAGTATATACTTTCTCTGAGACAAATAGATACCTCTGGTAAAGCTAGCCACCTCAATCCCAAGGAAATATCTCAGTTTCCCTAGGTCTTTGACTTCAAACTCCTTTCCTAAGAAGGTCTTCAGCTGTCTAATTTCTTCTTCATCACTACTAGTAACTACAATATCATTAACATATACTAGGAGAATAGTAATTTTGCCCTCCCTCTGCTTAATGAACAATGTGTGATCAGCATTGCTTTGTTTGTAGCTTGCAGAAGTCATAGCTTTGTGAAATCTCCCAAACCATGCCCTAGGGGATTGTTTGAGTCCATAAAGGAATCGTTTCAGCTTACACACTTTTCCTTCAATGGCTGACGAGGTAAACATTGGAGGAACATCCATGTACACTTCCTCAACTAAATCCCCATGAAGAAATGCATTCTTGACATCCAACTGCTATAGATCCCAATCAAAGTGTACTAAACAAGCTAAAATGACACAGATAGTAGTCATTTTTATACTAGGGCAAAGGTCTCCTGACAATCGATTCCAAAAGTTTGAGTGAATCTACAGGCAACTAATCTGGCCTTGAATCTGTCTACAGACCCATCTTCTTTTTGTTTTATAGTAAAAGATCCACTTACACCCAACAATCTTTTTCCCTAGTGGAAGTTCAACTAGGTCCCATGTCTCATTCTTTCTCAGGGCAATTATTTCCTCTACCATGGCTGCCTTCCATTTCGCATCTGCAACTGCATCCTACCAATGTTTGGGAATAGACACAGAAAACAAAGTGGAGACAAAAACACGATATGACGGAGATAATGTTTTATAAGAGACATACTGAGATATAGGATGCTAAATACAGGATCTAATGCTTTTACAAAGGGTAATAGGTAAATTGGACTCAAAGGGAAGAATATTACCAGACTGACTGATCTCACGTTCTGAATCAGTTTCTGGATCCAGAGCTGTCAAAGGGAGGTGTGTAGGTGTGTTGATGGTGGTGGTCATTCCCTGCTTGAGTCTGGTACAACTGTAGACGACTTAAGGCGAGGTGTCTCCATAGGATTTTTTTCAGCAGAGTGGTCAAGAGAAGGTGATGTAGGCTCAGGAGGTGCTATTGTCTCCCCCTAAAGTAGAAGTAGAGAAGACATAGGTGTGATGATTGGCCCATCTTCCTAAAGACTATGCTCCCCCTGAAGATGGGACGTTGGGTAATAAGGGAGGTGCTCATAAAAGATAACATCCATGGAGACGAAAGTGCGACGGGTGGGAGGGTGGTAACATTTATGGCCTTTCTGGGTTGGAGAATATCCCACGAAAAGGCAACAAAAACCACGGGGTTCAAGTTTTCCTAGGGATTGATGATTACGCAAATAGCACACACAGCCAAAGATCTTAGGGGGAACAGTATGGGAGGCATCACAGAGAAGCAGGGTTAAGCGAGAGTGGTTATCCAAGACTGGAGTTGGAACACATATGATAAGGTAGGCTGAGGTAAAGATGGCATCACTCCAGTATTGTGGTGGCACATTGTTGGCAAACATCAAAGCCCGAGCCACTTCGAGAAGATGGCGATTCTTTCTTTCGGTCACCCCAGTCTGAACAAGAGTATCAAAACGACTGGTCTAGTGCAAAATACCATTATCCGCCAGATACTTTTGAAACTCGCCATCCATGTACTCTCTGCCATTATCACTACTGAGAATCTTTAAGGGAGCTTGGAACTGAGTCTTAACCATTTGGTGAAACTGACAAAAGCACTGAAATACTTCTCTTATTATGCAAAAGATAAACCCAAGTAGTTCTAGAATAACAATCAATAAATGTAACAAACCAACGGTGTCCAGTAATTGAATTGGTTCTGGCGAGTCCCCAAACATCAGAGTGAACCAACAGAAAAAGAAAACTACTATGTTTAAATGAAGGACTATACAAAGATTGAGTTTGCTTAGCCAAAATACAAGCTTCGCAAAAAAAATTGTCTCGTTTACATTTATTTGCTAAAGAGGAAAAAAGACTCTCTAAAACTATAAAGGAAGGATGTTTGAGCCGCTGGGCCCATTGATGAAGATTAGAGGATGCAGAATAGAGTTGATGAATGGATCATTTCCTTGATACAGAGGAGAAAGTGTCATCCACTACACGAACTTTATTAATTTCAGGACTAGGAAAGTACTGATGAAATAGGCTATGGTTACCAATCATGTGGTCGGTGGCACCTGAGTAAATAATCCAAGGATTAGAGACCATTGACGCACAGTGACCACTGAAACACATACCTGAACGAACATGGTGAGAACCTGGAGTGGTAGTAGCAGGAACAGGAACAGATGGCTGTTGGAGGTGGCAGTAGGGGTTTAGAGCTAATCCAGCTCTGATACCATGTTGAAAGAAAAGAAAGAGTGAATAGGTGAGAGATTGAGATTCTCCCACTATCCTAACTTTATTTATAATAATGGAAATTACACACTAATAGGACTTCTAGAGATACTAGGAGTCCCAATTAACTAAGGAAAGAGAAACCTAGTTAATAAAGGAAATAAGAAATAGGAAACATAACATCCTATAAGGACATCATTCAACAAAAATTAATCAATTATCTATAACAAATAGGCCCAACTTTAATTATACCAAATTCTATTGAATAAATTTAATTATTTCAAAGACAACAGACCCTACTTTGTAACAAATAATGACAGCCTAAGTGCTTATTCAGCCGGATTTCCACCTTTCAGAAAACATGTAGCACAAAGCTTTCTGTAAAGACAATCTTTCCATAAGAGAGAAAAGCAGAGAAAAGCACTCAGGCTTCTTCAATTGAAGTAGGACCATTGACGGTTTCCAATTTAAATCTAAGATTGGGTGTATGACGGACTTTTTTTTTATAGGTATATGACAGACATTTATTATTGTCATGTGGAAATCTAGAAATTCCAGTAAATTGTGATCACAACCATTAGATTTCTGCTTCTTCTTATGGAGCAAGGAAGTTTGCAATTCATGAACATAATTCGACTTGAAGATAAATAATAGATATCTTTCTCCGTCACCTACAAATCAACAAATATTACATATAAACATGTATGTACATCAGTACATCTAAATACGTTCAAAGAAAAAGAAGGATGCAAATACTAGATTCAGCATCTGGACCTTTATGTTCTGGAACTTCTTCATAGCAACCTGAAAGAAAGGTGCAGTTTCAAGTCAACTGAATGAATACATCATTGCTACCATGAGAAGTCAAGGAACAAATGTATGAATATAAGCTTACCCATTCAAATATATGAGTATAATTACAAAAGTACCTGGGTCTCCTCACTTGTTCCAGTTGCAAGAGTCTTAAGTACTCTAATTCTTGATTGATACTTTTCTTCACGAGTCTTGTAGAGATTATTTTGCTGCAGATAGGCAAGAACGGAGAAATTATAAATACCAATCAAAAAATTCCTTCAGAAGAAATTAATTGCTAAAAGCATATTACAGTTCTTAAGTGCTCCGCTTGAGTTGAAATTCGTCGCTCAATCTCTTGCACAACTTTTCTCAATAAACACGCCACACGCTGAGGGAAATTAAGAAACCCATCCAATTGGATCAGAAAATAAAAATATCAATTCAAGCTTGTATTAGAATGACATCCACTTGGTGCTCACTATCATACATGAGGTATTTCTCCGTTCTTTCTTTCAATGCTTTCGTCTAGAATCCCATTCACAACACTCAGAAGTGATTGAGTTGGAGCATTCTGTGGGATGAAAAAGAAGATCAGGATTTCATTTTCATGTGGAAACTAAAATTTGTCGAATATTGAAGTCCACTGAGAAGATCAAGAATTTACATCTAAACTGTTAGATTTCATCATTTCTGATATCTTAGCGGCAGGAAGATCAGCGTAGCATCCTTGTTTCAGTTGAAATACCTCATGGAACTTATGTCCGACATGATGTATCAATGGCAATGCAGCTGACGGTTCTACATAAGAAAAGCAAGAGAATAAAAATTAACTCTTCAAAACAATAAAACAACAAAAGCAGCATTCAAAACTAATCTAACAGTACAAAATCAAGCATATGTAGCATCTCAGAAAATGATAGATAATAACATTTAGGCATCATAGTATTACGTACAATAAACCAACATCTAAAACCAGACCCAGAGGTAATCTGGAAATAGGTCTGAGGTTGAGTCAGCCCAAACCAACCATAGTGTCAAGGTAATTAGCCCGATGACATCAGCAATGAGAAAATGTCATCATGTGTACATGTTCCACTAATGGCATCTAGGGAAGCTACTAACAGTTATCCTTATCAAAAAGGGACCAATCAATACATTCATTAATAATGGGTATTCAATGTGCTCAATTAATCAAAGTATTAAACAATATCTTACTTTCTTAAGGAAAATATAAAATCAGAACTATCATGTGCTAACCCAGTCCAAACAGCCTCACTGGTTCACATCAGAGCTGATGAGCCTGTGTTGTTAAAGATGGGATTTTAGAGCAAAGTTGTCAACGCGACCCAAGGCGTTGGAGAGGTGCCTGGGCCTAGGTGGCTAGGCATACCAAAGGCATTTTAAAAGTACATCTTAATAAGAGGATTTATACAAAAAGGAGGGGGTCATCAATTTTGATGTTTTTAATACATATGCATGATTTCATGCATTATGTGTGTGTGTGTGTGTATCCGATAAAAATACTACAAATGGCATTAATTAAATAAATAAATAAATAAACAAATAAAACAAAGCGTAAAATAATAAGGCGACTCACCGCCTACCCCTATTTGGCTGGCTCAGATGCCTAGGCGACGCCTTGACAACTATGTTTTAGAGTCTGCCTTGAGGGAAGGCTTTGACAACATAATAGAGGAGGTTGAGCTATCAAATTACTTGGACTCGGTCTAATGTAGAGGATCCCTGGAGGTTCCCTCATGTCTTGAGATGCATTAAGCATCTGGTTTCTCAAATGAATTGCTTGTTCAGTTGGAAACCTAGAACCAGAAATGTCATGGCTGACCTTTCAGCTAAGCAATGAATAGGAAGGATTGGTTGGGTTTCAGGGAATCTTGTCCCTTTGCCACAGTAAAGTGGGACATCTCTTTTCTATTTTGTTATTGTTTTGGGATTGGACACTACACTCTTTACTACAAGGATTGAGTACTACACTCTTGGACCATGGAGTTTGTACTTATTTGAATTACTCTTTATGATTAAATAAAATACTTGTGTTGCTTCTCTAAAATGAATGAAATCGAAAGAAAAAGCTGCTTCACCGTGTAAGTTGAAGAGCAACAAAAAAAGCCAATGCGTGGCTCTGTTTGGGCTTTAAAATACTTCAGGTCAATAGCAAAACTAACCAAAAAAATAATTAAAACAATAGACAAACATGCCCAAAGCCTTCCCCAAGACAACTACATGGGGCCAGCTACATAGATCTTCTTTCGCCATTCAACTCTGTTTACAGCCTTACCTTACTCAATATACCATAAAATATTGTCCTCTTGATTCCCTAAATCTCCATCTATTTCCAGGAAAAAAACATTGTAAAAGGAAAATTTTCAGAGAAAATCTGCGTAAGAAGAATAGACCTTACTTACACAAAAAAAAAAAAAAAAAAAAAAAAGATCTTCATCCAAAAAATTTCCGCTTACATTGCTCTACCTGGAAACAAATGGAGCCCACCACATTGTATCAGCTGATTATTTTTCTTTTCCCCATTAGGGAAGTGGTGGTGGAGACAGTTTTAGGTCATTGAGTTTCACTTGGTCATAGAAAGAACCCATTGTCTGCTGATTTCAAGTCATCCAAAAACAGATCAAATTGGGATAGTATGATTACATTTATGTCCAACTTGTTTTACTATATAACTCACTAATGCCAAATTGAATATTTAATAGACCCAAAAACCCATTTAGTGTTTTCATGGGACCAATACATGTGAAGTTACTATTGTGGTAAATACAGAATAGAAAAAATTTCATCTACACCCCAAAAACTATGTCAAATTCGATCTAACCCTACAGATTTCCAAATGTCTTATCTACCACCCAAAAGTTTTCCAAATGTCTCATCTACCACCCAAAATTTTTCCACCATTAATCAAAGAGACCCCACCCGTTAGTAGAGTCCCGTTAGTTGCAAATATTGGGACACTAATGCCTTTATTCCAAAGGTAAAAGACCATAATACCCTCCAAACTAAAAAACTAGACTGACTACTTGCGAGTTGCGAACTCCATCGTCTTCAACCTTGGGTGAACTCCCAAGTCATTCCATCTTCTCCTGCAACAACCGACTTATTTCGTACTAAATCCTAAACTCAATCGCAGCCATTATTGCTACCAGTACCCAAATCTGAGTTTTGAAACCCTAAATCCCAAATTCAAGAGCTATTCCTCTCTCCCATACCCCATAACCAGAACCTTCTCTCTCGTGGTTTCAGTTGAAGTGGGGGTTTTTATAGACTGAGTAGGAAGGTGGAGTGGGGCTCGATGGAGATTGGTGGCCCAAGGAGGATGAGTGGCTCAAGGCTGCCGTAGGGATGGTGTGAGCAGTTTTTTGGGCATACGGCTACGGGTTGCAGGGGGTAACAGTTGGTCAGGTAGGTTTGGCAATGGAGGGTGTAGCATGGGTAGGCCAGGTGGTTCGGCGACTGGTGAGAGATAGGTTGGTCGGTGGAGGATTTTTCGGGGTAGCTGGGAGTATGTTACAGTAAGGTGTTGCGGGTTTCAGGGGAGTATGGGCATCGGCGGGATGGATTTCAGGGAGTGGTTTAGGCGGAGAGATTTCAGGGGTATGGGAGATAGAGTAGGGCAATCAAGGTGCGAGGAAGTCTGGCTAGCGGGTTTCAAGGGAATAGGTGATAAAGTGGCCGGATTTAGTACTAAATCCTAAACTCAACCGACCAGTTCATGCTTGGTTGGCCGGATCCCTTTCCATTCTTCAATTTCCTTCTTACCATACGAATTAATCGGAATCAGGTCCTGTACAAGCCAGATTGTCGCCAGAGATGAATAGCAATGATGGAAAAAATCAAAAAGGGGAAGATGGGAAAGATAGAAGGGAAGTTCATGAACAGATTCGTTTTTTCCCAAATCAGGGAAACTCAATTTTCAATTTCAAATAATAAGGTCAAATTAGTAATTTCATCTCAATTTAATGTCTTCCAGTTTCAAATACAAAGGGTAGAAAAGTCTTATCATATTTTCCGTCAAGTCCGTCAATTAATTGGGGCCGATTGAAGTTTCTACAAACCATTGGGTAGCAGATCGAATTTGACATGTTTTTTGGGGTGTAGATGAAATTTTTTCTACAGAATATTTTAATTCTTCCTTATTATCAATAATATAAGATTTTATCAATGAGTAAAAAAATGTTAAGAGGGAAAAAGACTACCAAATTCATGCATAAAATAAACACTGAAGATATATGTGATCATAGCTATTCTCATCGCATTTCAGCATCCTATGATCAATCCAGTCAAGAATTTCCTTTTGGTTTGTTATTTAGGCATGAAGAGAGTATGAAAGTCTTGCAGGGAGCTAGCTATAAAGTCAGTCTATGCCAAATTGAAATTAGAAGTCAATCATGTGATAGCTATCTAAGCATCTGAAATTCTAGCATCACACTCTCCGATATTTTTCATGGTATCTAACTCAGAAATATTGGGCAGTCAATACACATTTTGTTGGGATAAAACTTCATATTATTGAGTCGAGTATTGCAGTCAGAATTCTGCAACTCAAATATATTAATCATAGTCATACCTGACATGACATGACTGCGTAAAACGCGCGGAAATTTCGAGTCGTGTAAACTCTTTCGCTTTTCTTCTTCTGCTACTGGAATATTCTGTCCACATGGAGATACTTCCCTGGGCTGGGTTCCAGATTTAGACATCGAACTTGGAATATGAACATTGTCGCCCACAGGATTAGAATTAAAATGCTCCTTGAGTATCAATAGGCTTTTTACAACTGTCACCATAGATCCCTGCACAATATATCAATCATATATGAGAGAAAGAAAGAGAGAATGAGCAAACAGAACCTTGTGCAATAATGAATAAGGACCAGTATACTTTATCAGCAAAATACTACTTTATGTGTGATGGC
The DNA here is from genome assembly GCA_028583415.1 of Protea cynaroides. Classification (NCBI taxonomy): domain Eukaryota; kingdom Viridiplantae; phylum Streptophyta; class Magnoliopsida; order Proteales; family Proteaceae; genus Protea; species Protea cynaroides. The sequence continues at coordinate 6,469,244 of CM053273.1, forward strand.
CGGTGCATGACATGTACATGTACATCTTCAAATGCATAACTAAGATGTGAGTACAAGTAGTAACACACAGTGCATGCATGGAGCACACCTTTAAGCCATGAACTAGCATTCATTCTTTGCATTCCAACTACTATGAGTTAGCAATTAAGCACATCTCTCCATCTATATATAGTTACTCTGATAACTACTGATATTATACTTGATCTTAGTTAAAAGACAGAAAATCCTAAGCAAAGAGAACAAGTAGCTTATAAATAGCCAAGAATACCTGCTGAAGATCCAAGAGTCTGAAACTGGGTAACCCCATTTGATCCATTGCTGCCAGAAACCTTATGACATTCTCCAAATGAGACTCAGATGAATGATCAAACTCACCCCACTACAGTAGAAAACTCACATTAAAATGAAAATCAAAATGTTATAAAGTAGTTTTCAACTCAATAAAAAGGCAATTTCAGGACAAGAAATAAAAACAAAACAAAACAAAACAACAACAAAAAAAAAACCAAAAACCTCATTTATAGAACCAGGGCTAAGCCTGTCCAAAACACTACATAAAACAGTTCCATCAATTAAGCATGCTCTAAATTCCTCTTCTGAAGCTTCCACTGGTAACCTTAAGTCGGGAAGCATTCCATTTAACCATTCCACTAATTCTGCTCTTTGCTTGGCTGTGGAACAAATCAAAGGTAATGGTTCAAATAGGGGGGCAAAAGTGTTACAAGAGAGAGAGAAGCAAAAAAGAAAATGCAGCTTTCAATACCCTCATCCTCAAAATTGGCATTGACTGTCAGTTCAATGGCACTCCAATTACCAGCTGCACTTGGGCGGTTAATTCCTCCATTTTCTTTTGTGTGAAGTAAGGTCATGGTGGAAGATCTTCAGAAGCAATGTCTGCCTTCAGAACTGAGCTTTGAAAACAATGCTAAAATCAAACGATTTCATGGCTCTTATATTGAAGGAGATAATGAACTCCTCTATGAAGAATGAACCAACAAACCCACACTATAGACATACATTTCTTCAAGAATTCAGAATTCCTGAAAATCGATGATCATCATACATTGAACAGAGGTTAATACACTAGATTAAATACATAATACAAATAAATAATGCCTGAAATTAAAAGCCAGAACCATTCCTAGAAAAACTGCATCATGAAGAATTACACCATCAAACTATGGCCATTTTCTATTGTCTGCTGTGCTAAGTACAATACAAGGTGCCAACTCTGAAACAGAACCAATAAACTGAACCAATGTCGGTTGATTAAAATCAACCAAACTGTAAAATAATCGGTTTGTTCGGTTTTAGATAATGAAGAAAAATAATGATTGGTTCAGCTCGGTTTGGTTTTGAACCAAAAAAAAAATAACAGTTTCAAAACCAATTAAAACCAATAAACTGACAAACTGAATAAAAACCAGTCTTATAAATTAACATTTAACAAATCTCTCGAGTCTTCAATACTCTTCTTCTGCGCTTATACTAAGACTCTAAGAGCAGAGAGGAAGATCGAAGAAGAGACCGGAAGAGACTATGCTTGACCGGCATGGTGGATAACCCAGCAGTGTCCCAGCCGTAGACTTGTTTTCAGCAATATGGTTCACCACCATCCCAGCCCTGATCAAGTGACAAGCGCATCATCTTTCCCTATTCCAGCACCACTACCAGCATGATCCTTGGGATAATCCGCATCATCAGTTGAGATACTGAGTATATTGACTCCAAATCATCGTCGTCAATACCAGCAGCAACTCCAGCATGATTACAGCACCACTACCAGCATGATTCGTGGCATAATAACCACAATCCTTGGGATAATCCTCATCATCGGATGAGATACTGAGCATCTCGATGCCAAATTTTCATGACCGTCGTTGACCACAGCAGCAACTCCAGTGAGTGTACTTACCCAAAAAAAAAAAAACTCCAGTGAGTGTAACAGATGAAGCCTTGCAAGACAAATGTACTCTTTCCCAGCTCCCTGCTGCAATTGTATGAAGCGAATCACTCAATCAGTGCAGACAATGAGGTTCCCAATCACTTTGGGATCGAGGGGTTCCACTGTGACCGGTCTTCTCAACATGGAGGATATGTTTGATCCATGCAACAATGTCGGGAGAAGAAGGGTTTGCAGATTTGTCAAAATTGAGGACTCCGAGTCTCCGTACTTCATGTACTCAAGGAGGTGGTGCTTCAGCAAGGGTAACTAGAGGCGAGTGGAGTGAAGTAGCCGATACGGATATGGAGGCAATCGTAGTTCTAGAAGAGGATAGGCCATTGGGAGGTGTATATGGGGTGAAGCTCCACGTTTGATGAGGAAATTGTTTTTGACATTTGGGTTTCTTTCGTTGTTGAGATCCTTCTTCTTTTTCTTCTTTGAGCGCAAGTGTTCGATCTCAGACATCGCCACTACTGCTATTGATGTTTCAGGATTTAGTGAAGACTGAACTTTAGAGTTTTGGTGAAGCCTGTTGACTTTTTTAGTAGATTTCTCTCTAACTACTCCCTGCTTCAGATCTGATGAATATAAATTATATAAATCATCTCTCAATCTATGCTTTATTCCAGAGAGAGAGAGAGAGAAGATGAGATGATGAGATGATGAGAGGGTGAGCTTCACCACCTTTCTGGCCGGGGCCAAGAACCAATTACAAACCACATAACTGAAACAGATAAGAAACCAGTTAACCAAAACTGATTACTAATCTGTTCAGTCTGGGAACCTGGAACCGATTACCGATCTGTTTGGGTTCAGTTTATGTCAATTACATCTCAAACCAAACCGGTTATCACCCTTAAGTGCATACCATATAAAATGCAGTCACATCTCATGGAATGCATCTGGATAAAGATTTCTCGAAAGAGTTTCTTAGCTTGTATATGGTTCAAATCTGTACTTTTATTTTCTGAAGATAACGTACAGATTGTACTAATAATCTAATATACCAGAATAAAAGCAGCCTCTACACTGAGGATGATGTACAAACAACAGTCCAAGCTGGATCCACTATGAAAGACAAACACCCTCTTTGCATAACTCAAAGACCATCCCGCGTACATGTACAATTTCATTTCCAGAATCCTATGTCATGTATTAAACATTTAAACCCCAAAAACTCCAGAACCATGGGCAACCATCTGGAGACCAACTTCTTAGCCCTTCTAACTCCCATGCTGACCACTTCCTCCTTAGCTTCAAATCTTCTTGCATTTCTTTCCTTCCAAATACTCCAGAAATGGAGAATGGACAGAACTTCCAAATGATTGCAGCCCTACCCTCCACTGGACATCCTTTGCAATGCTACATAACCAGCAGCATGGAGTTTGAAAGTCCAATTCACGCCCACCATGGAAAGAAATTCTCCCAACACTTCATAGGCAAACTTGCAAACTAAGAATATAAGGTAACAATCCCCTGCCATATCACTGCACTGGCAACATGCATTCCTCAATCTCCATCCCTCCTTTTGAGAGTATCTATAGTCAGAATACTATCCAAGGACAAGGTTAGCAGAAAGAAACAGATTCAGTAATCGGGTTACCAGTTCCATATTAGCATATGAGGATAATTGCTAACTCCACCATGCAATATTTTAAAACTGAAAATCTGCCAACAACATTAGCATCCCAAATCCTTCACATCCCACGTTATTAGCATCCCAAATCCTTCACATCCCACGTTCTTGTGTCTTTTCTGACGCACCAACACTTACTTCTATAAACTCCACCGCTTTCTCAAACTTCTCAATCATTTAAAATTTCTTCAGAACCCAACCCCTACCCCATCAGCCCACTCCATATTTACCTCACCAAAGCATCATTATTCCAAGCTATGGAAAATAAATCCAAAAATCAATCCTTCAAAGGACCCCTCCACACATCTCACATCTTGCTAGAATCTCAATCTCTAATCCCCTCCCCAACTACAAACCACCTGAATCCCATCTTGAACTTCAGAGACCTCTTGTAAATCCCTTTTCATACCCCCACCCGTAAGACTCATTTCACCCATTTTGTATCACGACTACACACTTACAACCCATATTTTGCACTCTTACGGCCTGATGCTCAGTCCCCTTTCTCTTCCCCTTACACACCCTCTCCCAATCAACCAAATGACACCTCCATTGGTGATCTTTCACATGACAAAGGAAATTCCTACGGAGCTTCTCCAACCTATCCACAGCCCATGCCAGAATAGAGAACAAATAAACAGACAAGGATGTTCAAAAGAGCATGCTTCATAACACTATAACAGTAAACTGAAATCCCCTCTGTTTGACAAATATTTAGCCTTCCCAAAATATGAGGATGAGTTGTTGTGATTAGATAACGGGATAGCCTGGTAGCACATGCTTCTATGATTCCTTTTCTACACTCTTTTGTTTGGCCACATGGTGGAGATAGGTCTATATTATGGTAAAAGTATTGTATCACTTGATTCCTTCACTCCAATTTTTTAAACATGCGGTCCCTTCATTCCCAGGTAATTGGCTTCCACATCCCTTTTAAGATTACCCCTCCCCCCAAACGCCGTCCTCCTATTTTCAAGAAACCCTTTGATGGAGATACAAGATAACATCATGAGTTGACTATTTGACCAGTAGAAGGAACAGTATACTAACATTGTAGTTCATTTTATTAAAGGGAATGGTTCTGCGAGCTGCTGGCTTGGAGGGAATCTCCCAAACCACACCAATCAGCATGTGGGAATTGGTATCGCTAGCAGGGGGACCACAAGGTCAGGTAGGAGAGAGTGTTAGTTATGCGAGAGGGCATGGGGAAACAATCTCCAAGCTGCCAGCTTACAGATCTTTTTCCCATTTATTAATTATTGCTTTGTGAGTAATAGTATTTTTAGTTTTTTTATATTAGTAGCAGAACCCTGCACTAGAATTCAACTTGTAGTAGAGACTCCAGATCTGATGCTGTGCATGATCCACTTAAAAGTCACTTTGAAGAATTCTACTCATGCTTCTGCCGCTTATTTTGTATATATCCTAATCATTTATTTTTGAGTATTTAACACGAAAGGTGAGCCCATCCCCACCCCTCCACCCCCCCAAAAAAGGAGACAAATTGAAAAAGCATGCATTCCTTGCAATAGATGAAACTAAACAGCACTGGTTAATTCCCAAAAATAATAGAACTAAAGCAAGCCATGACAATGGCCAGCCTCCTTTACACTTACGCATTGCCTTCTAACCCAAGGCGAACTGTGGAGAAGCTTGTCTACACTGGACTGTATAGGGGAAAATATGTTGTACTTATGATGCAGTACAAGTATACTCTAGAAGAAATAAAGGAAGCCAAACGAGGCCTAAGACAAGCTGCCAGACCAAGCCAAGCCAATGGTCCAAACCGTGACTGATTTGAATAGTTAATTTGACTTGCATTAGTATTTTATTGTGATTAGGATTAGTTATTTTATTTCAATTATTTCCTAATCAGATGATGACATCTACTAGGAGAAGGATTAGTTAGTGCTTCGGTTTATTTTGGAAACTCTTATTTAAGTTTCCTAATCCTTGTTTAGTTAGGACTTAGTTTCCTAATTGTTTGCTGTTTAGGATTTAGTTTCCTCTGTCCATTCTAATGAGGACTTCTATATTCTGTAAGCATTGAACTCCATATATAGATGAATGGAATAGAAGATCAGTAGACTTTGATAAATCAGAGAATCTGTTACGAGTTCTGGTTGGGTCTCTCTTGGTTGTGAGACTCAACCGCAAGCTTACTTCTTGATCCTTTTGTTCTTTTGTCTTTCAAATCTCTCTCAAGTAATTGCAACATTAGTATCACAGTTTAATCATTCAAATATTGTGAGAGTGTGAAATTACAATCAAATCAAGTAGAGTTGCAACTACTAGACCTGTTTTCAGATGATAGGAGTTTTTCGAACATTCATAACTTTTTCATCTCTGGCTGGATCATCTTCAAATTTTGTTATATTATCAAGCACGTCCTAAAGTTCAACTCCTCCAAGTTTGAAGATCAACCAACGGTCGGATTCTCAAATAAGTCGAATTTTCTTTAAAGTTTCTATTTTGATTTCTGGGTTAGATTAAAGAAAGATCTTGCTGCAAAGAGAATTAGTGTATAGTCTTTCGTAAATTCCTCTTTGCCATCAATTGGTATCAGAGCTCGTAATGGAGGGTTCTAACTCTCATTACCTGCCCTATGACCATATGCTCTCCTAATGAGCCAGACATGGAGAGGAGAATCCATTCTTCCAATCTCTCCTTTTCCAGAAATTCCTTATTTTGCTGGCCAGAAGGACCCATACTTATTCCTTGATTAGTTGGATTCTTTGGAGGAATATTTTGATTGTTACAACTTAACAGAGGAGCAAAGGCTTAGATTTGCTTACTTATGTTTGACCGGATATGCTAGAGAATGGTGGAATTTTCATGAACAAAAGCTCAGAGATCGAAGAAGAGAGCCTAAGACTATGAAAAATATGAAGTACGAATTAACGAGAAAATACATACCTGAACATATCCAAAGAAGGTTCTTCCGTCTACAAAATTACCACCAACTGGCATTTATAGTTGAAGAGAAACTGACTGACACAACCATCTATAATATTTAGTTCACAAGTTAGAGAGTGGTGGCAGCCTAACGATGTTAATGCGAAGGCTGAACCTAAAGTTGCTCTAACCAAGGAGGACCCCATCCCTTCACCCATTGTGGAAGCGTCAATGACTGAAGCCAAGGTAAACGATGACGAATCTCTAGCAGCACTTGATGACAAGGGAGAACCCACCATTGATGTTCCTACCGTCGTGATTTGCATTGACGAGGTTGAAGTTGAAGACCAGATTAGTCACCAAGGTAAATGCTCTTATTGCAATCAATGAGGTGGGCATATGTAATCTTGATCTTCTTTGTGCAGCCCCATTGACTGATAATGAGAGCTACAATGACATTGAGACTCTAGAAGTTGTGGAGACGATTGTGGAAAGCAAAGAGCTAGATATGGTAATTCTCATGGACACCCCCATTACAGTTAAATCCTTTCAAAAAAATTGAACATATTGACCTTGTGCTTCCTCCACAATATTTTGAGGAAAATGGACCCAAATTGGCAAACTTTCTTCCAAATTTTCAAGCACAACCAGATTTTCAATATCAGAGAAAGATATATGTCGTCCCCACGGAGCTTATTCTTTACCATTACGAAACTCGTGGATGAGTTTATTTTAAGTGGGGGGGGAGCTGATGCAGTACAAGATTACTCTAGAAGAAATAAAGGAAGCCAAACGAGGCTTAATCCAAGCCGATGGTCCAAACTATGACTGATTTGAATAGTTAATTTGATTTGCATTAGTATTTTATTGTGATTAGGATTAGTTATTTTATTTCAATTGTTTCCTAATCAGATGATAACATCCACTAGGAGAAGGATTAGGTAGTGCTTTAGTTTATTTTGGAAACTATTGTCTAAGTTTCCTAATCGTTGTTTAGTTAGGACTTAGTTTCCCAATTGTTTGTTGTTTAGGATTTAGTTTCCTATGTCCATTCTAACTAGGACTTCTATATTCTGTAAGCATTGAACTCTATATAATATATAGATGAATGGAATAGATGATTAGTAGACTTTGCTAAATCAGAAAATCTGTTACGATTTCTGGTTGGGTCTCTCTTGGTTGCGAGACTCAACCGCAAGCTTACCTCTTGATCCTTTTGTTCTTTTGTCTTTCAAATCTCTCTCAAGTAATTACGACATTAGTACTACAGTTTGATCATTCAAATATTGTGAGTGTGAAATTACAACCAGATCAAACAAAGTTCCAACTACCAGACCCGTTTTCAGATGGTAGGAGTTTTTCGAACATTCATAACTTCTTCATCCCTCACTGGATCATCTTCAAATTTGGTTATATTATATATTCACATGAACATTTTAAGGGTATAAATGAGAAAGCAATGAAAATTATTACATGTAAAATGCATGGTCATCCAGTTCTGGTATGGGCTCCTTGGCACATAAAGCAACTGGTGCCTTGGACAATTGGACCTCAAAGGGTGCCTTTTCACCACCTAGGTGACAGGTGACACCTTGACAACTACGAACTTGACTGCTGATAACAGTTACCTCTATGGTTTATAGCAACAGTATTATATATGAGTGAACTGAAAAGTTTTTTATTTTATATTTTCACATATTTATGAAATCTTCAGAATTACAGGAAGAAAATAATAGGAGTTACAGACAATTTGTTCTATATGGTTTCAATATTTATATTACTTGCAGATCTTTGATGACCCCCTTATTGTTCAGTTATCAAGGAACTGGAAAAGCTATTTCAGTGAACCGAAACTGCTTGATCATGTGATGGATAGGCAAGGGAAGTTCCTGCAAGGAAGAGCCAAAAGGCATGGACATGGGAGAATTGAGGGAGCAAAGTTTTGTAAATATGTAATATTTCAAATTTCTGTGTACAACTGTATATAGGTGATATAAATATATATAAGCTGGCTCCCCACTATTTACCGCTTTCATTCATGTATTAGAATATTAGTTTAAGAGCCCCCCCCCACACACACACACACAGTAGAAAACTCCTGCGTCCACCCCTAGAACCAAGCCTAACACATCAGATATTATTGAAGTCTTTGCAGTCTCCGGAGATTTTGGTCCCATGATCCTCCTATAAAGCAGTCATGAGGGCTGGAACAAAATAATTCATTTCACAGTAACTTTAATTCAGTATACATTCAAAGAAATAACACTAATGACCCGGAAAGGTCGAGAAAAACCTCCATTGGATGATATTGAACAATCATAGAACCCAAAGAAACTTTATTTAGAAACCAAAAATATAAAAAGCTATTGAAATAATTAGTCAAATTAGGGGACTGGGGGAAAGAAAAGTCTCTGGAACATCTGCAAGTAACATAAATAAAGATGCATTATCAAACTGAATGGAAAAATACTGATCATGTTGCTACTTGCTAATCTGTCAACAAATCATACCAGGATATTCCTGATATTTCATGAATCGATCTAAAAGATTGTATTGTGACAGATAAAAAAAAGGAAAATGGAAATTAAGCATGCTCCAAGAATTGGAACAACCGAGGGGAAGGGGGAACACAAAGAAGAAAGAATGAGAAAAGGAAGAAAAGTACGAGAATACATAGGCTTATCGATGCATAAAAGAGGAACAGAAATTTCGCAGGCCGACGCGAAGCTCCGAAATGGTGACGGGTTTACCAGAGCTGTTGAAAAAAAGCAAGAAAATTTAAAAGATTGGAAGGGAAAAGAACAACATAGGCACAGCACAATAAATATAGAAGAAGAATAGACAATGCTGCTCTCAGAATGGCTTACCGGCGCTTCGAGACGGGAGACGACAGTACTCTCGCCCCAAACGAAGCTCTGACCCGGCGGAACAGGATTTGGGGGGAATTCAAAACTGGAATTTTAGCCTCTACCAGAAGATCTTTTCAAGTTAAAATTAAACTCATTTGAACCAGAGGAGGCTGATCTATCGATCCGCACCTCAATGTCGCCTGAAATCCCTTCCGCTTGCTCGATGTCCGGCGATAAATGGAACGCTGCACTTGGATGATCTTCTGCCAACGCAAAGTAATTATCATAAAAAATAGGGAAAATGCCCGACCGATGCTCTGTCGGATTTTGCGGTTAGCATAAATTAGGTTGCTAACATGGCGGGTTCGGCCTTTCAAAAAAATAAAACGAAAAAAAATACGGGTTTAGAGTCCGGACTTCGGATGGGTTGAACGAAGGCCCTACTTTTAGTTTAGTTTAAACGTGGGCAACTGAATATGCTTTGGATGGTTGAGCGAACTCCCTCACTTTCTCTCTCCTTCTGTCAACTTTGATGACTCGTTTCAACAGACGAAATGTCAATTTATTGTCATTAAAAAAATACTCTCACCTTTTTTTTTTTTTTTAGATTTCAAATTATTATTTAAGACACATTTAGAATATCAGGTTTTTTTTTTTTCTTTTTTTTAGGTGCTTCAACTTAACTGAATTTTTTAAATATCTGTAACATGGAATTTTTTTTTATATTCATTGTGCTTGCAATGAAATTGTTGAATACAAACTCAATTACTTAGCAGATATTGATCAAAACTATGAATTTGTACTTAAATTAAATGGAATAATTATTTGATGAATAACATCTGTAAGCAAATTTGACCGTCTAGTTTATCTACGTTTCTGTTATGGAACTTCGATTTTTTAATAGTAATGTGGATCCCTTAAGACATACAAGAAGAATAATTTTAGAAGAACTCACCCTTAAAAGTTAGTTTGTTAGGTGAAATATCTCAATATCATATCAACTCACACCAAGTGTTTTATAGGACCAATGTGAGATTAATTCACATATGGTTAACATGTGATGTAACAATCTATCATGTTTCTAAATCAATGTCCATAAGTAGCATTTTTCAAATGACGTCATTTTGCCTTAGGTCTTTACCTAGCATACTAGTATCCTTTTCTAATTAATGACAGACCTATTCTCTTGCATCAAGTCAAGCCTTTGTAGCAAGGATAGTATCAAAAAAATAGGTGCTCTAATACCAATGATATGAATTCAACAAAAACTTTCCCCTAAAAATCAGCTCATAAAGTTAAGGAACCCAACACTAGACCAACCCACACGAAATCTCTTAGGAGACCAGTGTAGGATTAACCCTCCCTTTAGACTAATATGGAATCATAACACAACAATTATAACATATAGTTACTCTCAAAAATCTAGCTTTCAAAGTCTTTAAATGAAGTTTATTTTGGTTTGAACTTTATATTTTTTTAAGACAATGATTTTTGTTTTATTTTTACTTAAAAAAAAAAAAACACTTTTGCTTTATTATTAGTAAAGTAATTAGGGTGGTGGTTTTAATTGCCTTTTTTTTTTTTTTTTTCATGTGGTTTCTTTGCACAAGATAACTTTACCAATATAGATGTATTTACAACATCCTTTATGAACACTTTATTCTACAATGTCACTTATTACATTATAGAAAAGGGTTTTTTAAGTGGTGTTGTTGCATGCTCCCACCAATGAGCATGAGAACACAACAAGTCATTTGGTAAAGGGAAAAAAATATAGAAAAAATTATTTGCATAACTCCGACTGTATTATTCAGGGAATCTTATCCTTTATATTATATGCAAAAAAGAAAAAAAAAAGATTTATTTTTTCTTAGTAGGTAACATGACACGAATACAAAAATGTAGAGAATAAGTTAGTTTAGTCTCAATCAATGTAATGAATTCCAAATTATAAATATAATATGAACGTATCAATATTTTCCATGAATACACAAGACATACTAAAATAATTGTGATGCCATTTGAACTTGTCAACATTTTCCTTCTAATTAATTTTAATTTTAAGATAAATAAAAGTTCAACCAGATACCAAACCATTTCTATGTCTGATTCTAGTTTCTTTTGATTTAACTGGCATTTTCCACCAAAAACTCAATATGTAACAGGTCCAAAATAATTGGAACTTGGAAGACTAGATGGTCCAAAATTTTGAGAACTGTGCCTTGTAATTTTAATTTCATTTTTTTTATTATAAAATAAATTAGAATACTAATATAATTTCCAACCTACACACTAAAATTTCAATCACAAAGGATAGATTCCATCCTCCCACAGTCCCATCGGAGTTGGATAGGTAGGTGGGTTTCATTGCTGGCGTTGAGAAAATAAAATTAACGCCAACCCTTCCATAAAATGGTTATGTCAGTTGTTGTGATTTGCGGGAAAACATCAACCGCACATAACTGCTTATATATCCACTTTACTTTCCTATTTATCAATAAATCTGAAAATTTATTTATGAGGAAAAAATTCTATCATGTCATGTAAAAGTCCACTTTAATTATCAGGTTTGTTGTTATTCAACAACGAGAACCGATGATTTGACAAGTCTCGCTATTTGATATATTTAGGCCTTCTTAAATATATAGCGATTAGGAAAAGCATCCAGAAACTCTGTATTACAATTAGAGTATTCAGCTTTTTTCTTCGTTTTTTTTTTTTCGCTTTTTTTTTTTTTTTAATTATACTCTTATCGTCAGATTCCATATGGCACTCTTGATGATGACACATGTCACAAAAAACAATCAGACAGCAGAGGTGTAGGTTGGATTATCCTATGAGCACTCTGATGCTTAAGTCAGTTCTTATGGTGATAAACAGATGAATCTGATAATAGTGAAAGTCGAATTCAAGTAGAGAGGGACTCAAGTAAATTATGAGGTAAGAAAGTAGGAGAGAGAGAGAGAGAGAGAGACTCAATGAACTAGTAAATTTCAAAGAGCTCATCCTTTTACCTTGTTGATAGTATTTGTAGAGAGGCAAGAAGTGGCATGATTTTAAGAGCACATCTTTGTAGTTTGCATAGATCTCAAGGCTCATTCTGAGATCCTTAGGGAGTTATCATCACGACACAGGAGCCCGAGTGTACCTTCATCAGTTCCATCCCTTCTGTCGGGGTGTCGTGTGGTTGCGGAAAAGTCCCTTGGCCGTCTAATGAATATGCAACGATCAGGTTTGTTATAATCGTCTTTGGATTCATTGATGTGTAATTAATGTTGCCTCTAGTAGTTGATACGTGTAACTAATCAACAATTAGTGGGTTAGTTACTGCTTATCTGAACTTAATGGTCGTGAGCACATATCATAACTATCTGAAGATATGGAGGGATGGAGCAATTGATCCACATGAAGACATGAGTCCTCTTCCGATTGGCTTGCTTTATCGTAATCTTAACATTTACCTTATCTTTTTATTTGAAAAATATATAAGGAGTGGGTTTATGGATGGGTCTGAATTTTGTTGATAAATGGAATTAGAATTCAACTACTCGAACGTGAAGTTTCAGCCAAGTGAATGTATACCAATATATGTGAGGATATATATTAAATTACGAGTGGATATCCAATGGATGAAATTGCAAGATCAACTTTTCACATGGCACAACTCGTGAGTCGTGACCGGGTCCAAATCCTCTCCTCCCCTCCTCCCCGGCTCTCACCCCATCCAACCATTGGAATGTGAGCCGGCTCGAACTCCAACGCACTCCGATGGTTGGATGGAGTGGGAGCTGGGGAGGCGTGAAGGAGAGGATTTGGTTCCGTCGTGACCCATATAGAAAATTTTTCGTCGAACCATATTATTTTTCTTATTATAAAAAAATATAATATATACATTAATACACATTATATATATGGAATGTTCGAAACATCCCTTATATATTTATTAACATTTATCACTCATTAGCCTTTGGAGCTCCCGGGTTGTGTGTCCTTTGTTCTTGGATGCTCTTCAAACCCTTGTCCTTTTACCCTCTTTCTAGTTGAATAAAATTTGTCTTTCCATGGGTCTGGACAACAAAAAAAAAAACATTTATACATATGGTGAATCATATTTAGACATTGTATTTTCTTCTCTTCTTTTTTTTAGTTGGGGCTCTGGAGAGTTGAATGTATGACCTCATATTTTGGTTTTTATCAATTGAGCTAACCCATTAGGGTTCTGTGTAAAATCTTTATTAGATTTATCATGAGTAACGTTAATATATTTGACTATTTTAACTGATGGGATCAAATAAAAAAAGGATTGGATGATTATCCCATACCTATTATAAACCAAATCTATTATATTATGAGATTATAATAGATTTGATATGCACTTCATTATAAATATGTGACAAAGGTCCCTATAGTCTCTCTCTGTCTACGTGAAAACAAAAAAATGACCTATAACTAAAGGAGAGGAGGCTGTAGAAGATCTCTGTGGGAATCAAGAAAGAAAAAAAGAAAAGGTCGGAATCGTAAAGGAGAAGAAAGAGTCGGAAATCAATCTCCTAAAAATATGTCCCATTTTATTGTTATTATTTATTTATTGCTTAATGTGTTTTATTATCTGTATGAAATATATTTAATTGAATATTTTTATTGAGATTTAAAAATTCTACATTCTATTCCCCAATTTGTTTGTGTTCCTATGTATTCCACACCCGTAAACCAACCAAATAAAATGAGTATAATTTGTGAGGACCACATAAAAACATAGTTTTCATTTTTTTTTTCTTCTTTCTGGAATGATATTTTGATCACCTACCACCATATATTTATTGAGAAAACCAATAAAAATATTATTCAAACACATAGAGGCTATCTTTGGTTGCTAGGGGAATTGAAGGAAAAGGAAAAAAAAAAAATTAATTTTAAATGAAAACTTTTGTAATGCTTACAACATGTGTTATGACATTATTATGTTACTAATTACAAGTTATTTCATATTTAATTATTAATATATACTTACTTTGCATCAAAATCCCTCTTATTTCAAAAGTAAAATAAATTTTATATCTTATTAGTATCATTATTAAATATGTTAAGAAATTTAAGTAATTTATATAATCATATTATTTTACAATTATAAAAGTTTTATTTTTAAGTTTAAAAGTTCACTACCCTCCCCTTCAATTCCCCTTGCAACCAAACACAGTCAATAAGAAGAAGTTAAAAAGAAAAGGGAAGAAAAAAGACAAATTATTTTAGAGGCCTTGGATGTCAGGTGAGAGTGAGAGTTGGATGGATGTATAGTAATACTCATTTTGTTTTGTTTTGACGTAAAATTTTACGTGTAACATTTTATATAAAAAAAAATATTCAATATCTATTTCCAAGAGATAAAACATAATTATCTCTCGAAATTTTTATTTATTTATTTTTACCTGAAAATAAATATTATTATTTTTTTCACATTTAAAATGTTATACGTCAAATTTTAAACACAAAATGAACTTACAGGAAAAAAGGATCAAGGTTTGTGTTAGTTGTTTCCCTGTCTCTTTCTATCTCGGTGGACTGATTTTGTGGATGGAAAGGCTCTGAAGCAACACAGCCCCCAATCGTTTCAGAATCAATCGACTCAATGCAAATCACCCAAATCCTCACACATCACTCTATGTCACAAATGTTCCCTTTCTTTATTTAGTATATTATCTTCCAGCGCTCCTCAGATCTCTCTCTGTTTAATCCTCAACCTATTAAGGTATGTATCCCTCTTCTTACCTCTCTTCCACGAGAAACGGATTAGCAGCATACACTGTTCTACTTCACAACACTAACCTGCTCCATGTTTGCAGACACCGATCACCTTTCCTCAGTTCCCGCCAAACTCACTTCTCCAAGAAAGAGACCATATACCTCAATTCTCAATCACCCAGATCCTCACTTCCCATACAGAGACTAGAAAGTTCCAAACTCTTCCTCCCTTCTGCAACTTTATCATCCTTTGAAGCTGAGGGTGAAGAATGTTGGAGGCTCTTCCTCTAGGTCTGCAAGGTTTATCATCCTTTGCTGAAACCTGAGGGTGAAGAAGAATCCCGGGGGGGTCGGTTTCCGAACAAAGAGAATCCCAGAGTACACAACGCCATGAGGACGCAAAATCTGACGACTTGTCGGGTATGGAGAAGGCCTTCCACGTCTCTTCCAGCACAGCTTCTGCAATTTCTATCTGCATAGCTTTTGCTGCCCTCAGTCTACCCTTTTTCATGACGTCTTTGGGGCGAGGGTTAGGGCTGAAGATTAAATGTCTTTCTTATACAACACTGCTGTTGGGGTTTTACATGGCCTGGAACATTGGAGCTAATGATGTTGCCAATGCCATGGGCACTTCGGTGGGTTCGGGTGCTCTAACACTTAGGCAGGCTAACACTTAGGCAGGCGTTGCTGACTGCTGCAGTGCTGGAGTTTTCTGGGGCAATGTTGGTGGGGACCCATGTGACTAGTACAATGCAGAAGGGAATCCTTGTTGCCAATGTTTTTCAGGGGAAGGATTCATTGCTCTTTGCGGGTTTGATTTCTTCTCTGGCTACTACTGGTACCTGGTTACAGGTCCGTTCCCTTGATCCTCTGCTCTTTTCTTCTTCTTTCATACATTATTTTGTGATTCCAGAGCTCCCCATTGCAAACAGTATAGCCATTCTAGTAATGCACATCCCTTCACCTTTGGTGACCATTTTCATTTACCACCTCCTAAGTACCTTAAAATGCTTAACAAGGAATTTGGAACGACTTAATATAATGAAGGAAAGCAATCCATTGAAACTAGGCTAGTAGCTAGCCTAGTTTCCAACCATCACACCTTGTTAGTGAGCCTTTGGAAAACATTCGAAACTGAATCGTTATTTGTTCCTAATAGAAGTGGATCCACAATTTTTTTTTTGTGGGTTATCATGGATCCACTAGTTGAACTGCAAAGAACTAATTAGCAGGATGACAAATATAACAGTTTCAATTTTTAGACTCCCTAGAACGAACTAGTTGTACATGAGTTCATGTTGACATGAGAAACCCCATCCTTGAGTCTCTGCTCTTCTTGTCTTCAGATATGTCATGTTTGGCAAAAACATACTTCATATTTATTATTGGGTATGTAACTAACTATAAAATAACAAAACCAGAAAAAGAGAACAAAGAGAGGAGACAAGGGAGAAGATGAGACGATTCTGACATTGTGACTATTTCTCTTCTCCTAGAGCTTTATTTATAGATGGAGAAAGGTAACAAAGGGGGTAGATCTAGGACTCTAAAGATTGAATCTAGTTACAAATAATTGGAGGATGAGAGGATGAGAGGATGAGAGGATGAGAGGATGAGAGGATAGAAGGTTAATAGGCACCATGCTAACTAACTAAATCGGTAATGTGCCTGGTTAATCAGGCCCATCCCTTTACTCTTAGTCGTTGGAATTAAGTTGGGGGAATGGTCTTGACTAATTAGGCCCATTCCCTTACAATTATATTTGTTGACGGGGTGAATAGGTTGTAACCCTGTACTGAGCAGATAAGAAATAGAGCCTATGGCCAAATCATTCAGTAGGTATTCAGGAAAACTATTATAGATCAGCTTCATATCATTGGGAGTTTTGGCTGTTATTCATATTAGTTGTAGTTAAAAACAATTACTAATAGTGATTAATAATAGTCTTGCATCAGTTCGGCTCAAACTTAAATATTTTCCTCTTTCTAAATTGATTCTCAAGAATGCTGTCTTATGCACTCATTCTAGATAGGATACATCATTAGCTTGAAGGGCTGATTGATGCAAGAGATATCAGTGTTAAGTTTTCAACTCAAAAGTTTGAACTAGTAAGTGGAGCGACTCACATATATAAGACACTCAATGTTCTAGTCTCTAAGTAATGTGGGAC
Organism: Protea cynaroides; assembly: GCA_028583415.1. Lineage (NCBI taxonomy): Eukaryota > Viridiplantae > Streptophyta > Magnoliopsida > Proteales > Proteaceae > Protea > Protea cynaroides. The sequence continues at coordinate 6,486,478 of CM053273.1, forward strand.
TATTTTCAATACTCCCCCTCACATGTTGGCAATCTTCTAGGTAGCAGTACAAGTGGCATCTGATCCCTCTTTTGGGTGATCATACGGAGTGAACCAGGAACTCTGATGCCATATTAAGTTTCGAACTCAAAAGTTTGAACTAGTAAGTGGAGGCTCTCACATATATAAGGTACTCAACGTTCTAGTCTCTAAGCAATGTGGGATTATTCCCAACAATCAGCACTCAGTGAGACCTACCAAGATAGAGGCCTTTGGACCTCGTGTACTTCATTTCCATTGGAAGTCTTTGCAGAACATTATTTAAAATTTATATAGATGGATGAGAGGAATTTATGAAAAGCCTCAAGTTACCAACCAGCTTAGAAATTGTTACTTTTAGTTCTGAGGCAACTTCATTAAACCCATGGCCTTTATTTTATCTTAAGGAAACCAATTGTGAAAAGACATATGCATGATCTTTGATTTTTTAGTAGTAATGTGGGTCACATAAGACATACGAGAGGGGGTAACTTTGGGAGAACTCGCCCTTAGAAGTTGGTTCGTTATGTGAGGGAACCCAAGATCAGATCAACCCACACCAAGTGTTTTACAGGACTAATGTGAGAATAATCCATGTAAGGCTAATTTGGGATCCTAATAGTCTATCATGTTTCCGAACCGACATCCACGATGACCCACTTAGAATCAGGTAATATTTTCCAAGTGACACCACTTTGCCCCAAGGTCTTTACGTAGCAGACCAGGTAGCCCTTTCTAATTGATGAAAAATTTACTATGACATTAAGTCAAACCTTTTGTGGCAAGGATAGTGTCCAAAAAACGAGTGTTTTGATACCGATGATACAAACTTGAGGAGAACTCGCCCCTAAAAATCGGCTCATGAGGTTAGGAAGTGCAACACTATATCAACCCACACGAAATCTGTTATGGGATCAATGTGGGATTAACCTTCCCATTATGCTAATATGGAACCATAACACAACAATTGTAACATGATTACTCTCAAAATCTAGTTTTCGGAGTCTGTAAATGAAGTTTATTTTGGTCTGATCTTATTACCTTTTTTATGACAAGAACTTTCGCCTTATTATTACTAATGTAATTAGTCTGGTGGCTTTAATTGCCCTTCCTTTTCATTAGGTCTCTTTGCCTAATCATATAAGATAACTCTACCAGTATGGGTGTATTTACAACATCCCTTATGGACACTTTATTCCACAATGCCACTTATTACATTATGGGAAAGGGTTTTCTAAGTGGCGTTGTGTGCCCACCAATGAGTATGAGAACACAGCAGATCATTTAGTAAAAGGTAGAAGAGATAGAGAAAGATGTTGGCGTAACTCCCACGGTACTATTCAGGGAATCTTATCCCTGTTATTATATGCAAAAAATAAAATAAAAATTATTACTACTTATTAGGTAACACAATGCGAGATACAAAAATGCAGAGAAGAAGCAAAAGAATCAAGAAGTTTCTTTGGTCTCAATGAATGTAATGGACTCCACATTATAAATGTAAGAAAATATGAACTTGTCAACATTTACCATGGATACACAAGGCTTTCTAAAATGATTGAGATGACATTTGAACTTGTTAACATTTTTCTTCTAACTAAATTTAATTTTAAGGTAAATAACGGCTCTACCAGATATCAAACCATTTCCATGTTTGGATCTAGTTTCCTTTGATTTAACTGGCATTTTCCACCAAAAACTTAACATGTAACAGGTCCAAAATAATTGGGAGACTAGATGATCCAAATGGTTTTGCCAGCTGTTGAGATTTGCGGGAAAACATCAACTGCACGTACATAACTGCTTGTTATCTATTTTACTTTTCTATCTTATTGGACAAGGATTGTCTTCTATCGTCTAGTTAGTTTAACTATCCATCAGGCAGACTGAGTTGACCGACATACATACCGATGTAGACCAGTCCATCCGATAGACATCTGAATGACAGAGGAGACGGAGTTCCATCCTATTTTTATCATACAACATGGCAAACGAATTAAACCCCTTTATTCGTCAAATCGCATCATGTTTTGACCCAAAAAAAATAAAAAATCATCATAAATATATGAAACAAATTATTTATAAGGAAAATGTTCTGTCATGTCTTATAAGAATGTTATTTAATTATCATGTTTGTTGGAGAACCAGGTTTTAACTCACAAGTCACAAGGTTTTCGTTAGACCACTGACATTGGAGGAAAGCACTATAAAAGACAGACTCTCCACAGTTGGTGGATTGTATCAACTCAAGTGAACAACATTGAAGGCCTTGGAAGCTAATCAATTTTATATTTGACATTTCAATGATGTTTTCCTAGCCTTACAAAATTAAGGGTAAATTACATAGATATCCCTTCTACTGTAGTGAAATTACACAGAATTATTCTGTTTTTAAGAAAGCTACACAGAATATCCCTCAAACAATGTTATCATATAATCTCACCCACACTGTTACTTTCAACTTAACGGTAGAGGGTTAATTTTTTTAAGACAAAAATACTCTTACCAAGTGTATTTTTGAAAATGAAAAAGAAAATAAAAAAATCACAGAAAAATATAAAAATGAAATTGAAAAGTTTTGAGGGTAAAAAAGTCTTTTTAGTATCTAAAAAGAATAAATCTTTTTAGGTCATTTCACACTTTGTAAGGGTATTTTTGTCTTAAAAAAAAATTTGACCCTCTGCCATTAAGTTGAAAGTAACGATGCGGATGAGATTGTATGATAGCATTGTTAGAAGGGTATTCTGTGTAACTTTTATAAAAGCAGGGTAGTTCTGTGTAGTTTCACTACAGTAGAAGGGGTGTCTGTATAATTTACCATAAAATTAAAAGCAAGACAGGTCTAAAATTTTTTTGGCACATCAATTAGCGATTAGGAGAAGCAAGTAGAAAATCTTATGGGTTTTTCTCTCGGTAGCGAGCCTTTGAGTTTGAGTTAGAGATTTAGGCTGGATATTTCCCGGCTTCCAATTTCGTTAACACTCATATCTTGGGTCGATAAACCCCAATTTCCTAGCAGTATTAGAGTTAGAGTATTTAGCTGGTTGTTCTTTTTAACATATATCTTTTGGGAGACAATTTTTATACTCGAGTCGGTCAATGTATCAGTCTTTCGTCAAGTACAAAAAATGATCGTGCATGTACATGGTGGTAGATTAAACCTTTTTGCCATATCTTTTTGTTTTTTATAAGTGGATTGATGAACTGAATTTTTATTGATAAATGAAATCAAAAGTCCCTTACTCATTTGAAGTTTCAATCGTGAGAATGTATACCAATATATGTGAGGATATATAATATGAAATTGATAATGAAATTTACACATAATCAATTCAAATCAGTCCTTACATATCCAATGGTTGGAATTGCAAGATCACCCTTTCACATTGCACAACTAGTGACCCAACCAAAAATCCTTTTGCCAAACCATATTATCCTTCTTATTCTAAAAAAATTATAATATATACATTAATACACGTTTGAAACATCCCTTGTATGTTTATTATACAATCAGTGACGCGTTGGCCTTCTATGGCCTTCGAGTTCCCGGGTTGGGGTTTTGGGTTTTCTATCATTTGTTCCCCGATGTTCTTCGAACCCTTGTATCTTTTTTTTTTTTTTTTCTTCTGAATATATGGAAAAATATCATTTCCATTTCCATTTCCATGAGTTTGCACAATAAAAAAAAGGAACATTTATACACATGACTTATCATATTCATACGTTGTATTTTCTCAATCTCTTTTTCTTTTTTTTTTTCTTTTTCTTTCCTTAAGTTGGGGCCCAGGAGAATTGAACTTGTGGTCTCATCTCTTCCTCAATTTACTTGTGTTCCCAGGTATTCCAGACCTGTAAACCAATCGGATAAATGAGTATAATTTGTGAGGACCACGTAAAAAGTTATTTTTAATTTTTTTTTTTGGAATGATATTTTGATCCCCATTAGTATGAGGCACCATATATTTCTTGAGAAAATAAAAAAAAAATATTCAAAACACAAAGAAGAAGAAGAAGAAGAAGAAGAAAAAGAAAAAGAAAAAGAAGGAAGAACAGCAAAATATTTTGAGAGGCCTTGGACGTTAGGTGAGAGTGAGAGTGAGAGTGAGAGTTGGATGGATATACAGTACAGGAAAAAGTTCGAGGTGTGTGTTCGTTGTTTCTCTGTCTCTTTCTATCTTGGTGGTGGACTGATTTTGTGGATGGAAAGGCACTGAAGCAACACAGCCACCAGTCGTTTCAGAATCAATCGACCCAATGCAAATCCACACACATCTCTCTATCCCACAAATGATCCCTTACTCTATCTTAGTATATTCTCTTCCACCGCTCCTCAGATCTCTCTCTGTTTAATCCTCAACCTATTAAGATATGTATCCCTCTTCTTACCTCTCTTCCACGAAAAACGGATTAGCAGCATACAATGTTCTACTTCACAACTCTAACCAGCTCCATGTTCGCAGACACCGATCACCTTTCCTCAGTTCCCACCAAACTCACTTCTCCAAGAGAGAGACTATATCCCTCAATCCTCAACCACCCAGATCCTCACTTCCCATACAGAGACTGAAAAATCCCAAACTCTTCCTCCCTTCTGCAACCTTATCATCCTTTGCTGAAGCTGATGGTGAAGGAGTATCCCAGAGTACACAACGCCATGAGGACGCAAAATCTGACGACGTGTCGGGTATGGCCAAGGCCTTCAACGTCTCCTCCAGCACAGCTTCTGCAATTTCTATCTGCATAGCATTTGCTGCTCTCAGTCTTCCCTTTTTCATGACGTCTTTGGGGCGAGGGTTAGGGCTGAAGTTTAAATTTCTTTCTTATACAACACTGCTGTTGGGGTTTTACATGGCCTGGAACATTGGAGCTAATGATGTTGCCAATGCAATGGGCACTTCGGTGGGTTCGGGTGCTCTCACGCTTCGGCAGGCTGTGCTGACTGCTGCAGTGCTGGAGTTCGCTGGGGCAATGTTGATGGGGACCCACGTGACTAGTACGATGCAGAAGGGAATCCTTGTTGCCAATGTTTTTCAGGGGAAGGATTCATTGCTCTTTGCTGGTTTGTTTTCTTCTCTGGCTGCTGCTGGTACCTGGTTACAGGTCCGTTCCTTGATCGTCTGCCCTTTTCTTCTTCTTTCATACATTATTTTATGATTCTAGAGCCCCCATTGCGAACGGTCATAGCCATTTAACGCATATCTCTTCCCCTTTGATGTCCTTTTTCATTCCCCCCCCCCCCCCTTGAGTACTTTTAAATGCTTAACAAGGAATTTGGAGTGACTTAATATAATGAAGGAAAGCAACCCATTGAACTAGCCTAGTTTCCAACCATCACCCCTTCTTAGTGAGCCTTTGGAACCATCAAGATGACAAATATAGCAGGTCCAATTTTAGACTCCCTAGAACGCACTAGTTGTACTGGTACATGAGTTTATGTTGACATGAGAAACCCCATCCTTGAGTCTGTGCTCTTGTTGTACTCAGATATGTCATATTTTGCAAAACTATAGTTCATACTAAAGTGTGTAACTAATTATGAAATAACAAAACCAGGAAAAGAAGAAGTGAGAGTTGAGACAAGGGAGAAGAAGAGAGGAGACGATTCTGTCATTGTGAATGTTCCTCTTCTCCTGGAGCTCTATTTATAGATGTAGAAAGGTAACAAAGGGGCATATCAAGGTCTCTAAAATAGAGTCTGATGGACCTTAGATGACACTGAGAGGGGGGGTGAATCAGTGTGAAAAAATTTTCCCTAACTTTTCCTTACTGCCCAACGTTGATGATGAACCAAACTGTCACACACATACAAGCGTATGCAAATCTATCTTGCTACCACTTAGTGGCCAGGTCTATCAGATTTGCACACCCATCCTGCAGTTCATTCCACGCACTTTACAAGATAAAAAAATAAAGCATTCCACAACACAGAAGGGTTACATGGTTCACCACCACAGTGTGTGATGGCTAGTCCAGGGAGTAATGCTCAGTGGGCTCCGTATTTACTCAATACTTAACTTTTAGTCCTTTATAGGACAAAGATATTTACCTCGTGTTTTTCCAGCATAAAACTGAGAGGGCAAGCAATGCCAGGGTTCTCGCTATAACAGCCAGTGTCCAGCACCCACTAAACACAATACAAAATGATAGATTTTGGGGCTTATAGTGATGCCCTACAATGAAACCCAAACTAGCTAGGCATTCAACTTTTTTTTCACCTAAGCTAGCATACAATGAACTCCCAAACTAGATAGGCATTCAAATATTTTGACCTACTCTAGCATACATAGCATTGAATCAATAAATAACAAGGGAGTTGAGAAAATCTCACAACTGAGGCTTTCCGATGTCTGAAGATATGTGTAGTATCTCTACAAGCTCAATGGAACCTCCCACAGTCATCAATGTTGGAAGAACTAAGCACTTCAGGCAATTTCTTGCTTACACATCATCTCTCCTTCCAACAGTCCAACAATCACCCAAAATATTCAAAGAAGCTCCACCAACCTCCAAAAACAACATCAATGCACCATTATGAGCATAAATGGAGGTGATGAGTGATTGTTTGCTCACCCCCAAAGCAGAAACCAAACAAAAACTCTCCAAAACCCTAAGAACACCTTCTTCCCCCTTTGGAGCCCTCTTTTTCGATTTTCCACTCTGTTTTTTCGACTTCAAACCACTCTCAATGGATAGAGCATCTGAAAACAGACTCGGAGCAACTTGAACCGTCCGATTTGGATATCAGATGACCAAGATGTGGCTGAAACAAGTTGGGCCAATCACATAATTTCAAACGGAATCTTTGAGCCGCATTTGGTGTATCCGCGAACCACAGAAGCCACGCCACCGCTGACATGGCAGGCGCGGTGTCGAGTTTGCATTGGCCGAAGAGAGGATCTTTAGACAGAGCTGTCGGATTCATCAGTAAAAAGCGGGATTAGCTCAAATCCGTCGGATCAGGCAAATCGCATCAGGCGGCGATCGGCTTTGATTTCGACCATTACATTGAGATTTGAGCCACTAACGTACCGAACACGCACAACACTGGATCAAAGCGCCATCACCATGAAACGTGGCGCACACTTTTATCTTGCAACAAGCCAATGAAAAGAGTCGCGATGGACTCTTGACGTGATCGCTGACACACACTGGATCCCGCCTTTTTGAGGAGCATACGTTCAGAATATATGCTGCGTGGTTCCATTATTGCCGTAGATCTTGCATCTTCTCACTTTTTATCTTCCCAAAATGCCCCTACCTTTATGGGAAATCACCTTCGTAACCAGTTTTAAGAGTGTTAAACTGTGTACAAGGTTTGATTTCTAGAGAGTTTTTCTCTCTCCTGGAAATCAAACAAACATAAGGTGTGCGAGGCTTGCGGGGAGGAAGGCCATGGGCAAGCCCATGCGCACGCGGGCATGCCATGCGAGCCAGCATGCACGGCGGCCATGGCGTGCGGCATGCCTTGTTGCGACTTGCGGCTGGGCATGCTGCTTGCTGCTGCTACTGGCCATGCTTGGCTTGGCCCTGCTGGCCATGGCTGTGGGGCTGGTTGCTGCTGCTGGCCTCGGCTGTGGCATGCGGCATGGCCCTGCTGGCCTTGGCTGTGGTCCTATGGGGCTGGCTGCCATGGTGGCAGGCCACCTCTTGATGGTGGGTCCCACCATCAATTTTCTCTCTCCTCTTTCTCGCTTGATTTCTCTCTCTTCTAAGTATGCCACAACATCATAAACACTGCCACATCGCCTGTATCACTGCCACATCACCTGTATCACTGCCACATCACCTGTGGGGCCCGCAGACACTCTCTCTCATCAAACTTTGCTCATTTTATCAACAATTACAATACGAAGGCCAACAGAGTCTAGTTACAAATAATAGAAAGATAAGAGATGAGAGTATGAGAAGAGAAGATAAGAGGGTGAGTAGATAGAAGATAAATAGGCTCCATGCTAACTAAATCGGTAATGGGCCTGCCTAATCAGGCCCATCCCTTTACACTTCAGTCGTTGGAATTAAGTTGGGGGAATGGTCTTGACTAATTAAGTCCATTCCCTTACAATTATATTTGTTGACAGGGTGAATAGGTTGTAAACCTGCACTGAGCAGATAACTAGAAATAGAGCCTAGTGCAAATCATTCAAAAGGTATTCAGGACAACTATTAGATCAGCTCATATCATCGGGAGTTTTGGCTGCTATTCATTCATATTAGTTGTAGTTATAAACAATGACTAATAGTGACTAATATTCTTGCATCAGTTCGCTCAAAACTAAATATTTTCCTCTTTCTAATTGATTCTCAAGAATGCTGTCTTATGCACTCATTCTAGATGGGAAACATCATTAGCTTGTAGAGCTGATTGATGCAGGAGATATCAGCACTCAGATAGATCTACCAAGATAGAGGGCTGGACCTCGTGTGGTTCATTTCCATTGGAAGTCTTTGCAGAACATTATTTGAAACTTATACATATGGATGAGAGGAATCTTTGAAAAGCCTCAGGTCACCAACTAGCTTAGAAATTGTTATTTCTAGTTCTGAGACAACTTCAATAATCGCATGGTCTTTATTTTATCTTAAGGAAACTAATTGTGAAAAGACATGCAGCTACAAGATCTTAATTACATCTTAAATAGTTGTCCGTTTCTAATCCTGCAAACAAGCATTTTTATAATTTACATGCTGAAGAATGGTTGCTATTTATGAAGCTCTGCTACATTTTCCATATTTATGACAATCTCTAGAATTTATTTAAGGGGAAAAAAAGAGAGGTTTTTATTGGGAATAGTCCCACATTGCTAATGAGATTGGAATCCTGTGATCTTATATATGGAGAGTCCCTCCACCTACTAGTTCGAACTTTTGAGTTGGAAACTTGATATGGTATCAGGGTTCCAGGTTCTCTCTCGCAATAACCCTAAAAAGAAGAGGCCAAGTCACCAAAAGAGAGACTATGATCACCCAAAGAGGGACAATCACCCAAAAGAGGGACTATATGTCACCCAAAGAGAAATCAGTCACCCAAGAAGAGGGACCAATCACCTGAAAAGTATCATGTAATGCCACATATACTACCATATATACATCACCTAACGGTGGGGTTATATGTGAGGGGGAATATTGGGAATAGTCCCACATTGCTAATGAGATTATAATCCTGTGGTCTTATATATGGAGAGTTCCTCCATTTACTAGTTTGAACTTTTAGGTTGGAAACTTGACAGTTTTGTATGATTCTTTGGTTCCAATTCAATGTCATTGACAAATTTGCTGTCCAGGTTGCATCTTACTTCGGTTGGCCTGTCTCCACCACACATTGTATAGTAGGAGCCATGGTTGGGTTTGGTCTAGTCTACGGGGGAGTAGGTGCTGTATTCTGGAGTTCACTGGCCAGGGTAACTTCGTCATGGGTCATCTCCCCTATCATGGGAGCAGCAGTTTCGTTTCTTGTGTACAAATGCATCCGCAGGGTATGCTTTCCATCTGTATGGGACTTAAACTACAATGCTTACATGCCATATATTCAACAAAGAAGATCCTAGCCACTTTGGGAAATAGATAAAACAATGGAAATTCACATGCTAACTCTTACTGTTCTTTCATCTCTTTAGTTTGTCTACAGCGCACCAAACCCAGGGCAGGCTGCTGCTGCAGCCGCTCCTATTGCTGTCTTTGTGGGTGTAAGTGGAATCTCATTTGCGGCTTTTCCCCTCAGCAAGAACCTTTCCATGGCTCTGGTGCAAGCCTTAGCCTTTGGAACGGCAGGTGCATTTCTAGTCAGTAGAATTATCCACAAACAGCTTGGCCATCTCCTTAAGTCTGAATTGTCACAAGCAGAGCAAAAAGAGGAACCTTTCATGAGTAAGAAAATTGGATTCCTCTCTGACATTGCAGGCCCCAAGGGGACTCAGCTAGAAATTGTCTATGGTGTCTTTGGCTACATGCAGGTTCTATCGGCCTGCTTCATGTCGTTTGCTCATGGGGGGAATGATGTATCAAATGCAATTGGCCCATTAGCTGCTGCATTATCAATTCTTCAGGGTGGTGCCAGTGGAGCTGAGATTGTCATTCCAAATGATGTTCTTGCATGGGGAGGATTTGGGATTGTTTCAGGACTGATGATGTGGGGGTACAGGGTGATGGCAACCATTGGGAAGAAAATAACAGAGCTGACACCAACAAGGGGATTCGCGGCTGAGTTTGCAGCAGCTTCTGTAGTTCTCTTTGCATCAAAGATGGGACTCCCCATCTCTGCAACCCACACTCTCGTGGGAGCTGTCATGGGTGTGGGTTTCGCGAGAGGACTTAACAGAGTGCGAGCAGAGACTGTGAGGGAGATTGTGGCTTCTTGGTTCATCACAATTCCAGTTGGTGCATTTTTAGCTATTTTCTACACGTGGATCGTGACCAGGCTCTTATCATATATACTTTGAGGTGTACTTTTGAGAGATTAGAAGAAAGAAAAACTGCTTCCTGTTTTATATCTGATTGCAGAACTAATCTCTTTTAAAGTTGCAAGTTAATGGAAAATGATTGTTTTTTAATCCAAAAATTTCTCCCTGGAAGAGAAATGAAGGACTGGAAATTAAAGTTCTGTCCTTTCATACAAATTGATATGTTCTACGAATGTACTCCTTGCTGTACAGAAGGATCCTAGTAAGTTGCTATTAATATCATTAGTTAAAAATTCAAGTTTCTTTGTCAGATTAAAATGTTTCTCATGTAGAATATTTTTTTTGATTATTTAGTCTACTCTTTAACATCTACTTTGTATTTTTTTTTTTTTTTTTTTTTTTTTTTATGGTGCCTAAAAGGCTGATGCTGGTGTTCTTATAAGCAACTGCAAAGCTAGATGGCTGCCTTAAAGTCTTCTGCACCACCTAGAAGCGCATATAATTGAAGACCATTAAGAAGCTGCATTCTCCAGCATCAGTGATTTCAACAGCCCAGGGCATCATGGTTCATCCTATTGGGTGATTCATATCAGTTTTGACTATGACCAATCCGATACCAATTATTTACTATTTTAAATAACTTTTTTAATGGGATCACGTACCATTCAACCATTGGATGTCAGATCATATCCGATTGGGCCATTTGTATCGGTTTTGGCTACGACCAATCCAAGACTAATTATTTACTATTTTTGATCATTTTTTAATGAGATATCGGTTTAGGCATCGGTTACGAAACGGTATTCAACCATTGGATGTCAGATCAGTTTAGGCATCCGCTGATACCGTTTCCGTAACCGATGCCTTGAACCATGGCCCACGGTGCAACCTTTCTATTCTGATTCCGCCAGCTTTTCATTTTTCTCATGTTCCGGAAATTGAATTGTTATCATTAAAAAGTATTGTCTTACAAATCTGAATTTAAAAACTTGTCTCGAATTTTTGAAATATAACTGACTCACAACAAACCCAGAGCTGATGCTTCTCTACTTCACTCATTTCATTAAATTTACAAATCAATGTTCGAACCAAAATTGAATTATTCTCCTAAAATGTTCCTGAATCTGAATTTTGCTACTACAGTTCTACCAAAGACCCAGTCCCATCGGGAGGCTTCAGAAGGGAAGGATGAAAAATTTGTACTCATTGACAAATATTTGTAACAAAAGGAAATTGCAGTTTTACCTACCTTACCCATTTAATTGCCCAGTTACAAGATTTCTTATCCATAGGTACCCCATAGATTGAAGGTTTCATTTCGACGGTGGTTGAGGATACTCCAATACTTGTCCATAACCTCCCCAGTCGAAGCCCCAGCCTGTGACTTCTAAGGATCAGGTGAAGAAATCAGTTTTTCAAAATCTATTCCATGACTTGATGCACTCTAACATGTCCACTATATTCAGATACCACTTTTTTTTTTTTTCCCCTTTTCTGACTTCCCACTTTACTGGAACCCATAGGAGTCTTTACACTACTAGAGATAGTGTCGGTAGTCAGTAGCGCACCAGACATCTCCCGATCCAGATCGGCTGATTAGGTTAGATCCCTAAAACACCAACCCCCCTCTCTCCAAACAACAAACTTGAATTTATCTGTTTCACATCTTGAGTTCTGACACCAAACTGCAGGGTATACCAACTAAAGTATCACAATTTTCATTTACAAACATTACACAGGTCACTGCTATCAACGGACAACCCAAATAGGTCACCTCAGCATCCCCTCAGTAAATCATCACACAATGGCACGGTATAGGGCTACAGCTATCCCATGCATCATTTGCCATACAAGTTGCAATGCACATATATAGAGCAGCAGAGGCGCCAAGTGACGTGTCTCCTGAAAAAAATCCTAAATGTGCCTGCAGGAACCGCAGGTCATGATGATGAATCTCATCCAAACTAGAAACCTCCATTTCTCCGATGGCACCAGAAGCCAGTCTCCATTGGAAGAATTTTCTCTGCTGGAAGAAATGAAAACATAATTTTCTGTCACATTATGTCCTCTAAAGTAGAATTCCACATCATCTCCTCCTCCGGACTGGTGAGTTGGACCTCGACCTCTTTCCCCTGCAATTAGATAGAATAGTTTCACAACAGAACAAATTTCCAACATATATCCAGCACTCTTGTGCTCTTCACCTGAGGTGTTTACTGTTATGATGCATGTGTATGCCACAAAACTTTTTTAACACAATCTTTAACTACATTGTTTGGCAGCATACCTGGTGGTGTCGAGAGAAGAGTAAGGGGAATGCCTGCGTTGAGAATGCTTGCTATGTGGAGACCGCAAAACTTGTCTAGAAATAAAAAACATCCATCACACTGACATGGTGAGTTAAAAAAACACAACTGATGTCAACCTTCTATAAAATCGGTACTTGTTAAGAACCGACCTGTTCGCATACATTATTCTGCTTCCCATTGAGATAAAGAAGATCTTATTAAAATAAATACAGACAAAAATTCACCAAAAGAGATGAGATGCTGTCAAGCCATCATAAGGACTGCAATCCATTTGCCAGCAGAGTACTCCTTGTGCATAATCCATATTCATAGAGTCATCCTAAGGTTTCAAATCTTTCCCCATTTACCGAATTTCAATCATAATAATGGGGACAATATTAGTTTAGTGATGTTAGTGTCATGTATGAAAAGGTTAAAAAAGGAACCAATGTGCATATTGTTATCATTAAATGAAACAAATTTCTGAACCAAAGTCATCAATGTCAAATTCATAGGGAGCTCAAATTCAAATGGGGGTTTTGACAATATTTGGGTGATTTTAAAGTTGAGCAAGCAGGCTTCACCAAGAGAACCCCCTATCCTGCCAATGGCTAGCTATACAGTACAACCAATCAATGTCACACAAATATCAGTTAAACAGGAAACTTTTACCCAACCTTCAGTAATTAAGAATTATGGTGACTCACCAACAACGGCAAGGTTGATGTCATCAATATCCAGGAAAAGTCATAGTCCATCAATATCAGTAAAAAAATGGTGCTCCATATGTTCCATCCCAATCCATTTGCACAACATATTAACAGGAAATAGCTGAATGACATTAAACTCAGGCACTTTACCTGTATTGTGCATCAATTTCTGATGTTGACATCATCTTAACATGATTCTGAATGACTTTATTGGCTAATCAATCTTTATGAAGAATACAAGACAAATTGTACATACTTTTTTTTTTTTTTTGGGTGTAAAGTACAAATTGTACATACTTGCTTATAAACTCTGTGATGAATCATAAGGGCACATGATTTTGCCACTATACACTTTTTTCTTTTAATCATGAAGTTTTATATTAGTTTTCTACTCTGAAATGTCTTTTTTTTTGCTTAACAAATTAGAAATTCATAAAATAAAATAAAAAAAAGAAAGAAATTCATGATTTTAGAGCCTGAATAAAGGAGCAAAAAATAGAAAGGAAAAAAAAATGTCCCACATGACAAGGATTTAATATTCTGAAGTCAATACTCTGAAAAAGGTTTACATACTCTGAAACAGGTTCCTAAAATTCTAAATGAAAACCTTGTAAGTAAGAACATAAAACATACATTCCTTTACCATTGGTAACAATGATAACTTAATATATCTAACCCAGAGCATGGTATCAACAGGAAGATTAGTGAAATGTTTAAATGAGAACACTAGCAATGAGCATTATATGCAAACAACAGTTAATGAAATATCAAGACAAAATAATAAAAAAAAAATATTGCAAATGAAATTAAAACCTAAGCAACCTCTTCAAAATTTAACCGTACAACAAATCTTACTAATCATAAGAAAGTAGATGCAATGTCATGTCCTCAGATGATACAGATTAATTCAAAGAATCATATAAACAAGAAAAACAAGAGGTGAAAAAGACTCAGATATGACAGGTTTTATTTTCTTTGATTGGTGGACTGTTCTCACCACATGGAAGAACAATGTGCTAATCAATACAGCTTATCTTCTAAGGAACTGTTTAAGACTCGAATGACACCATTACATCCAGATCAGCAGTAATATATATTAGAATCGTTCCATGCAACTTGTACTGTATTTTTTTTATGAAACAAGGACAATAATGTGGGCACCACATTTTGTTGCCCATAGTTGTCTGGTGGCCAGGCAAGCCATGGCAGTTACCAAGTGCCTTGGTACATGCGTGAGGTACTGAGGTCATGAGGGGAAGGTGCCCAATGAGATTGCTATATTTGAAAAAACATGTCCCATTTCATGTGCTGATTCCAGCCCAGCTCTTTCTTTTTCTCCCTTTTCTTCCTTTTTTTTAAACACCCCTCTTTTCCCTCCATTTTTTTTGGAGTAAAATGGTCAGCATGCCTAGACACTTAACATCACCACTCACCAGTCAACTTTGACAGGTATGGATGGGCACCAGCGCCCAGGCATCACCCTGACAACTATGTTGTTGCCACATCACAGCAGTCCATTTGCACAAAATTAGTACAGAGGAACAAGGTAAGTGCATGTAGTTTTATTGGTCCACCACATCAACTAGTGCATTAACATAATATAACCTATGAAATTTAAACAGGCTGCCTCAGCTCAAAATAATTTTTTATACACCTTTTACTGAGGAGAATAAATACCTTTTTCTAGACTGTGTAGGTGATGTTGACAAATTGTGCCTTTTTGTATGCATCTTCCTGCAGCAGACAACTGATAATGAAGAACTGAATAACTAAGAAAAGACAAAAGTGAAGAGAAAAAAAATCTTAGTTTACGAACCTTTGGTCTAATCCATCAGAAACTTCATCACTTGAATCACTATGACGGCTAAATGAAGAGGAACGGCGTCTCTTATGCCTGCTTGAGTCCCTTTCGGTTTTACGTCTTGATCCATCTCCCCGATCATCTCTTGCCCGTTCTCTTTTCCTGTTACTATCTTCTTTACTACTAACTCTTTTAGTTCTCTCAGCTTCCTTTTTGTCATCCAAACTGTTGGCATGAGAACTTTTTCTTGAATCAGATTCCTTTGCTTTTTCATCAGATCTAGCAACTTGATCTTTCACTCTCTCTTGAACGCCACTGCAGTCATCTCCTTTTTCATTTCTTGCATGTCTTCCATCTCGTCTGCAAGGATTGGTGGAATCAGGATGTCTATCAACCGTTTTGGTCTTATTGGTTTCTCCTCCACTGATAAAGTTTTCACTCACAGAATTTCGAGCAAGATGTCCGTCACTTTTGCCGGACAAGTTTCTGGCCTCTCTACCATGAGAGTCATCTGCGACTGACTTCTTAAATTTCGTGGTTCCAGGCAAAAGTTCAGGATTAATAGAATCACTTCCTGCAACACGATCCTTTGACTCAAAAGCATCTGAATTCACCATCTTTTCACCATAAGCATTATTCTTATCATCTTGAACCACCCTGAGAGCAGAAGTTCTATCATTTTCATGGTCCAATACTTTACCCAGCCCATTGCCTATAGCTCCAAATTGGATATTTCTTTTTTGGTCACTGTCCATATTAATTCGACCTCCAGTGGGCCCTTCATTTTTTAAATTGACATTCTCAACTGAGCTAGGCACAACTTCCGCAAGCTTACCATCAGTTGATTGCCAATGTTCAGCATCCGTTTGCTTTGAAGCTGGCATATTGAAGCTTTGGATTTCATCATCATCAGAGGCATAACTGCCAAGACCCAAAACATCCCCGGGAGAGCTGGCACTAGATTTTCCACTAACATCAACAGCATCAGCTTCCTTGGCCTTCACTGGAATTAGAACCTTAGCAGAAACCTTGGGAGTTGGAACTGCTGGAGAAGATAGTGACACCTTATGATTCGGTGGGGAATAGTCATGATCAACTGGAGTAACAGAGATTAATCTCATGTAAAGTTCTTCCCAAAAACCATAATGAAACTAGAAAACGTCAACTTCTGAAGTGAATAGAATAACTGAGAGAATACTATATGTACCTTTAACTGAAAGATCATCTTCACTGAGAACTTCTGTAGCAATTTCATCGAAAAGCTCATCAGTAACCTGCTCAAAACTCAGAACTCAGCATCACAGAAGATACAGTAGTATAAGGTACCCATCTAATCTTAAGTTATTACAACCTTCAAAAGAACTTCAGTCAAAACACGCTTTATTTCCTGGTTGATTGCAGTTGTTCTTGCCACTTCCAATTCATCCTGTATAGGGAGCAAATAACAAGTGACCTTGATCATATATATGTCTGCAGTTATCCTTCAGAATGCTATGTGAGACATAAAGTGATGACATAGGAAGCCAAAAAGGGAAACTCCCCATTCATTTAAGAGCATCATAAAGAATGTAAGCGAAAAATATGACGACATAGGAAGGTGAAATAACCTCTTCATCATCTTCATCTTCAGTTGATCTTGAAGAATCGACACTTTTGTCGTCTACCTGATAACCTTTCTTGAAAGATTTGTCAAGACCTTCATCACCAACAGGTAGAAAATGATCCTCTTCCAGATGCTCTTGAACTGAAGTAGAGATAACAGCCTTCTTTTTTATTATTTCCTCTCTAAGCCAATTGGGTACTGAAGCCTGAAATTTTACATAATCCAAAAGTTAACTATTATTGTCACAAGGGTTTATTATTTTTCCAAACGTCACAAAGTATCAATTCTGCCACGTGTACAGTTGATGTGTCCATTCCGACTGTTGGATAGCAAGAACATAGTTTAGATTAGCAATGTGTCCAATTTCAGATTTTAATTCAATCAAATACACTCTTTGTATTGGCATGCACCTTACGTATGTTCATGCATGTGTACCCGTACTCTAGACATTATCATTCACTCTCCAAGCTTGGAGCTGGAAATGACGGTTTAGATTGAAAACACCTTAAAAATGGATGGCTCAGATTTATCTTGTGATTTTTGGAAATGTCATAGTCCATTGTTACATGGATAACTACCATAATAATAATAGTAAGTATTTGATATGCAACAAATAATTATTATGTCAATCTTGAACTGCATAAGAGATTTGACCTTTTTCGGGCGCTCAGAAACATTGAGAACCCCATATGCATCTCCAGGGAAAGCTGTTGTTGGATGAACTGCAGCTCCTGCACCAAGGCCAAAGGGAGCACCCACAGTAGAAATACGAGGCTGAAAACTAGGTCCAGGAATCCTCCCAAAAACTGGAGCAGTATGACCGGAAACGGGTGGAACAAAAGATGGATCAAACTGTACATGAAGCAGGTATCAGCATTTTGAAACTTAGGCTCCAGATATTCAGGAACAGCACACATGCAAGAACAAATACCTGTGATCCCTGTGGTACTGGTGGCGCAGGAGGATATGCCACTCCTGTAGCAACTGGAGGGGTCCAAGCATGCACAGCTGCAATATGGTCTACACCGCCCACATGTCCTGCTGAATCAGGATGCGCATAACCAGTTTGGAGATGTGGATCATTCTCACGAGTAAACCTCGGTGCAAAATCCAGAGGCTGATCACTTGGATCTGCTGTAGCATCAGTAATTTGATTATCATATGTAAAACGAGGCAGTTCTGCAGAAGATGATCTACCAATAGCACGCAACATCGGCTGCATATGGTGCTGTCCATCCTGAACAGTTGATTTGGGCAAAGGTGCTTGCTGGTGCGACTGATCAATTTGTTCCACAGCCTCCTCTTTACCTGCTGTCAGAAATACAAAGTAAAAGCCAAAGATTCAAAACAGGAAGCTAAAATCAACCACCAAATAGCCGCTCTTGCAACTTAAAATCCACAAGCTTGCATCAACCACCAGATTTGAATCCGTACAACATTTTGAAACCCCACCCGGAAAAAAAATTCCATACCACATTCCTTTCTTATAAACAGATTTTATTCAATCAAAAGAATGGGCCTGCAAGCAGAGATGCGACATGAACCCTTGTATCCACAAGGGAACAGGAAAAATAAAACAAAGGAACAAGAACTACTCTGAATAATCCATACGCTGCCGTTAGCCAATTAATAGCTCGAGACTTGATGCAAAGATCTAAGTCTCCATAAAAACAAGATATTCCTATTGATAGCAGGGACTCACGTAGACAATGAAATCACACACAGATAACATTCATCTGCAATAATTTCTTATGAAATAAATAATCAAGAACAATGTCAGTTTAATGTCAAAATATTATCGGCAACTAATCAAGGACAGTCCATTTAATGAACTTCCGTATTTCTTACAAGGTATTCAATTGACATATTAGAAAAATGCTGACACTTTGATTTAGGAAAGGTAAAAGCAAGGGTGGATTTGTACTCTAACTAATGTTTCAACTCTTTGTATGCCATTCAACTTGGTCTCCATGTCCCATGAACACTGCTTAAATGGTTACTTTTTTGAAGGGCAGACTTGCATGATCTGAATTGAGTCACAAAAACATCTGATAACATACAAAACAAACTGGAAAACTCTCTTACTTTCCAAAGTCCTTGTCCTAATTCAGTGTCAGACACATGCTAGAGACCCTATAAATATTTACGCAAGAAAAGGTAAATTAACCAAGTTATGCAATACCTGAACCAGGCATCACAAAAAATCAACTCAAAGTATGCATTGATAGAGGGAAGTAGAATACTTAGAATGCCAATGCTTTTCTCAGACGGAGATTAACGAGAGAACTTTTGTCGCCAAAGACAAGATGGGTAGGAAAACCATAACATCTAATACTTGGACAGCGAGGCTCTGAACGAGGAGCTTTCACTTTTAGTACCCAGAGAAAGAAGCTGCTATATACCAGGATTACATTGGCTAAAGAACCATGAACCACTGAAGTATAATCATTGACTTGTAAGAACAATACAGCAGTGTTGAATCTATAGTCTAATTGCAATAGGTGTGACACTATTGAATGGCATGAAGCTGAATCTTCACAAAGGCCCAACAAACCTTCGAATCAAAACCAGGGATATTTTTTAATGGATTGGTTTGCAAATTTGGCAGAATGTACAGAGTTAATTAGCATAACCAATTTTGGTAGTAGCATGTCTTAAGCACAAGCTTCACAAGCAAATTCAAAATGCTAGTGAAGCATTACCTTGTACAGAAGAATAACTAGAAGGTACCTCCTGCGGATAAATGGTTGAACTTGTTGGAGCACTCCCTTGATGACCAAATACAGGATCTGAATCTGCAACCATAGGTCCATCTCTTGCACCATATGAGATATGCCCATCCGAAACATAAGAAGAAGGTTGTCCGGAGCTGAAAGATGTAGAATCCTGCAGATGATTTACTGGAGGCCTATGAAGATTTGTGCCAGAAACAGGGAACTGTTGTTGATAGCTCCATGCAGGACGTGATGACTGTTGACTTTCTGTATAATGGGGATCAACAGCTTGTTGATATTGATCATGGTAAGCATCACTGTGCTCTTCCAGTCTTCCTGGTGGAGGAAATTGTGACTGCGGATACTGATTCTCCATGGTAGCTTTGGCAGCTGCCCATTCTCTTGCCCTGGCAGCCCAATCTTCCTCATTGTTATTAGGAATGTTTCTGTCTGTTGTCAAAAAACCATGAAAAAACAAGCCCAAATATAACAAAACAAAAGGGAAGAAATTGTACTACCTTATTAGAACAGGTGCAAGGAACAAATAACTTACATCACAATTCCTAGTGAAAACACATGTAGCTGTAGCTTACATAACTATCTCCTCTTTGCAGCATATCATTCCGTCATGGAATGAATTTGTTTACCTACTCTGCTACACATACTTTATTCAAATTCCTAAAGTAAATAAATTTTGAGCCCACAAGTAGTCATATCTCCTTCTCTTTATTATGTTTGGATGATATACGCTAGATACTAGATAGCCTTCAGCCATTGTGTACGATATACTAATTATTCGATATCTTATATCTGTCACTAAAAATTAGCCATTTATAACATACAAGATCATGTACAGACTTTCATCCTTATATCTATATATCCAATGTTACTGTACAAAGGGGCCCGAAAAAATTAGTGTTCCTTCATTTTCTATTAGACGGGGATTGACATGGAGAGTGAACAATTAATCATGATTAAAGAGGATAACTGCCTTCCTCAAAGTCTCTACTCATGAGCTAAGGAAGTCTAATGGTGATTGGATTGAATCTCAGAAACTAAACATTCTAGTAGCCCCATCTCATAGCACTTGGGGATTGCAAGTTTGATTGAGGATTGGAGAGGAGAGGTGGAAGAAAAGGCTCAAGATGACGACTTCTGTTTTCCGCCAGACAAAACTCTTGATCTCTAGTCTAGTACTTTGCTCAGTAGGCAGCTAGGGTAAATCTTAGAGGAAGGGTGGTTTCACACCCGTTGCATAAATGCAGATAGGGCACTCATCAACAAGAAGCTAGATAAGCAAAGGGAAGAGAGGAGGAGCTTCAAATCAACTCAGAAAAGGGCCTGTCAGTTCACAAAGAAAAGGTTCTCCACGGATGCAGCAAGACCAGATCCGCCCGTTTTGCCATAAGTACCTCCATATTACGCAGTAGTTGTTCATATCAACACATCTATCTGATACTTAAATCCAAAGACCATCATTCTGCATAACCTAGCGGAAATCAAATTTGTTGCTTTTGCTCTTCATCCCTCCAGATACCAAGGTCTGACGGTCTCCAAGGGTTATCTTTTCAAACTTTTGAGGTTGATGTGAGACATAGGGTCATTAATATCATCCATCAAGCTTCCCAAAATAGAAAACTCAGCTAAATTAAAGCATTAAATTTTTGTTCCAAATACTAATTCTCCACTAACGTTACAGGTCAGAATAATAAGTGTGTGTGTGTGTGTGTGTGTGTGTGTGTGTGTGTGTGTGTCCTTCACGTTAAAGTTTTGATACTAGGTTGGCCTCCCCAACTCAGACTAGCTTTAGATCAGGTATGTAGCCTTCAAATGATTATATGATTGTTCAAGAGTAGCCACATTCCTTTAGATGAAAGAAAGACTTGAAAGGGAGTCTGGCTACCAAAGTAGAACTTGAAAAGGCTTATGACAAGTTGGAAAAGTGCATTCTCTATATCAAACTTTGAAAGTATTTTGTTTTACTGACAAAATAATGAAATAGTTTATCTCATAGTGTAATGCACTTTATCTGTTTCATATTCTATCTTAATGGGCTTAAATGTTTAATAAATGGGAAACCTTAAAAAATTTATTTCCAGCTCAAGTCGTGAGAGAAAAGGACCCAATGCTCCCTAACGTACTTTACTTCTAGAAAGCCTGACTCACTGTATCAATAATCATACAGATTAAAAATGGCAGTTGGTTAAGGGAGGGTTACATTGTCCATCTTCCAGTTACCTAATTCCAACACAGTGCATTAGATAAAATGGGCAACCCTCAAAAAGTTCTATCCCAACTCAAGGCATTAGACAAAAGGACCCTACGATGCAGCTCAAGCTAAAGGAAGAAGATGGAAAAGCCATCAGGGCTACCATGTCTGATGGCTACCATGTCATAGATTCATGGTCTTAGTAGGGTTTCAGTCCAATCCAAGTCGTCGGGCTTTTAGGTGTCAGTTTCATGTGGTTACAGCTCAGTCCTAGAGTCAATAAGAATATCAGTTTTGTGTGTGTCTGTGTTATACTGATTTTTGGTTCCCAGTATTAGTAGGAGTGAACAATAAGGTATGATGTCAGGTCTGGGTTTTTGCATTTTTGTTTTAGAGCACAAATAAAGCCCCCCCCCAAAACAAAAAAAAAGGCCCCACCAAGGAAAAATCATGCAATAAAATTTCCAGTTTTCTGGAAACTGCAGTTGCTGTCAAGCATGGCAGAGTTTTTCCATTTTCATTCAAATAAAGCTATACTCCCTACTGCGTAGGAGGAAACACGGTGTGGTTGTAGGGCATTTCCGTGGTATTATAGGGACATATAAAAACTTGAAAATCAAATACGCCATAAATAATGAAGTTGTACGCAGTTAGGTAATCCTCATGTGCAGTAAGGGAGTATAGTTTTATTAGAATGAAAATGGAAAAACTTCAAATGACTCGGCAATTAGAAGGAAACATGGTATGATTGTCGGGCATTTATTTGGTATTATAGGCACCCATCAAAACTTGAAAATCAAATATATCATAAATTATGAAGTTGTACTCCCTAGCTACACATGAGGATTACTTGACTGCGTACAACTTCATAATTTATGGTATATTTGATTTTAAAATTTTGATAGGTAGCTATAATGCCACATTAATGCCTTACTGCCATACAATATCTCCTTCTAATTGTCAAGTTTGTCGGAATTATACAGTTTTCTTCCAAATAAAGCTGTACTCCCTAACAGCATGTCAGAATTACCTAATTGTTTACTAGGATTACTTAACTGTGTATCTATCCTATTTTATGATATATTTGGCCTCCTCCCGATTAGCTGAACCAATGTGTTTGTACCTAAGGAGGAGGGGGGATCAGAGCCATACCTAGAGCCAATAAGAATATCAGTTAACTCTCTTCATGAATCATGGCCCAAATTGTGTTGTTAAATAATGTAGTTCGGGGAAGTCTTTCCTCTATGGTTTTTGGTTTTTTTGGTTTTTCTAGCACGTTCTAAAAATTTGCTACAAATCTTTCAAGTCTCAAAAACCGCCGGAGAGTCTAAATGACCCTCTGCCCTCGAAGGATGGTCTTTAGTCCAGCATATAGTACCTCACAAAGATTAATTGAGCACTTATTGACGAATGTCTCTTATTAACGTATCGGTCTACAAGCCGATGAGGATCCTTTCAAGGAGGGAATTCTTCTAAGAATATTAAGGCAACAGATGTGATGGATCATTTACGGTGTCAAGGCTCTGGTGCTGGTTCACAATCTTTCAGTTGGCTTGAAGTATGCTTTCTTTCACTTGGTAAACCAATCCATATACCCATGTTAGTATCTTTGCTCATTTAAGTAACTTGAGGATCTTTCTCACTTGCCTCCATTGTCTTTTAAAGCCTTTACCAAGCAACACGGATGAGAAGAAATCCCTACCTTTGGACTTGACTATTTTTGCCTATGTGCCGAAAAGATTCTTGGGATCTAGTCATACTATTCCATTATCATTATATTTTTGGTAAATTACACCATAGGTACCCAACGTTTAGTGAAATCATACCAGAGGTACCTCATGTTTCAAAAATTGTATCTGAGGTACCTTATATTTCATAAATACTACATTTGAGGTACCTCACGTACGATAATATTATGCTTGAGATACCTATGAGTGTTCAGGGCGTCTCATTACGCAAATGATGGATGGTTGTTACATACTTGTTGGGAATTGCCGGAGGTATGCTTGATGTTTTTCGATGTGGTGCTCGACGTTGATGATGACATCAATGGGGTTGAGTGGGGCAGGATGTCACGTCCTTAATGAATGAACCTCTTGTGTTCCTCCCTTAGTGCACATGGTGCCCACTCAATGGGTCGCTATGCTCGCCAGTTGTCCCTGAAGAGGTTGAAGTCATGCACACACAAGGGCCGTTGTCTGGTGGTGGCTTGTGACATGGTTGACACGCATGTGTGGAACTAGATGGCCTAGATAGTTGACCTTGGTTCTTGCGGAAGCATGCATGTGTGTGGCTGTGTGCTAGGCGTGCAGCTCGTGTGTTGCAAGTGTGTGGGGCTTGTGTGCTTAGTGTGTGCCATCATGGGCAAGGGTGGTGGACATGATGGTTCTAGGTATAGACATGCTATCAGATCTGCAGCTGGGGCTTCTTGCGCTAGACGGAATGTCACTCGGACAGACAAGAGATGAATGTGGTACAGCTCTGCTCCTTCGTCAAAGCCGGGGAATTGAATCATCTTGTTCAAGATGCACTTTATACCCTTCAATGCTATAATAGCTTCAATTGGGGCCAGTGCTGATCCAACAACCCATGGAATAAAAAGAGATTACGGCAGGTCTGGTGCCCACCTCCATGGAGCAGTGAAACCGATAACTGATACTCAATCCCTGAGGCTCATTCTCCGAACACACGGCAACTACCCTACTATTTATAGGCCGTGACTTTCCCTTCCAGCAGATGTATCCCGGTCAGCCATCCGGCTAATACCCAAGTAAATGAGTGCAAGCACGGTTTGTACCAGGTTTTGTTGCAACTAAAGTATATGAAACTATGGGAATCTCCTTAGCTTCCACTATTTGCTTCTGAAATCACTGTTTCCACTAACAAATCATAATCCAGGGGTTCTAGGTTCTTCGACAAGATAAACTTTTAGGTAAACTGATACAACTACAACCTTCGCTGGCGACAACAGCTTTATTTCACAGCACTACATAGAAATTGCCATAGATTGAGATTCGTTCATAATGGAAGAAGACCCGATTCCGGTATTTTCAGCTCACCGAATAACACTACTCGAGCTTTTAGACGGAAGGGTGGTATACGATCAGCTCTGGACACAAACCATGAAAAAGTACACCATGGTTGCTCACTGATCTGATCATACGGTGAAATCCAATCCCTTCGAGTTAGGACAAGTTGCTATAATTCTGAATTATCATCCCATGTTTCCTTCTAACTGCCAAGTCTGTTAAGAGTTTTTCCATTAATTTTCTAATAAAACTATACTCCTTAATTGTGTATGAGGATTACCAAACTGAGTACAACTTCATTATTCATGAAATATTTAATTTTCAAGTTTCCATAGGCCCCTATAATACCAAGTAAAAGCCCTACAATCATATTGTGTTTAATTCTAAGTTCTAATTGTCAAGTATGTCAATTTTTCAATTTTCATTACAAGAAAGCTATACTCCCTAACTGCATATTACGGTATTAGGATTACGTAACTATGTACTAGGATTTAAGTGTAAATATTATAATGTTTTATGATATATTTGGTCTTCTAGTTATGATAAGTTGCTATAATTCTGAATTATCATCCAATGTTTATTTCTAATTGCTAAGTAATGTCGGAGTTTTTCCATTTATTTGACCTTCTAGTTAGGATAAGTTGCTATAATTCTGAATTATCATCCCACGTTTCCTTCTAATTGCCAAATTTGTCGGAGTTTTTCCATTTTCATTCTAATAAATCCAAACTTCCTAATTTCATATTAGGATTATGCAACTATGTACTAGGATTACTTAAGTGTAAATTGTATCATATTTTATGATATATTTGGTCTTTTAGTTATGATAAATTGCTATAATTCTGAATTATCATCGAATGTTTCCTTTTAATTGCGAGTCTATAGGAGTTCATCCATTTCCATTCTAATAAAATTATACTCCCTAGCTACATATGAGGATTACCTAACTACATACAACTTCATAATTTATGATATATTTTATCTTCAACTTTTGATAGATCCCTATAATACCACATAATTGCCCAACTGCCATACAATATTTCCTTGTAATCGTCATATTTGTCAGAATTATCCCATTTTCTTCCAAATAAATTTATACTCCCTAACTGTGTACTAGAATTACCTAATTATGTAGTAGAATTACTTAACTATATATTGTGTCATATTTTATGATATATTTGGCTTTTAATAAGGATGAGTTGCTATAATTCTGAATTATCATCCCATGTTTCCTTCTAATTGCCAAGTCTGTCCGAGTTTTTCTATTTTCATTCTAATAAAACCATACTCCCTAACTGCGTATCAGGATTACCTAATTGTATGCCTAACTGCATACAACTTCATAATTTATAATATATTTGATTTTCAAGTTTAGATATGTCCCTATCATAAAAAGCAAAAGTTCTAATATCATCAAATTTCCTTCTAATTGTCAAGTATGTCGGAATTATCCCTTTTTCATCCAAATATAACTATACTCCCTAACTGCGTACAACTTCATAATTTATGATATATTTGATTTTCCCTCCACCTAGTTGGCAAATGGGACTTGTCCCTATTCTATTTCAATTTTTCATCTTTTTATTTTTTATTCAGTTCAGTTCCTCATCAATTCAGGTCAGTTTCAAACCCTTCTGGTAGCTAGCGGCATCCTGTTTCTAGTTAGTTTTCAGATTTCTTATTCTGTTTATAAATGATAATTTATTGATCCAGATTGAGCCTGAATTTGATCTCTGAATTTCTGAAACAAATCCCCCTTAATTTTGACCATTAGATTTAGCTTTTCTGTTACATAATATCAGATTTTATCTCCCTGTCCTGTCTTTGCATATTTCCCATTTATATTAGTTTAAATTGTTGATTTTCTATTTTCATCTCTTAGAGCTGGATAATAATCAAACTTGATCTGAGTTTGGTATTGATCAGATAACTAATCCACACGTTTATTAATCTTCTCTGTCACCCATATTCCGCCTATTTTTGGTTTTGTTTTATTTTTCTCATTTCAGTTAATTTTTTTTCCTTATAAATCTGTTCTGTTATTCTACAGTTATCTTATTTCCGGCCTTCAATTCATATTATTATTTTCCATGTTCTTATTTTGTTGTTCCTGGAGTTCCCCTTGGCGGAACCTAGACTCCAAAGCCTTAGAAGAAAAAAAAAGGTGTCCCAGTGCACGGGGCTCCCGCTATTGCAGGGTCTAGGGAGGGGCAGAATGTACGCAGCCTTACCCCCGTAATGCAATGCCGGAGAGGCTGTTTCCATGTTTTGAACCTATGACCACCAGATTGCAATATGACAACCTTACCATCACACCAAGGCTTGTCCTCCTTCCTAGACTCCTAAGCCTATTCTAAGATTTTGCATCATCCAATGTTTCCTTTTTATTTATTTACGTACTTATTTATTTGATCTAAGTAGAAATCCTGGCTCAGTGGACCAATGATCAATACAAACAGAAAAGATGGAATCAGCTAAGGCTTCCAATGGGGTTTCTTTCAGTCAACTGTTATTGACAGACAGCTATTAGCTAAGGCCAACAGGAAGGTGGCTTTTCAGCTTCACAGGGAGCTCAAGTGAGACACTAACATTGTTGTGGAATTTGCAGTGTTACAGAAACTGCTCCTTCAATGGCAACATGGTTACCGAAAAGGAAATCATCAGACTGGGACTCATGGTACTACTGGAGCATTTACAATCAGCAAGGGGAACTTAATATACTCGGATCACCGTGCAGCATTCATTCGTTCTAATACCAAAAATCTAAGTTCCCACAAATGAGAGATTGTCTTCAAGCACACCTATAGAGATAGAAATTGGATAGCTGAAGATTTAACAAACTTTGGATTTAACCCTCAAGTAGTGTTTAAGGAGCCATATTTTGGCCTCCTACTCTCTCAGCTCTATATCTCAATTATGCATCTGGTTTTTAGCCAAGAGATTATGTGCATAGTAAGTTCATAATAAATGAACTCTATTCCACAAGGAGGTCAAAAAAGAAGAAGAAAACAAATCCATCAAAGAATAAAAGCTCCCCTTAGTCCTAGTTTGACCCATAATTTGATGACCAACTAAATTTTCTATGTTCCTTGTCCTTTGTTCACTTGATTCAGTTTGGTCGCTTGGGTTGAAGGACAATAGGGTAGGTTTTAGCCATGTGGCTTGCATATCCTTACAAGTTTAAGCCAAAATACAAGCAAAGCGGGGGAGAGCAGCCAGTCGCATGATACAGAAAAATCAACAGATTCTTTGTTCAGTATTCATCATACTTAATAATAATATGATTCGTGATGTAAGATCAACAACGAAGGTTATGGTACAGATGGTACTGAATAGAGTTGCTAAGAGAAGCCTCTTAAGGAGGAGAATGAAACAGTAGCACAACCTCATCACAAGGTTGACATTGTCAATAGATATATTATATGTCATTTCTTCTCTGTACTAGCTGTATACCAATGGGCAGCTCACCACTATTTTTTAGTAAGCTATTGTCATTAGGCTCACTCAAACAAGAGAAAAAAGAAAAGACAAATGATAGAGGATCTCAACTAAATACATAATGAAGGATGGTTTCCTTTAAAGTGAAAGATACAGATTCATTACATCAAGAACAAGAAAGCAGGCTACAATGAGTTAACCAATGAAAAAATTGAAACATCTAATTCAATCCCCAGTTTCATGAGTTACCAACTATCCCTGCATAAAAACTATATTCTTAATAACAAGACATGTTCAAACTTGGTATTGATTTGAAGCAAGGGATACTCAAGCAAAGTCAACAAGTAAATAAGGCAATAATATTAAAAGGAAAAGCAATAACTGACCTGAATATTCCCAACCTTGGTGGTGAGTCCAATTTGAATTTCCCCATGTCTACAAGCATTTATGATTAAAAGAAAATAAGTGCATGAAACAAGTAATGGGAAATTGAATTTTTATCACATACGAAATTTATCACGCACCATCAACCAAGACCAGGCCCTGTACTGTGACAACTAAAAGCAAAATTGAGGGTAGTCTCCCAGAAGAAGTTAAGAATAAGACGACATAAATGAAAAGTTATTTGTCCCCCCCCCCCCAAAAAAAAAAAAAAAAAAAACCCATTCTCCCAAAAAAAATCCCTTGTTTTTTAGATTTGAGGAGGAAAGAAGAAATTATATCCATCAGAATCACATTAGATTGATCAGCATCGACGCCTTAATTAATCAAACATAAACAAGCAAGGAACATTTTATTAAAGTACCACGAAAGGCGCTTGACCTAGCTCAAAGGGTACAGGCGTAATCGCATCATCTTTAGGAATTTAAACAGAAGCCACTTCCTCTAGCAAACTTAATAGCAAGAACCAAAGCGTGTGGTAACAGAATTTTCAAAACACCTAATCAGACTCGAGTAACAGTTAAAACAGAAACCCTAACGAATAAAAGTGGGGAAGGGGGAGGAGCTGACAAGTTAAAATTGTCCACGAGGAGAGTGTGAGCTCATTACCTGGTTGGACGGAGGGTAAGGTTGAGGAATCTGAAGACAATTAGGATTGGGATGGGGATGTTGAAGTGGAGGAGGCAGGTGGCGTACAGAAGGTGGGGGAGGGTACTGGTTGTTGCTATGGGGATGCGCAGCATAACTCGGTGGAGCGCTGGGGTTGGGTTGTGCAGAATAAGCAGGAGCAGGAATGTGGTGATGGTCGGAATAATTGACCCATTGCATCTGTTGGGGGGGAGGAGGAGGGGGAAGATGCGACGTGTGGTACTGAAACTGCGAAGAATACCAGGTCCCCTGAGACGGTGATGGCCTCAGTTGAGGATCGGCCATTGGAGGTTGTTGTTGGGGTTGTGGTGCTCCCATGAGCCTGTGATGCTGTTGAAGGGCGTCCATCTTAATTCGTGGATGATCTCTCTTCTCCGGCAGGCAACTTCCTGTGTTACTTCGATTCCCAGATGATGGCAACGAATTTGGGGGCGGTGACGGTGTTCGTTGGGTGGAAAAATTTAGGAGATAACCACCACAAGAGGGGGAGAAAAATAACAAAGAAACAGACCGATGGTACGAAGCGCTTCATTGATATCAGTGAGTCGACGAGTCCTGAACACGTTGAGTCTAGCTTGTTATAGTATACAAATGTTATGCGAGTTAGTTCGGACATTGTCCTGTTCATTCGGGTGTCTCACCCTTGGAATTGACCGATTTCGGTCGCACGCTCTTCTAGTCCTCTCAATTCTACCTGGTTGGGTCGCCCCGTTCAGGTGCTGTTATAGTCGAAAAACGATCCATCTTATGGATGTAAGTCGGACCTGCTTATAGAGAAATAAAGCAAGAGTGGTCGGATTTTTGGATCTTTGGGTCATTCCGATGCCAAAATCGGTTCTAAGTAGAAGCAGATATGGAACTTGGTAAAAGAATACGGGTTATGAGTATGAGTGAGGCTGTAGAGAGAAAGTTAAAGTGCAAAAATTAGATCTATTTACTTTTGAGATTTGGTTTTTTTTTAGAGTATGGCATCGGATGGTATAAAGTCAAATTTGCCCCACAGTGGATTCACTTGACAGTTGGTTACGTCGAATGTGCTATCTGTTATGTCTGCGCAAGGTTATCAGTCTGAGGGTTTCCCTTGATGTGTCGACTGTTATCGTTGTTTCAGACAAATCCCGTATCCGAGGTCCGTGATGTTGATGGGGCCTGCAAGACAAAGACAAGAGACAAGGGAGGGGCGGGTCCTATGGCTCCGGGTCCACTCCGATGCCGAAGTTAGGAATCTGTGAAGGGTCAATGGGCTCAGGATCCGAGCCCACCTTTTATGTGGTGGGGCAATAGAAAAATCCCGAGTCCGAAGTGTCAGAGCGAGAATCCCAAGAATGAGTAATTAATGTTTGCGTACCTGAATTCTCGGGATTTGATCTATTTTATAGTGAATAGTGTTTTTTTTCTATAAATACCGTTTTTGCCCTTTGTAGCTTTCGATCCCTGAAATGTTTTTGGCATAGCTTGGAAATGACGCTTTTTACCCTTAACTCATATGATTGGTTTTATGGGGATGCTTTCTTATATCCACGCGAGAATATCTATGCGTTTGTACCTTTGAGTCCTAGGTGTCGCGATTTTATTGGTGACGTGGTACGTGGCAAATTTCCCCAACAATTGTTTAAGGTGATGCATGATTAGTCATGCAGACTAAGTATGAATAAGGCCAGAGGGATGACAAGGCCAAATAACGTTTCAAGATCTAAGTGGAGTTTAGATGCTGACTAGGTTGAGTATTACGAATGTCTGTGACATATAGAGCGGATGTTGACTAGATAGAGCTTTGCAATGATCCGTTATATAAGGAACTCAGATGCTGACAAGGCTGAATTTTGTCACTGACATGTGTTCTACCATGCATCAGTTACGTGGTATCAAGGTTAACTATGTCATTCCAGGTTGGTACCCAAGAAGGTAGATTGATTGCCGAAAAAAAATAAAAAGTGGCTAGCAAAAAGTAGAGATAACATATGATACAACAGTGATCCTTGGCCAATCAGATTGACCTGAAAAATCACATTGGGATCAATTGGACTTGGTCGGAGATTTGGAATAGGTTGGACTTGCCCGAACTCAGGATAACTAGGCCAGACCAAGTATACGTAGAATCAGGGTTAATTGAAATCGTTATTTGCGTCAGTGTTAAACCCTAGTCTAAATCAATTGTAAATATAATTTAACCTCAACACCGATCGTCCATTTAGATAAGTTTGTCTATACGATATTGGTTGGAGCCAATGGTCCATTGACACTAATTTTCTTTCATGCACATTCATTGGCCATCACAAAAACCACAATATACCAAGGGTGTATTTATTATTTGAGGGAGAGAAGGTAGAGGGTTTCGTGCAATCAACAGGCGCCAAACACTAGCATCAATGACCCTTTGATACCATATCAGTGTCAATAAGAATATCTCATTCGATAATCAATCCAATCTAGCTTTGAAAATTTTGCACATTTGTTGGTCAGTTGGTCCTTGTCAAAGCCAAACATCCGAGAGACCTAACCAAATGACTTGAACGCAAACTAAGAAACCAAATCGAGAGAGAGAAAAAAAAAAAAAAACTATTGCAAGCATTTGAAACAGTGAGACAGTGAAAGTTAAGAAGTTCAAAACATTCAGCTTAACCTTAACTGGATCCGTCCATTAAAAAAAAAATGTCCCTTAATATATCTCCCTCACTCCCTCTCGACATATCATTGTTTCAATGGCTGAGTCCTAAATTGCAAGACCAAGCAGGGTGGTCAAACGTGACATTGAACTAATTGTATTTAGATGCAATTGGGTTTCTCCTTATACTATTTTGGAATCTACCACACCACAGTTTCTTAGGTTACAAACATGTGACAAATAGAATTAAAACGTTTAAATTCTGTCACTTCCAGAGATTTATTTTACAATGATTCCAAACATTATAATCTGATTAGTCACATATTTTTAAAATCCAAAAGCCAGAGTTATTATAATCAGCCCATAAACTTTCCTAATTAATCTCCAACAACCAACCAAACAGAATCCACAGGTGTGGCTAGCACATTAAGGCTGCCTTTGATAACTCTTTCAGAGAACAGTTCTTCTGTTATTCCGTTTTGATAGAACAGAAAAAACTGTTCAAAACAACCAAGAACATCAAAAAATTGTTTGGTAAATCTGGTCTGTTCTTCTGTTCTCAAAGAACGAACCGGATGAAAAGAAAATCCAAGAACGAAAATTGCAGAACATGGTAAACCATGTTTTTACGTCATGAACAGATTTAAAAAGAACAAACATCTAAAGTTGTGCCCGATAAAACTTGAAGCCAGGCATTTTCCTTGTTCACCAAAAATCTACTAGCTTGGCGTTCATCTTCACTGTGAGTGCTCAATCGTCACCGCAATTGCTTGGTTCCTTCGCCATCCCATCACTACAATCAGTTGTTCCTCCGCCATCTCCTCCATCCAAGAAGTTGGTTCAGAAGAGAAGATCAAACAGCATGAAATGGATTGGAAAGCAGACGAAGATTTCAGAAGTTCATGGGAAACCCTTCCATTGAAGCAGCAATAAAACTCGAGAAGAAGAGAACCATTCGAAAGCTCAGGGAGCTCGACATTATTTAACAGAGTAGCCCGTGACAACTTGTCCAAAGAGAGGGAAAGGTTGCAGAGAGCTGAGGAAACTTTCAAGGCGCTCGATCTCAACAAGGTCAGTTTATTCGTCTTGGTGGCTAAAAACACAAATTTTAAATGCCTTTCTCCATCTATCATATTTTCATGTTAAGGGGATTCAGCTCCCTTTAAATATTGATCAACTTAGCTGTTGGATTTGGCAGCTGAAGAGATGCTTTGGATCTGATAAATTTTTTGCTACCAATGTTCAAAGGTTTGGGGATGGAGGGATCTTTATTAGAAACTTGAGGAAACCTATTGACGAAGTGATGCCCAAATTGGAGAAAAAGATCTTCAAAGCGGCTGCTCAAGTAGTCATTCTATGGTTCTGGGAGGAAAAAGCAAATGACATTACAAAGCAAGTACGACTACAAATTATGAGAGATGATCAGAAAAGGTATACATTTCTGCTATTTTAAATTGACATCGTTAACACAGAATTTCTCATTGCAATTTAGGTAGATTTGAAATTCGTAGGATATAGTCCACAGGGGGTTCTCCTTTTTCCCAAGTTAAAGATTTTATCATATCTCCTTGACTGAGTTCATCCGGAAGCAAGTAGTATCTCTTAATCGGGACCATATTTTGAGCATATTTGCATCAATTTAGCACAACTCATGGATGGGTGCTGCCGGATAACCTCACCTCAATTTGATCCGTATTTTTAGCTGTCACTCCCAAATTCAGTTTTCCTTGACCAGTTATCTGGAAATTTGAAAAATCGAAACCCTAACAATTGCAATCAAACGAAACCCATATGCTTTATATGATAGATTATAGTGGCAACAAACTTTTCATTCCAGTTCAAAATTTCAATTCTGTTCAATTACCATTGAGATTCTAGCATTGGTGCTGTTTGTTCTTTGAATTATGTTCAATAGTCTTATGTGTGGCAACTTTTGGGACGATAGCTCTAATGAGTGGCTTCTTTCTTAACCCTGATGCCACATTTGATGACTACCTCGCTGATGTTGTGCCTCTTTGGAGGCTTCCTCTTCATTTTGGGAGTTTTCAGGTATTTTCCCCATTCCAATTGGTGGATCTCCTTACTTTTGCAAATAGATTTTAAGAAGATTGACGCTTATAGTAGAAATTTGATTCATAATACAAACATAGTTTGAAGTACAGATGCCAAGGAAAATATGAAGAAAAACATTCACTGTATGAATAAAGGGGTTGGTGACATGCACTCAAGGAGAAATGTGACTGCTTGTTTTATAGGGGATGCTGAATTGTTCGCTACAAGTGCCCATCCAGTAGAGATTTGCTGAACTATTGGTTGTTGATTTGCACTTGAGTTTTTTTTGTAGTTGGTGCTAAAGTGGCACCTGGTTTGGGGGGAGAAGAGAATCTTCATTTATCTATGTAAGTAGGGCTTGGATTTGTTTATACTGATCTGGTGAACAACACATTTGATAACGTCCTACCAAAAGCATGTTTGTCTAAATTTATCTTTTGGACTGTACCTATGAACTTCTGCTTCTATAGGATATTCACAGTTCATTTCTCTTGTATCTTGCAGGTTGCCACGATGGTAACAACGAGGGTAACGATAGTATGAACAATTTGTTTGTGTTTGACATGAGATAATGGTTTTCTTAAAATAAATTTTTATATTTGTATAATTGAATGACATTAATATAAATTAATCTGACAAGATATTGGTTTGGTGGTAATTCTATAATATCTGAATCTTTAAAAAAAAAAAGTTCTAGAACAAATTTTACCAAACAGCAAACAGGTCAGAAGAGTGTTCTCAAACTAGTTCTGGAACATATTTGCCAAATAGCCTTAAAGCCTAAAGAACAGCCAAAAAACACTATTTCAAAATATAAACAGTAAAATACCATCTCTTTTGGTTCAAAACAAGAACAAGTGAGAATGTTACCAAATGCAGCCTAAGTTGCACAACGCATGGAGGGAGGGTGGGGTGTAACTGCATGGTTCTAAATTTCGTAAAAACAAAATATTTCAGTTTCACAAAAACCTTAAACGAAATGACTGGCAATATTTAGGACCAAAATTACTTCAACTGAAACGTCTCGGTTTCAACAGAAATGGGGTGAAATCCGAATTTTCAAAGCTAGAGAGAGAGAGAGAGAGAGAGAGGGGACAGGTGGCTACTTCTGCAATTCAAGTGCAGATTATGTCAGTTAGGCTATTGCTAAATAGGAAATCCTTTGATTGGGACATGTTCACAAATTGCAGAGAGCATTCCCTGAGGTAAGAAAAATGAATAGCTAAACTGGAAAAAAAGGAAATCACATACCATCATAATAAGTAGAAACTATAGATGATGTAGGAAGCACAAGTTCAGATGGAAGCTCACTTCAAATCGCTAAATGGTAATAACAACATTCTATGCTTCGTCTAAAAAAACACTTTCCATGCCTCGAGTCCTGACATCACCATGACATTTTAACCAATAGATTCAAGCGCACATTGAATTCAAGGAAAATGTCCACTCTCTCCTCCCTGATATGTCACTCCATCCCATATTTCCATTGGCTTAGTGGAGATTCTATCTCCCACCTCCTTGCTTGAATTTTATAGTAATCAACTGCTAAGGAATCCCAAGGGGGATAGCTCGTTGGTAAAAGATCAACACCTCAAAAAAGAGGTCATGAGCTCTACTCTCCTTGGGGCCAGTACCTACCCAAAAAAAAAAAAAAAAAACTGCTAAAGTGAACATGTCTGGGCCTCTACCTTCACGTGTCATGTGGCAAAACAGCCATTTTTATCAGCTGTGCAAAGTACTGTAGTAATTTGAAATTGTCAAGAAGCTAAAAATGACTCAAAAAGGTAAAGGATATGAAATGAAACCATACTCATATATCCTACTCTGAATTGTTCACCTATAGGGTGGGGTGGATTGTTTACATACTCATGTAAGTCGTCTCCCACAGAAAGTAAAAAAAAGAAGCCCAGATAGCTATTTATTAACTGTTTTTTACTGCCCTTCTTTGGATACTTCCCAAATACCTGTGTCTACACCACCACTAACAAAAAAAACAGGCGAATGGAATAGGAGAGGAATTCACCCTGACCTTTGATAGAAGCTGCAAGCTACAGCAACAGATGCCACAGCTCCAATAACAGCAACTGCTGTGAGAATATCGCCTTGCTCCCATGTTTCTGCCCAAGTTGTCAGTCCGCCAAACTTACTCTTGCGCACATCAGTACCTTGTCTTCGTTTCTTTCCTGCATTTTCACCATTCAATTCCACTTTTTCATCCTTGCAAAACCCATTGGCAACCTGACAACAGCTCTTCCCACCGTTCATATTGCATCCACTTGTACTTCCTTTAAGTTCAGTCTCCACTTTCTCCAAACTTTTCCCAAAATAAGTAATTTCATCATATATACTATTCCTCTGCTTAGCTTTCTTTTTCTGTTCTTCATTGGACAAACCCATTTGAAACCTGTAACTCAATGCAATTAAATTAGATTGGTTGGTTTGTTTGACACTGAAGAAAACTGCTGGAATCATCCCATCCAAAACTTTGCAGAGATGATCAAAATCAAGAACTAGTTTTGGACGTAAGCAACAACCCATTGGTTGCTCAACAAGAACATGGTCTAAACAACAGGAATAAGGAAACCATTGCAGCAGACCGAAAGTATCCAACACATATTTAACATGTTATAAAAGCTAGCAAAAATGAATGTGACAAACAATAAGTATGAATTTATCAAGGGAAAGAGAACCCTAAGCCACCATCCAAACAATTGAAAATGTAACATATTGGGTTTGCATCAGCACTTTGTTAAAATATAAAGAGAGAATACAAATTGCTAATCGCCACAGCACCCACAATCAAAGACTTTTAGGTTTTTTTTTTTGTTTTATTAACACCCATATGCTCCACTGGTTGTCTTTGCAAAAATAATTAAGAATAATATATAAACAAACTCCATAAAGGTTAACCTAGCAATAATGATATGACTTCACCATATATGTTCAAGCCACATGCATGTCTTTTAGGTACTTCATGACAACACAAAATACTATAGCAGACAGAATTATAAACATTATATTTCAGTGTCTAAGAAAGTAAAGACTACTGAATGGATTGGATCTTGATCTAGACACTTGATATTTTGGCATTATCATCAGAGACACATGCAACTTCCGGATGTTTGCTCCTTCGTATCATCAGCGAATATTGCATCAGGGGACCAAGAAGTTTAAATACTTTATATTAAAAATATGTTGTAACCAGTATTGTATGTTTCTGCTTGAGCTGAACAATATGAAATTCTCATATATGGTTCTCAAAGAAGTCGCCTACTTAGTTTACCTGTCTCAATAAACTATACGATTGGTTTGAAGAACGGAAACCTTTATTTTCCACCCTCTTTGAAGACCTTTAGGAATCTTTTTCTTTAAATCCTCTAAATTAAAACTAAAAATTGCCTCTTGGTTGGGTAAATTACAAATGGGGTACCCAACATTTTCAGAAACTACGCCCAAGGCATCCAACTAAGTTCAAGATACCTCACGTTTCATACATGTTAGGGTATGTAACATTTCATATATGTTACGTTTGAGGTACCTTCTATTTTCATATTTTCAATTTTAACCCTCTAGCATAATTCTCTCTGCACCTGTCCTGACTAACACTCCCACGCCTTCCGCCTGCGGCCCCTTCTTCCCTGCCATCCTCGCACCATACCAGCCACTCCTCCTGCAGCCCGCCTACCTCATCCCACCTACCCCCTCTAATTATCATCCTATGGAACATTTTTTCCCCACAAGCTAAGATTGACAATGTCACTTCACTTCATCGTTGGTGGCAACGCCTCAAGGTTCACCATTCACCCATGCAATTGCATTCTTTATCACCATTAGTTACTCCACTTCATGCAGTCACTTGCCTTTTTCCTGGAATTTCCCTTGCAGAGTATATGAATTACCAAACCCTAATTTAATATTTTCCTTAAAAATTTCCTCATTTTGGTTGTTCTCTCCAAGGCATAAATTTAGACGACTTAAGTAGCTCAAAGTTTAAAAAAAAAAGGTGGAAGAATTGCGTTCTTCTTTAGAAAAATCAGTCTTTTAGTGAACTTTATTAATTTCCTGATCTCACTCTCTTTCTTTTGAGCTCTGTTAGTGTGTCGGTTTGACTGATTTTTCTTTTCCATTCATGCACCACAAAGGCAGAAGCGATCGATGGGTATCCTTGTCCAAGCACGCCTGCAACTCCTCCATTGTTATGGTGGTCATGCTAGCAGGTTGAAAATAGGAGATGACGCGTCCCCTGATGGTAGAGACAACAGTGCAGCGGGAGGTGGGGGCTGCACGAAAGAGCAATTAGATAGGTGGTTGTAAGCGGTGGGACAGTAAACAGGGGACAGTCAAGATGGCAGCAACGGCCGATGCTGGTAGCAGTAGAAGATGTCAATGAAGATCAAGTCTCCGAATATCAGCACTGCCACCCTGTTCGAGTTGGAACAGGATAAGGCCAGAGAAGCAAAGACAGAGTTCAAACAGCAGCTCCAATCAGTCTCTCACACACACACACGCAGCACTTGGACCTCCTCTCCATCCAGAGAACCAGTCAAGCAGATAAGACAGTTAGCACAGGCAGAGTACAATCAGCAGCTCCAATCAGTCTCTCTCTCTCTCACATGCAGCACTGGACTTCATCTCCGTCCTCAAAATCAGTCAACCAGATAGGACAGTTGGTCAACTTTATGTTCCTACTTCCTAGCCAACTTTATGTTCCTAATTTCCTCATCTCTATCACAAGCATACAGAAATGTAAATTTTTCACATTCGGAAAAAAACAAGAATAGTAGAAACTCCGATTGTGAAATTTATACCGACCATTAAAAACAGAACACTAGTTGCCAACAATGCTAAGTCAAAATATCTCAATATATTATAAGTTGATCAGCCTAGCTGAAATCACTCCAGCTTCGTTTGGTTGCAATGGAAGTGAGATTTTCAAACCTAGAAAGGAAATTTTTGTAATCATTACAGCAAATGACTACGTAACTAACTCCAAATCATTCCATATGTATTATATTTCAGTTTACTTTGCCTCCAAATCTCTTGCATTTTTGAAAAGTAAAATAAAAAATTACATCTAAAAAGCATCATTACTAAATATCGTGAGAAATTTAAGTAGTTTATATAATCATGTTAGGTAATAGTTAAAAGGTTTCCTTTTCAGGTTTGAAAATTTTCACTTCCTTCCCTTAATTTCTCTTGCAACCAACGGGAGCCTCCAGGGAACATTAATACTGACAGTCAAAGTCTAAACTTCCTACCTACTAGCATTATTAAAAAAATAATTGTTCATTTACTTATCATAGCTAGCCGTAGAAAGATATTAACCATAAATGACAGTATGCCTCTATCCAGTTAAGTCTATTAAAGTTCTATCTCAGTCAGAACAGTATGTCTTTCAAACTTTGGGACATTACTTTGCTTAATTTTCCCTTGGGAGTGTGTTGTTGCAAGTAAACCAAAGGGAAGGAAAGTGAAATTTATTAAAAAAAGAAAAGTTTGCAATCATGATAGTTAACCTACTTAAAACTCTTAAAACTCTTACCATATTTGGTAATATACTTTTCAGATGTAATTTTTATTTTACTTTTCAAATCAAAGGGATTTGGTTGCAAACTAATAAAATTCAATACCAAAATTTGGAATGTTTTGAAGTTAGACACAATCATATCAGGTAATAATTATACAAATTTCCATTCTAGTATTGATTTGATTTTACTTCACCTCTCTTTATTTCCCTTGCAACTAGAGCCTTAAGTTTATCACCTTAACTGTAATCACTTTAGTTGTGCCTTCACCAGCTTCAGTTGATCAGAAAAGCCAAATTTCTATTGAACATCAAGATAGACCTCAGCATGGCATTTGGGACAAAAGGAGAGTGCATAAATGGAATTGACAATTCGCATACCTCCATAGCCGTTCTACAATCTCTCCCTTTCCAATGTGTTGATCAAGCAAAATGGGGACATCGTTAGGAGTAACATAACCGTACCTGCAAAACA
Source organism: Protea cynaroides (assembly GCA_028583415.1). Taxonomy (NCBI): domain Eukaryota; kingdom Viridiplantae; phylum Streptophyta; class Magnoliopsida; order Proteales; family Proteaceae; genus Protea; species Protea cynaroides. The sequence continues at coordinate 6,526,430 of CM053273.1, forward strand.
AAATAACGAAAACTTCTTGGTCCCCCATCAAACAGGAGTAATATCGGAGAACTAATCAGGAAATAATCAAATGGTGGATTACGAATGAATGATTAAAAGTCGAAAGAGAAAGTGGAGGTTGGGGAGGCAAAGGAAAGGTAAAGCAAGAAATCAATTCATGAATCTTACCAATGACCAGTAACTTTTCCCTCAGAATTCGAACTGAAAATTACCAAGTTCCCAGCATACTTGTGGCCCCCCACATGAGAACACGGAGTGACGAAAATCTGATCCTTCAGCCCTCGTAATTGAATCTCCTTTTTAAACTTGTCAACAAGAACCGGTCCACAAACTCCACATCTCTGGTCTCGACTACCATGAGAGCACACGAAGATGTATGAGCCGGTTAAGGCTTCAGGAACTCCGGAAACCCACGTCGAGCCTTTTACGAGCACATCCTCAACGAAATTTTCAACGTCGAAGTGTGTCAAACCCCTTCATCAATAAACCCCGAAGAAGGGGACGATCTCAGAAAAACAAGCACGAGACAAGAAAAATGCGATTGAAAAATAAAGATATCACCATTTATTCTGGCAGTTACCTATATCTAACCATGTCTGGAAAAATCAAGATATCACCATTTGAAGACTCGGTTCCATCCCGCCCTTCACATACCGTAAAACGAATCTGTCCATGTACACCACCAAAAACTCACTACCACATTTCCTACTCCAATCACTAGATCGTAACTTCCTAACTTCCTAGAATTCGCGAGGTAACAAATAAAAGAATTAAAGAGGAGTGTGCCTCCGTGAAGGAACCAATTAACCTGTTCATGAAAGTCCTTCCTGCGAGCTTTAAGAGTGGAAGCAAGAAGCCTGGGAAGTCGATCGAATCCAGCGTCTTCAATTCTAGCAGGCCAGCTCTCGGCATTCTTGTAGCAGAGAAACATATGGCGGTCGTAAGGATCGACAGTTCCGGTGAGAGTGCAAGTGTACATTTCAGATCGCTGGAATCCGTACTTCATGTCGTCTGTTTCGGCGACAACTCCATTGACTTGAGGTTTGGAAGAATCAACAGCAGGAGGATCAAGATTTCCGGATAAAGAAGACTGATCTTCTCCAACAGTAGCCATGGCGAAAACTAGGCTGGCAGAGAAATACCGTGGACAAAATTTGAACAGCCCGAGAAATGAGCTTTTCAGCAAACGAAGTACCACTGGACTATCGGCTGGTATATATAGTGGGGATGTCAACAAAACGGAATAGTGACGGATAAAGTGGCGCACATCTCTATGAGCATGTGTCCTCATCAGTTGTGTACCGCCGTCACAGGGTATCAAACTGTAAAGGCCAATCATGCTTTGCTTACGTGGGCCATTTTTGTAATAAAATTAAAAAACAGTTTCAGGTTCGAATCCCTATTTCTTTTTTGTTATATAGACACCCGTCTTTACGGTGAGGATGTCGGCCACGTAGGAGTGTTCTAGCAGAACTGATATTTGAAATGACACAAGTACCCCGGACCCCATTTCTAAGCGATTTTATTCTCTGAGATACGGTCTTCTAACGGATTTTATTCTCTGATTTTAGGCATGCGTTCTTTAACAAACCACAGCTTGACACGTAAGTTATGACAGAGTTGTTTTGTACGTAACGTTTTGTATTCGTTATTTGCTACCATAGTCTCAAATTTCCGCCAAAATTTTCAATTTCTGTCGAAATGTGTTGATTTTTGGTTAAATCGAAACCGAAACCAAATTATAAGTTGAAATCAAATAGTCTCATATTTCAATAGATTTCGATCAATTTCAATAGATTCTAATTGATTTCGATCAGATTTTGAACGAAAAAAAAACTAATTTCGACCAAATTTTAGTGAAATTTGATTTTCTTTCTAAATTTCTTTATTAATTTGTTATTTGTTCCTTTCAAAATTTCTTCATTAGTTTGTTGCTTTGAAAAAAAAAATTGGACTCAAAAAATAACTTTTTTTGGCCATAGAAACCAAGTTCGAATTCTAGGTTTTTTCTTACTTGATTTCGGCGAAATTTTAACCGAAATGGCCGAAATTTTGGTTTTTGGCTAGACCGAAACCAGGCACGTAACCGAAATTGGAATCCTTGTTTGCTACACACCTCATGACCAAGGAATGGGGGGCATTTATGTCAAATAGATGAGTTATACAACAGAAAGTATAAAATATTAAGAATAAAGATTGAAACTGACCCAGCCCGAATTGGCCTGAGCCAAACTAGATCGAAATCTTATTGGGCCAGATTTTGGCTGACATAGAGAAAACATATCAGTCTTAATTTGGTACGGACTAGCCCAACGGGAAGCTCAAAATCGGACCAATTAGGCCAAAACCAATAGTAGTCCGAATCCAAACCGAAAGTAAACGAACAATACACCCTATCCCTAACCTATTTTTGATCTTTTTAGATTCTTCATCTCACCCTTACCTCGCTGACTTCTAGCTCACTCCCCATCTAAACCCTTATATTTGAATTCAGGTTTTTTGTCAATTTTTTGCATGGGGTGGATAAGAGATATTGAAGACAGAGGAGAGAATGAGGTAGGAGGGGATAACAGGTTTATTATCGGTCTAACCATGAATCCAAACTGTACCCAGCCTATTACCAACTAGCTAGGCCTAGCTTGATAAGGACCTAAAACTGGACCAAATTGATAACTATCTGTTACAGGGTGGGTTTATGAGTCTCATAGCTTATCAGATTGATCTTGGACTATACCTATAAAGCCCGACACAAAAACAGTCCAGACCGGCCCACTGACACCCTTACCCATTTTCCTCTTTCCCTACCAATGAGCCTATCTTTTTGTGGTTCAAGGGTAGATGAGAGGGTTTTTTTGTGCAGCAAACTGTCAATGGAGAGGCTGCAAATTTTACTAGCATTCCCATGTTAAAATTGCTCCCCAAACCAACCTTCTCCCAATAAAACAAGCAAGAGAAACCAACTCAGGTAGCATTAGTCTGTTTTAACGGTAGTTGGGTTTGTTGAGGTCATGAAATTGGGAAGGTGCCGTGCATGCAATCTAGGCTAACCAGTCCAACACCCCCGAGTCAGAATGGCTTTGGCTGATTTGACTCGGGAATGACCACATACTGAAACTATGTTCCTGACATTGGTTATGTTACAAAAATTCAAAATCGAACCAAGCTGATTTGGCCTAGATCAAATTGAAACTGAACCTTATTGAATAATATTTGGATTGTGCTTTTAGAGCCCGATGAAAAATTGAATCTGGACCAGATCAATTGATAAATTCGAACCAAATCGGATCAATAAAACAGAAACAAAACCAGCTCAATAATAGACTGATAAGAGTCCATAAAACTAATATTTTATTAAATATACATGTAAGAAACCGACATCAAAACTGAACCATCCCAATAGAGGCCATTAATCCAAATTTTTTTTTACTACCTATACATAGTAAACTAAAACCGAGCTGATAGCGGACCAAAAGAGTCTATTAAGTCAACCAAGAACAAATCGACACTAGTCTGGCCCGTTAATTAACGTGTACAGCCCCCCTCCCCAGCCCGAATATCTTATTGGACATGTTTCGAACTGCCCTCTAAAAAACTCAAAACCGACTTGGCCCAAATTGAAACCATCCCTCTAAATATATTTTGTAATCATTATAGAATATGCTATAAACTTAAAAGTTATGTGATTCCATATTTAGTATTAACTTACATTTTACTTTGCATCTAAATTCTTCGCATTTGAAAAGTAAAATAAAAGTTACATTTAATAAGTATCATTACAATCATATTATGTTATAACTATAAAATTTTTCTTTTTAGGTTTAAGTTTTTTTTATTTCCTTTTTCTTTAATTTCTCTTATGATCAAACCCAGTCTAAAGATCTAAATAAACAGGGAAGAGAGAGAGAGAGGAAAGGAAAAAATGTTAGCCATGTGCAAGAACATAAGAATCTTTTAGGCAAACATGGGGCATATAAATCGTTGTATCATACTTTCAAATGTCATAATTCGGTGGCCTACTTAAAGGGTTTAATTGGATGGATAGTCTACAAGACCTTTTTGCATAGTAGGCAAGCAATTCCTAAAAAGAGAGAAAACAAGCAGTCAAGCACCAATTGCTCTCGAGCACATACCAAAAGGGAACATCATCATTCCACACATCACGCATGGCTTGCAATACTGTACACCACTACTCAAATTCTGAAATGTAGGAATCACAAGTGAACCACCTCTAATGGCTTTTTCTTAGGGGTGATGCTAATTTCCGTCCAACCATTCAGCAAAATGTCCACAAGAATAAGGGATAAAGTTATACTTTCCCTGTCTTTCCCTGCCCAAAATATTTATGGGTTTACAACTCGACTTGCTCAAGGGAGTGGGAACTATGTTAACTTGGAAATTCTATTTCTTTCTACTGACATTCTCTCTTCTCCCCTAATATATCCAAAAACCAAAAGGACCGGCAAAAAACTACCAATGAAACATTATCCAATAACTACCACATAACAGTACAAGTGGAGTTGAAATATTGTGTATAAGTGGATTCCAAGATCCTCTGTTTAGCAGCCGTGGTCAAGAAGAAAGCAACACACTTGTCATCTGTTATTGTAAGTTTCAGAAACTACTGATTCCAACAATTGGAATAGTAATAATGGAGAGAATGAACCACGTACGGCTTTTCCTCTGGATCAAAAAGAGTTAGTGTAGGATTTTGATTGTCTCTTGTCACTTGACCCTTGTCTCTGGAATCTCTCTAACTGTGATCGAGAGCTGGAGTCACTAAACGCCCATACCAATACACAGTTGATGATTTTACAGCTCAAAAGAAGAGTCTGGATTCTCAAGACAACCAGAGGTGGTCCAGGTCAGGTAGAGGGCCTCCAGGTTGAATTACGTAGGCCAGAGGTCCTCTCAGACAAGTCGTATTCATCCCACTAGCCAGCAAACCTTGACAAAAACGATGAGAAACTCTTCTCTTTTCGTGGCCTTTCTTTCATCAGCACTTTTGGAGGAACAACTTCGATCCTCATGAGTCATGACATGCCAAGCTAGGCGATAAACCTCCACCCCTTCTCTGTTTTTCCCTCTGAATGTTAAGACACAGATAGAGGGATAGTAAGAGATAAGAGATGGCAGAAGAAAATTTAGGGTCCCCTGAAGAACAAACATATGATGGTGGGAGCACCATGACAACAGAAATTGTTGAGATAGAAGATAACAGTGAGAGTTCCATAAGTAGCAGAGATGGAGGAGAGGCTAACGATGTATATGTTGCTGTTGGCAAAGACAACCTGGACGTTTTGACATGGGCACTTGATCATGCTGTTGGACCTGGAAGTCGTGTGTACCTTGTCCATGTTTTCCCTCCCTTTCAATTCATCTCCACTCCCGGTAAGCTGTTATTATCGGCCACATATCTTTGCATGGATTTCTCTGTAGGTTCTCTTCCACCATCTTCCTCTGCAAGATTCCTAATGAACAGGGTTGGTTGTGGCTTGTGGTGTTTTGTGCTAGTTGGGAGGCTATCAAGGAGTCAACTCAGTCAGGAACAACTGACCCCTTACATCCAGCAAGAGAATGTCCGGAGCGGAAACCTTTTGCAGAAATATATTAAACTGTGTATCCAAGCAAAGGTGATCACTTTATGTTGAAATTATGTGGGTTTAATTAATTACATAATCAGTTTCTCACCATTAATTCTGTCACAGGTGGCCGTAGATACCATACTTATAGAGAGTGATTTCACGGCCAAGTCAATACTGGAACTTATTCCCGTTCTCAATATTACCTCCCTTATTATGGGAACGAAACGGCTGCCCTCAAGGTAACCATGCCATAAAAATAAAATTGGAAATTCATTAGTGAAATCTAGCTTGGATTTTTAAGCATTTATCCCTCCATGGTTTTCAGCAATTATAACTAAAGACTGACGTTCTAAGTCTCTGGTTATGTTGCAGGAAGCTGAGGAAGAGGCTGGGAAAAGGAGAGTTTGTCAGGAAGAATGCTCCAGACTTCTGTGAGGTTGTTATTGTTTGGGATGGTAAAAAGGTTGTAGATAGGCAACAGAGGTTTGGACTAGAACTTTCTTCAGCGGCGTCCAGTAGTCGGAAACCAGAAATCGAACGACATGGGGAACGGAATTTCTTTGAATGTGTTTGCTTTTCAGGGAAATTTATTTGAGTTTTATGTCACCTAGAATGATCTCTCTCTATCTGGGGGAGGGGTGTTTAAGGTGGGTCATGGGTGCGTTCTGATTACATCTGAAACATTCAACTGGGGTTTAGATTCTTTAGAATAGATTATACAAATTCCCTCAGGATAACAAAGACTAATTCTATTGTTAAGTGCAAGAGTTACTGTGGAGCCCAGTCATCTGGAATTTGTGTAATCAATACACTAACTGTGGAGAACAGAGATCAAAATTAATTGAGATCAATGTAGCTTTTTCCCTCCCCATTATGGCCCAAATTGAAAACTGGTAGCAACTGCCCTTGCCTAGAGTATATCAAACTCTTCCTGCATTGACTAAATTGTTAGTCATGTTCTTCGAGATGAAGAATTCTAAAAGGTACGTTCAAATAATCCATACGAAACATCCATGGAAGGCCAAGTAGCTGAGGCCGGTGAATGGGATCTGTTAGAATTCCTTTAAAAGGGCCAGTTATATCATATTCAAAATGTCCCAATGCAAATTACAAAATTAAGTGACTGGATCAAGTTGGCTTCAGCGTCCAACCATACACACATTACAGTCATGATTTTGTCTTCATCAAATAATCCCAGTATTTTCATTATGAATTTCAAACCATAGTCCGTCCATTTGGGAACAGGAAAATAATGTGGGATATGTTCAGTTATGGCATACGAATACAGTTAAAACTCTAAGAACAAATGTTAAAACTTCTGTACATAATGTGTATAACATAGAAAAGCAATATTCTGAGGGTGGGCTTCAGCTTATGAGGCCCACTAAGGTTGCTCCATTTCAACCTGGTGGTCGGAGGTTTAAATCGAGAAACAGCCTCTTCATAAGTGGGGGAAAGGACGGAAGGCTGCGTACATCTGCCCCTCCACAGACCCTCCAATGGCAAGAGCTTCTTGCACTGGGTAAGCCCTTTATATAGAAAAAAGGCATTCTACATGTTTAAAAAAAAAAAAATTCCGTGGAACATACACAACCCACGGATTGAAATCGTCTCCTGCCTGCATATCTGCAGGAGACTCGGTTGCCTACGGTTGATGCGCGACACGTGGCAACGCATTTATCCAACGTCCTTCAAAATTCCACCACAAGAGGCAAACTTGTGAAGCCGCTACAGCTTAGCAATTCCTTCTACTCTGCACCATGAAGCCACTGCAGCTCTCTTTCTCCTCTTCTGTTCTCTCTTCATTCTCAAATCAAAATCCGATTCCATTCTTCTTCTTCCTTCTCCTTGCCTGCAGACCATCAAGTACTTGGCGAGCGATGGTGGAGAGTGAAAGCTCTGATAGGGTTCCATGAGATTTGAAGAGAGTATCAAGTGTGCCGCCGTTCATATACTCCATGAGAATCGAGATGCTTTCCGAGGGTTTCCCTAAAATTCTGTGGCATCGGGCGATGAAGGGGAGTCTGTACGGCGGAGGATTTCTATCTCACAGAAGATTTGACGACGGACAGTGGTGTCGCAGTCTCCGTTGACGACTTTGAGGGCGTAGATGGCGGAGGTACGCTTGTGGCGGACTTGGTAGACTGTGCCACCGTTGCCGTGGCCTAGGACCATAAGCTTTTCAAGATCAGAGAGGCGATTGACTTCTTGGATGTGATTGTAGTAGTGGCGGCGCCACCGGTTGTGGTGGTGGAGGATGAGAGCAACGTTGGGGGAAGAGGAATGGGGAAGCGAGGAAGGCAGTCAGCGGGACTCTGGTAAGGGAAGATGGAGATTGGGGTTCCGACGTTGTCTAACGACTGCCATTTTTGGGTTGAGAGTGATGGGGTCGAGGTTTGATGACGACCACTTATATTCTGTGTCCCACACTAAACCTAACTCCATAGAGTGGATTGGTAAAAGAAAGAAGAAGCAAATAAAAAGTTCAGATGACCCGACTGAAAGGGAAATGAACTCTCAATTTTTAGGGTCTTTAACTTCAAAGATCAAATGACTAGAAATATGTTGTGAACAGGAAAGGGAAGAAAGCGTTGCAGTGCTTCTCTGTGTATATGCAACAGTTAGCATATGACTGTAGACACACTAGTGAAGAAGAGACCTTCTAAAAGCTTCAACCTCCCCATTCAGATCCTTTGGCCTCCGGAAGATGACCGTGACGACTCGGGAGAGATGCAAGAAGAGAAACAGAGACAACGACAGAAAGAGCGGAAAGAGCAGCAAAATGGCCGTTTGCTAAGATGCAGCGGCTTTGCGAGCTTGTGTCCTATGGTAGAATTTTGAGGGACGTCAGATAGATGCGTCGCCACGTGTCACGCATCCACGGTAGGCAGCCGAGTCTCCTGCAAATATCCTCACAGGAGAGGATTTGGATCCCACAACCCACAGGTCTCCGCTGTTAATGGTCAGCGAAAAACTCAAAAGAGATGTCATTGGAGATGCACAGAGATCACAGGGCGGAAGGAGAGAATTGTAGGAGAGATAGGTCAACTCTAACCCTGATCCCCCCAAAAGATCCCATCTGGATAACCTAGAATAACTTTTGCGTTCCAAAAAATTTCTATGTTTCACAGACGATTACCTCATCAATAAGAATTTCAATCCTCCCGAGAATTCTATCCCTTTCTCTGGGCCCTTGATTAGGTCCAGAGAACTCCAATGGTCTAGAATTGCTCCGTATCAAATCATACAAAGGATAAGTCATTCTTTGTGTGAAGTGAAACTAAGAGTGCGAACTCCTTTTTTACGTTAATGGGAACTGAAAGACTAAACAATCAGGGTAGAACCTCGTCCCTCAGGACCCTCACCCACCTTTCCCCTGGCATAAAATCTGTAAAATCTTTGTACCTTGAGAAGAGGATATTATGTCAAAGGTTCTTAATAATGATTATTGTCCTAACATAGAAGATTTTTCCAGAAGACCATTATCATGTGATAAGAAACAATAGCATACTAGTGGTCTAGTGTAGCAGATGTGCAGGATGCTAAGACCTAATATTTGCACAGAACCAACTCTAAGTCTATCATAGCTCATTAGGTGTAGAACTAATTTCCTAGTTGCAGAAAGAAGAGTGCATATTGATAGAAGATACAACTGAATATTGCTTAGTTAGAATTGAGTGCTGCAGCAAACGATTTAGAAGTTACAAAAATTACATAAAATTGCCCTGAGACAATGTTTTCCACAATATTTGCTCCAAATATTAATATCATGGTACATTTCCTAAATGGCAGCCGTCTAATACTTGTGTGGTTAATTTTAAATTCCAAGACGGCATGCAGAAAATCAACATTCATTTGGAAGTAACATAATTACCAAAAACTATTTTTGTTTTTTCTTTTTTTGGTACGAAAAAACTCACCAACATAAGCTGCAACTTCTATTTTCATTGGGAAAAGGATCCCTGTGATGCCGGGGTGGGGATTCCTTCCCACGCCCTCTCACATAATGAGCCATGGGACCCACACTGACTCTCCTTTGAAAAAATGTGGGCCCTGGCTGAACTAATCCGTCTGTAGCCCTCTCATTGAGTGTCCGTTATTCCTTATAATGCATTTCTTAGCAGTGTACCATGCTTAGTGAAGTGAAAGATCAATTATACATGGTGTTTGAAGGAACAACAATTTCTGATATCCTTGTATTTGGAGAAAAAAAGAACCATCTAGGACAATATCTTACCATGGAAATTGGTACAGAAGGATACAACTACAAGAATCAAAAGAAATCAATCTCTAAATAATTACCTGAAGGCTTCACATCAACCCCTGGCATCTTTTCATTTTTGGGTGCCTTTGGCACATTTGCTGGTAAGTCTACCACGAAAGGCTTCGGCACCTCTGGCGGATTGGTACACCGGATAAGTGCCCAATTCACACTCTGAAAGAATGGATGTTGCTTAACTTCTGTGGCCCCACGCTTATATGCTAGACGGTGTTGTGGCTCTTTCACAAGCAAACCTCTGATCAAATCTCTTGCAGCAAAGCTCACAGTAGGTGACTCCGGAAATCTTAGGGGCTGCCCTACCACATTGAATAGTGTAGCACGATTTCCTGATCCCTTAAATGGCGTCTTCCCAAACAAAAGCTCATATAGGAAGATACCGAAAGTCCACCAATCTACAGCACTGCCATGTCCTTCACCTTTGACTATCTCGGGAGCCAAGTACTCATGCGTACCCACAAAGGACATTGATCGAGCGCTTGTAGGTTCTGCCATAAGTTCCGGGAGTGGAGTCACTTGTTTATAGACTTCAGTCTTTGGTTTCTTTTCTTTCTTGGACTTGCTTGATAGGAAGCGTGGTACAAAACATGTTGGTTGTATGCAAGATGGCTGGATTATGCAATTTGGTTCAATGCAAGAAGGCTGAACACAGTAACCAGAGTTCTTTCCTGAGTCCATCTCTGTGTTCAAGGACTTCACAAGAGTAGGGCAAACTGTACATCTTAGAGAAAGATCAAAATCTGAAAGCATAATATGGCCATCGTCCCTCACTAAAACATTCTCTGGTTTAAGGTCTCTGTAAATGATCCCAAGCATATGAAGGTACTCCATAGCTAGGAGAACCTCTGCCACATAAAATCTGTACAAACATGATTGCAAGATGAGAAACCTAAATGAAAGCCAATAATAACTGTTCTACTCAATCCTTAAAAATCAATTTCCATGACGTAACAAATCACCACCATTGCTTTTGACAACAAAAAAGCATGGCATTGTTCAGGTTCAACTCAATAAAGATTTTGCTTTCTTCTGGCAATGTATACATTTATATGATATCTATTGTACACATTCATCATACGCCTGCAATGTACTCCTTAGGAACATGACTCTTTTGTGATGCTTCCCTTGAAGGGGTAAAAAAGAAAAGGTAAAATTTAAGAATGAAGAAGGATGAAAGCAAATTCCAAGGGCAAAGTTCCAGAAAATTTACTCATCTAAATAGTAAAATTTACGAATTTTGTGGGTTAAGTCAAATCAGGTATCACCATGAATCATCAATAAAGAACTGAAATCCAATCAGCATATCACAATAAGAAGTGTCAAAGAATAGAGGATAAAAAAATGGGATCATTATTTATATGAAGTAAGCAATCTACGTATTTGCAGAACATATTCTGAGTATGGGAGGGACAGCAGGAGTTCTGTTCTGGAGTTGAATGAAATTAACAATGTTCAGAGATTGCACAGCATAGACTAAACCCAAGTAAGCAGGCTCACACATGAAACAATTTAAAAGAATTCAAATAAAGTATTTGACATCAGGCAATTAGGAGGGACTTAGAAGAAAAGGAAGTGGACTCTTGTTATAAATTAATTTTGGAGCAAGTTTTGCCCCTAGCAAAGGGAAGAACAAGGTAAAGATTGTACCAGCATCGTATCTTGCATAAATTCAGGATCATAGTAGAACGTTAAGTCTTCTATGATATAAATTGGAAGGACCGATGAGGGACTGATGAAAGTTTCAAGTTTCATATACGAAGACCGATGAGGGACCAATGAGTTACAAGTTTCAGAAAGTTATTATTCTTTTGCCATCACAAGCAAAGACCGATGAGGAACCTTTAAGACTAGTAAAACTCATAGACACAGGATAGAACTGAGTCAGATTTATAGGTTTGTAATACACTCTTCTTCAGCACAGGGCCAAATGATTAGAGAATAGTTTTATATAAGGATTTTCATCGCTTAAATCAATGACCACTAACATTTGTTTCAAGAGATTTCTGTTACTTTACAAGCAAAAAAATTAAATTATTATAATCAAATGACGACTTTGAAAAATACCTAGCAGCATGCTCCGGAAAATATTTCCCTGGTTGTCTCTGCCGGAGTGCATGCAGGTCACCTCCAGGACAAAACTCCATGACCAAGCAGGAAAATTTCTCTGTTTCAAAGTGTGTATACAAAGTGGGCAGGAAAGGGTGATCCAGAGACTGCAATATCTCTCTTTCTGTCTGAGCCCGCAGAAGCTTCTTCCGACTTGCTAGTGCTGATTTATCCATCACCTTCATCGCAAAATAACTTCTAGTGCCACTCAACTCCGATAGGTAAACGCTACCTATATCTCCACAGCCCAACGTCCTCAAAAGCCTGAAGTGGTTCAACCCCAACTCCCCATGACGAGATCGAACAGCTTGAATTGCTTCCCATCTCGTATCGTTTGCTTTGTGGGGTTTATTTGCGGCACTGTTAAAACTACTTGAGCTGCTCTCCTCACTAACATCACTGCCCGTGCTGCCCCTGTATATACTAGTCTTCCTACTCTCCACGAAATCACATGAGTTACTAAATTTGGCGCTTCCACTAGATTTCTCCATGCTGCTAACACAGTCACTAATTTCCGTGGCTGCAGAACTGTCCTTGGCATCTGGGTTTTGGATCGCGGTGTGGAAACTGTTATCAGGACTTGGGCAGTAGGCGACGGGTGATTGAGATGTTAATGGCTGGTCCTGTTGCTCCATACTTTGTTTAGAAGGAACCGTAACAAAATCTGTTGAAATCAACGAACACTTACTCATAAAACTCTCAGGATCATCAATGGGGTGTTTTACGCATGATTCTTGCTCCGTGGAAGTTTTCACAGTTCCAGTAAGACCATCGTTCAGGGCGACGACTGCAGGTTGCTCCTTGTTCAATCTGAGAGATTTCTTCAAAGAAGTGGGTAAGTCTTCCTTTAGTGACTCGTGACGCGGACTCATGGAATGGGCAAGAGTGGTCATCCCATAAGTAGAGACCCACTCGTCGGTGGATTGCTTTGAAGAACGTGGCGGAGGTTGAACACGGTGAGGATTGCCGGGCAAACCTGTAGCAGAAGCCGAATCGTGAGGCTTCGACAAAGAACCAATTCCATCAGCAATCGGTTCTCTTGAGCGATTGGGAGCACGCACAGCCACACCGTAATTGAGTTGACCAGTGAGATGTTCGGGGCGGATGGTGGTCGATACGTCCGAAGTTGTAGCCATCAATCAAAGTAAAACTGAGCTGCCTTCCGACCAGACGAATCAATACACGGAATCTGTTGGGGCAAAACCAATGGAACGCAAGAATTCAGACCAAAGTCACCAAACACGTCAAATCAAATCCAAGATTCTCCCCCAAAATTAATTCTTTGTGATCGAAGAGACGCGTTACAGATGCTACCAACTCAGACAATGAAGTAAAATCCCAAAGATTACGGGACCAAAAATCTCCAACCAAAAGAAGACAGGATTTAGCCCCGAAGATGCACAAGAACAATAAGGTGAAGATAGAAACAGAAATTCTAGAACAAAGAACAAAACCAGAAACCATAGGAAAATAAAAAGAAAGAAAGAACGAACATGGAAGGTTAAATTAAAGCTACCTTCGTAGAAACCCCTATTCAAGAGAAACTTTAAAGAAAACCGAGGAAAACAAAAGAGAAAGATTACCTGATCAGAGCACTGATCACAAAATGCAGAGTTGACGATCTTTCATGTCTGGAAAAGCAATGAGACTCTTTAGAGCTCGGAAGCGAGGTAGAAACAGGGGTTTTATCAATTTTTTTTTTAATCTCAGATCCAATCGAAGGAAGCGAAGGAAGCTGCAAAGGTCCAGAAATTTCTGTTACTTGGTCATTAACGTCTCAGAGTTGAGACTTGAGACGAAGCAAAACTGAAGCTCGCAAGCAAAGCAACCCGTCTTTTACTTGGATATTCTCTTTTTCTTCTTCTCAGTAATCTACTCTACAGCTTTTCAGATTCCGCCCTCCACCTTCACTTCTCAGTTGTTGCTACTGCTCTCCTGTAAAAAGTAAAAAGTATATCTAAATTACCAAACCAAAGCAAGACGAGAAAGAGAGAGAAAGGGGACTGTAATCTCTCTCTTATCTCTCTCTTGTTTTTTCCGTTTATTTTCGAGGATTTATTGATAGATACCGAAAAGATTCCAATCCAACGGCACTGACGGAGAACAGGGACCCAAACGACAGGCAACAGAAAATAAGGTAAAAGATTTTGATTTGATTAGATAATGGTTTTCCTTTTTTAATAAAATAATAAATAAATAATAATAAAATGGGTCGATGGGTGGGTTATATAAGGATCCGAATTCTCTCCTCCCTAACTTTAGGGAGGAGGGAGACACTCCCATCAGATGGTGAATACGTAATTCTTGAGAAAATTTAAGCCCTATGTCTGAGCCGACTCCTTCTATCGGTTCGGTTTGTTGGCTAAGTGTCAATTTGAATGTGAGACTAAGATTTTTCGGAGAATCATGTGTCGATCATCTGAAGGGACGTCTCTCCTCCATGTGAAGAGGAGACAGAGGAGACGATTTGAATCCGTTATATAAGCCGGAGCAATCCGAGTATCCCAACAATTATTTATCCCTTTTATGGTGGTCATCGGGAGGTGAGGTGGGTCACATGCGTGCACGTGAACAGGAAGGCGTGCATGTGCACTGTTGTCTTGAGTTGGCGCACGATAATAGTTTTATACATCCTGTCATAAACTTCGGGAGCCAATCAAAAGTCTACAGCTATGGCAATAGACTCCCAATAAAGAACATCATCAGATCAGTACAATGTAGGGATCATCACTGTAATTATCAGGGACTGACTATATTAACATCATCAGATCAGTAACCGTGGTGCAGCAGCAGCAGCGGCAGCGGAGGTGAGGTGCATGGTAACTGTGGAGGGCTCGGGATTTCTGGTGCGGTCGAGCCATTTTGGTGAAACTCCCCTCGTCCTCCATCCTCGATCCTTGTGAGAGGAACAAGCAGACGTCAGGATGGGACTTTGGGAGGATAGAAATTAGAACCCTATGTACACGTGGCAGATATAACTGTTTGGTGACGAATATCCTTCCATTTTTGTGGATCCTTGTGTACGCCACAACTCCCAATACTTCCCAATCTTGAAGTTGCATGGAGTTTGTGGTAATTAAGGGGAGGGAGGAGGGACTCCACGACAAGGGTGTTAACCGGTTCGGTGTAGGGTGAACCGATATTGTTATCGATGGAATCTGTTTAGCTCCTTCGATCCTGTCATATAGTTAAAATACTTACACAACAAGAAAATAGGTGAGATATATTTTGGGATCATTCAGATGCCAAATTTAAGAAATACCAAGAACAAACAGAATGGAACTCTTAGCGAAACACTAGAGCCCCTTATAAATGGGGGTTCTCTGAGATATGAGAGTTTCAGTAATCTTCTTTTATTTTCCGATGAGACTGAGCTTAGGATAGAAAAATGGAAAAGAAGTTCTCAAAATGGGTGAATAGGAACCATACAGGAGGGGGTTAATTCTCCTTCTTTGATGGAAAATCTAGATTTAATCCAATCAAATTCAATTGAAAAATCTCCCTCTTTGATGATATCATTTTGCTACTTATATGGTAAAGAGAAAGCTTCTCAAACAACCTTTCCCCTACCTATCATCTTTTCAATCATCGGTCACCTAGAGAACAATAGGTTCGAGGGGTGACGACATTTTAGGGTGGCGCTAGGGAGTCTTGTCAACCATTTACGACTCCCTCGGCCTTCTTTGACCTCCTTTTAGTCTACATCCTCCATATCCTCTGACAACTATTTTTGCACTTACACCTTTATCGAGTGTCATACCTGTTTTTTGTTGATTCGGTCTCTAATATGGAAATCTGGCTAGTCAAATCCGTCTACTTGACATTTATGATTGTTGTCGATATTTATGAACATTAATGGCGGACCATTAAATGCTCAATTATCCCCATCTATCTGTCCCATCATGTCTGGATCAGTCTGGAGGGGGTCGAACACGAGTTCGTCTTTCGAACATTTCTTATTCTCACACTTCGTGCCTTGGATATATGCTACGTGTCCTTTTCTCGAAGATCATCTTAAATTCTCCATTGATGATCAAATTTGTATCCATTATTATTTTCCCCCAACAGATATTTTATTGTATTTGTATCAGTTTCAATTTTTTATACTATTATATAACAGCTCCGTTCACTTTTTCGAGGTGAGATAACCTGTAGTAGATAAACAGACAAGGTGAACAAAAGGGGTCGAGTTTTAAACCCTATAACCACTTCGATACTTAAGTCAAGATTCACATAGCAAATAGCAGATAATGTTAGCTAGATAGAGGTACGAATTGAGGAAGTGAAAAAGAGGCAATAGAAAATTTTAGTGAATAATAATTGTAACGCACTTGTAATTATTTATGGAATAGTTTAAGTTGGATTTGTCATTGACTTAAGCATGACATGAATTCTTATGTTAGGCACTCTATTTAAGGACGATGAGGGTCACTTCCATAGAGTCTGAGAGTGAAGCATAAGGGAACTTATCAAGTTGTTATGGGACGGTATGTTTAGTGCCATACGGTTGGGCTTAGGAGGAAAGGATGGCACATGTGTCCATGCAATAAATTTTGTCTGCTTGGTATGCTATCAATGTAATAAATGTTGCTTGCACGGTACAGTACTATAATTGGATTAAATGCTCGATATACTAACTGCAAACAGGTACCGACTACAGATCAGATTGATCCATGATACCAATACCGTATCATACCAATGTAAGAATTCTAACATTCTTACATGTCAACAGCAGTTGGAGAAATACGGTATAATAATAATTCCATAAAAACATTTACCCAAAAAAAAAAAAATCCATAAAAACACAGAAAGTACAGATTTTGTTAGGAAAAAAAATCCTCTCCCGCAGCAAGAGGTTCCTGCCGCTGATCCAAGGGCTGGGGATCAGTCGGTCCGCTTACCAATACATGGGGAGGTGGGCCGGCTGAAATCCCGCCCTTGGTAGGCAGCAAGTGGGCGAGAGGATTTTTTTGCGATTTTGTTAGAGGAAGAGATGGGCGATCTGGGTGGTCATAATGGCAATTTAATTATAATTATTGTCTCCTTTAAAAGCAAGATTAAGAAAACAAAGTCTTACCATGTAGATGTACGATTTAATGGATCAGAGGCACATGTAACCACAAGTGATTTTTCATGCCTCTCCAAAAAAATTTCAGTTGTAAGACCATGTTATTGCATATAAACTTAAGCATTGTGCATCATCACTATTAAAAAGTTGGTTGAAATGATATTAATTCCATCAATTATCTTAAATAGAGGTATTGTAGTAAACCCGTAAGTAGGACGTAGGATGGTAACTTCGTAAATAGAGGGGGGTTTGTACAAATCTGATAGACACCAGAATGACAGTAGAAAAACCCCTTAAACAAAGTATCATGTGGAGGGACGTTGTTGTTGGTTTTGGTCTGGTGCTTCCAGGTTGATATTTGTCAATTAGAAACGAACAGACAATAGAAATGGGGGTTAGATAACCTTATAACCATTCTGATACCTAAGTTAGCTTTTAGGCAGATAGAACTCAAGAACGAGGTGTACCAAATTCAAGTAGAGTGAGGTTCAAGTAAATTGACGAGTGAGAGTGTGAGAGAGAGAGAGAGAGAGAGAGAGAGAGAGAGAATTCAAAGTGGGATCCCTTTACCTTCATTCTTGGGGATATATATAGGATGACATAGAACGGTGTGGAATTTGGAGATGATCTTTGCAGTTGTGCAGTTATTGACGCATATCCCGTGTTCTTGGAAGTAGTTTGCATCATAGACGGGGTGGATAATGCACCCGTCAGTTATTCCTAAATGTGAGGGTCGTGTAAGGATGGTGTTTTCTGACCATTCAATCACGATCTGATTGTCCACTCCTCGATAACAGTTCCACGATCCTTGCTTGGTGGTGGCATAACGGTTTACATATGGCATAACCAAATGAGCTCATTTATTCACGGTTATCTAAACATCATAGGGTGTATCAGGCTATGATTCTGATAAGTGTCCTTCAACATGTCCACTTCTAATTGATTGAATTATCATTGTCCCAACAAGGAAACATCGAGATCGGCCATAACGAATTTCTAATTCCATAACCCATATTCATCTTCAATTATTTACCCTCAAAGCGTTTGTTTCCCTCCTAGTTTCTTTCAATCTCCTGATTATTTGAATTCTTTTTCATCTTTTATTCTAATCTCTCACTATCCATAATTTCTTCTATTTTTCCCTTAATTTTCTCAATCTCTTCCTTGATTCACTCTCCCCCAATTAATCCCAATATCCTTCACCACAATGCAAAAAAAATTCTATATTTTATTTTGGGTTTTCTTTTGTAATACGTAAAATGAATTGCTAGAACTTGCTTGAAAATCAAGGGAAAACATTCAATATCTATGACTAAAGTTTGTCAACACATATTTGGAAAGAAGGGTAAGCAAGCAAGACAAGTTTGAAAAAAAAAAAACACTTCTTAATAGTTGGATAATTTAGATTACAAAGAGAAAATGTCAACACAATTGAGAAGAATGGCAAGCAAACAGAATGTCATGTCCGTTTCAAACTAGTAATTTATTGCATATATTCTTACATCTAACATATAATTTATTGTTTTGAAAAGAATAAGATTTCTACCAAAAAAAAAAAGAAAATAATATGATAACTAATCATTTTAAATAATTTTATTTCCGTATCAGGCTCTTCAAGTTTATGTTTGAAAGTTAAGAAAAAGAATCTATAAGACAAGTAATCATAAAACAGTGGCCACTTTAGTGTTATCTTTCTTCCTTGAAGCGAAAGTTTTTTTGTACTATTATTTTTTCTTTTATTTTTGGCTTCTAAACATAGCCCGTCTTCATCCATATTTGGTAAGGAGGTTTAAAAAAGGGAAAGGGGGGGGGTATTAATTAATATTGATGAATCCAATATTCTTCTTCTTCTTCTTCTAAATCCACGATGTATGAATCCAATAGATAACTGACATGTAGCTAACATGCAATAAAATAGTATTAAAACAAGATCAGTTTGGGGATCTGCCAAGACCCGTTTATACTAATTGGCGGATCCAACCGATTTGAGAGCCATTACTTGAATCATGATTGGCATGAACATGATGTGCAAATTAATTATAGTCCAAGAATGATATTATTGAATTTTCGTTTTATAAAGGATCAGAAGAAAATTGTGATTAGTGGATAAAATGGGCCGTGCAAGATTTCATTTTATGTGGTTGTCCAGTTAAAATTTTTCTTTATTTTTTTTATCATTTCTTGAGTGAAATTATAATTCCATCAAATAGGTTGTTTACATTTTAGGGAAACAATTTCAGTTGAGTGGGATCTATGTTTAAGACTCCTTCTTTCGAATTGTTGTCTTAAATGATGTTATAATAGAGCAACAATTATATATTGTATGGACTAGAATAATATGTAACAGAATAATTATGTAGTAAACAATAGTCATATATATATATATATATATATATATATATATATATATATATATATATATATATATATATATAGTTAAATCTGAAACATAAATAAATATAATCAAACGTACCTTATAAGCAGTAACTTGAAGTTATGAAGGAGGGTTAAATCATGTTGGTATACTCTCCTTAAGACAGTTTACCCTCTATTGGTGCAGTAGGTCTCCTGTAAATCTGTTTCCAAGATAAAACAACCCCTTATGTAGGATACCCACTCAGCATGCACACACTGACAGGTATATGCAGACCCGACGGCTAGGATCAACTCCTTTGGAAGAACAACAAATTTCAACTCTCCGATTAAACAGAATATGAAAAGAGAGAGTTGAGGAGGGAGAGAGAGAGAGAGAGAAATCGTATTGATTTCAAATGAATATGAAGCATGGGGTCGAGCTCTATTTATAGGGCACAAGTACCTCTTGGATGTGTCTACTAGATGGGGTGTGACCCTCCAGATGGACCATCTAGATTAATCCAGATCTCAGATCCTGAGATCAACGGTCCAGATGACACCCATTTATATGGAGAGATGTACATCTCTACACATAAACCCTTTCCAAAAGGGTACCCGGGTAGGGGTGTGTCCGAATCCTACAAAAACCCATACCCATACCCCGTAGCCAGTAGCCCATAGCCCGTGTCCACGCCTACGGTCGCGGTGGCAGTGGCGGTCCTGTTCGGCGTGCGCGGGCGTGTGTGAGTCAATCGAGCATTGCTTCCTTTTTTGGGCTAAAAAGATAAACGACACTCCCTACAAATAAAGATCTCTCCTCCACAATCCTTAAGCAATGTAGGACTAAAAAGTCCTACATTGGAAAGGCCAACTCAAAATTGAAAAATCAAAATTCCCGCCCGAAACGAAAAACAAATTTTGGAGCTAAAACAAAATGACAAATTTTGAATTTAAATCTTTTTAAGCTTTTATTTGGAAAAACTTCTTTTTACTTTTGACATTTTTCCAACAATTCCCCCACAAGTTTTAAAAGATAGAGTAAAAACAGAAATAAGAAGTTGATCTTATGAGAATTGTAAGCGACATCGTTGCACATGTTTGTCGACTTGAATCTACACTTGGTCTGATAGGCCATGCTACAGAGTACAGGTGAAGCTTGCTCCTTGAACTTTTCCTCATTGGTGTAGTCGACTGACCTACCAGCCACCTCTTATAGTCCGACCCTCGAAAAATCCTTTTAAGGTGGACATATTTTAAACCGGCCTTGCCCTTATCATGGTTCATGAATGTTTATGAGAGTTTGCCCTTAAAACTCTCATTTGAAGTGACCCCACTTCCTAGGTTCAATAAGGTCAGCCCGTAGTGTGCACCACAGTTAACACACCCCCACATTCCTCTGGGATAGTTGGCTTAACTAAGAATCATTGAGATTCATCCTCTGTTCATTGTGGTGAGTACTACCTTATCATCTAACCAGAATGAGCAAGTTTTGATAGTACTAAACAAGTCATCTGCGTGACTTCATTCTTACCCATTGAACCTAATTATAAGAATCTCCTATCACATAGGTTGGGTTTCCATCACATGACTTATGACACGGGCTTTAAGCTCATTCCTTTAGATGTGTCAATTATGACCTTGGTGGTTTGAGGCTTTGTAAATATATCGATCAAATTCTTTTCTGATTTTACAAAGTCGATAGCTATCGTTCCTTCACTTATATATTGCCTGACAAGGTTGTGTCTCAGGCGTATATGTCTTCTTTTTCCTTTATATATCTTGTTTTTTGCTTTAGCAATGGCTGTCTGACTACCACAATGTAGTGATATTGGGGGCATAGGTTTAGGCCATATCGGATTTCTATCACCAAATTTTTGAGCCATTCGACTTCTGCCCTAGCCTTCTCTAAGGCTATAAATTATGCCTTCATAGTGGAACCTGTACCACAGGTTTGTTTAACAAGTTTTCATGAAATCGCTCTTCCACCAAAAGTAAATACGTAACCACTTGTTGCTAGGGATTCTTCTGTATCAGATATTTAATTAGCATCACAATATCATTCTAGAATTGAAGAATTTCCATTATAGTGTAAGCCATAGTTTATTGTTCCCTTTAAGTACCTTAATAAGTACCTTAATAACCTTGTTAGAGCTTCACAATGTTCCTTCCCAGGATTATGAGTATGTTAACTCAATTTTCCTACTGCTAAGGCTATGTCTGGTCTTGTTGAGTTCATTAAGTATGACACTGAATCTATAATCTGAGAATACTCCTTTTGGGAGACTGGTTCACCTTGGTGTTTTATGAGATGACTCCCTACTTCTAAAGATATCTTTATTGGAGAAAAGAGCACTCATAATATTCAGATTTCTTTAGTAGGCTTTCCACATAATGTGCTTGAGATAATATTATCTCATTGGGTCTTCTTGTAACTTTGATGCCTAAAATGACATCAACTTCTCCCATGTCCTTTGTATCAAACTTAGAAATAAGAATTTTCTTTGTTAAATTCATAATATTTAAATCTGTTCCCATTATCAGCATATCATCAACATAAAGAACAATAATTACACCCTAGCCATTATTAAATTTACTATATACATACCTATCAGAATTATTAATAATAAAATCATTATTTAATAATATTTAATCAAGTTTTTCATGCCATTGTTTAGGTGCTTGTTTTAAACTATACAAAGATTTAATTAATTTACAAATTTTATGTTCTTGTCCTGATACTATGCATCCTTCAGGTTGTTTGATATAAATTTTTTCCTCTAAATCCCCATTTAGAAATGTTGTTTTAACATCTATTGATGGATTACTAAGTTATATATAGAGGCTACAGCAAATAAAGTTCTTATGTTTACAATACGAGCTACATGAGAGAATGTATCAAAATAATCTATATCCTTCTTTTGTTTGAACTCTTTTACTACCAACCTTGCCTTAAACTTATCAAGAGATCCATCAGGTTTTAATTTTTTTTTTTAAAATTCATTTGGTATCTAAAAGCTTTGTTCCTGATGGAAGATCCACCAACTCCCAAATATGATTTTGGATAATAGAATCTATCTAATTCACTTTTAATAGTCTCTTTCCAGAATACAACATCTGGAGATGTTACAGCCTCTTGATAAGTAAAGGGGTCTATATCCACATAGTATAGTAACATATCATCACCTAGGTTAGCGGGTCTCCTCTATCTTTTGCTTCTCCTAAGTAACTCAGTATTAAGTTCGTCAGATTCTTGTTCTACACTAATTTCATTACTTATAACAGGAACCTCATTATGATTCTCATTAGAAGTAATTCTAACCAATTTAGGAAATACATGTTCAAAGAATTTAGCATCACAAAATTTGATAATGGTGATAGCATCAAAAATATTTTCAATTGATTTCAAAACCAAGAACCTATAAGCAGCACTATGTTGAGCATATCCTATAAAAATACAAACAAGTTTTTGGTCCAAATTTTCTTTTCTTAGGTTCAGGTATTCTAACTTTGGTTAAACACCCCCATACCCTTAAATGATTAAAGGTTGGTCCTACCATGCCAAAGTTCAAAATGAACTAGATTTGATTTCTTATGAGGTATTCTATTAAGTATATAACATGCAGATAAGATAGCTTCCCCCCACATATTATAAGGTAATCCAGAGCTAATAAGGAAACAAATTCATCATTTCTTTTAAGGTTCTATTTTTCCTTTCTGCTACACCATTAGACTCAAGTTGGTATGATGCAGTAGTTTCATTAATTATTCTATTTTCTTCACAAAACAAAGATAGGCTATGAGTGTTATACTCGGTCCCTCTGTCGGTTCTCAATTTTTTTAATTTTCTTGTTAAGTTGATTTTCAACTTCTAACTTATATATTTTAAAAGCATACTCAGCTTCATCTTTAGATTTTAAAAGATATACCTTAGTATAACTAGAATAATCATCAATGAAAGTTATATAATATTTATTACCTCCTCTTAATTCATGAGATTCAAAATTAGCCAAGTCACTATGTATTAATTCTAAAAGATTGGTTTGTCTTTCTACAAACTTATGAGGTTTTTTTAGTAATTTTTGCTTCTATGCATACAGGGCATTTATGTTGTGAGGGTTCAGATAGACCTTGAATATAACCTAAGTAAGATAATCTTTTAATGTAAGGTATACTATAATGTCCTAGTTTACCATGCCAAACATCAAATGACTCAATCAAGTAAGAAGAAGCAGGAATTTCATTCATAAAATTTTCAACACTCATTACAAATAAACCATTACTAGCATAACCCTTCCCTGCATATTTGTGCCCCTGTAGTACAATGACCTTATCAGCTTCAAAGCTGAGTTTCATTCCAGCTTTATTCAGACGGAAGCCAGAAACAAGATTTCTATGAATGTCTGGGACATGTAGCACTTCATTCAAAACCAGAGTCTTTCCAGAAGTCAGCTTCAGAGCTACTTGACCCTTGCCCATAACTTGTGAGTTTGAGAATTGCCCATATACACAAAATCACTTCCTTTGATCGAAAACTATTTTATGAAAACAGATCGGTCAGAGTATATGTGCTTGGAAGCTTCAGTGTCTATTATCCACTCATTTGGTTTCTCAATTAAATTCCCCTCAGTTACTACAACTGCAAACAAGTCTTCTTCAGTGAGATAAACCTTAGCTTTGTCATTTTCCAGTTTCTTCTTGAGGGCATGACAGTCCTTTTTTAAATGACCCGATTTCTCACAGAAAAAGTAACCTCCCTTGGTCTTCTTGAACTTGCCTTCTTTATTCACTTGAATAAACTTCTTTGACTTGTCACTCTTTTCAGTTTTTCCGCCTTCCACAAGATTAGCCTTGGTTTTGAATTCCTTGGCTTTTTCCACCTTGTCAGTCTCACGATTCTTCTCTTCTATCTTGATACACATTATGTAATGCTCAAGAGTCCAGTCTTTAGATTTATGCTTCATGTGTGATTTGAAGTCACTCCAGGAGTTAGGAAATTTCTCAATTAATGCTGCAGATATAAACTGTTCTGGTAGTGACATTCCTTCTTCGACAAGGCTTGCTACCAAAACTTGAAACATATCCATTTGCATGTATACACTCAAATCTTCTTTCATTTTGAAATTTAAGAAGTTTGCAGTAACATATTTCTTACACCCAACATCTTTCAGAGAATATTTTTTGTCAAGAGCCTCCCATATGGTATATGCATAGTCATAGGAAGAGTACACATTGTATAGATCATTGGTCATAGCATTCAGGATTCTGCTCTTGCACTGGAAGTCAGCATTGATTCATGCAACCCTCTTGGATCTCATTTCAGGGTCATCAGATTCCTCAGACATCTTTTCAGTAAGGGCGAAAATAGCTCCCAGTTGGGACAGGGCGAAGTGCATCATCTGTCTCCAACGCTTGAAATTTGAACCATTAAATGGCTCAATATTGTCAAACTCAAACACGATGCACATCTTCCCCATGGCAAGCCCAACTTTAGTGGTTATACCAGATTTAGCCATGATGCCAGTCACTACAATATATATAACAAAAATACTATCTTAAGATTGTTGTCTTAAATGATGTTATGATAGAGCAACAGTTATATATTGTATGGACTAGAATAATATGTAACAGAATAATTATGTAGTAAATAATAGTCACACATGTATATATATATAAATCTGAAACATAAATAAACATAACCATGCGTACCTTATAAGTAGTAACTCGAAGTTATGAAGGAGGGTTGAGTCGTATTGGTACACTCTCCTTAAGACAGTATTTGCCCTCTATTGATGCAGTAGGTCTTCTGTAAATCTGTCTCCAAGATAAAACAACCCCTTATGTAGGATACCCACCCAGCGTGCGCACACTGACAGATATATGCAGACCCGACGGCTAGGATCAACTCCTTTGGAAGAATAACGAGTTCGACTCTCCGATCAAACATAATATGAAAAGAGAGAGTTGGGGAGGGAGAGAGAGAGAGAGAGAAATCGTATTGATTTCGAATGAATATGAAGCATGGGGTCTTGCTCTATTTATAGGGCCCAAGTACCTCTTGGATGTGTCTACTGGATGGGGTGTGACCCTCCAGATGGACCATCCAGATTGATCCAGATCTCAAATCCTGAGATCAACGGTCTAGATGGCACCCTTTTATGTGTAGAGATGTACATCTCTACACATAAACCCTTTCGAAAAGGTATCTGGGTAGGGGTGTGTTCCGGGTAGGGGTGTGTCCAAATTCGACAAAAACCCATACCCCGTAGCCCGTAGTCTGTAGCCCGTAGCCCGTAGCCCTTAGCCCGCGCCCACGCCCACGCCCACGCCCACGCCCACGCCCATGGTCGTTGTGGCAGTCGCAGTCCAATCCGGTGCCCCCGCGCGCGTGTGTGAGTCAACCGTGCATTGCTTCCTTTTTGGGGGCTCAAAAGATTGACGACACTCCCTACAAATAAAGACCTCTCCTCCACAATCCTTAAGCAATGTGGGACTAAAAAGTCCGACATTGGAAAGGCCAACTCAAAATCGAAAAATTGAAATTCTCACCCAAAACGAAAAACAAATTTTGGAGCTAAAACAAAAAGACAAATTTTGAATTTAAATCTTTTTAAACTTTTATTTGGAAAAACCTCTTTTGACTTTTGACATTTTTCCAACACGAATTCAAATCCTCTCCATCTTGGGTATCGGATGGAGAGGCTGCAGCCCGTTGGATGGCCGACACCTAGAGATCGGGTGAATCCGAGCCTTCCATTCCAAGCTGACAAACTGAGCCGACACCCCCTTGTTGGCTCGGACGGAGGATTCCGATTCACCCGAGCCACAGGTGTAGGCCATCAAATGAGACCGCCCCCTCTCCATCCGAAACCTAGGATAAAGAGGATGTGAATCCCCCTTTCTCTTTCAATTTCTCTCTTCTTCTGCTTCTCACTGACAATCCACAGTGGTTCCTTCAGAAATCCAACAGTTTCAAAGGGGCCTCGCTGTGACGCTTTTCTGATTGATAAATTGAATCATAACAAGTTCCAAAAAGAAATGAAAGTAAGCTAATCTTCCTCGCAAAAGCCCAAGTAATCCCCAAAAAAAAAAACGTTTTCATAATCTCAAGGATCCAAAATTCAGGGAGGCAAAATCCAAAAATTAGGAACTCAATGGAGAAGCAGAGATTTCATTTCACATCAAAGCTTGTTCTATTCCTTAAGTGTTAGTTTAGAAGAAAAGAGAAAGGGTTAGAAGAGAATTAACAAAATGGGGTCATAGAGATCTTGAAGGTAATATCTTGGTTGGAGAAGAACTAGAGAATGATGGCAGAGAGGACCAATACAACAGGTATGACATGGACGATATTATCCGTGAATCTAATATGCGACTTCTTCTTCTTTGCTACCTCGGAAAGGGGATCATAGGTTGGCAATTCACTGGTCTCTGAAGTTCTCATGCCTCGAGAGGCCTTTGACAATGGCAAAAGTAATGAAAGGTGACAAAAAAATTCCTCATAAGTTTGAGATGTGCTAAAAGATGGAATTAAGAAGAAAGATGAAGAAGAAGAAGAAGGGATGTGAAGAAGACAAAGGGGTTTCCAGGTTTGAAACTGTGATCGAGATGTTCGCCGAATCCATTGAAAACTGAATTGTCAAGACGGATTGGGGTAGTAGAGAGTGAAAAAATGGTGCTCAGGCTCCGATGGATTGCCAAACACTTTTAGTTGTGAACTTAGGATTGAAGCACAAATAGGAAGACATGTGTTAGAAGTGTAGTATCCAAATCCTCTCCTCCCAGAGGTTTGGGAGGAGGGGCAGCAACCCCGTTAGATGGCCGACACCTGGGGCTCGATTGAATCCGAACAGACAAGGGGGTGTCGGCTAGAATGGAGGGCTAGGATTCACCCGAGCCCCAAGTGTCAGTCATCTAACGTGGTTGCCGCCCCTCCTCCCGAACCCTAGGAGGAGAGGATGTGGATCCCAAAAAGGTACGAAAAAACCATATACTTGCTAATATTTTTTTTTGCTATGCATTTCAATTAAGATTGCAAATCCTCTCTGCAAGAGGACTTATGGACCTTCTGCTTCTTTGAACCGCCACCTCCTTCTTTTGGAACACCACCATCTTCTTTTGCTCGTTTCAAATTGTTAAGCATTCACAGACGGCTGATCACTGTTCACATCTAGTTTTCCCCCTCCATTCGACTAGTGTTCTTAGGAAGAGTTTGGAATTCGAACAATTTCATTGGTACGAGAAAAGTCATGATTCTCAATTAAAAAGCACTCTCATCGCTACCCACCCATAAATGAAGGTTAAATTTGTCATTTAATCCTTTATTGTTTGTAATCTCATCAGAGATAAAATTATCATTTAAATTCCATGCTGAATCCTATCTAAACAAAACAAGTGTAATTTTCAGAAACTACTAGAAAAAAAAAAAAAAAAAGACATCCCAAAGTACGAGGCTCCCGCTATTGCAGGGTCTGAGAAGGGCAGAATGTATGCAACCTTACATTGTGGGGGTAAGGCTGCATACATTCTGCTCTCCCCAAACCCTGTAATAACGGGAGCCTCGTGCATTGAAATATTTTTTTTTTAAAATAATTTCTGACAATTACTCTTGTTTTGTTTAGATGGGATTAAGCATGGAATTTAAAATTAGACCTAAATCAGAAACTGCTAGATAAAGATTATATTTAGAACTAAGTCCAGTATGAGTAAATTTCCCATTCATATGTGATGGAAGAAGTGAGATATCTGATTTTCGTCTTTCCCACAAAAGGGCTGTAACTCGTAATGCTACAGAATATTCATTTCCCTTTGTTTATTCTTAATAAGTTCGGTTCGGGGACTCATTTTATAATAATATTTATCTTTTTAGGGCTACGTTTGGGCCTTCTTGGGTTTTCTACTCCTTTGAAGCTGCGATCCCTATCTCAGTCCGAGTCTCACACCTCCGTCGCCAGTTAACCTTACGTCTCCTCTGCGGCCGTGACCTTAGACTGACAAAATCGATGGCCACGGAGTCGAAGGCTATCACTGCTTGCCCCGACGGCGAAACTAACGAAGTTGAAGACAAGTCTCAACCTCAAACAGGAAGAGGAGCCAGTCCTGGGTAATTGATTAACTCTCTCTCTCTCTATGCTCCTTCATTCATTGGCCGGCAGGCCGGGCGGCAAAGAACGCTGGAAACGGGTCTTACACCCTATCTCTGTAACCTTCGCTATTCCGCTTCTCTCATCTTCGCCTTTCATTTGCTAGCATTTTTCTTTAAATTCTCGTTAATAACATAAGAGGTACTTATGTATTAGAGCTCATTTTACCGTATTGACGTTCTCTTCTCTCTATTTTATAAAATTAGTTCTGAACTCATGACATTTAAAAATTTTCACTTTTGAATTCCATTGACAATGACCCCAAAAACCCATTATTCCCTTTTCATGTTTTATTGTTTATTTTCCCCCAATTTTATGTTTCTGGTCTACGAACCCATTTTATTATTCTCTTGATATATGTTTAATAACTGAAGATATTTCATGGAAACATCGTTCAATCGAGGTTTCTTCAGTTTTTTGCGTGTTCCCAATTGTCGTAGTCCCTCGATTTCACTTGGGTAGCTTAACTTATTGGGGAGCCCATTTTTCCATTCTTGGTTTTGGTATCTGTTTAATAACTGAAGTTATTTCCCATTGTTCATTTTTTTCCTTCTGATGTTTTTATTTCCTTATCTTCTTTTCTCTTTTAAACCATATTCTCACTAACTTTTTGTTCTGTCCGTTGGAGAGTTTATTATCACTAGTGCCATTGCTCTTTTTCTAATTTTATACTTTTATATTTGCAGAAAGATTTTTATTGGAGGTTTAGCAAAGGATACAACTTATGGTTGGTTGTTGACCTTTTTTACTATCCAATTTCATTTTACCACCATTTTTTTTTCTCACTTCTCTGGTTTTGTTTTCACTTGTAAATGAATGCTCCAACAGTACAATTCACCAAGCATTTCGGTAAATATGGTGAAATTACGGATTCCGTCATAATGAAAGATCGGAGAACAGGGCAACCTCGTGGGTTTGGATTTGTGACTTATGCAGATCCTTCTGTAGTAGATGAAGTCATTCAAGACACTCATATTGTCAACGGGAAACAGGTATGCGATTCAGCCATTTGGTTTGGTTTGGTTTCTGTTTTTTCATCTTCAGTTGTTGACCGGGGTTTATGATACTATGGTGTCTGTGCTGGAAAACTCAGGTTGAAATCAAGCGGACCATACCAAAGGGAGCCATTGACTCTAAGGATTTTCAGACGAAGAAGATTTTTGTGGGTGGAATTCCTACAACTGTGACAGAAGGTGATTTTCTATTTTTCTCGTCTTGGTTTCTTTATTACTAGTTTTGGGGCTTTGTTAGCAGAGTTCCATAACGAGAATCAAGTTCATAGGGAACTACTGTGGATCCCCCCTCTCCACAAGAATTTGAGGTATAATGTCAATTAGGTGGCGGTCAGATTAGGTGGAGGATTTTGTCATTTTAGGGCTTGATGACTCAGACACAGTATTGATAATAATTCCCCACCCCATCCACCAAGAAAAAAATTTGAATGGGATAGTAGTTACCTAGAAATTCATAAATGATTGAAGTTTCCACTTTTAAGTTCACTTTCTGTTAATTTGTTCAGGTTTAGAGACTGATTGTGGTGATTGAATGACCTAGATACTTTTAAAAGGGCCTGGCAGAGATAAGTATGGCTCTGAAGGATGTTGGAGATATCAAGGACTGCTGTTGCTCTTCTATCTTATTTGCTCTCATCTTCTTCTTCCTCCTTTTTTGTTTTGTTTTTTGGATGTGTGATGAGGGGGCTTAGATCACATCTCTTGGGTCATTAAGGTTTTGTGGGTTGACCTTGTCTCTGCTTACCTAAACTTAACTGCAGTTTGACCTAGTCAGGTCCAAAGTTTGCTAGTCCATTAGCCTCATACAAGTACGTAATTATGTCACGAGTGTAATGACCGAGCCATGCCAAGCCTGACTAAGGAAGGCATATTCAACTTATGTACTTGGTTTTGAGGGTCTGGGTTTGCTTGTTAGCTGCAAACTAGGACCCAGGCTTATGTCATGATGGGCCATGCAGGCTTGGCTTGTTGACATCCTTATTGGTTGAGTTGTATTTTCCAATTCCAAGTATTAATGTTATTCTTTTCTTGAATGAGGCAGATGAGTTTAAGGACTTCTTTGCAAAGTTTGGAGAGGTCCAGGAGCACCAGATCATGCGGGACCATGCCTCCAGTCGTTCTCGTGGTTTTGGATTTATTACGTTTAATACTGAACAAGCTGTTGATGATCTCTTGTCTAAGGGAAATAAGCTTGAACTAGCTGGAGCTCAGGTAGGTGCAGAACCTACTGGAAACATATTCCCAGTTTGTTGCATCACTATTATTTACTATGTTGTCTTCTTTCACACAGTTTAGCAATAAAATTTTTGGTTCAATGTATGCTCTACAAGTTGATTTGTTCATAGAGAGGGTTTGACAAGAAAATCTGTTCAATTTGAGCTACTTTTGCATTCTTGACTGATGTATCTCTTATTAGAATATCTGATTTTTCTTTTGCTGATGACTTAAGTTCATAAATAATGGTCCTTCATCTTATTGCGGTAGTTTTTATTGTGACAGAGTCTTGTATATGGTTCTGAAAAATAAAATTCTAATTTGATACGTCTCCTTTGTTGTAGGTGGAAATTAAGAAGGCCGAACCAAAGAAAGCCTCAAACCTGCATCCACCACTACCCGAGCATTTTAACGATCCTAGGCCCAGTTTTGGTGGTGGGTTTGGGGATGGTTATGGTGGATTCAGTGGTGGTGGCTTTGGTGCCAGTTCGTATAAGTCAGGAGGAGGTTATAGGGGTAGACCTAGTGCATTTGGCGGATATAGTGGGATTGAGTTTGGTGGTGGGTATGGAGGATATGGTGGTGGCTTGAGATCTTATACGGAAGATCCCTCCCTAGGTTACTCTGGTCGCTATGGTGGAAGCTTCGGTAGAGATTATGATTTAGTAGGTGGTTATGGTAGTGCAGCTGATGGCTATGGAGGCTATGGTAGTGCCAGTGGTGGCTATGGCAGTGCTTATGATGCCAGTCTTGCTGGTGGTTATGGAGGTAGTGGGGGAGGCTCATTGTATGGGAATAGAGGGGCTTATGGAGGTACTGGTGGAGGCTCATTGTATGCGAATAGAGGGGCTTATGGAGGTAGTGGGGTTGGCCGATACAATCCTTATGCAAGGTAGCTGAGGGCCATGAAACAAGGCCTTTGTGATCATCCAATGCAAGATTCATTTCAGTCTGTAACATGAATCAATTTTATTCCAATGCCTGATGGCAGGATACTTGAATACTCTGAAAGGCCATGAAGGGAGAGTTACTTTATCCATTTCTTCACTGTTTCACCATTTCTTTGCGACTACTGACTGACTGACTCTACGAATCTGGGCCTTTATTTGTATCTCACTTTTTGTTTTTCCAACCACCATTAACGGAAAAATGGAAGTGCCCCCCCCCCTCCTTTTTTTTTTTTTTTTTTCCGTTCCTGTGGTTAGTTCTTCACCTTTTAACGGTTCAATTGCACCACTTTTATGGTCCTGAATATAGGAACCTGGAAATTTATTTTTGGAACATTTTAGTGATAAGTAGCATGCTTTCTAAGTTCAGTAAAATCAATGGAACAAATTACAGATAAATGTTTATTATCCTTGCACATGCATACCTGTCTATGCATGCCATCACCATTTAATGTATACTGCCTAGAAAATACAACTTATGTACAGCAGACCCTAGATCATTCTTATGTCATTGTTAAGTTTCTTTGGAAGTGTTCTAACTTAACAAGAATGTCGTATCCTTTTGCATGTCTGTTGTGTACTTGTCAGCTTTTATTCAGGGGTACATGTTGAATGGCATTGAATAGAATCCTTTAGCATTGCATTTGTGTACTTGTCAAATATTTTCAGGGTCACATGTTGAATGGTATTGAATATTGTGATATCCAAATGTCTCTCTACATTCTTGTTGTAACTTGTAAGCATTGTCAATGATTAGCTGGTTGTGCTCAACTGTTGATTACATGGGTTTCTAGGCTTATGCTTTGCTTTGCTTGTGTTCACGTTGCGTACTTGAGGTGCATCCATAGAACGTTGATATGATTCTGGTTTGTTACCCTCACCTTTGTTACGATATAATTTTGGAACCTGACAATTGGTTTTAGTAAATGCTTTTATCAACTATTCTTTTGGATGGTAGAATGCTACGCTTATGCAGGGCCAGGATCCCTGTTATGCATCATCGCACGAGTGCCTTGGAGAGCACATCCCTTTTAGATGGTGCAGTGAATCCGTGGTTCCAGTAATTCTGTAACGTTGTCGATGAGGGTGTTTTTTTTTCCCTCTTTGAATCAGGGCTAGGACTGCATAATAATTTAGTAATGGGGTTACCCATTAGGCTACCCATTATGGTCCCATGAAAAGTTGTATTTGGATTCACAATGATCCAAACTGAGGTATAATGGATCAGGTTTGTTGCTCCTCTTGTTGTGTGCGGCTTAATCAGTAATCTGCCCTATGTTGACCAAAATGAGGGGCATGTTTAGCAGTGGGTCTCAATCACTCGGTAAGTCAAATCTTATGCTTTTTTTTTTTTGTAGAAATTCGATGGTATACCGAAAGTCCTGGGATCCACATCCTCTCCTCCCAGAGGTTTGGGAGGGGGATGCCCCTCTCGGATGACCGATACGTGGGGCTCGGGTGAATCCGAACCCTCCATCAAACCCCACATGTCGGCTATCCAATGGGGGCATCCCCCCTCCTCCAGAACCTCTCGTAGGAGAGGATGTGAATCCAAAATCCTGAGAGCCCATATTTTTTCACCGATAGCACATACGCTACTTGTCATTTAGTTTATCTAGAGAAGCGAAAAAGAAAGTTGTCATTTGGCCAACTCTCTCAGCATGGTATTTTGATGTTCCCTGAAACTCTTTTCCCATCCTGTGTTACTTGTGGGGCTCTTGGGGTTAATTTGTAATGACCTTAGGCTTTGTATGCCAAGGAAAGAAAATCTTTTGAAACAGAGGAGAGATAAACATAGAAAATGATCATTGAATGATGATTACTTCTATCTTATGTTATTTTTTTTTTCCTTTCTTGATATGATATCCAAATATAACCTTAGTGACTGTTAGGGACTACCGCAACCCACTTACCCAGCACAGACCACTTTCCCAAACAGTGGTGTTTCCATGCCGAAAGAGGACCCCATAAGGTCATATCTGTCAACCTTCAAGAGTTGAGCCATCCATCAGAGAAATATCCGATATAGTGGATTGAAGGTTATTAAAATTACATATCGCCACCAGATTCTTTTTCTGTGAATGTACATTCCTGCAATTTTATTACTCTTTCCGCTCCGTTTTTAACCACGTCCACTTTCCAGATGATATTTGATTTGATTAGTGAGAAGGATGATAACGTATACTATATTTCCGGGACCCACCAAGCATAATCCAAGTGTTCCCTGCAGGAAGAAAACATTATCTTGTGGCAGGAAGCACATGTTAACAAAACATTACATACAGATCTCTAGAATTCACTGAAGAAAACAGAGCTTCTAATGAACTGAAACGATAGCAAGAACAACCCCCCACGTGCAAGCATTCCAAAAAGAGAGTATATATATATATATACGCCACTGGAATTGAAATGACCTCCAGATCTATTGAAATGAAAAGAAAATTTATTTTTGGGATGTCAACATTACTCGAGTCAAAAGTTGTTTTTTTTTTGCTTCTAATCTAAAAAATACTTATGCATGAAAAACCTTTTGGCAACAATCAACAAGGCATATTTTTCATAATTTATATAAAAAAAGGGGGGTAAATTACACTCAGGCTTACATTTTAAGAAACTGCACATACCTAACAGTTTCATATTTGGAATACCTAAATTAGATTAAGGTTACCTAATGTGAGGCAAAATTCTAATTTTATGAAACATTAAGTACTTTTGATGCAGTTTCTTAAAACGTTAGATACCCTAGGTGTAATTGATCCAAAAAAATAAAAATAAAAACACACACACACATTTGGAATGCACATTAACAAAAATGCTACTAATACTATTACAAAAATTATTGTTACAAAATAACGTTACAAAACGGAGTCCACATAACCGTCATCCTAGTCAATCTAACATCTCTCGGCCACAAAAAAAGCAGTTTGTAACTTGCTGACATGCCTATATTACCATGACCAGAACAACTACAGGGAGGAGGTCTGGAACCCTGGTCTATCGGGTGAGTACCTATAAAATATTACCATGATCCAAGTACCAAAAGGAAGAGTGTCCGGAACTTGAGTCTCTCCGGTGAGCGCCAAGTATCATAACCCAGGCTTCCCTGTTTTTTTTGCCAAAAAAAAAAAGGGGACAGGGTTCTCCGAGCGGTGCTGTTGCCTGTGTCCACCAATGGGAGCATGAGTAGGCAACATCGAATCTGTCACTAGGAAGAGAGATTGTAAAGGGGAGAGACACAGGTGCTGGTGTAGAGTCCACTCCACCGTTTAGAACCTTTTCCCATCACTAAAATATCAGACTTTTCAAGGCAAACAACCTGATCTTGAAGATCTACCCTACGTGATTCCATCTGCAAGAATAAAAGAAACACCACAAAAGGAGCTTCATATGAAAGTTTTGAAGAATCAAACCTTAGCCTGATGGATTGGCAATCAATGAGTCTAAAATGTATTCTGTGCATTAAATCTCCTCCCTTCTCGTCTATAGTATGGTGTTTCATCTATTGTCCTCCTCACATACTCTATGAAAGGCTGTGGTGTCCGAGGGGATTGCTCCGAGCTGTAACCCACTGTACTACTACGTTCAGGTGTGACAGGAGCAGCAATATGCCGTGTTGCAGGAAGGGATGGTCGCGACCTATCCGGTCGGTCCAGGAACCATATGAAGAAAGCCACAGTAAGTATCAAAGCAGTGAAACTTCCAATTATACCAGCCCAAATGGCAACACTCCTCGTCTTCGAGCTTGCTTCTTCTCCAGGCTCATAACCAACACTAATTTCTTCTCTTTGACCTGTAATGTAAACCATTACAGTAGCTTGTTAAAACCTCATCTCCGGACAGAATCCCTCTTCAATTCCATGAATTCAACAGATTAAAATAAAGGATAGTAAAGATAATGAAAACAGATGGTTTCTTCACTGATCCAAGTTTTCACCTAGATGTAACTATCCCCAACCAGCCTGTTTTTCGAACTATTTAGATTCCTCATAATCCAAATAAAAAAGGCAGTATGCATTTTTCTGCAGGTTGGAGATTCTGAGCACAACCCATTGAACTGAGAATTTTGATCACTGTTCAGGAGAAGGCTTCTGTTACCTCACCAGAGACATCTCTTATTATCAATCTGATAGCACATCACGTAAATGATGCCCTAGTAAAGTTAATTTCCTTAAAACAAAGGAACTAGTTAAATTACACTCCAGGTACAACATAAACCAGTAAACAGCAACGGAATTATTATTTGAGAACTGGAAATATTCATGAGAAAATGAAGGAAACAGAAATTATACTATTAAGCCAGGTGCATTTTCCAACCTGTGGCTGGGAGTGTAATGATGATGTTGTCTTTGAATCTCTCAGCTCTCAGAACCTTGACCTGTAGTCAACGATAAATAAAATGGCTGTAACTAAAAAATTGAATTCATGATGTAAGACAACGAAAGCCATAGTTGGAATTATGTCACAACACTTTAATTAGAAACAGGGTAAACAAATTGTGTACACCTCATATACAGCACGCCCACCAATCCCATAATCTTCTTTGTAGATGAGGCTGACCAATATCAAGTCTCTACCTTGCCAATGGATTTCAACATCTACAATGAAAATAACTCATCAATTTCTACTTATCCAAAAAAAAAAAGCTCATCAACATCTATTGTAATTGCTAAATCTAAGAGGAACACTGGCTACAAGATGGAAGGCTCGGAAAAGCCAGCCTCCAAGCCTCTACCATAAATTACATACATGCAAGGGGTTAAAATCCACCAACAAACCCAGTCCTGCCTTATTGAGTGAAGTTCTACCCAATCGGAAGATAATAGTACTATATATCATATTCCCCTGGACAGCCAGAAGAGATATTGTGAATGTTTCATAGATGTCGAGATAAAATAGTCAGGATGATTTCATTGGGTCAATTTTTAACTTCTCAGGAATGTGCAGTCGAGACATACTGCAGGAAGTTTCATCCATCATAGGGTGAGTACCCACCATTAATCTAAGATTATAACATATTAGTCAATGATCACCTGTATTTCCAACAACTGTTATAGAACTCTTGTTGGAGGCTGGTGTCAAAGTCAACTGCATCAAGCCCTGAAACAGAAAAATATGCTACCTAAATCACTGCAGAATATATGAAAACTTCTTAAATCTTCCTTCGACATTAACTGGTTTTGTAGGGACTTCTCTTTAAGATCAAATTTAAAGAGCCAGTTCTTCAAATTAGAACAGTTAACATTTAAGCTCAAAGTTAAAGCAAATATTGACACTTAAGATTGCTGGTCATAAAAATATTATACAATCTGGCCATCAATAATCCCCCTCTCCTGCAGAGGGTGGGGTTAAGATATGCATCCAGATGCCTTTGATACAGGCATATTCTGGCTGTATGCTTAGTACATTTTAACTGATTACGAATTACCTTGGTCATTCCCAAAATTGAAAATCCTCCAACAAAAAGTGCAGGTGCAGAACCCATGACATGCTCAGCATCTCTTAATGAAGCATTGACAGAGACGGATAAATCTGGTCTCATGGCCTTCAGTTTTGGTATGGTGTGTGCTAAATTCTCTGGCGAGTAAGGTAGGAAGAGACAATATGAAATACCGGTCTCAAGATCTCTCCAAGGCTTTGCATATCTGCAATTAACCAACGAAAAAAAAAAAAAAAAGAATAAGAAGAGGATTACATGATTCCAGAAGCAGAAAAGAAAATAGAGAAGAAGATTGAAGCATACCCAACAAAAGGTGGGTCCACTGTACAATCATACAGGATTCCATTTCTGTCCCCAAGAGCTCCGATCTTGTGATCATTGGTATCACTTTTGCAGTAAAAGTAATCAATGAAAATCCATAGAGAACACATCTTTATATATAATCTAACATTTCATGCAGTGAGGCATCCAAAACAATACAAATAATCGCATGAAGTTTGTTTACAGCTATGCAATACATCTGGAAGCAGTAAATTAGAAGCAGGAATATGTTCCAAACTTTCAATAGGCAAAATTCCAACTAGATGGCAATGAGAGATCACACCAAGGGATAGCAATGGTGTAGGTTTGAGGCATGTTTCTCAATTTCACCAATACCAAAATCAAACATATTTCGTGAAAACATGGATGGGACTCATTGATTTCCCAAGGCAAACACCATGGGGAACAGGATTTTCAGGCACCAAAAACTAACTCTTACCTGGACAAGGATTATATCATATACGCTAAACATTAATGCCCTGGTATAACCTGCCCCATTTGCATCTTTAATCCACACACATGCAGGGCAACCTCCCCCCTCCCCCCAACACGGACACAGATTTGACCGACAGGTTCGACGTCGACCATATCTGTCTGACCTGCTTTTAGTCAGGTCCAGGCAGGAATATCTTGTTCAAAATTGGGTTTGTACAATCATTTCCAAATAAAAAACAGAACAAGTTCAGTTTTTACGCTTCCAACCACTTGTTGTACTTTATACCAGATTTGAGATATTTAACGTATATTAAATAAAGATTGAATTAAGTCGCAATTAGAGCAGTTGCTCAGTTGGTACTTGGTAGGAGTTATGCTTGAATACCATAAGACTGAGTCCAGATCTTGATTATATAAGCCCATAAATATGCATTAAATATGACATTTGGTTAAGGACAACCCAAATTAAAACTGGTCGGCATTAACATTTCCTTATACAATCCAGGCAGACAAGCAGCCACCAAGGTTCAAAATCTCGGGTCACGAGGGTGTCTCGACCCTCTGAGAAACCGAGATCTCGGAAACCTCGGTCGGGATCTCGGCGAGACACTGCACAAAAGCCGCGAAGGCTTAAAATGTGTGTTTCGACCCTAAAATGATCATTTTAAGGCTTGATAGTTGATACTCTAAAGAAACCCTATTTTAGCATATATAAACATATTTAAACCATAAATCTGTATAAATAGGTGGTTGTTTGGGTTTATACCCATGTTTGGCAATGTCGGTTTGAAGCTCAAATGTAAACCTAGGGTAATATTGGCTATTTTACATAATGTTACACTAATAGAAGATCACAAAAGATCAAATAAGTCAGTAAAATGATATTTTAGGAGAAGAATAAACATAATAACACTTAATTAGTTAATTGTCATAGTAAAAAAAAACCCGAAGTAGTCAAGTAGACTATACAATCATAATTCATACATTATGTCGAGACCAATCGAGAACAAGTCGAAAAATGTCGAGAAATGGTCGAGAACTGGTTGAGAAA
This sequence comes from Protea cynaroides, assembly GCA_028583415.1. Taxonomy (NCBI): domain Eukaryota; kingdom Viridiplantae; phylum Streptophyta; class Magnoliopsida; order Proteales; family Proteaceae; genus Protea; species Protea cynaroides. Next base: position 6,565,376 of record CM053273.1, read on the forward strand.
TGGTCGAGACCAGCTCGAGAACTGGTCGAGATGGTCGAGATACCGTATCGAGGCGAGATCTTGTCTCGAGCCCCTCGAGATGTTCGAGATCTCGCCGAGATTTTGAACACTGGAAGCCACAAGCATAGCACATTTTGATTGTGACTAGGATTTGTACAATATTGCCACTCCTGTGAGAGGAAATATCACTAGTTGCCAATGACCCTCAAGCCAGTTATGAGCCAACTGACCCCCACAAACAAACAGCTATAGAGACACTAAGTGCTTTAACAAAAAAGATAATATATATATATTTAATGATTACTACAAAATTTTACAGTGGAGGTCAGCAGCATGAAACAGTTAGAGGGAATGGTGTAACTCATCAAAAAAACATCATCAGGACTCAATGTTAACAATTACCCAGTCAACTCAAGCCATACATCATATTCTCCTTTTCCTTAAATAACATAAGAATCATTAAAATATCAAATACAGAAATTGAACAAACTAAAATGCAGATATAACAGATGATAAACTATTGATCCGAGATAATTGCCAAAATGTTAGCATCTCCAATAGAGGACAGGACTGTATGCATACCTAAATCTAACCGAGAAATTGTATCCTTTTGTAGGGAAGGGGACATTGGTTAAGGTCTCTGCCGGCGCATCAACTAAAACCAGATTCATCCTTTGCACCGAAACTGCTGTTTGTAGTCTCAAACTAGAATTTTCAAAGATAACTGTTCAGAGAAAGATCCCTATCAGCTTTTAGAACAAGACATTTCCAAAAGCAATAATACAGTATGTTAATAAGCAGAATATGAAATTCATAGTGCTTGAATTAATTCCAGTACACACATAGAATGACAAATAAATGAGAACTCAGTTCAATACCTTGGGTTACACCTTTCCCCACTGCATGAGCTTCTCCAGAGGCCATGTCTATTGACAAAACACTTTCATTGGCACTCACCCACTGACCATATACCCGATCGTTTAACCCTAACATATAGAAGGAAAAGTTAGGATTCATATGGAAAAATTTGGAGGGATAGTAAAATGGCGACACACAAGTCAACACTGCTGTTGCCTTCAGCACATGAGCCACCAGGCCCAACAACAAGATTTCATTGAATTATATGCATTGATACAAGAACAGAAATAATTCATTGTATTAAACACATTCAGAGGGCATATCTACATATTACAAGATAAGAATGAGCGACAAGAATATCTTAGAAAGGAAAAGGAAGATGGCAAAGAAGCTTCAGTCAGAGATGCTTTCAATACTCGATGAAAACAAATAATTTACAAGCTAGTACACTACAAAAAAGAGATATGAACGGGAGAGGAATAATCTGCCACATGGCATAAATCAAGTGGGTGTTATGCCAAGCCAGGAAAAAAATGCCATTGTGGCACCCCTTTTCCTATTGACTTGTCACCTTTTAGGTTTTAATTTCATTTCTTGCTGAACTATTGTGGTTTTTTTCAAAAGGATTATTGATGAACTTATAATTTTAGTTACACTTTCTCAAGTACATCTTAGCTTCAATCTAGCATATTACAATTTTTTTTTTTTAATTTCACATTTGATATAAATCTTACTTTTGTTCCTATTTCTATACTTTTTTTATGCTTTGTTAAGATCTGCCTATTGTAGGAAGCCCATTTAAGAAATCCTTTTTCCCTACATACAATCAAGGGTTAAACCTCAAAACCATTTAGCTTCCTGCACCCTTCTTCCCAACTAACAACTTTCATATAAATTTAAAGTTTTTATTTTTATTTTTTACTAAATAAGTTTATTTAAGATTATTAACAAAACTATCAAGGACAGAATACTAAGAATTAGTATTGACCACCATTTGCATTAAATTTGAAATATATGTAAGGAATGGAACCTGCTTATCTTTGAGGACAAGCTTCTACCACCATGAATCCAGTGCAATATATTTTAAATTGAGTTTCTTAGATTACTTGGACGTTTACAGTAGTTTTCTTAGGTAAGAAGTTGCAATTGGTAAGTATCCTTCAGAGTCCTTGAGCTCATTTCTAAACATAAAAGAAAGGGAAATTTTCATAGACCTCCCTTGTGTAATGCCCGAGAGACAAAACACTTCCCCTATCTGGAATCAATCCAGTGGACATCCCCCGTAGTTTATAAGTTCTAACACTTGACCCCACTCTGTTAGTTAGCCTCCGTAAGAAGTATGATGTATACGGTTTTAAAAATTTTAAATGTCAAGATTACCCTTATTGAAGGTGTGAAGTTCTAATTTTACCCTTTTCATTTAAACCCTAAAACCTTCTCCCACTCTCCACTTTGCAATCGACAAACTCCAAAACCCTTCATTGCCTCTGGCCACCCACTCTCCTCTCTGCAATACACCTCCGGCCACCCCCTTTCTTATCTGCAATATGTCTCGTCTTTGCCTCCACCCACTCCCTTTCATTCTAGCATGTTTTATATATATCATCCGATGAAAATTTTCAGTTTTTTATGGTTGCAGGGTTGAATGTGCTACCTTTTCTAGTTCAGAAAACTAAAGGGGGTGGCCTGCTTCTTCCCTGGTATCGACTAACCACTTTGATGAATTTCCTTTTGTGGCATAGCAACAATACTGGGGAAATTCCTTTCTCCGTTTTTGTTGTTCTGATTTTGCTGTGGTTCTGCATCTCTGTTCCTCTTGTGGGTGGGTACCTTGGGGCAAAGGCACCTCACATTGAGTACCTTGTTCAGACCAATCAGATCCCTCGTGAAATCCCAACTCAAAAGAACCCATCTTGGTTATTGGTCCTTGTAAGCAGGGACTCTTCCTTTTGGCACCCTCTTCATTGAGCTATTCTTCATACTATTTAGCATTTGGATGATCCAGATTTCACTCTTCACCGTTCTTCATAGTCGTAGAAATCTCAATAATGGATAGGCTCATCATTCTACGCATCTTTTGGTCTGAGTTCCATCCAGATCTGAAGAAAACCATGGAAAAACTGGGAACAAAAGCTGTTTCCATCAATTATGGATTTGGGCATTGCTTTCCGGCATTGATGTCAGTTCATGATTTTGCTAAGCCCTTGATTGGTCTGATGAAAGCTTCAAGCTGGGATCTTGATCACTGCCAATTCCATGGCCGTATGAAGGAGTTCTTCCTCTCAGGTTCTGGTGTACCGCCATATAATGGAATCGTGAAGAAGGAGAAGATTCCTGTTGGACTGCAGCTCTTTCATAACTAGGGTTGAGAAATGGGTTCATAAGAGGAATAGAAGAGGGTAATAAAGGGAAAGGGGTATGAGTCATTTATCATTGACTTAACAGTAGACTCTAATGACATCTATTTCAGGGGAGGTCAGTAAATTTTATAATCAAGGGGGTGCTTTTTGTCTTTCGGGCATTACACAGGGGAGGTCTAAAATTTCCCTACAAAAAACTTAGTCTGCTTCCTGCCATGCATAGAAAACTGAAGCTGAACAAAGGTTCAAATAGGTGGCCCCGTGGACATGTAAGAGGGAATAATACAATGGTAAAACTCCCAAGGGTCGAAAGTAGCTGCCTTCAACAACTAACAATAAAACAAAAAGAAAAAGGGTGGAGTACCGGGGGGATTTACCCCTTGAACTTAAGCTGCTTTTTCATAACAATATGATATCCACTTCAGATTTTTTCCCTTTCTGGTATCTTAACTTCCATTAAGTTGATATATGTACTGTTTCATTACTATATGTACTGTTTCATTACATGCTTATTTAGTTTCACTTAAAATATATTAGCTCTTGATATTTATTGCTTCTATATTATATTCTTAAATCTTTTGAGATATCCATCAAGAAAGATTTTCACGAGCAATGAACGAGTCAATATCCTTGAAGAACATTTGCATTTAATAAAAGCTGATGGATGCACTGTCAAGCAAATTTTATAAAATATATCAAATGGAGAATGCAGGGTATAGGCAAACAACGCACACAAGGCAACCCACCTATACAGAGAGAGAGGGGAGGGGAGGGGGTGGGGAATTGGAATGCAATGTATACCCCAACCCTATGTTCCAATACAGAATGAAATTTTGAAGTCAGACAAATTAAATCAATATAAGGTTCTTTTTTTCTGTACTTTTTTTTTTTTTTTTGCTTTTCTTCTTCTTCTTCTTCTTAACTGGATGGTTAAGGTCAAACATAATACTCTTGATAACTTCTCCTAAAGATGCAACAATAATCATTCTGGGTATTCCCCAAGGTCTTTGATTGCCAATCCCTTTTCAATTTATCTTTTTGTTTTAAGCTTTAAATATATGGGTTGATGGTTTACATCAAAAGTCATGCTCCTTCAAAATTATCTTTTAACATCATGGGATTTAAATCAAGCATAAGTCGCAAGGTTACAAACAGTCCAATTAATAAAGTGTAGGAATCCATTACATAAAGAAGCACAAGAATTTATACATAGCATTAGATTCGTTTAAAGCGATATTAGAAGGAGATAAATGTCATAGAAAGATTAGAAAGGGTAGGTCGAATAACAAGAATTAATCATGAGTGACAGTTTCCCATCAATACACCTATCTTCCCAATCTATGGCAGTCCCAGTGGCTTTTGCAATAAAGAGGATGTACAATGTGGCAGTATTCTGCTAAAACAACACATAAATACAGTGTGTCAGATCTGAGATCTGCATCTACTGTATTCAAGTTCGGATATGAATAATAGAATCAATTAGTATTTCAGTTCATGTGTGGGTTACCATAATTCTTGGACTTGGATCCAGATATGATCCGAGAGAGAGAGAGGGAGGGAGGGGGAGAGAGAGAGAGAGAGAGAGAGAGAGAGAGAGAGAGAGAGAATTGTGTGTTTCTCTTGAAATCCATATTTAGGGTCCATCTGATCTTAAGTTAGATGTGGAACCTAGTTAGATTTACATCCCCATGGACCCAACCTGGATCTGATCGTTTTGTCACAACCCATGACTACATGTACTTAGAATACTCCCTATGTACAGACATAAATGCTTCCCTGCAGATGCCGGTAGCACACAGGTGATCCAAAGTCTACTAAATGGATCAGACAAAAGACCTACCTTCTATACTGAAGTTAAGATAATGACCCACAGGGAGGACTGGATTTTGAGGATGTAGATGAGCACCAACTGAAATCTGAAAAAAGATCAGTTCAAAATTTAGGCTTGAAGTCTGTCAATGCAAAAACTATATGCCCATACCACAATAAAAAAGAAATTAAAAAAAAAAAAGAAAAGAAAGAAAGTACCATCATGTAGTCTGACTTCTCTGACCGTCCGTGAATTGATATTCGAACAAGAGCCCTACCATGGCGCATTGCCTTTAACCAGAAAGACAGGAGAAAGTGAGAGGCAAGGGGAAAAAATAACAATAACAATAATAATTATTATAATAATAGCAACAACAACAATAATAAAAATAAATAATCATATGCTAATAAATCCTACGTATATTCTCACTAGAATCTGCAACAAGAATATTCTAACATTTAAAGAGGGAACTGTTTACCCTTTTTTGTATCTTAACAGTATCTATTGTATTTGCATAGGCAAAATTGTGATTCACTTTTCAGGAAACACCTGCCTTATTTAAAGCAGGAGGTCGCTGTCCAATGCAAATTCAGAAGTATATTGGTACAAAAGATGCAAAAAGAGAAGTGAAAATAGCAACTTCTGAGTAAACATGACATTGCTCTAGATGATTCAAAGATACAATTGTCTTGGACTGAAAGTTCTTAAACCACTGAGAACTTGGAAAATCAGGAAAAAAAGAAACAGACATCAGACCTTCAGATGCAATCTTCCTTTGTTATCAAATGTGTCACTGGTAGAAACAATATCAGGATAATTGGTCTCAGCATTGGCTTGAACAACACCGTAAGCTTCATGGAAGGGGCTCCCTGAGAAAAAAGGAGGAATCACAGCCACAAAAATGACGAAACCGCAAAACTGAAATATACAAAGAGGCACTTGATAGGTATTGCTGAACTACTACCTAGATCATCACAGTAGCTTATAACAAGTTCAAGTTTGTCACCAACAGCTAGATCGGCCATATGGAAAGGATATCCCTCAGTTAGTCTTATTTGAGCCACCTGGTCACAAAAATGGTTATAAGCACAATAACCTTTTGTGGTACAAGGAAAAATTGGAATAACACATCCTACAAATTCATACTGAACTTACAAAAACATAAGCACAAATCCAGGTTTCTCCCTAAGGCATTATTGTACATAGAACACAATATTATCACATGCATTCAGAAACTATTCTCTATGTTTACAGAATCCATGACCTGTCACTTCCCATGAACCAGCAGCCACCCAACCACACGGACTTCAGTTCTTTGAATGTTAAAACTTAAATGTCTATCCACTTCCAGATAAGTTCCTAATATACAGGTGAAATTCTAAAGATCCATTTCAGACACCAGCACTGTCTCATTGCTGAAACTATGTTCACTGTGAACTAGTGCGGTTGCTAAAGTAGAGGCTTTTCTTTATTCATCTGGGCGGCAATCCACTAATACAGTTTTTTTTTTTTTTCTATATTCCAGAGATGCATTTCTTAATATAGGATGTTCACTATAATATAGGATGTTCACTAGGGTCCAATGAGGAATACATTAAGGAAAGTATTTTCAATATATAGTCATGAACATCTGGCTGAATCACATCCTAACAAGTCAAACTAAAACTAACACAAAAGCCAATAAAATTCAAATGTGACACAGTGAGTGTGTTTGTAAATCAATAGTTTTTTTTTGTTTTTTGTTTTTTTTGTTTTTTTTTTTTTTTTTTTTTTTTTTTGTGTCTCCACTGTGCAATTCATATCAGAAGCCTTTTCACCCACAATCACTGAGAAGCCACAATAAATAGCTTCAAAACTGTCCATCCCAATACACATGTAAGGACTCCAAATATTGGCATGGATGTGCCTAAGTAATTGATATGAGTGACCTACTCATCAGCATAGGGTTCTTTTCCACTTATTGGTTGCAATATACACAGAGAACTCAAAATTTTCCCAACATGGATCTTCATCAGAAACTTACCACCTTCGACTGATAAGTGATAACAACAATAGACACCTATGGGCATCCACATATCTATTTGTGAAAACCTGCTTCGTTGGTGTGTTGCGAGAAACCCTCTTGCTTCGATCTCCCGCTTACCTTGGATGGCAGGTGAGTTTTCTCTTGTCCTTGAAGCCTGAACCTCCTGCTTCGATCTCCCGTTCACCATGGCCAGCAGGCCTCCGGCCATGGTTCTCTCCGACCCCCCCCCCCGGGCCTCTTTTTTTGCTTGCCCTACATCAATTCTGGAGGGCGTCATTCTGAAACACACTTCCTCCGGCAACCTTGCAACTAGAGAATAGGCTAATCATCTTTCATTTTGCAGAGGAACACAAATTAACTTTCCCTAGAAAGGGACCTATGGCATATTGCCAGAAGACCTCTCAGACTCACTCAGACAGTGGGACACATCAATGGGTCTGGACTCTCCCAACACTCGATCCATCCCTATTTGGATCTCTCTACCTGGCCTTCCCTTCGACTTCTGGTGTGAGGAGGCGTTGAGTACCATTGGGTCAGTAGTAGGACTCCAAGTATTTTTGAACAGACACACTAAACTAATGAGTAGATTGGCTTTCTCCAGGATTTGCTTTGAAGACCTCCAAGACTTCCATCACCATCGTGGATGATGAGCATCATACCTCGAAACAGCGTTTCTGCTATGATTGAAAGCCCCCCTGTGGTATCATGCGGAATTTTCATCCTTTCTCCTAGGTCTTGTGGTGCTCAAATTAAACCCCCGGTTCCTCCCTCTTGGAAGCAGAAAACAAAACCTCTCCGTCCCTCACCGGCATATGTCTAAGGAAATGTTCCACTCCTTCGGGAGGTAGCTCGGGCAATGGCCTCATCATCTCGCATTAGTCAGTAACTACCCCCAAAGCCTCAGCCAAGGGCTCCCTTAGCGAAGCAGAGTTTGGGGTAGAAGATGAGGTGTACGAGTTACACACCTCAGTCGTGACTCGGAATCTCAGATCCTCTGTGGCTCTCCCGAATTCAGAGAGTGGAGAAGATTTGGTCACGATAAACAGGTTTGAATATCTGAGACCCTGCTGGACGCTGACCCAGTCTCGACTGTTGCAGCTGAAACTCCTTTGCTTTCTGACAGCATGCAGCCCCCCTACCTGGCATCTGCCATGGCTATAAGCCTGTATTCCGTCCTCCTCTGCATGACTGCATCCTTCGCCCCAATTCCCCTCTAGTGACTGAGTACTGACCCTGCTCCCCCCCCCCCTCTCTTCCCTTGCTGCTAACCCTTAGGGATGTAGCTCTGTTTTGGCTATCGACAATGTGCCCCCGTCCTTGGGTATTCCTTCTGCTTTGGACTTGTATAAGTCAAGCCAAAGATGCTCACCGAGCCAACCAGGCCATCCCACCTCCAACCCTGGTTGAGCCTTCAAATCCCCATGCAAACCCATTTCTTTTGGGCTCAATGATGGACCTCCCCAACCCAAACCCACCCAATCCTCTTATTATTCCCCTTGACGGCCCAACCTCCTCTTCTTTGCTATCCCAACACAAGTCCCATTTCCCCTTGCGGCCTAACCCATTGCCCTTTGTTGTCCCTGCCAGCCCCCGACACATCACTTCCTACTGCCTCTGAGACTCTAGCTTTTCCTGTTACCACACCCTCCAGTGGAGCTCCCATCCAACTAGGAATCCCCTTTCACCATCCTTCCCCCATTTATGCTCCTGAGCCCCTGGTTATTCGACTTTCTCTCTGTGTGATCTTGCACCATGTAACGGCCCGCTTTAATCCTAGCTCTCTGCAGATTGGACGCCTTCTGATGCCAGGCCTTCGTCCTAGGCAGCTCCCGAGAAATCCAGAGCAAAAGGCAAAAGAACTAAGGAATCTCGTGGTAGCCGCAAGCAGTCTGAAGCTGCCACAAGGGAAAGTGAGTCCCTCCCTCCCCCCTCCGGATGCCTCTATTGAGTCCTGTTCTCCTGGTCTCTGAATCAGGTACCTTTGTTCTGGGCAGTTTATCCCATGTTTAAAGGCCTGTTTTGGTAAATCAGGAATCTGAATACCCCTTGCAAACAGTTCAAAGTGAGAAATCTCCTCCGAATAATGCATCATTCTTTCTGCTTCTTAACAGAAACCAGAGCCAAAGTTCACAATGCTAGCTCCATTGCAAGCTCTCTGGCCCCAAATTGGGATGTAGCTTACAACTATGCCCACTTCGTTGAATGGGTGTTTATGGTGTCTCTGGGACAGTAATAAGCTCAGCATCACCATTATTAGTGCTTCATCTCAATTTATTCATGCCAAGATCCAACACAGGGTGGAGCCAAACAATTTAATTGCAACAACAATATATGCATCCAATTTGGTAGTTGAAAGAAGGCTGCTATGGGATGAACTGAGGAGCATAGCAGCTTCCATTGGAGACAGCCCATGAGGCATCCTAGGGGACTTTAGCATTGTATGGTTTGGCCATGAGAAAGCAAGGGGAAGTGTGCAACTAAATGATGGATCAGTAGGGGAATTTAATGTTTGTCTTGATGAAATTGATTTTGTTGACTTGAACTGGGTAGGAATGAAATTCACCAGAAATAACAGAAGACAGGGAAATCAAACAGTGATTTGTAAACTAGACAGGGCCCTGATAAATGGTAGATGGCTGACTTCTTTCTGTTCCTCTGATGCTTTCTTCGACAGGTCTGGTATATTTGATCATTGCCCACCCCAACTTAAGCCCTTATGTCTCTTTTGGCCCAAAACCTTTCAAATCCTTTGATGTGTGGTCCACTCATGAGGATTTTGCCAATTGTGAGAGCAGGATGGGAGAGTCCCATCAGGAATTCTAATATTCCCTTAGTCACTCTTGCCCAGAAACTCAAGAAAGTCAAGTGTGCCCTTAGTAAGTGGAACAAATGCAACTTCGGTAACATTCAACTTAAGCTTCAAGTGCCATAGAAGACCCGTCGCTTGTTCAACAGGAGAAGGTTTTATATGATCAGCTATCTACTCTGCTGAATCAACAGGAGAGTTTTTCCAGACAGAAGTCCCGCATCAATTGGCTCAAGCTGTGTGATAGGAATACTGCTTATTTTCACAGATCCTTGAATGTTAATCAAAACAGAAACAAGATTGCTTCTTTACTCTCCAGTGACAGATTGCCCTTGTCCGGAGTTGAGCTCATTAGGAAGGAAGGGGAAATATTCTTCAAGAATATTTATAGACCGGCTTCCCCTACCCCCTTGAAGGAATCCCAGAAAACCCCATTGATAAAATCCTTTCTTCAGAACACCTATCCTTCTAGTAATCATCCCTTCGAAAGAGCAGATTCTACTTGCCATGAAGTCAATAAAATCTTAGAAGGCTCCGGGTCCTAACGGCTTCAGCATGGGAATCTTCTATGTAACTTGGGACATTGTGAAGATGGATCTGATTTCGGCTGTTCGGAACTCCTTCTCTCCTAGCCAGACTGTGGAGGTAAAGTGGTGAACCAAACTTTTCTTTACTTGATTCCAAAAGTTGAGGGTGCATGCTCTTTATCTGAGTTCAGGGCCATCACTCTGTGCAATACCATCTATAAGTTAATTGCCAAAATCCTTGCCAACAAACTCAAAAGAGTTGTGGACAAGACAGTTAGTCCGGATCAGTCTGCCTTAATTGAGGGTCACAACACCATTGATTACATCCTCCTTTGCACGGACTTAGTCAGGGGATTTGACAGAATGGCCCACCCTCCAACCCTTTTGAAAATTGATATTCACAAGGCTTATGAGTTATGACTCGGTGAGATTGGAATTCTTGGCAGAAGCTTTTGATAAAAATACAGTTCCCTCATTGCTTTGTCAATTGGGTGCTCTGTTGCATTTATTCGGTCCATCTCTCCACTTTGAACAATGGCAACATAGTGGGATTCTTTGGCAGTGGTAGAAGCATCATACAGGGGTGCCCCATTTCCCCCCTCCTCTTACCCTCATCATGGAAGTGCTCTCCAGAAGCTTGCAAATCAAGGCATCCCTCAAAGCCATTGACTTCTTTTCGAATTACAAGTTTATCAAGCTGAACAGTCCCAATGATGATTCTATTTGACCGGTTGCTTGTAGTAACGATTCCTCTTGAGCTTGGAGAAAGATCCTAGATCTCAGACCTCTTGTTGTGGATACCATCAAAGTCTAGAATTGATGATGGAACCTCCACTCTTCTGTGGCTAGATAATTGGCACCTCAACGGAGTCCCTGTTCACACATATGGAGAAAGGATCAGAATTAACTCAGGTAGTGACAGATTGGCTCCTGTAGCTTCCATCCCCCATGACAGAACCTGGACACCAAACCAGTTGTCCTCTCATAGACTGTCTCAAGCTTGGCCTTCTCTCCCTTCCATCTCCAGAAGGCTCCCAGGGATGGGGATCTCGTGTTGTGGAATGCGATGTCTTTGGGCATCTTTTCCTCTTTTACTGTTTGGAACGTCATGCGCTCGCAGGTTGCTGTACGATGTCATTTGGTTCCAGGGCCATATTCCCCGTCATAGCTTCATTCTTTGGAGGACCATGACCGGGTCTGTTCCAACAAGGAAACTCTTACTTCAGTTCAGAGACATATCCCTTACTTCAGCCAGTGCTGCCTCTGTTGGTCAGCTACAAAAGACATTTCTTACCTCTTTTTTATTGCCCATTTATGGGAAGGAATCCTTAACCACTACTAGAAGATGCATCCAGGTTTTTGAAAGAGAACGGAGATGGATTCGCAAGGCTTTCAGAGGGAAGACTATAATATAGTTGGCAAACTTGCTTTCTGTGCGACAATTTATCACATTTGAATGGAAGAAATCTCAGATTCTAGACTTCCAAGTCTAGAAGCTTCAAGCAAATCTGGGATACTATTGCCTTTGAATTCCGGGAAATTGTAACCATCATTGCTATATCGTGTCCAGACTCCGCTAGGAATAGATTCATCATTAATGCCTCGAACTTACCTATCCAAATATAATGTAGATAGGATGTCCTTTTATCCTTCTTGTAATTGTTTTTGTATTCGCCCAATGCTGAGCATTGTTTTCTCCTTGGGTCTTTGTTAATATAATTCTTAATAAACACAGAAGGGGAAAAAACAGTAGACAGCTACAAAGTAAGCTGTCCCTTTTCTCTTCTTTTTTATTGTAATTTCTATCTTTAGTTTCAACTCGTAAGAGAGATTGATAAAGATAGCACATGGGACTGATACAAAGTGCACACTTAAAATAAACTTGACTCATGAATCATGATAGACTAAGTTAATACCATCAAGAGATCAAAATTCCATTAAAAAAAAAAGAGAGGAGGGGGGGCATGATACATAGGAGACAGAAAAAAGATCGTTTAGGAAAATAGCCCAGGTAATCTTGACTTTGGAATTTGGATAGGGGTGTGAAATATATCAGTCCAGTTAATTCTACTAGGATGGCCAAGAAAAGGCCAAGAGCTTTAACCTCGCATCAGAATGCTCCCAGCTTCATATTGCTGCTTTTTTGGGATTGAAATTGTTGGTTCCTTTGTGTCTAGGTGTTCTTGCAGATTTATCTTTTGCTCTGGTAGTGTTTTTTGTTGGAACTTTCCTCATTGGGTTCCTGGGTGGAATTTTTGTCATTTTTATAGATTCCGTGGGAAGCTATAATGACAATATTTACACACAGTGACAGTCTTTGGAGGATGACTTCCCTTGGAGCTTTTTAAGTTTATGGTAGGACAGAATAGCAGCACCGACTAATAAATCTGTTCCAATTGATTAGAAGCTTCCTAACCAAATCTTTGGTCAGGCATTCTTAAGGAATTTAATAGGAGAAGATAATTTCATTTTAACTTGGGATAAGATTATGGAAATGTAACATCTCTGATTAACAGCTCATTCAGAGATGATGTGCATTGACCAAATGCATCAATTAAGGGAGCAACGGATGCATATAGAGAAACACGGACAAAATACAAGAAAAAACAATTGATGCAATGATTATGAAGCAGTTTTCTGTCATAGATAACAACTTATATATCAAGTATACAACATATCATTCATTAATGAAAAAACAACAAACACAATAATACCTCAGCAACCCTGACACAAGTCGCAATTTCATTTCTTCCTGTTGTTCGGTCTTTTGCCTGAATGCAAGCAATATTATTACTTTCGGTCGTCTTTATTTTTCCCCCATCAATGGAAATAAAATCCCGTTGCATGTCTTCATTCTTTTCACCAGAAGCTCTCAATAGAGAATAAATAATAGTTCCTTTACGACCATGAGAATCCCTTTGATTGTATGATGAAGGCAAGAGATCTGACGTGGTATAAAATGGAGGGAGGATCCAGGTAATTGGCACTCCAAGAGCAAGGGGAGGATCCGGAACCACCCATATTAGTGTGGATGCATTAAATGATTTTGACTGTGAGAATGCACCAGAAGAATGAAAATTACAAGAGAATGAAACAGCAACATTTGTTCTTCCTGCAGATCTGGAGAGAAATGATGCATGTTGTTGAGAAATAACAAAATATTATAATGTAACAGACAATCAAAGTATCTACCAAAGCAGAAATTGGCTTGTGAAATAACTAGATCAGCTAAAATTCATTACAATGACTGATAAAAAAAGAAGTATTTTTGCAAGAACCCTGCGTTCTAGCAAATAACCCCTTCAAAAGCAGTAACCCATTGGTCATTCTGATCCAATAAAAGATTAATTGGCTAATAATTAAATAAACACGGCCACCAATCAATATTAAGAGAGCAATTCGTGTTCGGCTAACATGCCAGCCATGACTGAATTGATGAATGTTACTAAGTTACTTTGACCAACTCAAGTTGTCCTGCGCATCTAACAGTCAGGGAGTAATAAATTAAATAATACAATACAGAATTTGATTAATTATTAACATATAATTCATATTAACATGGGAAAATGGCCTTTACACGGCCCCATTTGGAAGGGCTTCCTAGACGGTGCACCATTTTGTGCCATATGGAAAAATGATGTGGCAAGTCCGACAGTTGAATATAGAGGACATTTATATGGATTTGCCACATGTCAAATTTCAGAAACAAATTTAATCAAATACCCTCCTGTCTATTGGCATGCATGATGCATCCAGGTGTATGTCCATGCACATCTACAGTACTCTGACCACTATTGTGCACTCTCCCCTACTATTGGATTCTTCGAATTTCTATTTTCCACTTGGCAAACTCCGATTGAACTCAAACTTGACATATAAACAAGGACCTTGGGATTTACCCAAGGATTTAAGTATCAGACTATATTGGTCCGTTAGTTATCTGGATCAACCGATACCGATACGATACGGGCCGATAAGATACTATGTTTTGTGACACACAAAAAAAGGTACCGAACTGTATCGGTCTGATACAGTTCGATAAGGTCCAATAGGAGACACCTCTTCTCGGTTGATTTTTCCTTTCCTCTTTCTCTTCCATTTCTCTTGTTCTTTTGTTTTTTTAATAGATGTACATATGATCCTAGGCATGATAGTGTATCTAAACAATATACACAATCGAAGCAAAATGTTAGAAACAACTTTTGTTTTTTAGTACACATATGTTCCCTGCATGACAGAGTATCTAAACAATATACACAATCAAATTAGAATGTTAGAAAATGCATCAATTTTGTCTTTAATATACATATAATCCCATGCACAACAATCTATCCAAACAATAGACGAAAACAAATCAAAATGTTAAAAAAGACATCAACTTTTGTCTTTAATACACATGCATCATCCCATGCATGACAGTGTGCGTATGTAACAATATACATGAGCCGATACATGATACTACCGCCAGGTACTATCGTTGGCTGTAGTAGGTGGATTATTATATTAGGTAGCTTTGGATTTTAGTTTTATTGTATTTCCGTTTATGGTCAGATTAGGTCTCTTATATAATCCTTTGTAACCTATTATTCAATTAAGATCTTTACATTGAATCAATAAAGCATCTACCATTTCTTCTTCTTCTTTTCTTCTCAAACTCTATCAATACAAAATCAAATCAATGTGAGAAAGGCTTCAATTTTATATTAAAAAAATAAAACATGGCCAACACTGATTAAGTTTAAAATTAACAGGTAATCAGAGTATCATGGACATACTATTTGGGTCCTAAATGATTTGACACATGACGGATATTAGATCCAACCATTTAACATCCTATGATCGAACCTAATTACTACTTATTTATTGTAATTTATGCTTCAAATTTGTATTTTGAATATTCCTTAAGCATTTCCATGTGTATCTCGCACGTATCCATGTATATCTTAACGTATCTCGTGTATCCTCCATACGATACGATATGTCTCTTATAATCGACCCTCCAATACGATACATGATACCGATACTTAAAACCTTGGATTTAGAAGTCTGCAAAATTTGACGCCGGATCTGATCTGCCACATGGCATATTTTTAGGGCCTCTTAAATAAGGTGTCCTAAGTAGACCATGTAGGAAACCTATACACTAATAGTATCTATCATACAATATATAACATATACCATTTCAAAATACATACAGTATAATATATACAACATATAATAAATACTATATCTTATTTTTGTTTTTTGTTTTTTTACATTTTTGTATTTGGATTTTAAATTTATTTTGAATAAAATTAGAAGTCCCAAATCTTTGTTATCTAGCGCTCATTCTCATGGTAATTTGTAGAATTATGCTCCAGTCCACAGTAGAAAAGAAAATTAGCTATGATGATGGAAATCTGCTTGTTCTCAATATTAAAAGGAATGACACGGTGTTTATCAGACAATCAGTCAAAAAAAAACTATCAATATCAATAAAAATAAATTGCAGTTTTCTGTGGAAGCCTGTATAGAGGAAAGGAGATCATTTCATCTGGTGGGTTAAAGACTAACTGTAACCATGACCATTGAGTAAGGTGGCTTTGAGATTGGCAATATCGACCACCCCCAAAAAAAAAATTTCTTTACCTGCCAACCAACTAGTTGTGAAGATTTCCAGATGAACGGCAAGCCCCCTGGCATGGTGTGATTAGATCTAAATATGCTTTATTGGTTACTTGCAGTTTCCTTCGAAAGTTTGTTAGATGCATAGCATAAGGCCTTCATCCTCTCATTTCCCACTGGTTTCATTGTGAGGCAGGTAAAAGGGATAGAGTTAACTGTCCTTCTGGGTGCTCCGCAATGTTTTCTCCCTGAGTCTTTGTTAATATAATATTTCTGTTGTTTTGGCCTCTCTTCTCTATGGCTCTGCCCTTGATTTTGTAAGGAGCTAGGCTCGATCTTTTGGATACCCAGGTCTGGTCTCCCTGCTTTTGGAGTTCTGTTAATACATTTTATTCATTCACCCAAAAAAAAGGGGTCTTTTCACCATGTTTGTCAGTACCCAAACGAAATATCAAAACTGCCCCCTCTGTATATTGAGGTTACAATGATGATCCCCTTTAATGCACACTCATTGGGTGTTGTAACAGCCCTTGTTACATTTAGATGGACCCAAACCTAAAGCAACATATCTACTACTAATTCCATAAGCAATAAAAAAAACCTAAATATGGGCTTATAAAAAAAGGCCCATTACAGCAACAAACTCCAAAAAAAATAGGCCCATAGGACCCAGCCATAAGGCCCAGATGCATTATAATGAGGCCCAGGATCTCTCTCTCTCTCTCTCACATATGTTGTTGGGCACTTCTGGTGACTCATTTGTCTGCAAGTTTAACTCCCAATGACTCTGGCAACTAATCTCCCAGAATTTCAACTCCTCTCGAAGTTTTTTATTTTTTTATTAAACTCCTCTCGAAGTTATTCCTCACCATAATGGCTTTTTTTCTGTGGTGACCTTGTTCATGCTTTTGTTTTAAGATAAATGGTTTTTTACTTGCAATCTCTTTCTTTAGCAACTAGATTTTGATGCGGGATCCGGGTTGAGAAAACCCTAATTAATCCGCTAATGGGCCCAACCAAATAACATGGAAGCTTGGTTCAACAAACAGTGGCAGAATTGTAAATAAACTCAAAACTCAACTAGTATGGCAATTTTGTAATTAATCTGAAGTCTGAAATAACTCTAAACAACCAAACAGACCTTATGATGTACTTGTAATAAAGACTAAATGGAAGGGACAATTTTGGAAAGGAACAAAGAAAACAAATCAGAGTATATATATAAGTCTAAGGGCAAATTTGGAATCTGATTAAACTGTCTTCTTCAAGCTGTCGACAGAACAGAGGCCAGGTAGCTTAGAGAGGGGGGAACCTCTTTGGAGGCGCCCCCAAGGTCTGAAATTTCAGGAGTAGATTCCTAAACCACTGGCCTATCGAATCCACACAACATTACAAAAACCAGAAAGAAGACTGATGAACAAAGCATCTGAAACAGACCCTGGCGGTAAAGGGAGTTGCAGGTTTGGGTTTAGAGCTGCAGTGCCCAGCCAAGGTATGATTTGGGGCTAAGGGCTTGGGGTTTGGGTCGCCTTTAGGGGTGAGGTTTTCCAAAGATTTCAGAGAAAGAGGAGGGGGAATGAGAGAGATTTATGTGGACTGGGTTTACCGCCCAGAAACAAGGGAAAGAGGAGAGGAAGAAGAAGAGGGAAAGAGGAAGGAAGAAGGGTAACAGCCCAAGGAAGAGGGTCTGCCCTGATCGCAGAGATGAAGGGGGAAGAGAAAGAAAGCACACCAATTTTCCTCGAGACCACAACCAAATATTCAATTCATTCTTTTCTTTCTTCAATCTTCCAATTCTGAAAAAAAACCAATACAATTCTATTTAAAGGTAGAACTTTCCAAACTAATTTGAAGTAAACTTAGAAAGTAAATAACATCTTTATGAAATCAAACTAACCCTATGGCATAAAATAGAAATAGAAATAAGGAACCAAAATTAAAACTCTAACTAATAACATCTACCAACCCTTTCCAGACCAAAAGGTTGGTTTGGGTTTGAGCCGGTTCAGGTTTGGCTTGGGTAGCCAAATTGGCTCGTGTCGATCCATCCATGACACTGCTACTGCATCACAAAATGGGGTCATCTTCACAGTGGATTAACAAAAGAATAATATTTCTTTAATCTTTGACTGTGAGATCATGGTTTAAAATTTCAGAAATTAAGATATATCGTAAATGTATTTAAAATTAGTAGTGATTCCTGGCAACTTCCTGGTATTCTACACTTCCGGGTAACTGCTAGCTTTAAGGTTGTATAAACCTCAAAGAAGAACCAATGAATGGACGGCTTGTATTGAAATTATAAATAGAGTTGAAGCCAACGTCCCGCCTGTTGTGCTATCACTTCCCTTAGATTATTAAAATAAAGGTCCCCAGTCACAAAAGTTTCCGTAAGCCTGTAACCAGATCGGTTACAAACAGATTCAGCAAAAATATAGGTACAAAGAGATGGGTAAAACATGAATACTGTAAATAAGAGCTTAAATATAGTTGATGCAAATTAATAATAAAGGGTTTATTTGTAAAATACAAATTTAATCTGCCGTGAAATAATAAAGGGTTTAGATGTACGTTACAGTTTTGAAGCCTTAAAAAATAATTCTTATGTTTTTAAACCCAAAAGCATAGAAAACAGTGCCTCTTTTCCATGTTTTTAAGCGTAACTGCTCCTGCCCAAAATGGTGCCCTGATGAGAATGAAAGAGCTCAGAGCAGAGCGGCATGTTGGCACCACATAGCTTCCCCCTATTTTCTTCTTCTTTTTCTGTTCATGATCTTAGAGGCAAGTAGGAGTAACTGTGTAAGTTTAAAAGGCATTTCTTATTAATAGATCATTCACTTATCAAGGAAAAAAAGAGAAAATACTTTTAATGAAACTACAGCAATTAACTCTCCCCAACTAGAGACCCTTTATTTCATTTAATTTTGAAGGAAAGAACTGAATGACAAGTTTTATTGAGATCAGGATAGTAAGAGCATTTGCACCTGAAAGATGAATAAAAAAAATGATAGTGAGGGTATACCTTCCATGTAATACTTTGATAAAACTGAGGTCCTTTTCATCTGGATAATTAGCATAGTTAACGTCTTGGGAACCGTCAAATGGAACTTCATACTTATCACCAAGTGAATGCCTAGAAATCCGAAAGCTCAACACCTAAACAAAGACACGATAAGTTCTATTTTAATTTTTCAAAAATGTTTATCATTAAGTGAGCCATGAGGAAACACAAGCAGAAAGCAGAGAAAACTGAGAAAGCAGTTTTACCTGCTCATCTTCAATGATCCATTTGTAATTATTGCATAGCTCATAGAAGGAAAACAAATTACCCTGAAGTACATCAATAAGTTAGTTGACATGCACATAGAGAAGAAACCAAACAATAACTATTTGTCTCTTCTTAAACTCACCTCAGGTAAAGAAGGGAATATTGGCATTTTACAGCCAACTCCAAGCTGCTCACTCTGTACATTCAAAATCATCGAGGAAGGGATCCCTACTTCAACTCTGCCATGTGCTTGACAAATCACAGTATCACCATTCCCATACACAGTGGCAAGTATGGTCTGATCATCAGAATCAGTCAATTGGATATACAATCAAATTCTACATTTGAAGCAAGCATGGTAGCAAAGTTATAGCAATAAGTATGAACGAAAAAGATGATTATCATTCTGAACAATGCAGAAGAGTCAACAAGACTCTTAAAGGGAACAAGCGGATCCATTAAACAAAATAAGTATGTATGCAGATGACCATGACACCATGTCACTCAGATAACAGAATCTGTCTCTGCCACAGAAAATATGACAAGTCAAATAGATTGATCCTGGTTCACAATAAACCCAACATTAACAAGACTATGCAGTTGATCTAATTTATCAAGAGAGACGATTGAAAAATGACACAGAAGAGATGGAGCTTTGTTTTATTGAGACACTACCAGGTCCATGTACTCATTAATAGCTTTGGGCCACCAGACAACTATCACCTTATTCAAAATTGAATTCAAGATGGACATAACACCAACTTGAAGTCTTAAAACATGTTCAAAACTTTGTTCTCTTATAGCATCTAAACCGACCAAGACGCATCAAAAAAAAAAATTCTAAACTGACTAAGGTTTTCAGTTGAGCCAAGGCGTTGAAGGCTTCTTCAGTGCTTAGGCGACAAAGCGAGTCGATTAGGAGATACCAATGCTTTTTAAGGATACATCTTCCATAAGAAGGTGTATATAAGTACTTTATACAGTCTAATAAAGAACTGCAAATGGCATTTCATTAAAATAAAATATAAAAACCAAGCATGAAACAACAAAAGCGACCAAATGCCCAGGGGGTGAACACTTGTCTGGATGCCAAGGCGTCGCCCTTCTTAAGTGACAACAATGAAACTGATACATTCAAATTGAAGGCAGTCACAATTACTAATAAGGTTCTTTACATTACACCATTTAATTTAAGTATACTGAAAATTAAATTAGATCACAATGAATTATGTCGTTTAGAAAACCAATAACAAAACCCAAAGAAGAAGCAGAAAACTGTGACCTAGCATCAATCATTCAAAACAATCATACCAAGCAATAGAAAGCATCTTGAAATTCAAGCTTACACTAGTCCCGGGCAAAATTGCTGAAAGTCGGCCTGAAGTTTGGTTGATTGTTGCAATCGCATCATCCATGGTAGCATACTCAATAAAAGCCCTGATGGTTGGGCCACCTTTCATGGTGAGCTAAACAGAGAGAGAGAGAGAGAGAGTTATAGAACAACAGGAAAGATGATCTCAATTTGGCAATTAAAAATATTGAAAATGTCAAAGTTTAAAAAAGCTACAAAAAACTGAAACAGAAATGCATTCCACCAAAACTGGCTATCAGAATGAGGCACGAGCACATGAAATATTGAGTAATTAATAGGAGACTTTCCTCTCCCATATCTCCTCTTAAAATCTCAATCCATCACCAAAAAAAAGGATAAGAATATAATAATATTGGCACATACCACATAAGATGCACCTGGCGCAAGGAAAATATCTTCAGGGTGTATTCTTGGTGGTGCATAGACTTCAACTTTGATGGGTTGACTTAAGATTTCATGCCCAGAATGTTGCCTAGCACTGACCTGGAAATTCCAAAATCTTTTGAGTAGTAAATTGGAGACTCCTTCCAATTTGAGAGCCAAAAATTACATTAAAGCAAAGGCCTGGTTAAAAACTTACATAGATAGTTGTAACCCCAAGATGTTTTGTCTGAATTACAAAAGATGGCACATAGATATTTCCGCTACCAGAGCTAGAAAAATGATCCCCATTGACAAGCTCAAGTATAGGATCCTCAATGTGAAGATGAATATTCATATAAACATACTACAAGAAAAGGACTTACCAAATAAGCATAGAATTGGATAAGGAAAATGTACAAGAACTTGTCCCTCTCAACTTCTTATTATCATAAAAGGAGAGAATAATGAAGTCATTAAATATTGAATGTGGCAACTCAAAGTATGATACAATACATCAACGACAACCCATCTAACACAAAGAACCATGTAGAAAGTAAATAATGCATGCCAAGTCAAGGAATAAAGTATCAATACGATACGCACCGTATCGGCCGATACGTATAGGTATCGGCACTAGTCGATACAAAACAAGGCGATACGTATCCAATTTTTAAAAAAATGCAGAGTATCGTAGCGTATCGACCGTATCGAGGCGTATCGGTTCGATATGCCTCAATACGGTTGATACATAGCATCTGTATCGATATAGTGTTTTAATTAGTTTAAAAAAATAAAAAAAACATAATGTATCGACCAGTATTGACCAGTATCGAACCGATACGGCTCGATACTGGTCAATACTAGTCGATACAGCCCATATGTATCAAGTAGTATCGACCAGAGGCAAAATCACTTCCCTATTCGTCATTTCCAGCAGCTGAAAGCCATTCTTCTCTCCAAAACTCAATTTTCCTCTGAAATTTCTCCAAAATAGCATATGGCTTTGATTCTTAGCCCTAAAACGACTCAAAAGGAGGCATTAAACACTTTGTTTGTGAATATTAGAAGCTAAAATCATCTCTTCAAGCTCCACCGGAGGAAAACCCTAAAGGTATGACTTTGAACTTCAATTTTTTTCATATTAATTCGATTTTTATGTTGTTTTTTCCCATGAATCAGTGAAGTATGGTCCTATTTGATGAATGCATACTACAATCATGGATTTAAACATTGATTAAAGGTTCGATTTGAGAATTTTTTGAAGAACAGTTAAAATTTCAATTTTTTTTTTTTTCATAAATTATTCCTTTGGTCTTCTACTACTTATATAAGATGTGTAGACCACTGATCTACCATCTTTGCTGTTCAATGGTAATTTTCGAGCTTTTTTTTTAAATTAGATATATAAATATAAATTATATAATACCTCTCAATTCTCTCTCTCTGCTCTCTGTTCTCTCCTCTATTCTCACTTTTCAGCATTTTTTTATTTTTTGGTTAAAAAAATAGATATATAAATTATATAATATAATACCTCTCTGCTCTCTGCTCTCTGCTCTCTCTATTTGCTCTCTGCTCTCTCTCTCTCTCTCAGCCCTCTCTCTCTGCTCTCTGCTCTCTGTGCTCTCAATTTCTCTTATTTTACTTTTTTATTAAATCATTTGATTTCATATTGAGAAAAATGGAAAACTGTATCTTAACTGGACCGAGCTTATCTGGGTCTGGATTTGGACTGGAACGACCATATATGGTATCTTGTATATGCGGAAATATGGACCATAGGAGAACTTGGTCTAGCATTTTTTTTTTTTTGTGAACAACCTGGTCTAGCATACATGGTCTAGGAACAGAACCTTAGGAGATGCTCCTTCATTAATTTAATGTGCATGATCTATAAATTGATGATTAAGTTTTCTAATCATTAACCCTTTAAAATTGATTCAATTCAAAACACATTTGTCTAAAATATAGTCCATATTCTTGATTAAGTTTTCTCATCATATCATTGAAAACAATCCAATTATTTTTTAAATGACAATAGTTTGCTAAGTTTGACATTTTATATTAACCTCGTATGTCGTATCACATGTGTGATGTGTAGGAATATGGAGAACAAAGATGTGGGTTGGTTGTATTGCACTAAAATCAACGACAATAGATTGACGACAAAGTGCAATTTCTGTAGCACTGAACATCATGGTGGTGGGGTGACACGGCAAAAGCAACACATGGTAGGGGGGTTTGCCAATGTCAAGAAGTGCTCAAAATGTCTAGTGGAGGTGAGCAGGGCAATAGCAAAGCACTTAGCTGAAGGAAAAGCAAAAGGAAAACAGAGGAAGGATGATGCAGAGAGAATAACAGAAAACCTTATGGAGGATGAGGGTCACTTAAATTTAGAGGATTATGAGGGATCCGATATGGATGCTGAAGATGAGATTCAGCAAGTGGTTAGGAGATCAAGGCATGAGGCAGCAGAGAAACGCTGGAATGAAGACCAGCGAATAAGGTCTATGTCTCAGAGTATTGGTGGTAGTGGGACACAGAGAAGCAGGGGCAAGCAACCAGCTTTATTGAGTAAATCCAGCAGTGTAAGAGATATGTTTGATCGAGTGAGAGGCAAGAGGAAAAAAAAACCCAGAAATTCATGACATGACTCCTTCAATGCCCTTCAAACCAAGAGATGCAGGACAACAGAGGATGGAGGAGTCAGTGCATTCTAAGTCCATGGGTGAGAGAATGGGAAAGTTTATCGCTAAATGGTTCCACAGTGCATTTATCCCATCACACAAGGCCAAAGATCCCTATTTCAAGGCAATGGTGAGGGAGATACAACGCAATGGTGAGGGAGATACAACTCAATTGACCTGGTGTGATGGCCCCCACAGCTTATCAGATTGGTGGCCCTTACTTGGATGCCATAGTGGATGAAGTGAACGATTATATAGAAACCTTCAAATAGAAATGGTCCCAGTATGGAGTAACCATCACGTATGATGGTTGGAGTGGGCCCACAAAGCTATCCATCATCAACTTTCTTGTCTACTGTAATGGCGTTCCATCTTCCTTAAGTCAGTGGATGCATCCGCTCACGTGAAAGATGCACATTATATTTTCAAATTGATGGATGAAGTTGTTGAGGTAGTTGGGGAAGAAAATGTAGTTCAGATTGTTACAGATATCTTGCTAATTACAAAAAAACTGGACTAACCCTTATGCTGAAGAGGCAACACCTATTTTGGACACCTTGTGCTGCACACTGTGTTGATTTAATGTTTAAAGAAATTGGAGAGTTGCCCAAGGTGGCTAAGGTGGTTGGTCAAGCAAGAACGGTGACAAATTTTATTTACAATCACAGTTGGGTATTGGCTTTAATGAGGAAGCACACACAATGAGACTTGATAAGGCCTGGAGCAACAAGGTTTGCAACCAACTACGTTGCCTTGGACAGCCTTGGGCAGCGAAAGGCAGGTTTACTCCATATGGTAACTAGTGGAGAACGGTTGTCGAGTACATATCATGCAACCAAGATAGGGACTGAGGCGATAGAAATCCTTATGTCAACAAAATTTTGGAAGAAGGTTGATGAAATAACTCAGATAATGAAGCCCCTATTTGTTCTACTTAACATGGTTGATAGTGATAAGGAGCAAACAATGGGGCTGTTGGTCGATGCAATAGGAACGATAAGGTATAAGTTAAATGAATGGAACCCATCATTCAAGAAAAAATATTTGAAGATTATAGAGAACCAATGGGAAGGAATGTTGTTACAAGACATTCATATAACAGGTACTTTGGTTTCCATTAGTCTTAGATTATTGCTTTTTATATTTATCAGTTAGGATTTGAATTATAAATTTCTAATGTTTCTTACATCTAGATGTGTAGCATATTACTTAAACCTAGATCAACAATATTCAAACTCTGGATTGGAGTATGAGTTGAAATATATAGAAGCTGTTAGAAAAGTTATCAATAGAATGGAATCAGATACAAGTAATGCCTTGTTGGCCACAGAACAGGTAACAAAAACCACTTTTGTTTTTCATAAATGTTAGTTGCACAAACCCTTTATGATTGACTAAAGTTATTTAACTACTATAGACTAAAATTTTCCGTGAATGCCGGGGAGAATTTGGTGATCGGGTTGTTAAGGCTGCTGCATTCAAGATGGCTCCTGGTAAGTTAGACAACGGACATATTATTTTTGTCTTAACTGATTGGTATCTTACTTAACTAATTAGTGGCTGATTGAAAATATTGTTATTTATGCAGCTGATTGGTGGCTTAACTATGGCACAAGTGCTCCATACTTGAGGAGGATTGCAATCTTGATTTTGTTCCAAACGGCCTCCTCAAGTGGTTGTGAAAGGAACTGGAGCACTTTTGGGCTTATACATACTAAACTATGTAACCGCCTCAGCCATCAAAAACTTCAGAAGTTGGTTTACGTGCACTACAACATGAGATTGATAAAAAAATTTATGGAGTTGGAGCGGCCAAATGAGACAGAAGTCTACATCGACCTACTTGACATGACCCATGCGCTTGATGAAGATGACCCAGTTAGAGCATGGGTAGAGGACACCGATAGAGCAATTGTGATGGATGAGATTGCTGAAGATAGACAATCTACTAAACCTGATCCTTTAATAGATGACATCATTCGTCAACTAAATGAAGAGGACGAAACACAACCACCATCACAAACACAAGATCAAGTCCAAAGTGAGAGTACTTCGTCCCCCTCTGATAGTGATGCCAGAAGGACGAGTGTGAGGACAAAGATCGTGATTTTTTTTGGAAGTCGCCACCTAGATTAAGGTCTAGGACTTTAGAAATGTGAAATCTCACCCTAAGGTAAAACTTCGATTGACTCATGACCCTTAGATTGGATTTCTGGTCCATTAAAGATTGGGTAAACGTCAGGTTACGGTTATGGGAAGGGGTTAGGCACCCAAACCGTCCGATCGAGATCGGTTTCCTATACCTTTCCTATGCTAGACTCTATTTATTAAACCAAACCAAGCCAAGTGGTTTGATATCATTGAACCGAATCTGTATCCATTAGATTGCCTACGTATCACGGAATTATTCCGAAAATCAGGTTCACCATCGTAGTTCAGGTGTGATTAAAGTTTATGGTTGTGATTTATGCTTGTGCATGATTAAGTTCACTGTTCAAGTTGAAGTTTATGCTTAAAAGGCTGATAAACCCTATTGATTAGGATCTGGATAGTCCATGCAGACTGATAGATAGTCCTAGTGGATCTATAAATAACCCTATTTGGGTCGAAATATGGATAACCCTGTTTTGGGTTGAAATATGGATAACCTTATTCTGGGTCGAAATATGGATAACCGATTCTGGGTCAAAATAAGAATAACCCTATTTGGGCCAAAATGTGGATAAATATCCTAGTGGATCTATGGATAGTCCGATTGGACTAAGGTTTGGATCCGAATTTGAGTTTCTCCCAAATAGCCTTCTTATCCTAGGATTTGCCCTAGGAATCAGAATCCACGTAATTCGGGATGATGGAAATAACCTGTTCTAGGTTAAGGATTGAAAATCTATTCTAAGTTTAGGATTTAGAACTTATTCTAGGTTTAGGATTTACTGAGGGATAGAAATCGTCCTGAACTACCCTTTTCATCCTAAGCTCTAATTTTGGAAGGTTTGGCAAAACATTCTCTTTCTTTGTTAAGATTTTTATTATTTTCCATTATGCCCTTCCCTAGAATGTGGGTGCCTAAATGCACGTCCCTATGCCTAGATTGTCTTCTAAAAGTGTGCATACATGGCAGTTCAACTAGGGTGTTGCATAAATTAAATTATTGTCAAAAATAAATATTTTATCTAAGCATGGCATATAATACATTTATGGCAAGAAATACACATATAGCAAGATTGTTAAAAATCTTCAAATATGGCATGTATTGCAAATAAGGCAAGAACCTATATGGCAAGATTTAATATGCTAATCTAAGCATGGCAAGACCTAATATGGCAAGAAATTAATATATGCACCTATATGTCAAGTACCAAACATAAAATGTAAAATATGGCATGAATCATTCAAAAAGGTAAGATCTTATATGCTATTTTCTAAGCATGGTAAGACCTAATATGGTAAGAAATTAATGTATATATCTATATATCAATATGGTAAGTAACAATCATAAAATGCAAATATGGCATGAATCATCTAAAAAGGTAAGATCTTATATGTTATTTTCTAAGCATAGTAAGACTTAAAAATGGTAATTATCAAGATTTTACTAAATATGGTAAAAATCTATTTATTCTACCAAATATAGCAACACATGGAATATGACAAACATTGTATGTGCACAATCCAAACAAAGCATATGAATGCTCTAAATATAGCCATTTATCCAAATATGGCAGAATTCACTCAAGCAATCAATCGCATGTTACAGTGAATGAGACATCAATGAAACCTTTCTGAAAAATCCAAAATTATCAAAAATATATGTTCAATAAGTTCTTTGAAAATATTACAATTTTTATGAAGACATTTGGAAAGATTAATGATTCAAAAATGTCAAAATTGTGACACAAAGTTTCAGATACTGGACAAAATATGAACTGTTTTCAAATTCTGTCACATTACACCAAAACAACCATAATTAGGTCTTCTGTAACTCAAATCAAGCTCTATTTTTTTCCAAAGAAAGATGACTTGACATGTTATATTTCATCTGAAGAGGTCGAATCCTAACAGAGAGCAAAAACAGGTCAAAGATATGCCACAAGACCGGATATGTGCATTGGTCAAGTCTATTCTGGATTTTTGACCAGTTGCACCATAAATTCCGTATAAAATCCCAAACTTAATGAAAATTAAATCCAGACATATGTCCATGTAGATAACCGTCAGATCTAAAATTTCATCAAGAAAAACAAGTTAAAACAGAACATTCTCTTTGTAAAAAAGATCATTTTCAATCATGCAAATCAGTATATCCTAACAAATTCAAAATCAGAGCACTATGCACTTAAAAATCAATATCAATTCAATAAAAAATCAAAAAAATCCGAAACCAGTGCCATTTTTTAGAAGACTTTCATATCTAAAAAATTCATATGAAGTTTTTTTTTCTGCTTATGGCTATAAGACCATTTTCTAGAGACTTTCTGATAGGGGATTGCATTATACCCGAGTAAGGCAGCAATGCCAAAGAAGAATTTTTTTGATAGACTTTCCCAATTCCAAATGGAACGAAATTTCTAGGGTAGTCTTCTAACACATCAGAGAGAATCCCATAAAAAATTGGGCTTCAAAATCTAAGAAAAATCACATGAGATGCACGTCCTAAATTTGGAACCTAAATCTGAAAATTTCAGATTAGAAATCCACTTCGTAAAATTTGTCAAAAACACCAAACATCATCATATAGCATTCAAAGTTTCATCATTGAATAGTTTAAACAAATCATCATACATAAAAAATACTAGACATGAGCATCCTAACATCAACATGCATGCAATAGAGCATTCCTAATCGAGATTTAATGAAAATAAACCTTTTTCAAGCAAAATCGATATTCAAGCATTCTAAAGACCCCTAAATTCGTTTTAGGGTACCAACCTTGTGCTCGAATGGAGCGAAACCTTCGATGTAGGATGTTTGAAAATCGTATCAAGTTCTTTGATGGTGAATCCTCATTCTCCTCTTCTCTGCTCCTCTCTATCTTCTCTTTCTTTCTTTCCTTCTTCTCTTTCTTTCTTTTCTTCTTCTTCTTCTCTCTTTTTCTCCCTCTCTCACGTTTTCTCTCACTCCTCACAGCTCCTCTTGAAAAAAAAAAAAAAAAAAGACCACTCTCTCTTTCTCTTAGCCTATTTATCCTCTCCTCTCCTCTTCTAGAAGATCCCTTCTTTCCTTTTTTCTTTTTCTTTTAGAAAATCCTTTCTTTCCTTTTTTCTTCTTTCCTTTCTTCTCTTCCTCCTCTTTCCCATGTTTTCTAGAAAATCCTCTCCTCCTTGTCACGTTTTTTCCCTTTCTTCTCTCTTCCTTCCTTTTCCTTCTTCTTTCCTTCTTCTTCTTTCCTTCCTTTCTTCTTTCCTTTTTCTTCTTCTTTCCTTCTCTCTTTCCCACGTTTTTTTTTCTTCTAGAAAATCCTCTCCTCCTTTTTTCCACTTTTTTTTTCCTTTCTTCTGTCTTCCTTCCTTTTCCTTCTTTCCTTTTTTCCTTCTCCCTCTCTCTTTTCACGTTTTCTTTAGAAAACGTTTTTCTTCCTTTTTTTTTTCTTTCCTTCCCCCTTTCTTTCCTTTTTTCCTTCTCCCTCTCTCTTTCCTTTTTCTGTTCTTCTAGAAAGCCTCTCTCTTTCTACGGCTTTCCTTCCCTTTTTTCCTATAATATATATATATATATATATATATATATATATATATATATGATAATATATTACACATTATATAAATGTATATATATATAAAAGAAATACATGTATATGGGCCGACGTGACTTGATCCGGATTGGTCTGAGCTGGGCCGGGCTAAGTTAGACTAAGTTGGATTGAACTGGTTTGGACCAAGGTTGACTTTTTTCTATCATTTCATAGTCCATTTCTGCCACCATTCCACATGGAATTTTTCATTAGCCTCTATTCCAAATTTTCTACGTTCACATTGTAGAACACTAAAAATGAAGAATATTGGAACTTGAATCACCTCATTTGGAAATAAAATGGCCAACTTATGAATTTCTGAAGTTTAAGCAGGCCAATTATCGATAATTTAACTAACCATTCTGTATGGGATCCTTCAGAGACTTCTACTAAAAATCCTTTACGTCCACTTTGTAGAGTACTAAAAATGGAACATAAAGAAACTGAAATCACCTGATTTGGATATGGGGTGACCAAAATATGAATTTTCAAAGATTAAATGATCATTTCCATGTATAATTTTGCATGGGACCCTTCGGAGACTTCTACCCGGGATTTTTCACGTCCGCTTTGTAGAACACCACAAATGAAGAATGGCCTTGGAATCATCTGAATCCGACGTAGAACAGCAAAGATATGAAGCTTTGAAGTTCTATCGATAATTTTGCATGAAAGCTTGCATGGGGCCCACTGATGACCTCTACCCGGGATTTTTCACGTCCACTTTGAAGAGGACTGAAAATAAGGAATATTGGTCTTTGAATCATCTGATTCCGATATCAGATGACCAAGATGTGATGGTTTGAAGTTTAAATGATAATGCATGCATCATACGATAATTACGTAAATGCCCTTGCACTTTCAAACTGTGATATCTTCCTTGTTTGATGTCAGAATTTGATGATTCCAGTCTCATTTTGAAGTTAATTTCACGACCTATTCATCCAAGTAGGTAATATCCTTTGACCCTGCTGTGGGGTTCCTTAAAAGATCACAAACCCTTGGGTTAAAAGCCAGAAAGCTGTCATATGGGTTCACTTATGCTGAGGGTAGCAAAAATGGAATGCTTACAACGAGGTAAGGTGCTAAATATGGAGGCACTATTTCTGAGGAGAGTGGTGATGATGATGATGATGATGATGATGATGATGATGACAATGGTGGTGGTGGTAGTGGTGGGGTCAGTGGTAGAAGTGATGCTGGTGGTAGTGGTGGTGGTATGCAATCATATGATCCGGTGCACTTTACAAATGAGGCAGGATATACTCATACAACTCAAGACGATCATGGTGGTCGCTTACAACAAAGGAGTCACAGACTCACAGCCGAAAGGGGAAGGGGAAGGGGAAGGGTAGGCAGCAACTCCATGATGATACTAATATGATTACATATGAAATGGAGCCAATGAGCATGAGTTCTGCTGCAGACAATGGAACAAGAATGGTGAACATCGACGCTGGTAATACATCACATGGAAGTCAAACTGAGACATCGTGGGTCCCAGAAACGAGAATGTCAACTTCAGAAGAGTATGCACGTTTCTACTACCAGTTTACTACCTTCTATAATCAATATATAGATTGGTTTACCTACTGTACATGGATAAGAGATACATTCCAAATAATATTGGTTACACCTCTTCCTCCCCAATATGAGTCAGAGTTCGATCCGACCGTCACTCGACATGGAATTAGCTGAGTAATTTACATGTAAGAAACGCTTTCCTTCTTAATGTTGTTAATTATAAATTTTTGTGTTTTTATGCTTTAAAAATGTGTTATGTATGATCCTTAATCATTTGAGCGTATCCTGCCCCATAATCATGTGTGTCTATGATGTAAGAAACATTTTCTTTCTCAATGTTGCTAATTATAGTGTTTTTATATTTTAAAATTGTGTTTTGTATGTTCCTTAATCATTTTTGTGTGTATCTTGCCCCGTATCAATGCATATCCGTGCATATTCACCGTATCCACGATACAATACGATACGTCTCTTAATTTCAGCTGACCGATACGGTACCGATACACGATACTTGATTCCTTGTGCCAAGTAATCATTGTGACACTACAGATGAACTTAGAAAATACATGATTCTTGGTACAAGTACAGAAGTACCTACCACACAGTAAATATGTCCAGAATCTCCAGATAAGCACAAATTACAACAGCAACATGGAAATAAACACTTCAGAGATAAAGTTCAAAGTGCAAGTAGTCAAACCTGAGAAGAGTCAAAGGCATTTCCATCTCGAAGCCCAGCTAATATATCAATAGATTTTGCATCTCCATCCTACAAAACAATGAAGTGAAACAAATAAAGAAATTGGAAAGAAAAACAAAAAGAAGTTTGAAAGAAAATCAAATATACCATAAGGCTTATTTCTTCTTCCGAAATTATTTTAATCCAGTCCACATCTGCAACTTGAACCTGTAAAACAAATATACACGTCATCAAATATCAGAGGACTCATAAAAGAAAGAAGCGAAAACAGAACTGTAATCATACGTTATAGACAGCATGGACATGCTCAAACAAGATTTCTACAGCACAGAGCATTGCTTCCCAAGGTTACAGAATGCCTTCCCTCTCTTCTGCTTAAGTATAAGACAAATAATAGTGCCTAAAAAAAGTCCAAAATCTAGAAGCATTATGGAAAGAAAACTTTATTGCAGCTCAAAAACATTTAGGGAGGAAAATAGGAAACTTCTGTGGGAAGTTAGGAATTCGAAAGCGATGCAGGACAGCAACTCCCTGTAGCGGTCAGAACCTCCAAAACTATTGTTGCATTACATGGAAGCACAAAATCTCTTCAATAATGTCAAGCAACTCCTCGGTAGCAACTGGACTGTGTACCTCCAACATGCATCGTGGGATGCAATGAATGTACTGAGCTTGCTGACTTCAAAGGATGCTTACACTTTGCCATATTTACTGTAGGAACTACACACCCAAACAACTCCAGTAGGGGTGTCAAAATCTACACCAAATTATTTACCCAAACCCAACTGGCTAAACCTGAAAACCTCATGCCAATAATTTAATTGATCCGGTTTAAGGCTTTGAGCTTGGGATTCAAAAAACCCATATATACAGTCAGACCTGGCCTGTGTCGTTTACACCATTGGGCCCAACTGAAATGGGCCAACTTAGACCTCACCCTAAAGCCAACTGATGAAACCAGTAATACAGAATAATCTAGGTTTCTACTTTTAGATGATTAGTGATTAAATTTTCAGTCTTCATTTTCACTGACTCGACTCCCTCTCTCATGCACAGAATGGCAGAGGAAACAGCTCGACTCTCCCTCTTCCGCCTCTCATCTCTCTCCAGCTGCCATTGTTCCCAGTGTGTGAAGGCAAGCAAGGTCGGCCATTCCAAACTTCCCTTTTTCTAACGGCCATGGTTCCCATTTGTCACTCTTCTCCGTAGAACTTCTGACTCCTAAATCCTTCTCTTATCTCTGGAACCTGTGTGTACAATTATAAGTTTATACTATTAACTTTAGTTTGAATCCCACTCCATCCACAAGGTCATTAGTTCTCTCTTGCTTTATCTATAGATAAATCCTATCTTAAAGAATACAAAAGTGTTTTGAAACTCTTGAAGAACTTAGATATGGAGAAAACTAGGAGATATTCTGCATATTGTATCCTTTTTCTTTCCCTAAACAAAGACCTTAAATCTCCAGCGAGCTTTTTGTTTTCCTTTTTTGGGGGGTCTTCTATGGAGAAACCAGTAATGATAGTAAGGGCCTCCCCTTAAATCTCTGCCAAATTTGAGGTTAGGTTTTATATGCACTAGAAAAGAGACATAAAACTGATTTGTTGATTTTTTCCCTTGCAACTTTAGCAATTAGGTCTTCAGACTGACCATGGACTAATTGTCTTGGGCATCAAGAGCGAGTATCTAATTGGTCCTTGCCCATTCGCATGAGCTCCTTCAGTCAGACCAACTGATTGACACCCTATCTAGTACTTGTAGGTTTTAGTTCACTTTCCTTGTAACCAAAAAAATAATAATAATAAACAATAAATAAACAAACCCAACATAAAAGATGTAGCACAGAAGAAAATATACCACAGCAGAAGCCGCAAGAGGAGGAGCAAGTCCTATATCATGAACTGAGACAAGGGCAATTCCTATCCCTCTGGGAGCCAGCATCAGTTGCAGGCACTCCAAACTGGGTGGCGGCTGAACTACCTCAACCACTTGAGTGTCATTCACAACAGCATTCAGAAAACAGGTTCCTCCAGTAATTGACAGATTTTGCTGGAATATGATTTTACGAGTGAGTATATAACAACATTGACCAACAAGCAATTGCAGACAGGATGGGGGGGAAAGGCTTTACTGAACGTAACAACAGAAGAATAAACAGGATTTACACCAAAAACAATTCATCAACCCATATTCCAAATCTGGTGCAAGAACACAAAAGATCATAGATCCACTTTCAGACATCAATTTCATATTCATGTTAAGACCATACTATACATAAGCCCGCGAACAAAATACATGTTATAAAGTATTATTACATTAATTTTCAGTCCAGATTAGTAAGGCAAATGGCAAACTCACAAGGACCAGAAAATGGCATCAGCATTCAGCACTACCACTATGGTGTAACAAAATTCAAGCTTCCACTAATGAAGTATACAAGAATCTAAGAACATATGCAGATAGATGCAACATAGCTAAGAGCCTGATTATCAAATTAGCACCTCAAGCATCAATGGCCACGACATGATTCAGTAAATTTTTCTCTTTTATTTTTTTTTTACTCGGATGAATAACTGATTCTATTGAAAGAGCAAAAGAGGAAGAAGACACAGAATAGAATGTAAAAAAGAGAAAGGGACGAAAGAAAAATACAAGCACTGTAGTGGATAAATTAGTCTTAAACATTAGCCCAAAAGCTGTGCCTGTGAACAACTTACATCACCAATAAATTGTCATCATAACTTGATTAAAAACCTTGCAGAAAAGTTAAAACCACTGACATCCAATGTCTGCAGCTCCAATCTCAGTAGGACCAGTAATTTCCAAGCAACAACAAAAACAAGTAGCCTACACACTCCTATTTTATTTTATTTTTTTCCACAGGAATTCATTAGCAAACTAATGCGTAAATAAACTTCATAGATGCCATCTTCCAAGGCTTCAGTAACTACAACTAGAGAAACAATTACTGCTTGTCCTGTTTCACAAAATCCTATCATGGGAAACATAGTAAAGGGCATCCCAGTGCACGACGCTCCCGTACTGTAGGAGTGTAGAGTTGAGGAGGGGCAAAATGTACGCAGCTTAATCCCCACAACACAGAGAGGCTTTTCCTTGTTTCAAACCCATGATCACCAGGTTGCAATATAACAACCTTACCGGCGCACCAATACTTGCCCTCAACTGTTTGAAAATAGGCTTCTCAAGAATTAAGCATGTTTCAACTTCACACATAGTTTAGTGATTTTCACTTGGATATCTCAGTTTTGACAGGGACTGAAATTGAAATCATCTTAACAATTTGGTCAAATTGACCGGATCAATATAAGATTACAATGATTTCCATTGAAACTATCAAATTATTTTTTGTTTAGGCCACTACAAAATCAGGGAGGCCAAATTGATTCTTCGGAATTAGTAGAAACCTTAAAATTATACATACCTTTGCATCAGGACTGAAAAATAAAAGCACCGACTCCGGGATAACTCTTAGGGTAGAAACGAGCTGCATTTTTTCCCACCAATTTACAGTAAGAATCAAAAGAAAGGAACAAAGAATATTGAGAAAGAAACCGACTGAATTTAGAGGAACAAAAGCACCTTCAAAATGTATATTATGATCATGAAAAGCAGACCTGTAAACGTATGGCATCAGTAAGATTCCCTGAATCTTTAAGCAAAGAAGAAGCTTTCTCAAAAAGATGTCTACTGATGGCAGCGGAGAAGCCAATTACAGTAGCACGAACAATGCACTGAAATACAAAGACAGCATTAATATGGTACATAAACACTAACAGACTATAGACCCCCCCTCCCCTCTTTTTTCTTTTTTTTATTACTTAAAGAGAAATTAATAAATGAAACCAAAACAAAAGAGGGAATTAACCATTGTCAGAAGCATGTACAATAACACAGTATAATTTCAGTAAGCAAGGAGAGTCAACAACTAGCACCCATGTCCACAAGTGTCAACTGTCATTCTCCAGAAGAGTTTCCAAAAGATAATAAAATAAAGTCGAAATATTATTGTCCTGAAGGTCTGTTATTTTTACATATATCACAAAACACCTATTCTGCTATGTGGACAGATAATAAATCCATTAGAGCGCTAGAGCTCGTGGGGAGTCACTTTTGGTACTCAACAGCATTCGGAGCGTTTTTTTACCGTTGTATAGAGAGGTCATGGTATAGATTAGCCATATGTTAAAATTTCATAGTCTAATTCAATCAAATACCCCATGTATGGGCACAAATGATGTGTATGTCCATGCATGTGTACTGGTACTCTAGCCATTACTATGCATTCTTCCACTCTGAT
Organism: Protea cynaroides; assembly: GCA_028583415.1. NCBI lineage: Eukaryota > Viridiplantae > Streptophyta > Magnoliopsida > Proteales > Proteaceae > Protea > Protea cynaroides. The sequence goes on from CM053273.1 coordinate 6,601,327, forward strand.
AGAAATAAATGGTCTATATTGGAAAAACCATGAAAATGGACGGGAAAAACCATGAAAATGGACGGTTCAGACCTGTCTTGTGATTTTCAGAAACTTCACAAACACTTGTAACACCAATAAATACCCTAAAATAAAACAACAAAAATATATGGACAGTATTAATTAGAAGGTACCAGTCCTGATGCATTCTGCAAAACCAAAAATCTTTCCCAACTGGCCCTTGACTTTTCAGAAGCAGTAGCATCATCCCAATATGCCAGCTTATCACAATTGAACAGTTCCCACTTCAAATAAAGAGATGATGAGTTTGCAAAAGCCTTTCCAGAGCTATGAACTCCAACTGCAGCTAGTCGAATAGTGTGTCCATTTGCCACGGTAATAGGGGTCAGTTGAATTCTCCCTGGACTACGATCAGCTTGAACAGCAGATCTTACAATATCAGGCTTATTCACTGAAACAGATGATACATTTGCTCAATAGATGAAAGGAGAAAAATAAAGAGAAGGGAAAAAAATCAAAAGAGGGCAATGGTAAAAAATAAATAAATCCAAATGAGTGTTCAATAAAAGATTCAGTCATACCAGGTTCATTAGCAATAAGTGTAATGGAGGAAGGAAAACCACATGTAAGGGACAGCTCCACTTTTGCTATGGCTGGCAGTGGATGGTCATCACCAAACAAGTTGCCACGTGAAAAAACCAGCCTCTGTATCATGTCAATCCATGGCAAGAGAATTACAAAAATTAAATAGTTAATGTTAATTGGAGAAAATTGAGGCGTTACGAAAATAGCTGCAGAATCTTACAAAGCTCCCCAGTGTTTGGCAAGACATCCGATATAAGCCCCCACTGCTAGTTGATGGCTGATGGACAATAGATTCATTGAGAAGAGGACTGTGTTCTTCATAAAAAATGTCCACATGTTCAACAAACTCAACACCTTGATTCCACCGTTCTGGTCCTCCAATAAGCATGACATCTAATTCTGTTCCAGCAACAAGAAAAATCTCATCTAAATTTGCCAACTGAGCACCGGCTTCAGCTCTACCCAAATCAACAGAGTAACCTCCAAATTGATTTCCATCCCCTGCGTGCTGCACAGTAAGTGGAAGGTACGCAGCTATATGTGAAGATGCCTTTAAAACAATAGGCCCATCCAAGGAATGATCAAGAAATTTTAGTTCCAGAGTAGCATGCAGCATAGTCCAACCGGAAGTAGAAGCATATACGAAAGCCCATGCACATGGAGGACTACTAAGTGACTTGAAGCCCTCTTTACTAAGAAGAGTGTCCAAAGCCAATGTCTCCCCAGTCGAATTGACAATTTTGAAAGATTCACTTCCAGTCTTCCACTTTATCAAGGAACTAAAAGCATCACATTTAAAAAAATGGGCACCTGCCAATGGGAAATCAAGTATCTAACCAGAGGATTAGAGTTTATAAGAGAACGACTACAAAATTAACTTCAAGATCATTCAGAAATATGATTCACCGTTGGATGTTTTCAATGTCACTGCTGACTGAAGATGTGTTCCTACGACAGTCTCTACGGGAAAGTTTTGGAGCATAACCATAGATGAAGGAACAGAAACTTCAATAACCACCTAGAATCAGAAAAACAAAACGAAATAAAATAGACATGGTCAGAACAAACAAAAACATTAGAAAACAACTACAAAGGTGAAGTTTTATGATGCCAAGCATAGTTGTCAAGGCATCACTTGGGCATCAATGCAGTTTTCCAACCACTAGGCGGTAGGACACTTTATTATATCACGCCTTGTTTTATTATTTTTTTAATTAATGTCATTTGTACATAAACACACTATAATGCATGGAATCGTACATATGTATTAAAATAATGACCGAAATGAACTAAATAAAGAAAATGCAGCATCTACCCACTCCCATCAAGAGATCACCCGCTTGCGCTCAAATTGCCGAAAGGGAAAAGCTGCCCTAGTCCCTGGATGATATTGAGCTGAGTCAATCACGGGAAAGAATGCCGAGCGCCAAAAAAAGACCAATCCTGAGTTGCACGGTAGCCCGCTATAGCAAAAAAAGCGTTCACTCACTCGCATCTGAAAACGCAGGCGGGGGGGCTCTCTATACTTATATAATATAAGATTTTTTTTTCATTCTTCAAAGCCTTCTTTCATGGATAATCAGTAGTATTCCTCTCGCTAGCTATCCTGATTAAGAAGGGGAAGAGATGAAATCTCTACTATTAGACCTCCAACCCGGATAGACTGCCCACTCCCCAGGAAATGTCGTGTTCAAATAGTTCTAAGAAGTTCTCCATTTTCACTTGACAACAATAGAAAAAGGTTACGAACTCTGAAACCTTTTCTTTGATGAGCCCGCGTTCCTGAGGAAGGTACAGCCCAACTATGAGGTACATGTTTAATAAGTTTTTTATATGCATTTAAAAAGTTTTATATATAAAAGTTTATATAAAAATTGATGTTCTAACTCCCATCTGTATAAATTCTCTAGTGGAACATGTACCCTTATAATTTCTTGGGAACGCCTTGGGTACGCCTAGGTGCCACTCCAGCGCATTGGGTCACCTTGGCGTTTTGACAACCATGATGCCACGGAACAGTAATGCAATTAAAACAATAAGTGGAACAGGTCAGCTAAGCAAAGTTCTCTCTGTTTGCATTAAGAGACTGGAGAGTTATATCAAAAGCATAAGTAGAAAATGGAAACAGCAGAACACATAGAGAAGGTATTTACAGTGACATAAAAAATGCACTAAGAAGAATGAAACAATGCCAATCAGTATGAAAAGAAATCAATGGTTAAGTACAGCATATATATTTGAGACATGCTACAAATCACATATCCAACCATCCACCTACCTGAATATGCAGAGGAAGAAAAACAGAAAGCAAAAAAAAAGACACCTACAAAGGATGTTGTGCTGAGACAACCCACAGTAGCAACACAGCCAAGCTTGAGAGGCAAGTGGCATATGGTTAGACAGATAACCTCATATAGCAATAGAACTTCTAGAAATTGATACAACAAGCTTTATTTTAATAATTGTTAATCAACGACAGAAATAGAAGAATTTGGCCCATTCGTAGGCCCATTCTAGATGCGTCAGAAGATAAGAAGTTGGTCAAACCAGCTGATATTGACTCATTGGACAGGAGACAGCAGATAACTAGTTTCTTATCTCTTATCCTCTTTTACTCTCTTAATGTAATTAGAACTCCACCCTCTCTTGTGTAGTTCTTTTCTCCTTAATTAAAATAGGACTGTTTCTCTTTATTAGAATAGAACTGTTTTTCTTTATCCTTTTAGTTATGAGAATCCTTGTCACGATGACATGTGGAACTCCTATTTACTTTGTAACTAGGACTCCTTATCCTGTGGAGATTTAGACCTATCACTTTACCCTCTTTATTTTATCTATAAATAGTGATTACTAAGAGGAGAGGAAAACACATCAATTCTCTCCATCTTCTCTTATTTTCTATTTTCTTGCAATACTGATTTATTTAAAGATCAGCTTCAATATCAACATTGAGGCTGCACCATTTAAATTACTCACTTCAATCTCTTACTACTTCCTTTCTTTCTTTCTTTTTCAAAAAGCAAATTGGACCCAAGAAAAATCATAGTTTTATATTCTCCTAATATTATACCTAGAAATCTAGTATCACCCAAACAAATTTGGAAAAGTACTTCTCACCAACAACCCTTTTTGATACCGTACATAGAAGATATTTGTGAATATTCTCCATATCCTGTCTTTATGTTGTCTCTTTGCTGTAAAAATTGCTCCAAATGATTTAGCACACCAGTCACCTCATTTAGCCTTTGCTTCATTCCTGGCCTTTTGATGCAGTATTGTTAAGCCAGCCAAGCCGCAAGCCAAGCCAACAACTTGGCCGGTTGGGCATGGTTGTCAAGGCGCCAAGGCGAACCAAAGCGTTGGAGGCCTGACGGGGCGCCTAGGCGACCAAGGTGTCCACTTAGGCAATCAAGGTGCCCGCCTAGGCGCCCAATTTCCCAAGGCGACACATGGCCTCCTGGGTGCCTAGGTGACGCCTTGACAACTATGCGGTTGGGTCCCACCTATGGCATCTAGTCATGGCCAGCTGTCGGCCAGCTGTCCTCCCCCCACTAATATATATAGGCCATAAATATATATTACCTAAATTAGTAGTTGCTATTGTTAAGCTACTTACCTAAGAGAAAGTTTCTATTTTTCAGTTTTAGGAAGTTTCTAATTTTAGTTTTTAGAAAGTTTCTATTTTCAATTTTTAGAAAGTATGTATTAGGCAATACAATATTACAATATGAGATTCTTCTTCTTTTGTAAAGTTCTATTTCCAAGACTGGACTTTCCCTCCTTGCTAGCCGTCAACAAGGAAGGATTGATTAGTCCACTTTCAATTTGTATTCAAAGACAACTCGATAAATATGAATAAAAGAGAAGAAGAAAGAAGTTTTAGAAAAAGAAGAGAACTTGATTGCGATTTTGCAATAGGGCTCTAGGTTGTGAGACTCAGCCGCCAGCCCCATTCCCTCCCCTCTCATTATTTCTCTCTCTATCAATTCCCATTCACCTATCAGATTTGCTTGATCTTACCTATATCTTCCACTATTGATTTTGCCGTCTTCTCTCCCTCTCCCATCGGTTTCAGCATCCAACTACAACATTCTTATTGCTGCAATTAGAAGACCAAAGTCTATCCTTGCTGCTACAATCGAAGGACTCAAGGTCTCCTGCAACAGCAACCTACCAACATCAATTCCAGATATCGGTTCCTGAACTCAGGAACCAGTTTTACAACAAGTTTCGAAAATTCATATCTCCCCAACTACAGATCTAAAAGACTTCAAATTTGGATATTGAATTTGGATATTGTTAAGAGAACATATCAAGCTTCAAGTCCCAAAGTTATTTGATCATCCAACGGTCGAATTGACTGGAAAGATGAGTTTCCAATTGCTGGTTTCCTGCTTTTCTATTTAATCTATTGTTGGGACTGGTGTACCTATTGCAAGGCTAAGGGTCTAAAGGGATTGTAAACCCTAGCCTTTGCATCACCTTTCTTTTCTAGCCTTTGCTTCGTTCCTGGCCTTTCTTTTCTAGCCTTTGCTTCATTCCTGGCTGTTCTTTTCTACATCATGGACAACTGCCTCAAATCTTTCTTGTTTTGCTGGAACCTACACCCTTACTGTAGAGCAATTAGGGACATTTATGCATGTTCTTAATGCCTATGGAGCACGATCTAAAACAACCAACCTATACTTACATCAAACTCTTCTTTATTTATTTATTTGGGTGTAGTTGTCTTTGGACATACGCCACTTGACCATTGCTAGATTCACCTTTTCCCTCTTTTGATAAGCCAAAAATATTATATTTATTCGAGAGGTTCACCATACTATACAAGGCCTCAACAAAGGGAGGCTATACAATAAGAAAGAATGATGGAGCTTATGTGAAAAGTGACCTCCACTCTCTTTTAATGTTGGGGAAGGCGGGGGAGGAGGCCAGAAATTGTATTCACATATCAAGGCTCACATGATCATCTTCTCTTTGGCACTAGCAGCTACCCTATAAGCCGATTCAGCATTTCTTTCTCAAGATCCTCTAAGTCATATCAAGCCAAACTTCTTCCCATCTAAGCAACCAGTGTAAGAGACGAAATCTATCCACGTCAAGAAAGAAAACATCAACTGACAAGCAGGAACATACACAAAAAATCAACTTTGCCAGATATTGGTAACCAGATTTGGATGAGAACAGTAACGTGGTAAATAAAAAATGCTACGCGAGATTGGTACCTCATCATAATTGAGTGAGTCAAAAACAGACATCGTTTTAATAGTAGCTTGTCCAGGCTTCTTCGCCTGAACTACTCCAGAAGCAGATACAGATACAGTGGCCACATCAGAAGAGTGCCACTTATAATCATTGACCGTTTCTGCACAACCTGCACCAGTTCCATCACCTTATCAAGATTAGAGTGGTTCATCAAAAAATAAATAAATAAATAAATAAAAAGGACTATTGACCTCCTGTCACCCTAAGCTCCATCTCCTGATAAACCCCAGGAGCCCATGGGAGCCGAATACTATGAGAGGAATCATTTGTGTTGCCCAGGTTAAATTTCACTTTATCACAAACCATGACTTCTTGCACAACCTTCATAACCTGTAAGAAGAAATCACCAGTAGAGCAGTTAAAACTTCTTAAGCAGTAGTGCATTCACAAGAACCCAGCACCCCCTGACCTTAAACTTACTCTTTTCCATCCACCATGACAAACGATTAAGGAAACGACGCTGTTTTTACAGTTTTCTTTTCTTTTAACTCCTCAGTTTCTTCCAAACAAATAAGATATAATCAGAAAAGAACTGTCACCTCTGTTGTTTCTGCATGTCCCCTGCGATAAGCTAAGGAAGCCGTTAATCTTCCTAGTCCCTGGGAAGTTGCTTTCAAAATTCTAGGACTCTGCCAACCATGTTTAACAGTGGTACCATCTGGCACCAAGACTGTATCCCAATATGCAGGCTGATTGTAGTCCAATTTGACATCATCACTCTGTTTACATGGGTAAGAGCTCTTAAGTAAAAGAAAACCAATTGAAATATTACCTAAATCATTGAACAGTCATTAAATAAAATAAAACTAGTAAATAGTGAGAATGGAGATTACTAATAAACATTCCAATCCATCAGTTGAATACAAAGAAAACTGCAAGAAAAAATAAACGTATAATGGAACAGATAAAGGATTATCACATATATAAGGAAAATAGTTGAAGAAAAGATGTTAAGGAAAGCAAAAGAAATCAGGAAGATATGGAGAAACTTGATACAAACAGCAACAGGTCTTAAGGGCAAAGACTCAGAGTCCCAAGAGAGGCCACAAATATGAGCAAGGATTGTTCAGTTGATCCAAGCCAAATAAAAAGGAACTTAAAAATATGCATAGCCCTCACAAATATATATGCACCAGGTTGCGATATACTTGTCAACCACAGCCTCTAATTTCATAAAACAATTACTGCAAATAAAATGAATTCTAGTTCCACCAAAAAAAAAATACAGGACTTTGTTAAAATTTATCAAAATTGACTGCCCAAATATGAAAACAAACCCAAAAATGTTCAATCTGTCCATACACTCATAAGGGATGTAGGGATTCTTGAGAAGAGAGGAGCCATGGTAGTCCCCTGCAAGGCTCCACTCAGATAGATAAATAAAACCCTAAGTTCATCATCTTAGGCACTTCCGATATACCCATCCAAAGGATTATCGCCCCTTCGATGCTGAATTTTCTCCAGATTTTAAATATCAATACATCAACTTTTTCATAACAAAATTTATATTCATAATTGTTGGGAATATCACCGATTCACTATAGAAATTTCTTGACCTTACATGACGAAACATGGATCAAAAGAAACTTCGAATTATAGAAACAAAAGATAAAGAAGATGAGATTCATACTTCTGTTAAGTGTATTTCTTGTGCATATGGTCCACGCGAGAAAACCTTCATGTGGATGACATACTGTTGGCCTACAACTGCATACCACAACAGCGTGGATGGAATAGCTTCTATTCCTTCCACAGGATCGCCAGATATAGACACAGGCACCATGTATAAAAACAAAGCATCTGGTATGACAACGTGAAAAGATGAGATTTGCACATGGCCAGCAACTCTGATATCTTCAACAGTGATAGTTGTAGCTCCTAGGTCCAATGCATGAGCTAACCCCATTGTGGTGTCAACTTGAGCCACAGAAGAATTCAATATGGACCACCGATGATAAGGAGATGGTAAACTAACCGCTACAAAAGCCAAATAAGGCAATGAGACAATACAAAAAAACTAGAGAAGAAGGAATGAAATGACGGAAGGAATAATCTAACAAAGGAAAATGTGGATAAATCTATTAAACCATTTTAAAAAATCACGGTCATGGACTCATATTAACACAGGCCAACAGCCATTTGGACACAGGATGCACAGAAATGTTGTTAGTTTGACATAAAGTTTGAGCTGAACTTGGAAACAGGTGTCTAATTGAACTCTTTAATTGAAATAGCAATTCACAAAGGGGGAAAAAAAGGGAGGGTGGTTGGAGCCCAATCTGCTTTGGGGACTCCATTCCTTTGTGAGGTATAAGATGAAAACACACTCCTTTTTGGGAGTTATTTAGTTTGTGGCCCTTTAGCAGAGTTGTACGATTAAGTATTCCTATCAACTTCAATGTACACTATGTATTTCTAATTTACCATCAAAAAGGTTGTTAATTATCCCCCCCCTTCTCCCCCAAAAAAAAAATTACAAGCATGCAAAAGTACAAGACACATGATACCACTTTACAAATAAAAAAAAGAACGCAGAAAACATGGTTTTTCTATATTTAGATATGTAAGTTACGCAGAAACATAATTTGAGCCTTAAATGCCTGAAAGGAACGATTAAGGTATGCATCAGAAAATGCATAGTAAAATTCAGGGAAAAAATAATATTCAAGCCAAAAGGCATTTATTCATACTTCTAGAAAAGAAGCAGGTAGGATAATTAGGGACTTGGACTGTTAAGTACCTCTCAAAATCATCAAGTTCGACTAGACAGCTTGAAACCGAAGGTGTGAAATGTGAATACTAAAAACCATGAGTGTGATCACAAAAGTAAATTGTCTTTTTTACTTCTTTATATATTACAACAAATTCAGACATTAACTTTCCACTGTTTTTCATTCAAACTCGTCAAATAAATCAATTGATTGCTTTTCCTTCAACCTTAATCCACAGCCACCAATTCTCAAATCACCAAATCAGACGTAACTAAGGCCATAATCTCATAGTCACCTTTATAGGCAATTTACAGCCCCACAGTTGGGAGAATGGGCATTTGACAACAGACCACTTCTCACAATCACACAAAGGCCATAATCCCAGTCACTTTTATAAGCAATTTACAGCCCCACAGTTAGGAGAATGAGCATTTGACAACTTAACTTTTAAACAAGACCACTTCTCACAACCACACACTCAATTTAACCCCTAGTCCTTGTCCACAGTCCATTTTTGGTCATTCTCTTAATTCTTCCACCAACCCTAATTTGCCCAACTCAAAACCCAAGTGCTTACGAAACTTTTCTCTTTTCATATGAATCGTGTATTTCATGATCAAGCATGAACTACTTCCGTCCACACAAAATAGTTTTGTCTATTTGATCCCTGCACAGTATTTTTATCCATTTGGACCTAATGATGCATGAGCAACATCAACCAACTAGTCCTATCAAAGTGACTGCTAAGAAGCATTGGATCAATATTCGTGAGTTTTATTTGGACCTAGTTTTGCACCTAAACTTGAGCCAACACCTAGCTTTAAAATAGGCCAAGTCATAGGCTTATCAGTTATCACAGGCCACATATAAGCTCTATTCTTCTATTACTGCCATTGGGACTCTTGGACCTCTGGAAAGCCCATTAGCTTCCATGCTAGCTGTCGTTATGTAGCTCTTTGGATCCCCAACCTTATGATGTGAGAAGCCTAGTATCTTCATAATTAACAATAATCTTTATTTAGCTTTTTTGCCCAAAAATTTTTTTGTTGTGAATTCCTTTAAGACACACTAGATCACAATTTAATCTCCCTTCCTTTTTATGCAAGCAAGGTAACAACCATAAATAGGGCTATACCCCCTCTTTTCAAGTTGTCATTGAGCCAATCTTGAAGGAAACTAGTCTAATTGTTGGAACGCTGGAACATGTACAAACAGTGAAAATCTAGAAAATTTAAAGTACTCAATTTCAGAAAATTAACTAAAGCAATAAGCCAATGGTTGCACGCCTTGCACTCTAAATAAAAAAGCTAGGTAAACAGGAAAGGGGGGGGTGCAGAAGAATCGGGAAGATTAATATTTAAACAGAGCTGAAAACAGATCAAAGAGAAACAAACTTTGTTTCAAGTGATTGAGAGGTGGTATGGACGTACAGGTCCAACCCTGAGATGAAAAGTCAAAGATTGCAGGTACAGAATCTGTCCAATCTGAGTAGGAAGCTAGCCTGCTTCAAGGGATGGACCTTTTCTTCTTCTTCTTTTCTTTCTTTGATATTAATTAATGAAGTGGGAAAATGATATGAGCAAGGTACCCATACAACAGACAACTGGGGGGTGTGGGAACAAAACAGAGAACTACAACAAGCAGACACAAGTCCAGAAAGAAATCACCTTTCTATAATGCTATAGCAGCATATAATGAAATTAGCCCAACTGATTTTCTCAAAGTTTAACCAACTGGAAGTCCATAGTCTTCAATAATCTTTCTTGCTACCTGTTGATCAGAGTCTCTGTGTTCAAAGATATTTCTATTTTTAATCTCTTCCCGTCCACATATTCCAATAGATTGCAGTAGGTCACACATTCAAGGGATGCACAGCAGCTTGAAGTTAAAGCTGAACTCTACCAAATTTGTGAAAGTGCCCTAGAAAATCCGGAAGATGAAGGTAGCCTAGCAAACCAAACTGTCTTCGGAAAGTTGTCAAGGATAAAATCTTAACCGTGGATCACTTCAGATACAGAGGATAGCAGATTAGAAATAGATGCAGCCTTTATGAGGAGATGGAATCAGACACTGGTTATCAGTGGACAATTTGGGGAGCTGTCTTATGCAAGTTTAAGCAGGTTTGGGAATGAGCCCGAGAGATTTGCAAATCAAATTCTTTCCTATATAAGCTTAGGCCTGAGTGAAGAATGAAGGGCAATCTGGACTTTATGTCCAGCCTTGGTGCACTAGATTATTCAGAAAGATAGTTTAAAGGATTTTTCAAAACTCAAAGTTTGTCAGATCAGTAGGTTATGAATATCTTTAGAATCACATTTTTTGGGCTTCTAACCCTCAAGTGTAGAATCATACACAGGTTGAGTAAGTGGTAACTAGTGATCCAATAAATTTGACTGGCTGGTGGGCCCCGTTTATTGTACATTTGTGTATGTTATAGACAGTCCCCCACCCCCTCGCGGGAAAGGGGGCGCCTTGCTTATCCTTTTTCTAGAAGAATTTGTATTGGCGATTCAGACTGTGTGAGTGAGAGAGAGAGACCTGATATTAGATACCTCAGGTAAGCCTCAAGCCTCAAATAGGTTCTTCACTTGTTGTCAGAGGAAAGTTACAATAGAATTGTTAGCATCACCAAGACTTGGGCGACAGCTCATAGTGATATCGCTATGAGCTGTGGCCCTACTTTCTATTGTTATTCCTTTTTTTATATGGTTTAGATACTCTTTTATATTGTTTAGATTGGTTTCCATGTTTAGTCTAAACTTGTTAGGAAACTTTATCACAAGTTTATTTGTTTCTATATTATTTTGAGCAATATAAATAAAGGAATGACTGGGAGGAGAGTTAAGGTCGACTCCTCCTCTCTTGAAGTCGTAATTCTCTGTTTTTCTTCTTCTTCTTCTTCTTCTTCTTCTTATTACTCCTCCTCTACGGTTCTTGTTCTGGTTACCTTTGTTTTCAAGTTGTTACATGGTATCATAGCAGTGATTGATCTATTCTAAGAGGTTGTATCATCTGCCGTTTGATAGGTTCTTCTCCTCTCTCCTTCTTCTAAATAATTCTTGGTTGCAGCAACCATATGCTGCCTGTAATGGAAGATTGATCTTCCCTTGATGCCATTATCGAAACCTGTTACAGTTTTTTTTTGGTTTCGATAGCTGCTGGTTTGGATCATTCCATAGTTGCTGATCTCTGTTTTATGGGTTCGATGACTGCCTGGTTCAAGTGTTGATTGCTGCAGATTTTTATCCTACAGATTATTGATGCTGAATTCGATGACTGGTCTGTTTGATTACTGCTGGTTTCGAGTGTGGATTGCTACACAAGGATACCTGTTGCTGTTTTTCGATGCCACTTAGGGGCTGCTAATTTCGATGCTTGTTGCTGTTTTGTTTGATCATATTTGCCACTAGTTTATTGTGGATTGCTACTGCTGATACCTTGTGATTTGGACTGATATATAAACAGGCCAGATCTATCCATTCTCGATGACTGCCTTACTTGTGATATACTATTAGTTGTTGCGATATACTATTTCGTTGGTTGATTGTTAAATTTATTGATTCCTGGCAATGGCCGAATACAAGGAATCTCTTGTGCAAATTACCTCCATTAAATTAAAGGGGGGGTATCTAATTATTTGTCATGGGCACAAGCCGTTAAGGCTTATATTCATTCTAGAGGAAAGCTAAAATATTTGATTGATGACCCTCCATCTGTGGATCTCAAGGATCCCACTTCTGTGAAAACCTATGATGATTGGATGCGTGAAAATTCTACCTAATAAACTTGGCTATGAAGTAGTATTGGCCCCTCCATTGTTTCCAATGTAATGTTTTATGAGACTGCCAAGGGTATCTGGAATGACCTCAAATAGAGTTATGCACAAGACAAAAATATCTCTCGAGTCTATGAATGAATTTTCAATTACTCATTAGGAGACAAATCACTAAATGCATACTATAGTGGATTTAAAGGTCTCCTTGAAGAATTGCAGGCCGTCCAACCTCTCACCACTGATATTACACAACTCAAAGCCCAACAGTCAGAATTCTATGTTGCAAAATTTTCAACCGGTCTTCCACCTGAGTACCAAGCCTTCAAAACACAATTGTTGTCTGGTGAGAAGATTCCTACCCTCGATGAAACCTTTTTCCGTCTACAACGGCTGATTCACATGATAATTCAGCTCTATATGTCGGATTGGGACGAGGATCCTCATCTAGAGGTCGTGGTAATGGTAGAGGCTATGGCTCCTTTGGTCGTGGTACAGACAGAGTAAGATCTGATAAAGGCACTCGGTATTGTACTCACTGTGGGAAAACAAATCATAATGTTAACAAGTGTTGGGCCAAGCATGGAAGTCCTGAATGGGCTGAGACATTGGTTAACTCTGCCTCTACGGAAGATAATTCTATACCAGTGATTGCACCTACAACTACACTGGCTCCCACCACTACAGTTCCTTTGGCTGACTTTGAAACATTACTACGATGGGTCCAATAGCTTGAGCTGCAATCATCTTCGTCCACCTCTGCCACCCTGGACCATACAGGTACAAATGCACTACTTTCCATGACTACTCCATGGATCCTTGACTCTGGTGCCTCGTGTCACATGACTGGTAAGTTTCATATCCTTTCCTCTAAGGAGACTACTTCATCTATGCCTGTGTTCCTCGCTGATGGCTCCTCTACTCTAGCCATAGGACAAGGAACTGTTTCCCTAACCCCATCCTTGACTCTCACTTTTGTTCTCCATGTTCCTAAGTTACCCCTTAACCTTATGTCTATTAGTCAACTTACTAATTCCCTGCAGTGTTCAGTAACCTTCTTTCCTTCTTATTGTGCTTTTCAAAATCTCAAAATCAAGGAGACGATTGATGGGGGGCTTTGAGCAATCCAGCCTTTATTACCTAAACAATCATGGACCACCTGCTATTGCTGCTACGACATCTTCTCCTTTTCATTTAGTTCATTCAGACATTTGGGGCCCTTGTCGTGTCCCCAACAGACTTTGTTCATGTTATTTTGTTACTTTTGTTGATGACTATTCCATGGTAACCTGGCTCTATTTGCTTAAAGATAGGTCTGAATTTCTTTCCATATTTAAAGGTTTTTGTAAGGAAATTAAGATTCAATTTAATACAGATATTCGTGTCTTTCGGTCTAATAATGCTTTGGAATATACTCAAACTGCATCATACTAGTTGCTCTTATACTCTTCAACAAAATGGGGTGGCTAAGCGAAAGAATAGACATTTGTTGGAAGTTGCTCGTTTGCTTATGTTTCATATGAATGTTCCAAAATATTTCTAGCATGATGCCCTCCTCACTAATAGGTTGGCCAGCCTGATCCATCTCAGATGCCTTGCACTTTTTTAGCACCTAGTGTAAACTGGAGTGGCAGGTCGGCTAGAAGGCCGATGGCTCCTCAGTGGGACCAAATGAAAAAGCTTTTCCGTGGGTCCAGGCTCCCCACCTGCTTGTTTTCTTATCAACTGTATGCCCTCCTCTATCCCTCGAGGTCAGGTTCCCTTCTCTCTAATTTATCCCTCTGCACCTCTCTTTCCCGTCATCCCACGTGTTTTTGGGTGTGTATGCTTTGCCCATGTCCTACATTCTCAACGTGATAAATTGTCTCCCCGGTCCCTAAAATGTATTTTCCTTGGCTATTCTCGTACTCAGAAGGGCTACAGGTGTTATGATGCAGTTATCCATTGCCACTTTGTTAACGCTGATGTTACCTTTTTTTAGGACATTGCCTACTACCATTTCCCTACCACATCCATTCCCTTACCCCCTCCTACCTCCCCTGTCCCTTTACCCCTTGTTAAATCCATATATCAACCAACCTACTCCTGAGGCCCCTCCTTCCCCACCCCCCTTGCAAGTTTAACACCAGCGGCCTAAGCTTGGTCCTACTGTAGATGTTGTTCCTCCCACTGATCTGCCTGCTCCTGATGCTGAGGTCCCTCCTGATCTTCCCATTGCCCTTCTCAAAGGTACGCGTTCCTGTGCTCAAAAATCTCCTGTCACCTATCCTATTGATAAGTTTGTTACTACCACCCATCTCTCTTCCCCCACCCACAATCTTGTAGTGTCATTGGCTACCACCTTTGTTCCTAATTCCCATGTCCAGGCCTTATCCGACCCAAGGTGGAAAGCGGCTATGGATTCTGATATGGAGGCATTGCTCTCTCGCTTGTACATGGACCCTCGTTGATCTTCCACTTGAGAAAACTGTTGTGTGCTACCGCTGGGTGTATACTATCAAACATAGGCCTGAAGGGACAGTTGACCGGCTCAAGGCTCACTTGGTTGCCAAAAAATTCACTCATATCTATGGTGTTGACTATTTTTGAGACCTTCTCTCCTATTGCTCGTATTAATTCGGTTCGGGTTATCATCTCATTGGCTGTCAACCACGACTGGCCCCCATATCAGTTGATTGTTAAGAACGCATTTCTATGGAGATCTTTCCAAAGAGGTTTATATGGAGCAACCTCCGAGGTATGTTGCTCAGGGGGATGTCCACTCAAGTTTGCAAGCTACATAAGGCTATTTATGGGCTCAAACAGTCCCCCCGTGCCTGGTTTGAGAAGTTGCTCTATAATCACTTAGTGTGGTTTTTCTCCATGCTACTAATCATTCTATATTTGTTCGACGGCAGCATTCTAAAGTAATTATCTTAGCAGTCTATGTTGACGATATTATAATTACAGGAGATGATGTGAAAGGTATTGTTGAGGTTAAATCTTATTTAAATATACACTTTCAAATGAAGGAATATACACTTTCAAATGAAGGACTTGGGATTGCTTCATTATTTTTTGGGCACTGAAGTAGTTTGTTGCAACAAGGGAATTAGTCTGTCTCAGAGGAAATATGTTCTTGATCTTCTGACTGAAACTGGTCTCCTTGGCTCTAAATCAGCTAACACTTGAGATTAGCAGTACTTCTGATTTTCTTGATGTCCATCAGTACCGACGACTTATTGGTAAACTTATCTACCTCACAGTAACTCGGCCTGACTTGTCTTTTGTTGTTGGGACTTGGGATTATTAGTCAGTTCATGCAAGCCCCAAAACAAAGTCACTGGGATGCAGTCTGTCGCATATTCAGGTAATTGAAGAAGTCTCTAGGCAAAGGGCTTATCTACAAGCATCATAGCCATACTGATATCACTGGATATTCTGATGTTGATTAGGCTGGGGCTCATGGTGATAGACGCTTCACTACTGGTTATTGTACGTTTGTTGGAGGAAATCTGGTCACTTGGAGAAGCAAAAAGCAAATTACTGTGTCTAAGTCCAATGTCGAAGCTAAGTATAGGGCTATGGCCCAAACTGCTGCTGAGCTCATGTGGATACAAAGTCTTTTGAAAGAATTGGGTTTTCCTGTAAATCACCCTATGACTATGTTTTGTGACAACCAAGCTGCTATATATATTGCTAGCAATCCGGTTTTTCATGAGTGTACCAAACACATGGAAGTTGATTGTCACTTTGTTCGTGATGCTGTTCAGAAGAAGCTATTGGTTACTCCCTCTATGTCCTCTTCAAACCAATTGGTAGATATTCTTACCAAACCTCTATTTGGTTCAAGGTTCCGGCAAAATTGTTTCAAGCTAGGCATGGGTGACTTATATGCTCTAGCTTGAGGGGGGTGTTAGCGTCACCAAGACTTGGGCGATAGCTCATAGCGAGCTCATAGTGATATCGCTATGAGCAGTGAAGTGGGCCCTACTTTCTATTGTTATTCCTTTTTTTATATGATTTAGATACTCTTTTATATTGTTTAGGTTGGTTTCCATGTCTAGTCTAATTTGTTAGGAAACTTAACCACAAGCATGGAATAAAATCTCAGCGAGATCTCGACGCCAATTTCGCTGGTTTCGTAACCAGCCGAGACGAAAACAGGGTCGATAACCCTTTTCGTCTCGGCAGATACATGTTCTCGCCGAGATCTCGGTATTTTTCGGTAGTTCTCGCGAGATCTCGGCGAGAAATTGCTTTTACCTTTTTTTTTCTCTTTATAAAAGAGAGAAGAGCCTGTGAACTCGACCGAGACTGCTCCTCCCTCTTTCTTCTTAGTTTTTTCAAGTTTTTTTCATTTCTTCCCCCATTCTTTCTTCGTTTGGACTTTTAACTTGCTACGGGTGGTGCTTCGGACTGCGGGGATTGCTGTAAGCATGGAATAAAATCTCGGCGATATTAGATCTCGCCAATTTCGCTGGTTTCGTAACCAGCCGAGACGAAAACAGGGTCAATAACCCTTTTCGTCTCGGCAGTTACATGTTCTCGCCGAGATCTCGGTATTTTCGGTAGTTCTCGCGAGATCTTGGCGAGAAATTGCTTTTACCTTTTTTTTTTCTCTTTATAAAAGAGAGAAGAGCATGTTCTCGGTCGAGAACTCAACCGAGACCGCTCCTCCCTATTTCTTCTTAGTTTTTTCAAGTTTTTTTCATTTCTTCCCCCATTCTTTCTTCGTTTGGACTTTTAACTTGCTACGGGTGGTGCTTCGGACTGCAGGGATTGCTGTAAGAGCTTCATATCAACTGTTGAAGGTAAATTTCTTGCCGAAAAATGAGATTTTTACATGAGGGAGAAAAAAAAAATTTCTAGAATGTGATGAAATTTTTATATGTTAGATACGTGAGCCCGATCTACAAGCTCACGGTTTCAGATTTCGATTTTGATTGTTGTAGGTATTTTTTTCAATTATTTGCATTTAAAAATGAATTTCCAGCAATTAAAATTTAAAATAATTATTATTATTACTCATTTGATGATGATGACCTATTTATATGTTAATCACCATTGGCCGATCTACTGTCCTACGATTTCAGATTTCGATTTCGGTTGTTGAATGTTTTTTTTTTTAATTATTTATATTAAAAAAATAATTTTCAGCAATTAAAAATTAATTTAAAATTGATTAAAAATGCTATAAAATCGGGAAAAATAAGGAAAAATGTTCAAATCGCATTTTAAATATGAGAAAATTTTTGAAATGTAATTTCTATTGTGTTCAAGTTTGTAAGGTTATTGAAGTTTGTGTTTTCTATGAAACAGTGCTTGAAAATTATGTCGAGACCAAGTTCCGGGGGCGGCGATGGGGCGACGGTACCGGTTCCCGAACCGACCCCGCATGGCAAGTATGCGACCGCACCAGGGTGATAGGAAGAAGACCCAGTGTAATTTTTGTGGGAAGAAGCTTCGGTCCGGCGGCATCACAAAGACCAAGCAACACTCGAGTGGATTGGGCAAAGATGTTTCCAAATGCCCGCAGTGCCCTGTGGAGATATCCAGGGCCATAGGTGAACATTTGAGGGGAGGGAGGCAGAGGAGGGCAGCAATGGAAAGAGAAAAACAACAATTTGAGGAGGCAATTCGAGGCACTGTACCAGAATCCAGTGAGGAACATGAGGCTGAGGGATGGGATGTAGAAGAGATGACAGAGGCAGAGGCAAGACAGATGCGTCATGCGGCAATGGCTAGTAGAGAAACCCTTAGATCAGATGCAGAGAGGAGACGGATAGGAGCAGGTACATCTGGAGCAGTGGCGGTGGTAGTGGATTTGCTGAGCCTGAGCCACAGAGACGGAGCAAAGGGATTGGTTCTTGGTTTTCTAGATCACGAAGTAGAAGGGAAGAATAAGTGCCTCAGCCACGGGGACGAGATGATTATGTTTAAGTTCTACAGCAAGATCCCGTAGTCTTTACGAAGCAAGGTAGTAAGCAAAAAAAAATAAAGGCAATGTTTGGGGGAAAGAATAGGGAGTTAGTATTGTATTCTTACTCTAAGTGGTCGTTTTATCATGGCATCCCAAAGACTGAATGCAGTTGTTGAGGCAGGTACAGGGGTTAGAGGGCCAAATCAATATGAGTTAATGACTCATTATTTGCCTCAACATAAGAAGGAATTATAAAACTAGATTCTAGGCCAGAAGAAGAATTGAAAAGATTTAGGAGTAACTATTATGTGTGATGGTTGGACTGGTCCTACCAGAAAGTTCATCATCAACTTCATGGTTTACTGTGATGGGAAGACGGTGTTCCTTAAGTCTGTTGATGCATCAGCTGAAGTAAAAGATGCAGATTATATTTATGGGCTGTTGCAAGAGGTGGTGGTTGAGGTGGGAGCTCAGAACGTTGTCCAGATTGTGACGGACAACGGCAGCAATTTTAAAGGCAGGGGAGATGTTAATGAACAATCCCGACTACAATCTCTTCTGGACTCCATGTGCTGCCCATTGTATTGATTTGATATTGAAGGACGTGGGCAAGATAAGTAAAGTCAAGAGAGTGGTTGAGCAAGCAAGACAAGTAACCACTTTCATCTACAACCATGGTTATTCCTTGAACATGCTCAGGGAGAGATGTGGAGGGGACTTGGTCAGACTAGGCATCACCAGATTCACTACAAACTTCATAGCATTGAAGAGCTTTGAGGCGAAGATGGTCGGACTCAGATCGATGTTTGCATCTGAGGATTGGTTTTCGTGGACACAATCAGCTACCCCCCAGGGAGTGGAAGCACAGAGTACCATCGCTTAGGCAATTTTGGCAAAATGTGAAGGTGGTTAGTCGGGGTGTTGCATCCTCGTAGTACGTGTTGAGATTGGTAGATCCGAGCGAAAACCTACCATGCCACTTCTTTATGCTGTTGTGGACGCATTGAAAGTACGTGTTAAAGCTTTGATACCACGTGGCTACAAGAATTATATAAAGATCATCAATGACCGATGGGAGAGCCAACTCATGCATCCATTTCATAAGGCTGGTGAGTAAATTTGATGATGGTATTTACTTTAGTGTTACTTATGTACCAATATAATTTTTATTTGCTTTAACCATGTGTCCACTGTCAAATATTTCAGCATACTATTTGAACCCCAAGTACCAGTATACGCATGTACTTGGGACCGAACGCGTAACTCATTGAGGCGGTGAAGCTAGTGGTTGCAAAGTTGGAGCCAGATCCCCAAGCACAGGCATTGGCAAACCTAGAGGTGAGTTGTGTGCTTTAATTACTGGAAATATGATCGCCGTGACACTAATTGTACTGGTTACTGCTATTGCTAGTGCGGCAAAACTATATATTGTAATTGCAAATATTTACAAGTTTTCGATTGTGTGTAGATTAAAACCTTCGGTGGAAGCCCGTGGGAGTTTTGGGTTCCCATGCAGATGGTCGGACGTGACAAAAGTGTTTTGTGTATGTATTACGTTTAAATGACATACTAAATTAAATTATCTTATGTTTTATGTATTACGTTTAAATGACATACGAAATTAAAATATGTTATTATTCTTATGCAATGAATGGTGGGTGTTGTATGGTAAAGATGCACTGCGCTCAAGAAGATAGTAAGTAGAGTGTTAGCTCAGACATGCTCTGCGTCTGGCTGTGAGCGAAACTGGAGTACTTTCAACCTCATTCATTCAAAGAGGCGGAATCGACTTGGCTCCCAACGGCTAAATGACTTGGTCTTTGCGCATTACAATATGAGGCTGAAGGTGCAAGACATGTATCATGGAAAGGAGGATGATACCCCGCTCGAGCTCGCCAACATCTTCCAGCTTGACTCTGAAGAGGAAGATCCATTAGTAGAGTGGGTGCGGGACAGGGGAGTACCTGTGATGGACGAGCCCGGGGGGATGCCCGACTCCCATTTGGCCAGCCATTTGGATACCGATGTCGACGAGTTTTTAGCCTCGGAAGAGGGTCGAGTCCATACACGATCACCCGTGCCGTTTGACCCTCCCCGGCGGCACCGATACGTAAGATCATGAGTGGAGTTGGAGTGGTAGTGGAGCTAGTGGTAGTGATCATGGGGGGTGGGGGTCGAGCCACTATTGTCAATATTGGGGCTGATCCGAGCCATGAGCATCACCTGTTAGATACACCGGGGAGAGCCAAGACACTCATGCAACACGGGATGATGACCATGGTGCACGCGGCGTCATCCTCATCACGTAGACCAACTCGAGACCGGCGTAGGCCTCGGCATCATTCCCATTCTCAACATGATGAAGATGCTGATTGTAGTAGCACGATGGACGTCGACGTTGATAGCCTCTCTTTTGGCTTACGAGGATTGAGTGTGGAGGAGAATAGTAGTTACTGCAGTGGACAGGAGCAGTGGAATTTTCCTGGATACAATACTGGTTCAGCATACACCTCAAATGATTATGTTGATATCAACTTCGTTCCCTATCCCACTGCGACTGCATATGGTTCTTCCTTCGATGATGGTTCAGATGCAGGAGCACAGACGCGGAGTCAGAGTGGATCAACCAACTTCTATTCCGTTCCATCAGCATTTCCGCAAAGAGTCTACGCACCGCAGTACTACTTGTAAGTTTTTCCATTCTTCCCAAAGATAGGTATCCTTCGGACAGTTACTGATGTTATATTTATGAATCATGTGCAAGACTACCAAAACTACTTTGCATCAAGAATATCATGAGAAGATTATGTTGCTCAATTGGAAGACAATTTGCGTCGACAACTTTCCCAGATGTATGATGATAGTAGGATGGATCATCCACGACACTCTACGTATTACTAGACATTGTATTTGTATAAGGATTGTGGAATTGTGGACTATGGGCACAGGGGGACTATGGGATCATTCAATGTTGAATATTTGAACTATGATGTAATGATTTATAATGAAGTGTTATTTTGTTTCTCTTTCCCCTAATGCATTATGTTATTGTCTCATTTGTCATATTTGATTGAATATAATAGCTAATATTAACCTAAATTTACAACAGACTTCAGCGTTGACTGTCAAAACATGAGTGTAAGACCAAACAACCACAAATGGTCATTATTTTTACAATTTTATACTCTAAATGTGTTTATATATGTAAAAATACACTGTCTCGGCGAGATCTCGCCAAGATCTCGGTTTCGGAGGAGGCCGAGACTCCTCCGAAACCCGAGATTTTAAAACTTGACCACAAGTTTATTTGTTTCTATATTATTTTGAGCAATATAAATAAAAGTTTGAATGGGAGGAGAGTTAAGGTCGACTCCTCCTCTCATGAAGTCGTAATTCTCTGTTTCTCTTCTTCTTCTTCTTCTTCTTATTTCTCCTCCTCTACTGTTCTGGTTACCTTTGTTTTCAAGTTGTTAAAAGAATATCTGCCTAGAAACCAAATCCTAAAAAATTAAAGTTTAACTTGTTACCACTAGTTTACTACTAACATTAAGCAGATCCGATGAAAGCTCGAGCTCGAGTTTGTGGTCAAGGCTGAGATCTTGCCTCAATAGACTAAGGTCGGTCTTCTCTTTATATACTCAGATATCTTGTCTTTGCTCAGATATCTTGCCTTTGTCCGAAAGAGCAAGAGAAAGATCTTCAAACAATATGAATAAGGTCATTAAAATGAAAGGATGCAGAAAATAAAACAAGTGCACAACATATAAACAGAAACTTCAAAGGGAGTTGCTAACATGCACATTATATAACCCGATCCCTCCTTTTCTTTTCTGATCCAATTCTGTTTCTTAACCCTAGTTCTTCTATCCCAATAAACTATATATGACCTTCTCTTTCTATTGGTGTTTCTTTGCTGATTTCTTCCTCCTAAATCAGAACCACTGTTGCACTACCCTAAAGGCTTTAACCATCACCCACGTAGTGCAGACCTAAAAAATAAAAAAATTAAAACCCAAGGCTGTGCTACTAAATCACCAAAAGAGCCAACATGAGATAAATAGGTGTCAATTTCAACCACCAAACCTCTGTAATAAAAACTTTGTAGGAAAAGTAGATGAATGTGGTAGTACTACTCCCAATGGCACTGAAGCTTTGAAGATGTGAATCAGCTTCTTTGGCAATAGAGTCCTTGAAGAGAGTTGTCCCATCATCCTTCCATGAGTTAAAGAAACTCTTGTGTTAAGCCCATTCAAACAACAAGGAATTCTGCACATGCATGATGGTGTTCTACGGTCAATCCTTCTAAAAGATATTATTTTCCATGAGTTGAAGCAAGTCTTGTGCTGTTAAGCCCACCCACACTAGAAGGAAGTCTGCACATGCATTACAGCATTCTACGGGTCGATCCCTTTCAAAGATATTATCTTTGATGATTGCTTAATATGCATTAACAAAAGGTGAGCATTGATTTTTGCATTCTGGAACTCAAATAAGACGCATAACTATTGAATATCATACATTCTTCAAAGTGGCTATCCAGATAAGGATCTAGACGTAGTAGGAGTCAATTTTAAATTAGAATTGACTGTTGGAATGCCTACACTACTATGAACTTCATGTTGATTAAGTTAAAATCCCAGTACTGACCATCAAACCCTTTAATTCCTTCCCCAAACTCCACACCCAAATCTAACAATCAACATCTAAGCCCGAAGCTAGTAACTATAACTTCTACATCTTGAAACTAATTTCAGAAACTGAAGGGAAGCTCAGCAGCTAGATCTGCTGTGAGAGCTATGTGTTCTTGACATGATACTGGAACAAACATACTGAAAAATTATGAGTTAGTACTTAGTACCATAATAGAAGGAATTTGTTAGAAAACCTTGAGGAATATTCTGACGAATAACTTTAAGGCTATAGTGGACAGAAGCGCCGATGATAACAAAAACAGGTGAGGGTGGATCAAGTGACATGGCTTCTGCAACAGTTAAAACAATCTTATCTGCCATATGCTCAAATAGAGGCTCATGTAAATGTGCTGAAACAATCTCATGGCCGATTCCAGTTCCCTTCACAACATATAAATCAGAGTAAATACCCTGCAATATCATACCGTAATGAAATCAGTCAATCAATCAATCAGTCATTATTTTTGACAACAAAAGGTTCACGTCAAGGTATTTGATGCATATGGGATAAAAAAAGACAAGTTAAAACAAGCTCTTTGATAATTTGAAGCCATTAGCAGATACATACGCTATCTTCCAGTTTTATTTGAATATTTAGGTCACCAAAAGACCCGCCACAATCACTCAGAGGAGAATCCTTCAAAGGAACATGAGCAAGATGATGCTGATCTCCGTCAGTTTGAGGCATGAGATGCCACATAAACTGTAATGCTACCAATGATGAGAACACATTTTCTGAAACAGAAGTTGACAAGTTAATAACATATGACAACCAGAAGGGAAATACTCCCAAAAAAAAAAAATCAGCAGAGAGCAAAAATATTAGAATTTATATAAGCATATCATTAAAGTGCGGGGGTAAGGCTGCGTACATCCTGCCCCTCCCCAGACACTGCAGTAGCGGGAGCCTTGTGCACTGGGATGCCCTTTTTTTATATCATTAAAGTTCGGAGAAGGTAAACAGTGCACAATACAATAAATTATACTCATTCACATAGATGAGCTGCCAAATTCACAAATCAGTAAAGCAAACAACCCCATCTGCAAAAAACCTTGACACATCTGCTACTTGTTTTTCTGTTAATATCTATAAAAACCTAGACCTGCTCCTATGCACCAGTAGCTTAAAGATAAATTATATATAGGAGAAAATTGAGTCCTGTACTTCAGGTTATCACATGACTGATTCTATTTTCCATAGGTTCTTTTCATTAACACACCCAAGTCGGAATATTTTTTAAAATATTAAAGGTGAAAATATCATAAGGGCTGTAAATTTTTACTTCTTTCCAAACTTTGTATAAAAAATAAATAAATAAATAAAAGCATTGAAAGATATCAGAGGTCAACAATAGAAATAAAAAAAATCAAATAATTACAATGATGCACATTTTCCCGATCAAACAGAATAATTAGGTCAGAAGGTGCGTGGGAGCAAGGGTAACACACCAAAAGGGTTATATATATCCACAATGAAAATAAAAAAGAAGTCAATGGCCGCTGGCTTCAGGAATACCTTCACTATCAAACGCACGAATACGGAGTGTAGCAAGCCCATCTAAGTCAAGTTTAACAGAGTTATGAAATATCTGGATTCTGGAGATTTGGTCAATAAAAACTTTGCAACGGATTACAGTGCCACTGCGCTTGTCGGCCGCATAAACAGCAGTTTCCTTTCGACCCTCGTAAGGAGCAATTGATCTCAAACGAGCACTTGTCGAGCAGTGACTACTAGCATTGTATTCAGGTTGAACAGATAGAATATCATGATGATCCCATGACCTGTCAAGTAAATAAAATCCTATGCTCAGTTCAAATGCAATGAACAAAAAAACAAAACCATGCGACAGTGCACTCTTAAAAAAAATTTGCAAGTGAGTGGCTGTCAAGTGCACCCTCTATGTGTGAAATAGTTTCAAAAGAAACATGTGCATGTATTTGTGTATTCAAATAGATGTTCATTATTCATCATAGTGGAGAGCTGATACGCAGCAAGCTTCTAAATCTGATGTGGCAATCTCTAATTGACCTAAGAGACATCGTGAAACTGAGAAGGTTACAGGATTAGTAGCCTGGACAGCTCACAGACAGCTGCTCACAGTTAGACAGTTAGAGAAATTCTGCTGATAGGAAGATATAAATAAAGGAATTGTAAGGAGAACGTTATTGAGAAAGATTAATAGAATTCTTCTTTTCTTCGTCTTCTTCGGTGTCTATCTTAGACTCTGTTTTGGAGTTTCGTCTTGAACTCGAATCAGGAACAAACCAACTTCTTGTTGGTTCATTGGTGCTTTCAATGAGAGGTGTATCATCGGCGATCAAACATAGCAGAGGGCACTCGAGCTCGACAAGCTGATCTCAACGTGGAGAAAATTTCTGCAAGATTAGTGAATTTGCAGCAGCAGTTACGAGAGGAAATGAAATCGATCATTCTTCCACTGCAACATCAATTGAAAAATTAACCGCAGAAGTCGAAGCTAAGAGAGAAATTCACATTTTGGCGATCGCGATGACATTTTGCTATTTTCAGGCAACACCTCGGTTTGGAGGTGAAGATCCGACTGACTGGCTCTTCAAGGTAGACCAATTCTTTACCTACCATCATACTCCTGAAAACCAGAAGATTACACTAGTTTCTTTCCATATGGACGGTCCAGCATCTCAGTGGTTTCAGTGGATGTATCACAGTCGACAACTTCAATCATGGCCAGAATTCGAAGTTGCTCTCAAATTTCGTTGTGGACCATCCACCTATGAAGATCCTCAAGGAGCACTTATTAAATTGATGCATACAAAGACCGTGATCAAATATCAAACACGATTCAAAGAGCTCTCCAATAAGGTTTTTGGTCTGCCTGAGCAATTCATGAAAAATTGTTTCATATTCGGCCTTAAACCAGAAATTCGCAGAGAGGCATTAGCACATCAACCAGTTACCTTGCACCATGCCATTGGTCTTGCACGATTACAGGAAGATAGATTAAATGAGCTTAAATTTGGTGGTAGAAATTGGATCTCTAAGGCAGGGACACAAACTCTATTTTGGTACCCAAACCTGCTATGCTACCCAATGCCATTTCTCCAAATTCTACAACCTCTCTTAACAGGTTACCAATCAAACGATTCTTCTGTTGAGATTCAACAAAAAAGAGAGAAAGGTTTGTGTATCAATTGTGATGAATAATTCCATGCTGGGCATAAGTGCAAGAATCAGATGGCATTGCTGTTTTTGGATGGCAAAGATTTCAAAGAATCTCTACCCATTGAGGATACCGAAGAGTGTGTGACTGCCTGTGAAGATGACGATGTCAGTAGTCAGTAGTGCCATAAGTTTACATGCTTTGTTAGGACATATTTCCCCTAAAAATCTTAGATTTCTGGGTATCATCTCCAATCAACGAGTTCAGACATTGATTGATAGCAGCAGTACGCATAATTTCATTCAATAATGAACTGCCAGCTTCCTTGGCCTCATGATCAAACCTTCCAAACATTTTCGAGTCCAAATGGAAAATGAAGAGTTTTTTACTTGCCTAGGCATATATACAAATGTTTCCATATCCTTGCAACATGTATTCCTCATTGATCTTTTTGTGATAATTACAAGGGGATGAGGTAATTCAGGGAGTTCAGTGGTTTTTTGTTGGGTCCTGTAACAACCGACTACTCCAAGATTACCATGGATTTCAACTGGTAAGGACTCAAAGTACATCTACAAGGAGATCACACACCTCAAATAGATTCCATCAATTTACACCAACTGAAATGGCTGAATGGCAAAGGGTGCCTCATGTTTCACACTGCTGGCATACACTGCAGCAGATGCTAGTGACTCTTCCAAAGCTCCTGTACTTGCCCTTTTGGATCCCACAATACAGCAACTCCTTCAGTAGTATCAAATGGTATTTTCTAAACCAACATCTTTTACCATCTTTACAGGATACTGATCATAGAATCTTATTGTTGCCCCAAACCAAACCAGTAAATGTCAAACCATATAGATATCCTCATTTCAAAAGAAAAATGAGAGAGAAAAGTCGGTGGAGGAAATGCTTGCTGCTGGAACCATACAACATAGTACCAGTCCTTATAGTTCACCTGTACTGCTGTTAAAAAAAAGACAGAAGTTGGAGATTTTGTGTAGATTACAGGGGCATAATTGCGGTTACCATTCGAGACAATTTTCCCATTCCAACAGTCGATGAGCTCTCGAAGAATTACATGGGGCAATGATTTTTTCTAGGCTGGATTTATGGGCTGGTTATCACCAAGTAAGAATGCATGACGAAGATGTCTGCATTTTGCACGGGCATCATGAATTTTTAGTAACGCCATTTGGACTTACAAATGCACCACCTATTTTCCAATCAATCATGAACAGAGTTTTTGAACCTTTCTTAAGGCAGTTGGTTATCATCTTCTTTGACGATATCCTCGTTTACAGCAAGAGTTTACCCGAGCATGTAGTCCATTTGGAGCATATGTTACAACATATGCAACACCAATCACTGTTTGCCAAGCTGAGTAAATCACTTTTGCTCAACCATCGATGGATTACTTAAGACGTGATTTCAGCTCAAGGGGTGGAACCAAATTCATCTAAGGTGGAGGCTATTCTTCACTCACCAATACCCACAACTCTAAAGCAACTGAGAGGATTTTTGGATCTTACTGGATACAATGGACGATTCATCAAGAGTTATGCTTCCATTGTTTGTAACACCCCGGCTCTACCAGGCTGTTAAATTACTTACTTATGCCTTGGTTTGGACAAGTGAAGGAAATTCAAGAGACTATCATGGGTATTTCGGTAATTTCCCATCATGCTCTTAAAGGTAAATAAATTTTACCTACTATTAGTTTTAGCTATTCTTAGGTTTATAGATTATGGAAATAAGGCTTGAATGATTAAATGGTCAAGAAATATAGTAATATATATATAACTAATGGATGTAAACAAATAGCACGCCCTTCCACTAAAATGGGTTGGAATGCCTGTATACCTAATCTATGCAAAGTGGGTGCTCTATTCAGCAATACAGGATGCCCTTGCATAACTTCTTGAAGTATTTCCCATACAATTGGTTCTTTTTCCCGAATTTTACTTTTAGCAACCCCTATGTTGGAAGCAACATGTTGTCTGATTAGACCACGAATTACAAATGTCTGGAAAAGCTCTATTGCTATTTCGCGGGGCAATCCACATCGATTTAATGAAAGCGAAGGGCCCACAACAATGACGGAGCGCCCCGAATAATCGACCCGTTTACCAAGCAGAGTCTCGCGAAATCTTCCTTCTTTGCCTTCAATTATATCTGGAAAAAAAAAAAATATATATATATATATATATATATATATATATATATATATATATATGTAAAGATCCTTTTACGATTATTGGCTTACTTGAGAATAAATGAGTAGTACATAGGTATTTTATTTGTAAAATGTTTAATTATTGACACATACTAGACTAATGGTTCTTTTTACTATCAAAGTGTAATGTTAACCATAGGTCTAGTGTTCAAAACTCAAGGGAGACAAATAAAGAGGTTTTGTTTTGTATGAGTGTTATGTGGGACCCACAACATATGATTGATCCCTTTTGGTTGGAGATGATTAAGTTGATTTCTAAATTGGAATGGCATAGGTGTAAATCTGAAATAAAGATGAGGGCATTCTTGGTCCCTAAAATAAAAGGGTACCAAAAATAGGAAAATTTGGTTGTTGTGCATGTGCTTTAAATGGAATCTAAGAAGGGCATTCTTGACATTATACATTTTAAGGGTACCCTATAAGTATGGGCTGAGTTTACATGCATGGGTATACAATAGGATTAAGGTAGACATTTCAAAATAAGGAATATCTTGAATTAGAAAAAAATTAAAAGAATTACTTAAAAGAAATGAAAATCTAAATCTAAATCTTTTGGTTGATGGTGAAAATGTATGAGAGAAGAGGAGCTTCCCTTTGTGTTCTTGAGAGAAGAAAACTGTGATTCATGAGTACTCTAAGTGCCATAGATGATCAGATGACTGAAATGGAAGAAAACTCTTGAGGATGGTGAACTAAGGGAGTGAATTGAAAGGATTAGAAGTTTAAAGTTGCAGGAAATTTGGGGTTACATGGTCAAAACGAATTCAGCAATTAAGTATCATGGGAAGTGAAGAATCTGGAAAATCTCCAAGCTTGCTTTGAAGTAAGGTGAGTCTATATCACTTCTAGGAGCTAAATGGGTGAATGCATGTTAAAGTAATCAAAGTTATAATGTATTCTAAATCTGGTTTGTGATCCTAAGGTTAGAAACGATGAACAGTAACTCCGTTCATCAAATGTCTAACAAGAAAACTTCAATGAGTATTGCATGCATAAGAAACTAGGGGAAAATAATTTATACAAGTATTAGATACTTGTTAAGATTTTATTAGAGGCTAAGATGGCTTATGGGTGTTTGATTGTAGAAATGATGAGAAAACATGAGAAATAGGGTTAGTTGCAGAATTTCTGATTTTTGCTAATAAATCCTATGTAAGAACACATGAGATGGATGTTTGAAGCCGTAGAGATGAATGAATACATTTAGACATAGTGAGATACATTTTCAGGTGATTTAGAAGTAGTTTGTGGAGGTCCACAACCAAAGAATCGAAAAATGGCCATAATAGAGCTCATTTCCGAGCTTCTGTTGTCGTGCAGCTGGTTGTGTGCGGCTGGTGCATGTGGCTGGTACGTGCGGCTGGTCATCAGCCGCACCCCCCTTTGACAGTATAAATTTCTGTTTTGGGGTTTTTCTCTCCAAACCTCTAGGGGATGCTTCAGGGATGTTTTTGAAAAGAAAAAATTCCATCTACACCCCATCAAAGATTGTTAACATCATCTACACCCATAAGAATGCAGAAACATCACCTAAGTCCACTTAACTGACGGAAATCACTAAAATTGTTGAAATACAATTTTACCCTTCATTTTTATATTTTATCTTTTTAATTTTAAAAAACTTAAAAGATTTATTCCAAACAGCCTTCTTCTCCGGCGAGCTGGTGCGTGGCGAGCCATTCCAACTCCATAACCTGCAATGCCTGATCGCTATTTTAGTTGGATCCATAACCTACAACGCCTGATCGCTTGCGTTGCTTCTCGCCACGCACCAGCTCCCGCTTCATTCTTACTTTCATCAGTAAGATTGATTATGTATGTTCTATGAGATAGCTTTTCCTGCAGACAGTATAGAGCCATGGACTACAGAGAGAAGCAAAGAAGGAAGGTGAGATCGAAAACTTCTTTTGAGGGAAGGGGTCTGCAAGGCCGGTGACTGATTTTTGATGGCCGTCGATTAAAAGGGTCGGATTCAGGCGGAGTTGCCGGAGGTTAGGGAAGAAGAAACCCATAGACGCTGGAGGTAGTCGATCTCAGGCGTCCTTTCTTTTCTCCATTTTTGGGTTTCTTCTGTGATTGATTTCTAGAGAAATGAAACATTTCTCCCCAACTCTTGCTCCATAAAATCTTTGCCCGATAACATTTCCAGATTCTCTACTCTCCTCTAACTCAAACACCCTCCTCTCACCATCTGTCTTCCCACTTCGGAGCAGTCGACGCGTCTGAGAGTTCTTCCTGAGCGGAGCAGTGGCGATAATTGGAAAGGAACTTTGAAATCCCTACAATCAAGTTGTTGATCATCTGTGAAGCAACCACAAATCCAAAAAAGCACAAACCAAACCACACTAAACATAACCGACCAAATAAAACCCCTGTGAAGCAATCACAAACCCAGAAACACAAGAACTCCACCTTCAAATCTTTCGAATAAATGGACCCAATTCTCCATTGATCCTCTTATATAATCCATTTTATCGTTATTGAAGTAATCAAATTCAAACCCCATATGAACCCAGATCTCAATCAAATAGAGCATTTTTTTTTTTGAAGTGATAATTTCTTGAACAACAATTACCAAGGATATTGGAGGATTGAGAGGAGACAGGGCCAAGGATCCTCAAATCCCTCGCAAGAATGGAAGCCTCCTTGATGATGGGATTCCTATTGCATTCGAGCGGCCCACCCTGACCAAATCGATCGAAACGCATCCAGAGCCGTAACCACCAGAGTTTAGACTACTCTTTAATGGTTGCTTCTCGCCACGCACCAACGCCTATATGAATCTGACTATGGAGAAGAGTAGAAGAGCAGAAGAGGAAAGAAGAAGAGGAAAGGAAGAAGAAGAAGAAGGGTAAAATGGTATTTTATCTTTACTATAAGGGCAGTATTGTCCATGAAAAAAATTATTTTAGTTGACGTCAGCATCTAACGGGAATTAACTGACGGAGTGGACTTCTTTGATTACCACAGCCAAAGTTTTGGGACTTAGGTGATGTTTTTGCAAACTTGTGGGTGCAGATGATGTTAACAATCTTTGATGGGGTGTAGATGAAATTTTTTCTTTTGAAAATGTGTCGGGGATCTTTTGAGAGATCTTAATGACTTTGTTGTCTACCTAATGATTTTCTAATGCAATGATATGCATAGGTGATATTAAAGGGTGATTTTGGAGACTCTTATCAAGGGAGGAATCAACTGAGCTATTTTTAAGCAAAAAATTTGGAAAAGCCAAGGTGAAGAACTCCTTCTCCTGTACCAGACTATTATGGTTATTTAGAATGCTTGTTTGTACTAAGCTATGGTAATTGATGATATGATATATTGCTATGTATTCATAAGGTTGAATGTACAATGTTGGCTTAATTTTGGAATGTTAATGTGATGGAGTGATGGTACTGTAGAATATGTGATTATTGAAATGTGATGTAACATGCCTATGTTCTGATGATAATTTATGATATGGTTTAATGAAGTATGAGTTATGAGTGGTGTGGTAAATGTATATCAAAATTAAGGATAAATAAGGGAATCATGAAAAACAAATGCTTATGTAAATAGGAATGTGAAATACAATAACTGAAACTACTCATGGAATAAATGAAAGGCATGAAAGGCAGCATGGGTGAAGCAACAGTCTTGCGTGTAACGCCACCAAGTAAGTTAACCAATGGGGTGTGCAAGGGCAAGACACGTATCTATACTCGGTGAGCCCAAAGCACCGCTTGACATGATAAAAGAAGTAACATAAGAGGATAATGAGACTAAGGCTTAGTTTGGATCCATTTTTATTTCTATTTTTATTTCAATTTATTGTATTTAAAGCAGTTTGGTATTATTTTTTAGTGCTATTTATGATAAAAAAAATGAAAATTGCCCAAAAATAAAAAGAGATCTGGAACTCTTTTTGATTTTTGACCAAAAACTCTTTTTGGCTATTTTTGCGCATATGTTTAATGAACATGTGTCTCTAATGAGGGAAAATTAGTAAAATCGTTATTTTTTATAACATTTGATCCTCTCCCCCTCTCTCCCTCAAAGATTAAACTTGAATGTCGACCTCGCCTCTGCAAGCTCTCCTCCAACGACGACGCCAGTGCTAATAAGCTTTTCGATCCTACTTACGCTGGAATTACCGATTTCAATGCTCCAGACTAACGTCACCGCCGATACCACCGCAGGCATCGGAAAGCCTTCCAAGCCCTTCTCTGGAATCAATGATTTCAAATCTCCACCTACAAAAAAAGTTCTTGGAAAAGGTAATGAGATTATAGCCATTCTCAATCAATGGACCTCGAAACTCAAATACTTGTCGAATTAGAAGAAACGACCCTATAAAGTCGCATCTACCAAAAAAATAAGAAAACCTTCTAAAGTTGCTGTTCATTAACTCGTCGGGTTACGCTCAGAGTGTAGTGTTGGTGATAACATTGAGACAGCATAACCTGGGTCGCATGTTGCAATTTGGTCTCCCTTCCTTTCCTATATCTACGATCCTGTTGTAAATTGATCTCCACTGGTTTTCGCATGTTTGGGAATGGCATTTGCAGTAAGCATGGCTGCTGCCTTTACTTCTCTGTGTGATTCAGAACATGGCTGTGGGATTTGGCTTAATCGAACAAGTAAGTAACCTACTTCTTCTCTGTGTGATTCAAAGCATGCAGTTCCATTCCTTTCTCTACTTCTTCTCCTTCCCTAATCAAACAAGCAAGTAACCTCCTGTTTACCCTTGTGCAAGAAAATCTCAGATCTGATTTCATCCTAAATTGCAACCATTAATCGATTTCAGTTTCTGGTTATGTTTCTTATCCATTGTTTGCATTCGATATCTGGTTCTGCTAAATACTAAAATCCTGATTTCTGGTTCTGCTGAATACTAAAATCTGCTTATTAGTTCCAGTTTTGAACTCCTAATTGACTCTCGGTTTTACAGAGCTCTGAAGTACTGTTTCTGATTTCTAAAATCCTGCTTATTAGTTACAGTTTTGAACTCCTAATTGACTCTCGGTTTTACATAGCTCTGAAGTACTGTTTCTGATTGCTTATGCCCTCGGCTTCTGCTTACTGTGTTACTACTGTTCAGCCTATTATTTTATAGGTTTGTTAGCTGTTCTGAGGATTGATTACAATCTGAGTTCAGTCCATTAATTCCTGAGCCAATTGACGGCTTTGCTTGGTCGGTCGTAACCCAATTGATCCTGAACGTTGTAAAATTGAATGATAATGTGAGCAGACAAAGTAACAGTAGGAGAAGATGAGGAAGGAGGAGGAGAAGATAGGAAATAAGATAGGAAATTATTTTGAACATAGACACACCAAATCTATTTCTTATTTTACAATCTATTTTTTGTTGTAGTAATCAAACAACTTTTTGTTTTTTTTACCAAAAATGATTTTCAAAAATGATTTTTGATAAATAGATAAAAAATAAAAATAAAAATGGATCCAAACTAAGCCTAAGAAAGTCAGATTTGATATGGTACCAATGGTGTAACAATAATCTTGTGTGTAATGCCACCAAATGAGTTAGCCATTTGAATGTATTTAGCAAGATACGTGTTTATACCCGGTGAGCCCAAACAACCTATGTTGACATGAAAAAATGTGAAATGCATAAGAGAATAAGAAAAAGTGTATTGCTGTAAAATAATGGCTTTAATGTATTGATTATGCGACAGATGTGAATGTAACAGCTCGAAGTGGACATGTTTTATGATTTTCATAAGTTGTAATGTTACAAGTAATTGCTTAGTAATTTACTTGCAGCTTATGTAATATATATGAAGTGTTTGCATGTAAATCTGCCAGGATAGGTTTTCTTCACTGAGCTTTGGCTCACCTTTTCATACGTTGACATTGTTACAGATGAGGATGGTGATGGAAAAGATGAGGCTGCTGCTATGTGAGAGACCAAGTCAGATTTCATCACCCCTTGGCAGCTATGGACTTATATGGTGTTTTTTATTAATCTTTTTGTATGTAGTTGTAATATTTTGTAATTAAAGAACTTGTAAGTTTTTGTACAGCCACCAGGAATTGTTATGTATTAAGCCTTCTGCTGTGTTACTTATCGGATCAATATTTTGTGATGTATTGGAATGGTTTTCAATTAAGCGAAAATTTTTATCGGATTTTCAATGCATGGTTTATTTTGTGGGATATTTTAATAGCTTGTTGGGTCACCAATCCGATATTCGATGCCTATGGTTGAGGGTGTTACATTGTTGCTCCTCTCACAGACCTTCTTAAGAAGGAGGCATCACCAACAGCCCGGTTCTTATGGAATTCTCAGGCTTAGCATGCTTTTGAAAGGTTGAAGGTCGCTAGTATCGGAATTGGCGCGGTGAATCAACTTACATCAGAGAGTTATAAGCTATCACGTCGGCACTGGCTAAATGGCAGCAATATCTGCTTGGGTATAAATTTTTTATCCACATTGATCAGAAGAGTTTACACGATTTGATGGGTCAGGCAGTTCAAACTTCAAACACCAGTCCAG
This sequence comes from Protea cynaroides, assembly GCA_028583415.1. Taxonomy (NCBI): domain Eukaryota; kingdom Viridiplantae; phylum Streptophyta; class Magnoliopsida; order Proteales; family Proteaceae; genus Protea; species Protea cynaroides. The sequence continues at coordinate 6,636,125 of CM053273.1, forward strand.
CAACAATACCTATCTAAACATCTAGGTTACAAACCAGGGAAAGAAAATGTTGCCACCGATACCTTGTCTAGAATGCATAGTTCATTGAGTATTCTGGCCATTTCTTCACCAGTTTTTGATTTTTTGGAGCAACTCAAGCAAGAGTTGCCTCAGATTCTGCAGTTTTGTCTCTACGGTAGAATATTACAGCTCGTACTAATGACATTTGTGCAATGGTCCATCAAGGACGACCTTATATTCTTCAAGGGAAAGTTATTTCTGAGTTCTCAGTCTTCACTGAAACCCATTTTGTTTGAGGAGTTTCATCCCACACCTGTTGGAGGACATACCAACATTCACAGAACCTATATCCGATTGGCCACCAATTTTTTTTGGAAAGGAATGAAACGGGATGTCATTCAGTCTGTTCAATAGTGCCTTCCATGTCAACGAATAAAAAGCACTATGGCTTCCCCATTTGGTTTGCTGCAACCATTTCCCGGTCCAGATCGGATATTGGATGATATTAATATGGATTTTATCACCCATCTTCCTCCTTCACATGGGTTCACAGTGATCCTTGTAGTGGTGGATCGATCTCCAGTTTTTCCCATTTTGGCCTCTTACCCACCCATTACAATTCATTTAAGATTGCCGCTATATTCACCAATATCGTTTGTAAGACCCGTGGATTTCCAAGATCAATTGTGAGTGATGCCACTTTCTTGAGTCAGTTTTGGCAAGAATTATTCCGATTGCAAGGCACTGAACTTTGCATGATTTCAACATATCATCCACAAACGGATGGGCAATCTGAGGTTGCTAATCGATGCCTTGAACAGTATCTTCATGCATGCGTGGCTGATCAACCACAGGTCTGGTCTACCTATCTTAGTTGGGCAGAATTCCATTACAACACAGCCTATCGTTCCTTTACAGGTATGACCCCATTTGAAGTAGTCTTTGGTCGTCTTCCTCCTTCGATTCCAGCTTATTGTCGCGGTTATACGAAGTTAGAGATCCGAGGTCATGATTTGGGTACCTGGGAAGAGCTCTTATCCCAACTACGCACTCACTTACACAATGCTCAGGCTAAAATGAAGGCCAAAGCTAATATGCATCGAACATATATTCACTTTCAAGTTGGAGATTTGGTATTAATACGTTTACAGCCTTATCGCCAAATGACTGTGGCCCAGCAAGCTACCGATAAGCTCAGTAAGAAGTACTTTGGTCCATTTCCTGTTTTGAAGAAGATCGGCAAGGTTGCTTACAAGGTGCAGCTTCCTCCCAATTCCAAGATTCACCCTGTTTTTCATGTATGTGCTTAATTTTTGCTATGGTACTTCTGGTCCTTTTTTCTATAAAACCTTTGTAGCTTCCAGCCCATAGCATTGCCAATCATCCACAGTTTTCCCCCTTGGCTATCATTGGCGAACCCACAGTCCTGCGGCGCAATTCCTGGGTACCACAATGGTTGATTCGAAGCAACACCTTCCCTTGGATGAAGCTTCCTGGGAAGATGTTACTGAATTTCAGGTTCTGCATCCCATTCTACACCCTGAGGACACGATAGTTTTTAAAGAATGTGGGATAGTTTTTAATGAAGGTGGGAATTATACGCAGCAGGCTATTAAGGTTGATGTGGCAAGTAAAGCTGATGTGGCAATCTCTAATCGACCTAAGATAAACATCGTGAAAACCATACGATTACAGGATTAGTAAGCTGGAGAGCTCACAGACAGCTGCTCACAGTTACAGTTAGAGAAATTCTGTTGATAGGGAGATGTAAATAAAGGAATTGTAAGGAGAACGTTATTGAGAGAGATTATATAATTTCTATATTCTTCTTTTTCTATCTTAAGACTCTGTTCTGGAGTTTCGTTTTTGAACTCGATTCGGGAACAAACCAACTTCTTGTTGGTTCAAGAGCATGCATTCATGCTATATAGTAAATGTGAAGTATCTAAAACTCGAATAAAAGCAAATAATAGTTGTGAACAGAGAGATCCAAGGATCCACCTAGATATTTGGGATTATAGTTTGCTAAAAGAAGCTGGCTACAGAGGATACGAGAAAAAATGGTAAGTTTCATTTAATTTCCTCCCCTGTAATTTAGAGATAGTGGTGGAAGTTCGTTCAATTGGTAGCAAGGGGTGTCTATAGAAGTGGAACATTTAGCAGTGCCCTCTCTTAAAAATGCACAAACATACAAGATGGATGCCCGCAACAGCTAGCAATGCTAACCAAAATCCAGAAGCACAAAACAGTGTTTAACCATCACACTAATTAAATAGTTACTCGTAACAAAAAAAAAAAACAAACAGATGAAGAACATGAGCTAAAAAAATCCAGGAAGTACGACAGCATAAAGCAGACAGTTATGATCCCGCATACCAAGTGAAGCAACCATCACTTCCTTGAAGCCGATATTCAACGGGAAAAGTCATACGAGGAGGCAACAGAATGTTAACATCAGCTATATGAGGACCCTGAACTGTCAGCGATGCCGGAAATCTTGAAAGAAGCAACAATACAGCAAACAGTGCCAATGGAGGCATGTCGAGAGACCTGGAAACCGCCGGAATGAAGGCGAGAGAATCGACCTACATTTACAACGAAAACATAGGGTGAACGTAATGAAGGTTAAAGATGAAAACCCTAGTGATTGTAAATTCTTGTTTTTAGAGCAGTGGAGGTTTTAGCTCTTGTCGTGTAGTCCACTTTAGAAACCGCGGGAAATTGCATTTGGGGTTTGTGGGGCAACGACGCGAAGTACATGCCACTGTATGATCGGTTCCAGAATGCATCGAGGTCCGGAGCATTAAAATTGAACTGCCAGATGGCGCTACGCCATGTCGCGGCAGCATAGAGAGTTATATGCGCCTTTTTTCTCTCAGGTTCTCGTTTGTCAACACCCCCCCCCCGGGCCGCGGAGGGGGCAAAACCTTTTCTTTCCTCGGGGGTGTGGAACGCTGGGTTCCACGAGATGCTTGCATGGATTTAATTCACACCGATAAAAAAATATTATTATTTTTTTATCTTACCCATCTTTCGATAATAGTGTTTTTTTTATTTTTATAATTCATCTACTTGTAATTCTATTCTCTTAGGATTCTATCATCGTTATTCATATCAAGTGGGTCTCACACTATAGACTATAGTGGTGGATTCCACACCACATTGACGATGATGGGATCCCATTGAAAGTACATGTGCATGCAAATGATCCGAACTCCCCCATCTATCCATCGAACAAGACTTTAGCTATGGCTACTTCACAGATTAACAACAAAAAGAAGGTCAAGAGAGAGAGAGAAGGAATTGCAGTACAATGTGAGATTGGAGTCATTTGCATATTTGAAGTAGGTTGATACAAAGCTGATATACAATTTACTGCTCTATTATATTTACCTAATCGATCATTTTTTGCTCGTCCTTCTCTCTCTTGAAAGATTTTTGCTGTTTCTTTCCCAATGACTTTAACACATGGCTATAGCTACTTGCTAAGATGTAGAATACAGTAAAAGATAAAACTTCATGTGCACACACTGCAACACATAATTGATGAAGTATATGCCATGTCTTTACTGCAATCACAAAGTACTGTCAATGCTGGTGAGGCTGATTCACATCACCAGTCACTCTTTTTATGACCTGAGTTTTCTTGTACTGATGCAACCGGATTGGTGCAAACTGATCTATGCAAACTGATTTCCCTATGAATCCACATGCATTCACTGATTAGCCCTTGCCATGATACCTTAAGTTGTACTCAGTATCAAAATGTAAACAAAAAATAAATAGGGAAAGAGAGAGATTCAAATTGAATTTTTTAGAAAAAATGACTTTTGGGCTCACCTATAGAGGTGGGCTTCCCCTTCCTACTCTTCTCTTGGGTTTGTATTTGTGGGCATTTTGCCTAATGTTTTCAATATCTTTGTCTTCTTATTTTTTCCATCACAAATCCCTTTTGACTCTGTGTTGGCTCTGACCATTCGTCACATAGAGGTTGAGTCTACGACTGCCAATCAAGCATTATAATTAATTAATTTGAAAGTTATAATCTTTTGAATTTTCTATTTGTAACAATGCTTGTTACAGCTGCAGTTATAACAAGTGTCTTTCACTATTAGATGTGCGTCATTCTTCGAATAAAATTTCAAAACTATACTTTGTATATTGAGGTTATCATGATGATACTCTTTAATGTACACCCATTGGGTTGTTACATTAACCTATTATAGCAACCTTGTTACATTTATACATACCCAAATTTTTTTTTTCCTATGTTGTATTTCTCTTAATGATTCTGACAAAGAGTTTAAGTTTTTTATTTTTCATCTCACCTAGGAACAAACACAGTGTGGCCTCCAAAATGAAGAAGCTAATAGGGTCAAGATGGGAATAATGCCATGGCAAAAACTTCACATAGAGATGTAGAAACAAAATGAGACAATAAAGTGAAGTTGTTTGCAATTGAGGATATGATATAGGAATAATATAGGGGCAATTTTGAAAAAAAATATATAGGGGCACTGATTTGATAAATTGTTTTTGTCATACCTATGCTTTGGAATTTTTATTTTCTTATCTAATACACATATTGGCTATTTCACCCTAAATTTACTTGCCTGCATCAACCACATGGTGTAACCACATGGTGTGTTATGCGTGGCACTTTCTTGCATGATTTTACATAAGAGTTCTTCCGAATGTCAATCTCCAACATGCTTGGAGATTCTTTTTGTCTTTTTAAAATTTGTATAAATAAAAAAAAATTATTTTTGACAATTTGTAACATGGATCAGTTTCTACCAAAAAAAGAAAAAAAAAACAGTATTGGGCTTAAAACCTATATATTACTAAATAAAGATTTGAAAATAACATTTCCTCAATTTGACCTCCAACAATGTTACCACATTATATAAATATAGCCATTCTTTTGTGAATATATTGACGGCCTAGGTTTTACAAGCTCAGTATCAACATATCGTAATGCAGCATATACAATGGGTTGAGTATGAATTTGTATCTAACTATATAGGGGGGATGGGGGTTACTGTCAATTTGTGTGGCCCTTGTACTCGTATATGTAGATGCATCCAACAAGGTGAAAGTTTTTATTTCACGAGGACATGATGGTCATTTCAATATTCTTGTATCTGGGCACAGGCTCCACTGAGTATGGCATCCTTCTTTTCATAGCTATATATTTGATAAGGGATGGATTCGATGGGGAGTAGTTTTCGAAATAGGTTTTTTTGTCGAATATTATATAAAATAAGAGTATTAATGAAACTTCAAATACAAGGGATAGAGGACTTTGCACTTTTTTTAGGGTTAACTGCTTTAAATTATGCCCCTCATTAGCAGAGGAACAAATCAGCCAAACTTTTTCCTATTTGATATATGATAGTTTGCATGAAGTTCTAATTTTACTAACAAAATAGAAGTCCCTTATCTAGCGTTAACTTTAAAATTAGTTAACTTTAAAATTAGACAAAACCGACCATACAATATACTAAAGTTTGGAAAGATCCCTTTTTAGAAAACGAAAGTTATTTTTTTCTTTTTGCAAAACCCGTTACAAGGTAAATTTTAGTCATCCTCATCGGAGACACGAGAAGAAACGAAAAAAACCCAGATATCCGAGTGTTCGGAGAAACAAGAAGCCCACAAGGAAAAGCATATAATGGAACCCAAAGAACACCCCCACTAAACGAAAAAACAGCTGTTACACAAAATTTGATTGAAAAATTGGTTGAAAATATGGATGGCTAAATGTGCAAAAGAATTAGAAAAAAAAAGAGAAACAAATACATGGAATGGGGTTTTTAAAGTTCATGTTTCAAAATGATATTTTATACATTAACCATTTATATCATCATTCACAATATAAAAATCGTAATTGTTAATCACCACGTTTGTGATCCAATTGGATGGGCTCTACAGGAAGATTTCCCTGTGCTATGTTTGGATGCTAATAAAAGATTTTTGTTTACATTAAGAAAAATGATATATAAAATGATAATTGTCATTTCTATTGTTTTATGTTTTTATTTTTATTTATTTATTTATTTATTTTTCATTATTATCATCTAAATATAATTTTAAAATATAACAACGATAGGTGGAGATATAATACATCTTTCCACCTATCTTTTCATCATATCAAAGGGTAAATTAATAGCATAGCTGATTTTTTGGAAGAATATATTGTCTCTCATGCATACGATAACTTGACTTATTTCCATTATATGATCTATTTATGTAATTGTGATATTATGTTTTGCACATAATAATAAGTACAAGTTTTTTTTTTTTTTTTTTTAATTTATTATAAATAAAATAAAAATAAAACAAATGAGATAAGGCTTCATTTATGGAGATAGATATTTTTGAGACTAAACTTTTCCTTCCAACGTTAACACTATGAATGTATAAGAAAACTTTTTATCAAAAAAAAAAAAAAAAAAAAAAAAAAAGAGGGAAGAGTATAAACCATAAGATACCCAAACATTTAAATAAGAAAAAGAAAGAGAACAACATTTGATACTTTACCTTTCAAGTTGCCTTAGGTTTTTATCAAAAAAAAAAAAAAAGAAAAAAAAAAGTTGCCCTAGGTTGTGTGACCATAACAGGGGTCTTAACAGTTGATAAAGTTTGCAGTTTTGGTATATTTTGCTCTCCCTCGATAGAGTGGTCTGATCCCGTTTGTAAGCTCATTCCCTCCCGTAGAAAAGCTGCAACACTTCGACAGGGGAAGGGTTTTCAAAGAGAGACCTCTCCGTGTTTCAAGGAGGACAGGATCGTAACGTCTTTCCCTTCCATTAATCAGGAAGCGCAGAGTTAGTTATTCGCAACTTCACCCCCTTCAATGGCGGCGATGATGAACCCTTACGATCCCAGATACAGCGATCCCAACTCTTACAGGGAGAGAAGAAGGTAAGCAGTGAAGCCGTTGATTGATTTGAATGTCTCATTCAGTGGCTTCTTTATTCTTTACTGTATATTAGAGTTTTGTTCTAATTTTTTATGGACAATTGGGTTTTATTGCAGTGGCCTAATGGCGCCACAGCAGCCAATAGCACCCCCCGTCATGGGCGGACTAGGTGGTGGCGCAGCCCCGAATGTCGGTAATGGTGGAGCGGCCGCTTATGGAAGACAACCTTCAGCTTTCTCCGGGGGAAGGGTAGGTGGAGGTCTTGGGGCTGCCGGCGGCGGTCCGGGACCGGGTAACTTTAACGGGTACCCACCCTTCCAACCTGGCGTTGGGAGAGGGTTTGAAATTGGCCGAGGTGGTGGAGGAAGGGGTTTTAATGCAGGAAGAGGTGGTGGAGGTAGAGGCACGGACGGTAGAGTTGGTGGTGGTGGAAGGGGTGGGGGTGGAGAACGTGGGGGTAGAGTGTCCATTCCAGACCGTAGCGGCAGAATATATGCTGGAGACCGTGGTGGCAGTGGCGTCAGAGGAGGCAGGGATGTAGGACGCGGACGTGGTGGTGCAAGGGGTCGTGATGGCGGGCGTCGTGGTGGTGGCAGCTTTGGTGGTAGAGGTTTTGATGCAGGTCGTGGCGGAGGTTGGGCGAGTGGCGGTCGTGGTGGCGGTAGGAGTTTTGACTACGGCCGTGGTGGCGGTAGAGGTAGAGATGGTGGAAAGTCTAGAGGGGAGTTGAACAGCATTGCTCTTCCGAAGCAGGATTTTGGAGACTTGGTAGCCTTTGAGAAGAATTTTTACGTAGAGAGCCCTTCGGTTCAGGCAATGACGGAGCAAGAGCTTGCGCTGTACCGTGCGAGGCGTCAAATTACCGTTGAAGGCCACGACATTCCGAAGCCGATCAGACTGTTTCAAGAGGCAAACTTTCCGGGTAATCTTCCAACATATCCTATCTCTGAACTAAATTCATGTTTATCCTGTCGCTCTCTTCCCCAGTTGCATCAGATGGACTGGTTGATTATTAACGTATTGATTTAACAGCATTCTGCCTCGATGTGATGGCTAAATTGGGGTTTGTTGAACCGACGCCCATCCAATCTCAAGGATGGCCTATGGCTTTAAAAGGCAGAGATTTGATCGGTATCGCGGAGACGGGTTCCGGGAAAACGTTGGCATATCTGATGCCTGCGTTAGTACATGTTAGTGCGCAGCCCCGACTGGGTTAGTGTCTTCTTCTCCTCGATTTGTTAGATTAATGTTCGTTTCTCAGGGTTTTTCCTTAAATTTGTTTTTTATTAAACAATTCCAGTACGAGGTGAAGGACCTATCGTACTGGTCTTAGCACCTACAAGAGAATTGGCTGTTCAGATACAAGAAGAAGTTGCCAAATTTGGGTTACGTTCCAATATCAGAAGTACTTGCATATACGGTGGTGCCCCCAAGGGACCACAGATTCGTGATCTCCAAGCAGGTTGAGAGTTTATTTTCTGTTTAATATCTGTTTGCTGCTAGATCCTTTTGTTTTCAATCTTTAATCGATGCTGTGGCTGATTGATTTGCTTCTGGTAGGGGTTGAGATTGTCATTGCAACACCCGGTCGATTGATTGATATGTTGGAAGCTCAGCATACAAACTTACGGAGAGTAACATACCTTGTTTTGGATGAGGCTGACCGAATGTTGGACATGGGGTTTGAACCTCAGATCAGGAAAATTGTATCCCAAGTAGGATTCATCCTTCTGATTCATGCTTAATTTATAGTACTGTAGACAGACTATTTTTCTTATCTTCGGTTCGATCTTTATTTTTTATTATTTATTATCTTCTATTTAATCTTAAGACCACCAATTAAGTACTTTTGTTTATAACCTCCTATATCTTAATGGACTGGTGAGTATTTCATTCTCCTTATTTCCTTGACTATTTGATTTACTTTAGTAGCAGACCAACTGCAGATCATCAAAATTGCTAGGCATTGCACGTTGTGGGTAGTTGTTCAAAGTCCTTTAAAGACATCTATTTACTGTCATTTTGTTTCACTTGCTAATCCTAGCGGGAATTTTGTAATAAATTGTCTTTTAGGTTTTAATGTATTTGAGCAATGGCATGTGGGCAAAAGTTTGCTGCGCTCTTATTTATTATTATTTATCCCTGATTGGTAGTTTGTCATGCTGTTTGTTCTTGGCTTTGAATCTTGTTTTGATTGTAGCAACTTCTGTGTTTGTTTTAGCATTGTAACTCGTTATTCGTTAACCGTTGTGCTCCATGTTGTTAATGACTTTGTATGTGTTCTTATTTTTTTCACATTCTCAGTGTATGGAAGCTTATTCCTGTAGATGCCATGTATGGGAAGGGCAGGATTAAGGTTCCAATCATTGAAATTATTGTTGGCTGAAGCTATTTCTTGTCAGATTTTATTCTATTTGTTGTGTTCTTAGGAAGAACACCTTGTAGGACTGCTGCCTTGGTCTCTGGTTATAATTTTTGGAAGGATGAGCCATAGATGAAGGTACTGTTGGACCGTTGGTACTTGGTAGTCAGTTAGCTTCATTTCTATATAATAATTTATGGCAGAGATACATATGATGATATTATTGGTATTCAACTGGGACTTGTGTCTCATGACTTTATGCTGCTCCATCTTAGTGAATTTTTGTGTACGTCTGCCTGGTCCAATGATATGCTGGTGTGCATTTAAGCATGAATTATTCATGTTCCCGCCTGTCAATTATGTTCCTTATCATCAGTGGACATGGTAAGACAGCAGCTCCTCCTGATAAATATCTATTTCTAACCAAGTACTGGGGTTATGCTGTTATGGCATTGTCAAAAGTTAGCTTAGAAAATATAGGTGCTCCATTTAAACTCCTTTGTGGGTGGGTGACAATTATTGTTGACATCGTTAGGTATCACTTGTGTCAAACTGATCCATTTTCTAACCTGGTTCTGGGTTATGCCGTTAAGGTATTATAAAAAGTTAGCTTAGAGAATATAGGTGCACAATTCAAACTACTTTGCAGGTGGGTTTACAATTATTCTTGACATTATAAAGTATCACTTGTGTCAAACTGATCCATGTAGGTGTGTCATTCACAACATTTAATGGATCAGTTTGACACGAGTGTAGGACTTTTCCACTGACCTCATAAGGTATGAGTTGTTTGTCCCAAGTTGGACTCTAAACAAATATGAGAAAACCACAAGGTCAGATGTATCTTGATTGGCCTGAAATACTTCCTCTATGTCTTTCTAGATTTCAACTTTTTCCTCCATCATTAACTTGGGGGTTTGGTAGCAGTATTGTGCGAGTGTCTAGTTAGTTCAATAACGAGTAGTCATCTACATGAAAAAGTAGTTCTCTAGCTTTAACATTGATGTTTCTAAAAGGGTATATGTGAAAATGGGAATGCTGTGCTTCTTAAGATTATTGTTCAGGTGAACATGAGAGGACACTACTATAAAATAAGAAGTTATGTTCACCGCTGTTAACTTTTGTACCACAACTCAGAGGAAGATTTCTACTTATTCAAGAAGAAACCAGTGAATCAGATTCAGGGATTTGCCTCTGCTCAAAATATCATAGAGAGATTCTTAAAGTGGCTTATTTCTCTTCCAAGTGTAGAATACCCATTCTGGGAACTTAATGTTGAGTTAGTAGTACTCCTGCATGAGAAAATTTCACGCTTCTTTCTGAATGCATTGCTTAGAAATTTGGCAATGTGCATAGTCCAAGTATTTCTGATAGAGCCAATGAGTTGGATTTAGATACTTCCCTTTGTTACAATGTTGAAGAAGAATCAGTCACATAATTTATTCAGTGTCTGTGATTTGTTTCAATTCTTTAGTCTAGGCCATACCTAGGTTTTTAGTTATTAGTGCTCCTACTCTAGGTACTTTGATGTGCTACCATATGGAAAGATTCAGTTGCTTCAGTGTTTCTGATCATGTATGTTATTGTTGTTAAGATTTGCAAGAGATGTATTGAGGGATATGCTTTCATACTTTCATAGTGATAAGGAAGAAGATTGATATAGCTTCCATTCTGGTCCTAATGTTTGCAATAATTGATTCTCTGACTATTTCTTCCTACTATTTTTTTTTGGGTGGTGGTGGTGGTTTGGTGGGGATTGGGGATAAGTGAGCTTTGATTAAATAGTCCGGTAAAGTGTTGAGATCGCGACGACGTGGGCTATTACCCACCAGCGACATTGCTGGAAGTTCACTGAACCATATCATTTAGAGGGAAGGAGAAGTCATAAAATGGTTTTTGTGGGTGAACTTGTGGATGGGATAAGGATCATTGGAGATACCTGTCCAGCAAAGAGACCTGTGAACATGTTGCACTGTGATTGGCGGTGGGCATGGGGGCTGGAGCTCCTTACTTAAGGTTGATCCTTGAGCCTTTGTGGCCTCCGACCCAACTCAACAACTGGCACCAAGGAACTTACAGCCTTTTTTTTTTTTTTTTTTTTGGGGGGGGGGGGGATAGATAGGCCCCAAGGAGATTTGAAATCATGACCTCTTAATTCTGAGGTGTTGGGCCTAATCAACTGAGCTACCCCTTGGGTTAAAAGTAACAAATATTTACATCGGTACACAGTTTTATTTTTTTGGCAACTGAAGAATTTTGTTAAAAGAAGGGGAAAAAAAAAAGGATGGTGGAGATACCCTACAACGAAACAGCTGTTTAGAAAGCAAGTAGTTAAAGGGTTTTAAATTCCAGTCCAACCTTCAAAAAAGAAGAACATAAGTCATTGATTTAAGAGATTCATGATGCTGATTAGGAGGCACCATCAAATGAGGCAAGAAGTTCTGGTTGCCAATGGTTATTCTGAAAGTTTTTTTCAATTAGACTGCTTACTCATTCAAGAATGTTAGCCGAGGGGTGATATTTGCACGATGTGGTCGTACTGATTTTCTCAATTAAACAGCTTAGTACGGCATGCACTGATGCAGCATCTAAGGTCGTTAATGGGCTCATCCTGCCCTTGAAGAGCCTAGCCAAGACTAAAGTCCAACAAGGGCTGGCCATATAGAAGGGGTAGTCTGATCATTTAGGATGTGTTTTGGGAACATGGTTGAAATTTTTAGAGTTTAAATTGGATTCTTTCTAGCTGTTGATGAGTTCAGGTTAAGTGCTTTGTTTATTCACTGGGTAATAGAATTTAAGTAATTTTAGGAATCTGATTCTGTTTGTGTCAGCTTAGTCTTGGTTTTAAGACTCCTTTTAGAATAGGATCTACATCGATTATAGTTTGAGGTGAATGAAGTCTTATTGTTTGGTTGTGTAGCTATTGCATCAATTGAAGTCTTCTACTTCCAGATTTGAATCCTGTCTTGTCAGGTTAGTCTGTTAACTTGATGCAGTCCAAGAGGGCAACCAGCCCTCATGGTCAACACTGTTCACGTGGTATTGTTCAACCAACAGATTTTTTTGAAAGATTTTTTCACTCTTTTGTTATTTCTTTCCTAAAAGTTAGTTTCCTAATTTCATTGTTTAGTTTGTTTCTTAATATTTAGGATAAATTGATAGTAGGTTTCAATTACTTGGAGACCAAGTATTTAGTTTCCTATTTTCAGATTTAGAAAGTTTTTTTTCCATTGTATTAAAACCTTCCTATGTTATAAGGAGGTTTAATTTTTAGTAGTTTTCTCTCTTTCCTATTTTAATTGTAAGGATTCTCATTATAAATAAGAGGAGTAGAAGCTGGCGGTAGCTCTTAGAGCTTTTCCAAAAAAATTAAGAATCGATTAATTTCTGGTTGAGCCTCACCTGGTTGTGAGATTCAACCTCTTGTTCTTTTCTCTTTTCTTTCAATTTCTGTTCTTCCTTGGATCTAGGTCTACTATACCTTGGCTAGCAACACTGTTCCTACAAGCTCCTTCAAGTTCTATGGCTGAATTGAAACCAGATGACAAAAGCTCCAGAACACTGTTCAGAACCAGGTGCTACCAGGTCCAGCCAGCTTTGGGGCCTCATATCTTCTTCAGTTTTGTTCCGATCGTCTTCAACTTTGGAGGGGTGTTCATAATTATTATAAAGGCCATTCAACCCAAGTTTCATCAATTTCTGACGGTCGGATTTCTAGATAAGAATTTTTTTCTATTATTTTTCTCTGCAAATTTTTGTGTTGGTCTGAATTAAGATCCTATAGCAAAGAGGGCTTGTTAATTTGAGATGTCTTAACCCCTTTGCCATCAATTTGGTATCAGAGCATGGTTGAGGAGAGTTCTAACTCTCCTAATCAGTCCAACAATCCCAATGATCTTGTTAATCTGGTTCTCCAACGATTGACCAAAATGGATGCCAAGTTAGATAGAATGGATGAGAGAATGAGTAATTTGGAGGAACTAAATCATTCTAAGCCGGCTAGAGTGGAAGCCCCTAGAAGGGAAGCCCTTAATGCCAACCTAATACCAAGACGTATTCTTAGGGCTCCTCAAAGAGTCCCTAGAGAGGAATACCACAACCCACCCTATAACGACTATGATGAACCTATCCGTTACCAAACCCATAAAGTATGGATGGACCTCAAGGATTTTCATGGGAGACAAGACCCTGAAGCCTTTCAAGATTGGCTGAATGCCTTAGATGACTACTTTGATTGGTTTAGCCTTCCCGAACCTAGAAAGCTGCAATTGGCCCGCTCCAAACTAGTGGGGGGTGCTCGTGATTGGTGGCGTAACTATGAATATAGTCTCATGAGGAGTCGTAGAGAACCCACTACTTGGGAGGAGATGAAGGAAGAATTGAAAGAAAAGTATTTGCCTCGGTCTTTCCAAAGAAGGTTGCATGACCAGCTGAACAATCTTCGTCAAGGTAATATGAGTATGGAAGACTATGTATACCAATTTGATCAGTTATGTGCACGGTCAGGTTCACGAGCCAATGATGATCAAATGATATCTCGGTTTCGTTTGGGGTTGCGACCTGAGATTAGAGAAAAAATGGGTGTGGTTGATATTGTTAGTCTTAACGACTGTGTTGATAAAGCTTTCCAAGCCGAGGACCTTTTGAAGTCAACACTGAAGCCCACCTCCAGCTCTTATGAAGTGAAACCCCCCACACCAATCAACAAAGCTATAAGGACTACATCTCATGCTACTTCAACAACAGATAAAGGTAAAACTCCCATGGTAGCAGCTACGGATGTGCAATGCTACCACTGCAATGCATATGGTCACTTTGCTAGAGATTATCCACAAAAATTAAAGGTAAACCCTTTAGATGCTGCAATTGAGGCCAATCCAGATACACAGGTATGTGAGCCGCAAAGTGATGACACTTCTGTTCCTAATACGGATATCATGGATGATGGTGAGGATTCATATGGAATCTATATAATCAGCAGTATGGTTTTGATTGTCCCAAAAGTAGATGTGGATAATTATGATGCCTTTGCTAAAACTTCAGGGATTGACAAAGGTGACTACAGTTCTGATGAAGACCACGGTGTTATGGAGACAATTGTGGAAGATGAAAAATTGAACACGATAGTCCCCATGAATACCACGATTCTACTTGAATTTTCTCAAGATGTTGAGCATATTGACTTTGTGATATCGTTTAAATATCTTGAAGAAAGTGGACCCAAAGTGATGGATTTTCTTCCAACATTGCAAGCACAGCCAAAATTTCAAAATCAGAAGTCGTTGCCTACCGAACCCACTGAAATCATTCTTCATCATTATCGAAGTCGTGGACGAGTTCATTTTAAGTGGGGGGGAGTTGATGCAGTCCAAGAAGGCAACCAGCCCACATGGTCAACACTATTCACGTGGTACTGTTCACGTGAACAGTTCCAGCAGATTTTTTTGAAAGATTTTTTTACTTTTTTGTTATTTCTTTCCTAAAAGTTAGTCATAATTTCATTGTTTAGTTTGTTTCCTAATATTTAGGATAAATTGATAGTAGGTTTCAATTACTTGGAGACCAAGTATTTAGTTTCCTATTTACAGATTTAGAAAGTTTTCTTTCCATTGTATTAAAACCTTCCTATGTTATAAGGAGGTTGAATTTTTAGTAGTTTTCTCTCTTTCCTATTTTAATTGTAAGGATTCTCATTATAAATAAGAGGAGTAGAAACTGGCGGTAGCTCTTAGAGCTTTTCCAGAAAAATTGAGAATCAATTAATTTCTGGTTGAGCCTCACCTGGTTGTGAGATTCAACCTCTTGTTCTTTTCTCTTTTCTTTCAATTTCTGTTCTTCCTTGGATCTAGGTCTACTATACCTTGGCTGGCAACACTGTTCCTACAAGCTCCTTCAAGTTCTATGGCTGAATTGAAACCAGATGACAAAAGCTCCAGAACACTGTTCAGAACCAGGTGCTACCAGGTCCAGCCAGCTTTGGGGCCTCATATCTTCTTCAGTTTTGTTCCGATCGTCTTCAACTTTGGAGGGGTGTTCATAACTATTATAAAGGCCATTCAACCCAAGTTTCATCAATTTCTGACGGTCGGATTTCTAGATAAGAATTTTTTTCTATTACTTTTCTCTGCAGATTTTTGTGTTGGATTGAATTAAGATCCTATAGCAAAGAGGGCTTGTTAATTTGAGATGTCTTAACCCCTTTGCCATCATAACTTTTCATCTCTTCGCCTGTTCTTTTATCTTTTATTCCTTCTAGTTCTACTGCTAGGTGATGCTGTTTAGCTCTTGGTTTTGGCTTATTGATTTTGGTTTATTTCTCACAGAATATCACTCCTTTTACGTTGGAACTTGATATTTGTATTATGTTATCAAAATTCACTAGTTCTATGATTTATTCGTACTTTAATTCTTCTAACATCACTTTTGTTTGTCTAACCTGTTTTCTGATTTTCACTGCAACTGATCCATTGCACCACTCAAAGCGTTATTAAAGCCTTGTTTTCTGGTTTAGATTTTCTCATTAGGCCTAGGCGACTTTTCTCCTGCAGTTTTCTATTGTTTTGAGATAGTTTTGACTTTGACACTGTTAAAACAGCTGTTTTATCCTTCTTTAACCTCATATTTAACCGTCCAGTTTCTTCTTTAGATTTGTGAACTTTTAAAAGGATTTGCCATTAGACACACAGACAGTGTGCTGTTTGGTAAAACCAGTAAAATCCATTTTTTCTTAGAACTACATCAAAGTTTCTGATTTTATCAAAATTCTCAATTTCCATCTATTCTTCAAATACGGTCATCTTCTTAAATTTGGTTCCATCAAGCTTCTTTGCTTCTAAATCCTGGGGTTTTAGAAACCCTATAACCACATCAGGCACCTAGGTAAAATTTTAACTAACAGTGTCTAGGCATGCTCCTGTACCAACCAAAGTTTGTAGATTAATATCTCTAGTAACCTAGGTAAAATTTTAACTAAAAGTGTCTAGGCATGCTCCTCCTGTACAACTAAAGTTTGTAGATTAATATCTTTAGTAGATGTTGTGATTTGTCTCTTGATCTCTTAGAAGTTGCAAAGGAAGTTTCATCTCTAGATCTCTTCCTACTTGGGAATCTCATTGATTATATGTAGCAAACTGCTCCATCTTTTTATAATTTTAAACTGTCTGCAGTTTTTTTTGAAATAGTAGTGCTAAATTGGATGCAATTTTCTTTGTAGTTTTTTTTTTTTTTTTGGGGGGGGTGGGGTGTGTGCAGTGTGCTGGAACCAAAAGGGTCACATATTTTATGTGGGTTTTGATAACATAAGGTTAGAAAAATTCAATAAAGTAAGGATGTAAGTCCCTGATATGGTTTGAACCTGTTTTCAAATATTGCAACAGGGTTGAGTCAAATTTTTATATTCCTTATTGACTATATATTCAATGAATATTTAATTATATTCCTTATTGATTATATATATTCAATGAATATTTAATTAAAAAGTCAGATGCTATTTACAAGTGGTCTTTAGAGTTAAAACTAGGTTTTTTGGATTCTCAAGCTAAAAGCTTGAAAGAGATCATTGTGTAGGGTTGGTTGGAGAATTTCACCTATACATGACTGGCTGTAACTACAGATGCTGTATGTAACCAAAATACTACTAAAATGAAATCAGAACAGGTTTAGTGTAAACAGAGAATTTGCAGTAGGGCAGTTTGTAGACACTCTGGAAGGAATGTGGATCAGGTTCAGTGTAAACAGAGAACTTAGAATAGAGCAATCTAGGGCAATGTTATCATCGTGTCAGGTTTGGGGTCATCGTCAGATCAACTCATGCATATGTCAGGAGCTACTGGCAAGTCAGTTGTGTAGATGCAACTAGTCAACATTTCCTATTGAATGGATGAAGGAAAATACAATAATGGCCTCTTAAGTTTTTGTCAGCCACTAAAAAAGAAAAATAAAAAAGGTTCTGCGTTCAACTAAATCTTGTTTCTAAACTGAACCATTTATCTATGTAAGCCTAAGCTCAAGTACTGGAGGGCTTATTCCACTAATAGTGCATAAATCAGTTGGCAAAAATTAGGTTTAGATAATTGCTACAAGGAATAGATTACCAGCTAGCTCAAATGTAGTGCACTGTTCAGTATAGCATCTAACAAGATGTGGAGGGAAGATCATCGCTCCAAGAATCAGGAGTTGACGTTCCACTTGTATATTCCCGCAGTTATTGTTTACCACCTCTTCTTTGGGAATTCAGGACTCTGGGTGTCAACCAATTTCCTTGTTCATACCTTGAGTCTGGTGGAAGAGCCAATATGGTTGCCTTCATATTAGTTGTTAGTTGAGATGTTCTATTAAGCAGTTGATTCTGTAAGGAGCTGTGATTTGTTCCTTCAATGATGAACTTTCTACGTAGCTGGCAAGAATATTGTGATGATTATATTGATGGACGATAACATTGATGTGTGATTGTATCCATTGCAGTAATTTGCCATTTATTTCCATGGCTACCTTCCAGTTTCTAACATCATAGATGCATCACATTATGTTATTTCTAATCCAATCAGCTTGTAGTCATATTGTTTAAATAAATAACTAAAAGCATTAGTCCTGAACTCCATTATTACAGATTCGGCCAGATAGGCAGACATTATATTGGAGTGCTACGTGGCCCAGGGAAGTGGAAGCATTGGCTAGGCAGTTCTTACGTAATCCCTACAAGGTGCGTGTATGCATGTGTGTGTGTGTGTGTGTGTGTGTGTGTGTGTGTACATGAATGAGTTGTAGTGGTAGATGATAAAATCTTATTGAGTGCTTTGTAAATTCAATTGACATCAGGTGATCATTGGATCTGCGGATTTGAAGGCCAATCGATCTATAAGCCAAGTAGTTGAAGTTATGACAGATATGGAGAAGTATAATAGGTTTGTTTTGATTGACTATGATAACCAAAAAGGCAAAAAAAAGCAGATATTCTAAAATCTCTTGTTGATATTGTTTTATTCATATGTTTATCCAGGCTGATTAAACTGCTTTCGGAAATGATGGATGGAAGCCGGATCCTTATATTCCTGGAGACGAAAAAAGGATGTGATCAGGTCACGCAGCAGCTGAGGATGGATGGATGGCCAGCTCTATCCATCCATGGTGATAAAAACCAGGCTGAAAGGGACTGGGTTCTGTCTGAGTTTAAAAGTGGCAGAAGTCCTATAATGACTGCCACTGATGTAGCTGCACGTGGTCTTGGTAGGATCACTATGTATCTGGGAATCTTACTTGTCTTCATTTAGTAGTTATGCTGAACATTGGCGAGTCGGCCGGCTGCTGTCCAGTTTCCCGAGTTTAATTTCGTGGTTTGATGGGTGTGAGGGGATGCGATCCTCATCTAGAAATTAGAATTATGTTCTTGTGATTTCTACCTGTGAGCATGATCATTTCCCTTCACCAAGGCATCTACCAATTTCTTCCATGCCACTAGAGTGTTCCATGAAATGCCTTTAGTACCTCAATATTGCAGCTCATGTTACATGGACACAAGGAGCACAGGTTCACGAATATGGTCATTACAATGTAATATTTTCTAGATTGTGGGAGGACCAAGGGAATATCTGTAGCATCGGTCTTGTAGATGTTTCAAATGTTTCTGTTTACATGGTTACTATGGAATGAAAAGATAAAGAGTAGAATTCTGGGTGTGATCCATATTCACTAGAAGTGTCTGACATGGGCATGGCTCCTATCATCAAAGTGTCTAAGTAACATGGTTGAAAGCTGTTGCTGCCCATCCACGGTCTTGGAGCTGGTTGGTGTGGCAGCCCGTCGACTCAAGCAAGCTTATTCTTTTGTAGGGGTTGAACTGGGTGATGGTGCTGGTCCTTATCCCTGCAAGGTCAAGGTGGGCACATTTACTTGTTGAATGTGTATCTTATGTTTGAACCAAAGTAGGGGGTGCAGGGATAAGGGGGCAGTTGCATTTTTCTCCTCATCTGGGAAGATTATCACTGAATGTACATGTTGATGCATCTGCACTTATTTTTTTCTATAATGTTTGCAGATGTGAAAGACATAAAATGCGTGATCAATTACGATTTCCCATCGAGCCTTGAAGATTACGTTCACAGGATTGGACGAACTGGCCGTGCAGGTGCTACGGGAACTGCATTTACCTTTTTCACTAGTGCCAATGCAAAGTTTGTGAAGGATCTAATTAAGATCCTACAAGAATCTGGCCAGGTCGTGAGTCCGGCATTGTCTGCCTTAGTCCGTTCAGGTGGTTATGGTGGGGGAGGTATGTATTTGCTTATGTCGAGTCCTTGTTTCATTATCAGTTGTTACTGGGATTTTACTCTGACAATTTTGGGGATACATTTCGATGTTTTGGCAGGGTCAGTGGGGAGCTTCCGCTCCAGAGGGAGAGGACGAGGAGGTGGTGGTGGTTTTGGTAACCGAGCTTTGATCTCAGGTTCCAATACCATCCCTCTTGGGTCGAACAGGGCATGGTAGTGTGTTTTATGGCTGCCATAGACTGAAGCTGAAGAACTAACCAATGTATGTAAGATAGTATTCATTCTATGTTATGTTTCCATAGTTCTGTCTTGGAAATCGCCAAAACATGATTGAACTGCTACGTTGAGGTTTACTGTCTGGATTGTTTATGTCCATTTTTTGGCTAATGGAGGTCAGATATGATCCCGTTATGTGCAATCTATTTGATCGAATTTCTTGAACGATTTTTTCCCTACTGCTTTGCACATCCAGCATACCTGCTTCGTGAATATTTTGCTTCTGTAAGAGTCATGGCTTAATGTGACACTATAAATTCTTTGGTGGGTGTCGTTAGCTGCAGGTCCTCAGTCATCACAAGCCATTACCGTAACATCCCTCACAAGATTCTGATTCCGGCAAGATCGGTAGGGGTCGTTCCTGAAAACATTTCTAAGGGTTTAACAGATGGATCAAACTAAAAATAGACCTAACAAGACACAGCAGAGAATGAGAGCACGAATTAATGAATGTGATCAGATCTGGATACCCCTAAGCCGGTACAAATTGAATCTTGATTTTTGATTATTCATTTACATCATTGACTTGTACGTCCAGGACTCCTTTCCTGTTGGATACAATTTTCTCAATCTGTCTCTTAGTTGTCTTGGTCTCGTAGTCTTTTCCTTGTTCTCTAGAACTTGTCTAATCTTCAAGAACTCTTAAGATGTGTACGTTGTCTTTTTTATTTGTTAATATCTGTTTGGATTAGATAATGAACTGCAATATCCGAATTCGGATCTGGTTATCCATGATGGGATACAGATCCTGTAAACGGTTATGGCTATATATCAACTCTGGATTTTCGAAGGTTCGTAGGTAGATTACGGTTCTAGGGTCCGTGTGTAGATTGATGTGTTCGGATTGCAAGGTAATTGTGGATTCTATTCGTAGTGCCTCCATAAAGTCGCCGGATGAAGAGGTGAAGAACAAGCTCTGGTCGATTACGCAAGAGGTTAAGAACGAGGCGTCCCCGGAGGATGCACCTTTGATCAACATCACCCAGAATTGTTTTTCTTCAAGGTTTTTTTTTTTTTTTTTTTGCAAGGAGTTGCCTCTCTCATCACAGCTCATCGTAGGCCGGAGGTGCCTTCGTTGGATCCTCACTGCTTAGGAATTGCTTGTCAAGTCTCTCTCTTCTCTTGGAGGTTAGTTCAGTATTTCACGTTTTTATAGAAGTATGGAGTTCAATTTCAGGTAGGAGTTAATGTTTTTAGAGATCTTTAGATAGAGATTTGCGGCTGGCCATTGAATTTTGAATTTGCAGCAATAAACTACTGTCCTTTTTCTTATGGTCATTTGGATTCAATTAGAGGTTATCACAAGAATCATAACAATTTACTTTTGAATTAATTGCAAAGTTGGGAATTGGATGACCTCAAAGCAAAGTGCAAGGGGCACAAAGACTTGAAAACTGTTGCAACAACTCTGAAAGTCATATTAATGTAATTTATGGGACACCCATTTTATAGTTATTTTTCGTAAAATCATACATTTTGCTTGTTACAAAACCTTCCCTCAAATCATACACAATTTAAGACACAGAGTTGAACAAAAATAGCAGAGCCACATGATTTTTTCTTTGGGATTAGAGCACATTACATTGGTTACATATTGAGTTGCATACTACATGGGGTGGAACAAATGGGTAGATTATTTGAAACATTTGCGGGGTGTTAGTTGAAAAATGTATTGCTTCTACTGATAATTTTACGCCAAAAGAGGTTGGTAGTTTGCCAAACACTGGATCAAGTAGATTCTCTGGATATTTCAATTTCTGACCTCTAGGGTAGTGTCATTCAAAGTGGTAGATTCTCATGAAGAAACATCCTTGTAGCGAACGTTGACCTTTGTTTATGCTGTAGTTTATCATGTGCACATATCGTTGTATTGGTATATATACAAAGTGGATGACAATCACTGGATTTCTTCAAGCTAGCATGAGGGGCATGAGAGGCATGAGAGGATTTGAATCCACTTGAGATTCAGCTTCTTACAATCCGAGGTGCAAGATCAAGTGTATAGAGAGTATCGAAAGGATCCGAGGCTGAGAGAGTTTACAGAGTACCTTAGTACCTCCAAGCATCATCAAAATACGATCAGAGCTATCTCAGTGTCTGATCAAGTGTCACATAAGCGTTCGCCTCTATTAGAGAGGATCAAAGAGTTGACGAGGATAGGAGTAGAAAGAAGAGCTTCCATGTTTACGTGACAATGAAAACACACTGAATGGGATTTTTGACCAGTTCCAAAAGAGGCACATTCTTGAACACATGCCAAATAGTGTTTTTTCATTCCACAATGCATTCAACACCAGAAAGCGTTCTAAGAATGCAAACCAAAGACAGTCTGTCTATCAAGTATGGGCGGGAATTGAAATAAGTGAATCGACATGTTACATAATTATATTTTGTAAATGAAATTAAGTGACAATTAGAAGGTAATTGGGAAACCTTATATGGGGTAAGATTTATCGAATCTCGTTATACGGAAACTTGACAACTAGAGGAAGAAGGAGATGAGGTGGGTAAGGGGTCTTCCGTCGTTTCTTCTGTTGAAGAATGTGGCGTTATTTGTTCTTTCAAATGAACGAGCGTAGCTTATTTGATGCTGATGAAGTAGATTGGAGCTGATTGATTTATCGAAGCTTATCCCTAGTTTGATGGCCAAGGCATTATTATCGTGATTTCCGGTAACCTTTTATTGCTATGGCGCTTTCTAATTGATTTTCGGCAGAGAAGAGTGCTAAACTTCTAAAGCTTTGGTAAGTTTTCTGCAATTCTAGTTTTGGAGCGTTTATTAGTTGGTGTTCTAATGTAATGTGCTTTTGAATGATTGATTAATCTTTGGGAAGTGGTTTTTGACTGGAAAGTGTGGAAGTAGACTGTCGCCTTTTCTTTTCCCCCTACCTTTTTTACTATTCTTCTTTAAATCGATAGGATATTTGGGATAGAAATCCTCTCATGCCCTTCATGCTGGCATGAGGAAATCCAATGGTAAGGGGAAGATAGTGGACATGGAAGCGAAGAATGCTGGTCCGGCAAGGTACTAGAGCTTCTTGGATTCGAGGGTGCCAGGTTTGGGGTCATGGTCGGGGATCCAAATCCTCTCTTCCCAGGGATACGGGTGGAGAGCCGGCTTCCACCAGCCGATGCTTGACACATGGGTGTCTGTTGGATCCAAGCCCTCCATCTGAGCCGGTAAAGTGAGCCGATAGGGGGGTGTCAGTTTATGTATCGGCTCGGATGGAGGGTTAGGATTCAGTCAACACCCACGTGTCGGACATCGACTGGAGGGAGCTAACTCTTCTCCCGAACCCCTGGGAGGAGAGGATTTGAATCCCATGGTCAGTTCATCAACTCCTACATATGTCAGGAACAATTGAGGTAGATGCAACTAACTAATCCACATTTCATGTGGAATAGATATAGGAAAGTACAATAATGGCCTCTTAAGTTTCTCTCAGCCACTAAAAAAGAAAATATAAAAAAGGTCCTGCGTTCACTTAGATCTTGGGGACCAGGTTGCACCCTTGCAAAGAATACATTGTAGAAAATAGTAGGCATAAGCAGGTTTGTCTCCCGGCTTCATTCAAGAAATTAAAAGAAACAGGGAAATGTCATTTTCTTTTCACATGAGAATTATGACAGAATTAGTTAGGAAACACATCAAATCCTCCTTGTGAACACCCAAATGTCTTGAAAATTAAACTAGCGAAGCTGTCTTTCATACATAGTGGGAAAACAGCGCATTTTTTAATAGATATTACAATGGGCAATGGCACTTAGTAAACATTAGACAGGCGAAAAGGTAAATGGAATTCCCTTAGTGACAAAACTTTCTAGGTTCACAAAACTCATAACAAGTGAGAATGACACTTTCATGTATTCATTTTGTATGGTTTAGCAAAAAAAAATAAAAAAATAAAAAGGTGGCCCATCAATCTTGTGCTCGGAAGAACAGTATACTTGGAAGAACATAAATATGTTCCCTAGTTCCTTTATTTGTGGTCACTGGGTTGAAAAATGTCTGGTGTCCTTTTTATCTGAGTTTACTTCTCTCTATCATAGGATTTCTCATCGTTTGTCTCCTCCCCACTGTAGTATTCTATCCTCGGCCATTGATGCCTAACACAAAAAAAGAGCCATTTTAGTGTTTTTCATTACAGAATAGAAAAGGAAAATAATATGGGGATACCAAACTCTTCTCACCTCTTTATTCCAATTGGTTCTGTAAGTCAACCAGAAGAGCATGACCGTCTGTAATATGGTTCCACCGAGCATTCCGCACCAAATTCCCTGAGATATACAAAATTTCATCAAAAGAGAAAATTTTCAAATTTCTTCTTCTAAAGTTGATGTGCTTAAAATATGGGTATCCAAGGATCAAAGTGATACTAATTGAGAGATCACCCATTTTTTAAATCTCAGCTCTCTCTCTCTCTGAATTTTTTCTTTTAAGAAAACAAGAAAGAGTAATAGTGGGAGTAGATTACTATGACACCCATGTCGATCATATAACCCAGAACAAGGCCCAATGGGATCCCAAATACATAATAACACCCAATGTTCACATAAGCAACAAGACCTTGCCACCCTGCTCCAATTGCCACCCCTGAAAATAAAACAAGACAAAATTACTTTGGTAGGCTATGTCATTTCACAGTTCAATACTTTATTCATTTTTTAAGCAGGAGGAATAATGATAATAATAATAATAATAATAATAATAATAATAAATAATAATAAATAATAATAATAATAATAATAATAATAAATAATAATAATAAAATCATGTAAGCCGACATACCCTACATTGCCAGTTTAGAGTTACTTTTTCCTATGTTAATTGGCTTATGTGCACTCGAAGAAATATTACATAATGGCAAGCCACATAACTAGTAAATGCTATCATGCATTCACAAATTTTAAGTCTAACAAAATGTCACAAATAAATAAAGAGATTGGAAAAAGAAGAAGAAGTGGAAAAATAGAAAATTTAAAAAAGAAAAAGAAAAAAAATATCCACATTCAGGTAGAAATAGATAAATGAAGGGTATTACCAGAGAGAACAGGTTGAACATTGCCGATGACAATGGATGCTGCAAGCCATGGGGTTAGCTCATATACGAGTTCTCTCACATTCTTATTGCTCGAAAATGCAATTGGGAACTGATTTCTGGTGATGATCAGAATGAGTGAGAGGACAATTCCAAGGATGAATGAAGTAATAACCACCACTGAAACTGAAAACTTTGCAGTTCTTGGGTGCCCTGCACCCAATTCATTGGAAATCCTCACACTGCATATATGTAGCCATTACCGTTAGTGAAATTGGAACAGAAATGTTAAGAGTTTGGGTGTTTTTGCAACAAACCTTATGGCTGCATTGAATCCAATAGCCACCATGACTACCCAACCCAAAATGTTCATGCTGCAAAATTAGAGACAACTAAATTAAGATATCAAGCTTTTATACATTTTAGCTGAAGGCTTCCTTCGTTTTACGTAATAAAAAGAAAATTATACCGTGGACTCAGTATTCTTAAAAACGAGGTAAGTGGAATTTTTTCACTTGAAATCTTTAGTATTCATGGAAGGGGAAAATTTTCCTTCATCCATATTTAAGTGGAATTTTTTCATTCGTGGGATTGCTGCGCTTGGATTGGATTCTAAGAACAATGAGGAACGTAATTCAAATATTCACCATATAGGGAGGCAGGTCATTATGGATTCTTTTCATCTAGAGTGAAGGAAAAATAGATTTTAAAGATCTAAACTATGCCTTAAGGTCTTTCATTTTCTTTCAATTTATTTTAATATTAGAATAAATTCCAATTGAGGTACCCATTGTTTCATAAAACTAGACTTAAGGTACATTATCTTTGAAAAACTGAACTTGCGGTATATTATTTTTTTTATTTGTCAATTTTTTTACCCTCACCCTCTATCCGATTCTCACTCTCAGCATCTGCTTCTTTCTCCACTCTCCCTCACACCTTCCCAAACAACTCTCTTCCCTCCCACACCCCTTCTCATGCTACTCTCTCTCTTTCTCTATGTAGAAAAAACAAAGCTCACATTGGCTAGCACATGCAAAACCCTTATTCATGTTGCCAACATCCATGACGAGATGCCCAAAGAAGATATTGGGAATAGTTCCACATAGCTAATGAGATTAGAATCTTGGGGTCTTATATATAGATAGTCCCTCTACTTACTAGTTCGAATTTTTGAATTGAAAAATTGACATTGTATCAGAGCTTCAGGTTCCCTCTCATAGTAACCCTAAAAAATGGCAGATGCACAAAGATGGACTATGATTACCCAAAGAGGGACGGTCACCCAAAAGAGAGATAATCATGGATATGTCACCCAAAAAGAGGGATAGTCACCCAAAAATAGGGACAGTCACGGACATGTCACTTGAAAATAGAGACCAGTCACCTGATAAGAAGAACCAAGTCACCTTAAAAGTGCTATGTAATGTCACATATACTACCACATATACATCACTTAACGGTGGAGCTATATGTGAGGAGGAGTATTTCCAACTCAAAAGTTTGAACTAGTAAGTGGAGGGACTCTTCATATATAAGACCACAGGATTCCAATCTCATTAGCAATGTGGGACTATTCCAATACTCCCTCTCACATATAACCCCACCGTTAGGTGATGTATATGTGGTAGTATATGTGGCAATACATGACACTTTTCAGGTGACTGGTCCCTCTTCTTGGGTGACTGATCCCTCTTTGGGTGACATATAGTCCCTCATTGGGTGACATATAGTCCCTCTTTTGAGTGATCATCTCTCTTTGGGTGACCATAGTCTGTCTTCTGTGCATCTGACATCTGGCATTCCTCTTTCGGTGACTTGGCCCCTTTTTTTAGGGTTATTATGAGAGGGAACCTGGAACTCTGATACCATGTCAAGTTTCCAACTCAAAAATTCGAACTAATACATAGAGGGACTCTCCATATATAAGACCACAGGATTCCAATGTCATTAGATAAGACCACAGGATTCCAATGTCATTAGATTGCTAATGACATTGGAATCCTGTGGTCTTATATATGGAGAGTCCCTCTATGTATTAGTTCGAATTTTTGAGTTGGAAACTTGACAAAAGAATCGACAGAGGTGGCTTTGTTTCCTCATCCATCAAATTATCTGAATCATTCTCTTATGCATCCCTTTTGCTAAATCTACATTTTCAAAGATGACGTACCCTAAATTTAATTTTATCAAACAATGGATACCTAAATTGTAATTTAGCCTTTATATTATCTAATACTCTTTAATTTTTTCAAACAATGGATACCTAAATTGTAATTTACCCTTTATATTATCTAATACTCTTTTAGTGGTCATGAAAGAAATCAATACATTATCGAACAGGTTGACCGGGCTAGAGGGGGTGGGTAATTAAAATTATACTATGGGATAATTTTTTAAATATGTTACCATGAAATCGTGCAGTTGGCTTATTTGGAATTTCTTTGTTGGTAGATGTTATTAATTAATTAAATATTGGTTACAGAAGCCAGACCGTATAAACGGATATATGGAAAAAACTTTCCCATGCTGCCGGTTTAGCATGCCCTCTCACAAGGTTTCTTTTTATTGTTTTCATATCTTGACTGTCTGAGTATTATACTATTTGGATGATACTGTTCCCCACACCACCAGCTTGGAAGATTTCTTATACTGACAGTGTGGGGACCCTGTCCCAAAGGAAATATGTGAGGATTACCTATCATTGAATGATTAATATGTGTAATAAGGATTAAGGAATGCGAACATTACCATATGGACATACCATCCACGGCAACTTCTGGGTTCTTGAGGTATCCAGCAAAGAGGATCAAAATCACCAGGTACCACATCTCCAGGCTGCATCAATCCGATCAAGCTAATTAGAGAAAGGATAACGGCACTATTACGGTATTGAAGGAAAAAAAACCATTTACTATGAAGAGAAAAAACCATGCACTGTTCATTCTACGACAAGGTTTTAAATAAACTAGATATCGGATTCATTATTGATCTGGATTGGATCGATATACAGGTCTAATGGGAAACTGATATGTGATTGATATCAAATATAATATTAAAATATGATTGAATTAAGGAATATTGTAAGTGCAAAATTGATAAATCAGATACCAATTACTTAAACCATACTTTGCAACACTTAATTTGTTGAGTTGCGTTGGGTTTAGAGTAACCATAGATCCCTAAAAACAAATTTTAAATATGACTAGAACTAGAACCGGGTAAGAATAAGAAATCTATCAAGACTACGTAAAATGGAAAATAAAGCCATATAGGAATATAGATGGGTCAATAATATAAAGGGAAGAATAATGATTGCCAAAATTTAGCCCCTCACCTCAGTAACGGCAAGAGTCTAGAGTCTCATGTATTGGACACGTCCTTTTTATATTCTTATTGATATTGAACTGTTGACATCCGGCCTTGATGTCCCAAACACAGAAAACCCTCATACTCCCTCCCTTGAATACCCATACTAGACCCTGTCTACTGTAATTTCTGTGATAATCCAATGATATCCCATTAAAAGAAATCAATGCCAATCGACCATTGACACTACAAAGTGTTATGTAGACGATCCAGTTAAGTATAGAGCAATCAAAGGGAAGTGGACTGTTTCACTATATGTTTTTTAATCATATTTTATCTTACTCAAGTTAGTCAACAAATTGAGGATAGATACAGTAATTTTACCAACACTAAAACAAAACTCCACCCTAGTCTCCCCTCCTTTTTCTTTGTGGCTCGGGTCTTCCCTCACCATTCACTTCCTCTCTAGTTGCTAGGGTACAAATATGTTGGAAATAATCTACAATTTTGGGTGTCTTATATACTTAAAAATTCCATTACTTTTCTAGTATGACTTTTGAGATAAAAACTTATATAACACAGTAACGGAGCTTAAGGTTCCTCTCTAGGATCACCTCAAAAGAGAGACCACGGACCACATATGTGTGACCTCTGATCACTGACCATATATCATGTTCACACCATCCAAAAAAGATAACAGGTGCAAAAAAAAAGAGGGTTAGGAATAATCCACATTAATTAAAGCTTATAATCTTTATATTGTGGTCTTTGTGATGGTCCAATGATTTTTATATTGTGATCGGATGATGGTATGGCCCAATGAATGTATCCTTTTAAGTGATTGGATGTCAAAGAGACCGGGGGTGTCAAGTAGAAAAACCATCAATTAAATACTGAAAAGATGCGAAAATCTTGTGGTCAACAAGATTCTTTAAGCTTTAAATAATTACCAGAGCATGACAGCCGATGCCACGGATAGTCTAACAAATCCCCCTAGATTCTGGAAGGCCTTCCATGAGAAGCCGGACCAAGCTCGACCGCATGTCCCACTGAAGATGTAGATCAGCTGAGCAACCACCATGAACCACCAGGACGAATTGAGCACGATAGCAGCCCCGGCCAATCCCCAACCAAGCTTCAGAATAAGGAACCAACTGAAGAAAGTGTGGAGCACCAGAGCCACCGCCGATATCAATGCCATGACCATCATCTTGCTCTGCGCCTGCAAGAACTTGGCGACCGGGAAATTCACCGCGTAGGCGAACAACTGAGGAATCATCCATATCGCAAAAACCCCAGCAGCTTTGGAGATATCATCCGATTGTCCTATCAGCTTCAATAATGGCTCCACGTAAAGGTAGACAAATGTCAGGATGATGGCCGTTGTAATCAGGATCACCCATGATCTCTGCATATAGATTCCCATCATGTTCAGCTGTCCGGCTCCGAATGCTTGTCCGCACAACGTCTCCAGGGCACTTCCCATCCCTAACTGCTCCATCATCATCATCGAAAAATGAACTCAATAATACCTGGATCATGAATTCTTAAAAAAAAAGGAAGAAAGTTTGAGTATGTATATATACCATGAGACCATAGGAAAACATAGCGATGACAGAGTTCTCGAGGGAGACGGCTGCGAGTTGGAGAGTGCCGACCTGACCGACAAATACTTGTGTGATCGCGCCGAGGGAGTACTGACATATTGTTGTGAAGATTGCCGGTCCGGCGAGGTACCAGAGCTTCTTGGATTCGACGCCGAACTGAACGGAGAAATCTCGAAGTCCGTTTACGGGTTCGATATCTACTTCGGCCGTAAACGAAGCGGCGCTCCTTAATCTGAGGAGTTGCTGGTCTTCTTCCCTGCGCTTGGAGAGAAGTGAATCCAGAAGTGGGTGGGTTTCATTTTCCATGCTTTTGGACTTTGAACAGGGCTAACTGGACAGTTAACTGGGAGGAAAGCCATGTATTTATATGGGGTCATTCTATGTGGCGACTGGCGAGGTCGATGTTCCCATTTTTGTTTTTGGATCCAAATCCTATCGTGCGAGAAGAGGGTCTGTGCTGATCCAAGGGGTTGGGGATCAGTTGGTCCGCCTAGCAATACATGGGAAGATGGGCTGGCTGAAATCCCGCCCTTGACAGGCAAAGACAATTTGGTTGCCTTTTTTTGTTAGGGTAAAAGACTCCTGCATCTCTAACACTCTGACAGTGTGTTGTTGCGTCAAAGGGTGAAATGACCACCTTACCCCTAATTGGGATTGAGGGATCCACATCTTCTCCTCCAAGAGAATATTAAAGAAAAGTGGTGCCCCCATTAGATGGATGACACTTCGGGTTTGGTTTATCCGAGCCTTTCATTTGAGCCGACACCCCTTGTCGGCCCAGCTTGTCGGCTCGGTGTCAGCTTGGATAGAGGGCTCGGAGGCCCATCCAATAGGGATGCCACCTCTCCTCCAAATTCTCTTGGAGGAGAGGATTTGAATCCCAAGTTGAGCATCTCTAAGTTGGCGATTCATTGACTCTCAATCTATACACATACCAATACATTATATGCACGTGGTGCTCACTCCAACCGTTGGATCACGATTGGAGAGAGAGCTCAACTTGATACGAGCTTTGTCTTCCTAATTGACGCCTGTGTGTACTCTCATTGATCTCATACCATAGATGCAGGAGCCATGCTATCAGACAAGAAACATTTTCCCTCTTTTCTTTTAATTAATTAATTTTTGCCATTTTAAATTGAGGAAGCTCGAACAGTAAAATGCTTGAATTTTTAGGGTCTATTTTAGATTTCAAAACCAAACAAGAAAATGGTTTTTCGATCGATGTCCCTTAGATCTCACAAAACCCATAATCCCTTCTGTTTTAAATTCGTACCAAAATATACCTTGTATTTTGAGTTTTCCCTAGGCTTTGTTTGTTTCCATGTAAAATGGATGAAAAAGCAAAATTTACGATAAAATTTGTTTTCCCGCTGTTTATTTTGAACTCCATAAAATTAGGAATAAGGAAAATTTTCCAAATTCCCAATTAATTTTCGAAAAAGAACTCGATACATTTTACTGCTAATTTTACGTAAAATGTTCGTGGCAAACTTTTCACACATTGCTTGATAATTTTTGTTGCTGGTGACAACGGTCTCTAGTTTGCTGCTTAGTAAAATTTCTCTTCCTGTGGTGGCCATGAAGGTTAGATTTGTTTCTCTGACCTAATATAGATTTGATAGGGTTTTCGATTGATTTGGATTACTGTGATTTTAGGGTATTTGATTCATAGGAGAAGAGCCATTAATGGAGACGAATTAGGGGAGCTAAGGACAAATTCCAACTGATCTTCCTAATTCAGAGTCCCATTCCACCGCCACTGCAACTCTGCATCAGGCATACATACTCTTGTTGCTTCTATGACTCGATTGACTGTGGCTAAGCTCTCTTTAAAGGAAACGTAATTGTATCAATGCTAATTGCCTAAGAACTCCTGCCTCTTCGAAGTCTCTATTAACAGACCATAGTTTCAGCTCAAGCACACCTCACTGATTCGAGGATCCACTTTTGAAGAACCTTTCACTGCTTGGAACTACTGATTCGATACATGCAAGAAAAGTTACATCACGAGAGAAACAAGTTGGAGCTGAGGTGGCTGCCATTTGCCATGGGTTGGCTTCCAGATGGAACCTGAGAGTTATTTAATTAGAGGTACAACTAGATGATCTTTTCATTTTATTTATAAATAGTGATCGTTAAGAGGAGAAAAATACACATTGATTCTCTCTATCCTCTTATTTTCTATTTTATTATAATTATATTACAAATAAAGACTTGAAAAAACTGTCCCATGAAAAAGGGCACAACAACTCTACAAGGCATATTAATGTGATTCACGAGACACCCATTTTATAATTATTAATCATAAAAGGTTACATTTTGCTTGTTCCAAAACCTTTTGTTAAATCATACACAAGACAGAAAGAGTTGAACAAAAATAACAGTACCACATGACTTCTTCATTCTTTTTTTTTTGGGGGTGGGGTGGGGTGGGGGATTCTCTGGAAATTTCATTTTCCGACCTCTAGGGTAGTGCTATTTAATGTAAAAAAGAGAGTTCAGGAAATGAAAAATGTAGAAGATACACATTGTAGTGGTGTTTCTGCATAAAACTATGTGAAAACCGTAATATTAATGAATACTAGGAAGCAATATGAAGTTGAGGAGTAGCTGTATAACTATAAGAAGCACTCATCAGGTAATTAATTTTGTTCAGTTGTGCAAGTGCTGTTGCATCTATATTTTGTTTACTCACCATGCCTCTTAGTCATTTTTTCAATATTTCATTGAATTGCCTCCCCCCGCGCGAAAAAAAAGGAGGGTAAACTATCGCAAGGTATTTTGTTCTAAACCAAATTATTATATGGCTACTTTTTTTTTTTTTTTTTTCGTGGTTGAGATTCCATATTGTGAATCATCAGAATGTTACAATAACCATTTTATTGGCAAAAACAAGATCGGAATGCATCAATGCTGCAACTTTGGCCCTTGCAGATGCTGGATGCCAATGCATGATATTGTTACTTCATGTAGTGCTGGATATCACATTAATAACAACCCTTTGCTTGGTAAACCTATGAATTTTTCATGGTGAACTTTTCTTAAATGGTTTTTAGACTCTATTTAAAGGTCTAATTGTTATTTAGGTTCCAAATGAGCAGATCTAAACTACATGGAAAATAGTGCAGGTGGCCTAGATAAATCACTATAGGAATTCTAACAACGTTTGGTTTCTTCTTCAAGTCCTGTTCTAATTTTTTAATTGTTTGATTGATTTTTCCTTCTTCCTTTTGTGACTAGATATTTTTCAATTTTTTTTCTTCTTTTTATTAACATTGCCAGTTCTAACACTGCAGTTTCTAATAACTGGAAAGCAGATGGGTCTGGTTTCCTTTTTATTTCCAGGTGTGAGAGGATCATTAGACTGAGTCAATACAGATCATTCCTAATAAACCGGGAAGTGGATTTAGGATTGGAGGTATACTCCATTCCTTGGGCAACGGAAATGCCATCTGCCTCTGCTGTATACACAAGGGGACATTTCTGATGGCTGTCCCAATGTCGTCAGATGTAGTTGCCTATGTCCTTATGCAGTTGTCTGTGGTTAGGCTAGAACCAGTTAAATATGAAGAAACATAATGAAATTGACGTCACATATGGTTTCTGTTACATGTTTTTGTCATACTTCTTGTTCAAGTTGGTGTTTGAACAATTTAGGGTACTGGTAAGGAATTTTGTAATAAAAATGCAAAAGCTACAAAAATACAATGCCAGCTGTATTTTGTTCAGCTGTATTTTGTGGGCAATGCTTGATAATCAATGAACAGTACATGAATAAAATGAGAGAAACTGAGATGTGGATTTAATTACTCCATGAGAGGCAATGTTATGTAAGTTGATGTCACAACGAGGATGATAAGGATTGATGAGTTGATCTATATATACCAACATTATTAATTAAAAAAATTTGTTCTTGTGGGGAAACAATAAGCTGTTATAACACCTGGTCGTTTCTGTGATGGTCTGGCTAGTAGCATTGGTGGTTCTCTAGTGCACTCAATGGGTTTTGTTTTTACTTTTGGGTGGCAAAAGATCAAACAAATCTGGTTTCGTCTCAGACATAACCCTTGTCAATGACTCTATGTTGTCTGTACGACTTTTAATGAGGACTTGTGCCTCTGTCTGATATGGCTTCAATCATATTCTGATTGTGTAAGAAATAAAAAAAAACAGTACATGACATAGCTTCCTTCCCCCTTTTTACTCCTTTTCTTTTTTAATAAATTCATAACAAATATCAATTGAAGCAAAATCATTAGGGGGAGTGTTGAGCCAAAACCTATTCCTAGTTGATTGCCTACTTTGCTTACATTGGTGTTGCTTGGGGGCTATTAAACGGCCTGATTTGAAGTCAGGGTCCAATCACATAGGTGCCTAACAGATCAATTGGGTATACATTGTTTAGTTCCACATGGATTTAGTCACTATTGATATGCCGAGTACTTGTATTCAAATATATTTAACTTCAAGTAGCATTGTGCAAGCCAAATGCCCTAGTTTGTGAAATTCTTGATCTCTCTATTGTGCTTCTTCTTCAAGTAGCATTGTGAAAGAAGATGCTAGATAGGTGTGTGGATCTGTTGCAGATAGATATATACAAAGCGATCAATGGGCATCTTTGAGAATGTTATGCAACTTGCAATAGAAAGCTTTTTGGCAGTAGCAAACTACATTCAGAAGTATACATAGAATTAATATAGCTGAGTTTGAGGTTGAGAACAGAGAAGACAAGACTTGAAGGAGTAAAATAAGAAATGAATGTTTCTGTAGGAACATACAACTAGTGTTAATGGCTCACAATAAGTGAAAATGACTTACATGATTTAATTATGTGCTTTGAAAACCAGTGGTTGCTCTGCACCAGTGTGCTTTTATCTATTCAAATTACAACAATTGCCAATTGCCATGCAGATTTTGTCTTATTAACCCAATACTAACTCCAACGTGCCTCCCACGCTGGGCTATTGAGATACAGCTTATAGCATATTGTGACTCCGATTTGGCTAACTTGTGGCAGCTCGCATGTCCATAATTGGGTATTATATTTTCTAGGGTGCAATCGGGTGGGTTAGACTAGGCCTGAGATTTTGAAAATCCAAACACAACCCAAGATTCCTGGGCAATTGAGATACAGCTTATAGCCATGAATTTTTGAAAATCATGGCTCTTTTTTTTTTTCCATTAACTTTGTTGACAGCCGCACTTTGATGGAAACCACCATTTTAGATGATGATATTGCCTTGGGTCCCCGTCTCCATTAGTTGTTGAAAAGCCCACAGGTGCATTTATGGATTTCGGAGAGCGAACTGGTTTGATCTGAAGCAGAGGGAATGTAGATGCCTTCGGCCAAGGCTGCGAACTGTGTGGGAAGAGTCAGCAAGGATTTGTGGTTTCAATGTGGTTGAATCGTTTTGGCTGAGAATTTCGAGTCATTATCCTCTCCAATTGCTGGATCCTCCAATCGAGGATTCAGCGGTCTCTCTTTAACTCGGCGCGCCTACCAATACATCGGTAGGTGCGCCTGATTAAGAGAGACCGCTGGATCCTCTAGCAATTGCAAAAGATAATAACCCAAGAATTCCTAGATCAAATTGATTAAACATTTCTTAGGTTATTTTGCTCTCGGTACTGAGAAAGAGAGAAGGATTTGTGCACTCGAGTTCACAATCGAAGGGTCTAATATCTTTATCTGGGCAATGGAAACTGCCCAAGCAGCCATGGTTGTGCATGTGAGCTTCCTTCCAATTAAAGCAGTCATCGCAGTGGGAATCCAAATGGCTCACTTTTCCGCAGAAAAAGCAAAAGGAATCAAGCGTTTCATATTTTAATTTGATAGAAGTGATGCTTTCTGTTGTTTCTTTTCATCGGAGTTCCCTTGGATCCTACATAGTATTTACGAGTATCCAATCAGATTTGTACTAAATAGTGGGCATAAACAGGTTTGTCTCCCGGCTTTATTCAAGAAATTAAAAGAAAAAGGGAAAAGTCATTTCTTTTACTTGAGAAGTGATAGAATTAGTTAGGAAACACATCAAATCCTCCTTGTCAACACCCAAATGTCTTGAAAATTAAACTAGCAAAGCTCTCTTTCATGCATAGTGGGAAGACAGCGCATTTCTTTTTAATAAATATTACAACAAGCAATAGCACTTAGTAAACATTAGACAGCCGAAAAGGTAAATGGAATTCCCAAATCCTGTAGTGATAAAACTTTCTAGGCTCACAAATCTCATAACAAGTGAGAATGACACTTTCATGTATTCATTTTGTATGGTTTAGCAAAAACACAAACAATGGTGGCCCATCAATCTTGAGCTCGGAAGAACAGTATGCTTGGAAGAACATAAATATCTATCATAGGATTTAGCAAAAACACAAACAATGGAGTTCACTTCTATCTATCATAGGATTTCTCATCGTTTGTCTCCTCCCCACTGTCGTATTCTATCCTCGGCAATTGATGCCTTACACAAAAACAGAGCCATTTTAGTGTGTTTCATAACAGAATAGAAAAGGAATTTAATATGGGGAGATCAAATTCTTCTTACCTCTTTATTCCAATTGGTTCTGTAACTCAACCAGAAGAGCACAACCGTCTGTAATATGGTTCCACAGAGCATTCCACACCAAATTCCCTGAGATATACAAAATTTCATCAAAAGAGAAAATTTTCAAATTTCTTCTTCTAAAGTGTGCTTAAATATGGGTATCCAAGGATCAAAGTGTTACCTAATTGAGAGATTGCCCATATTTTAAATCTCAGTTTTTTTCTATTGTGTTCTATTTTTTCTCTCCGAGTTTTTTCTTTTAAGAAAACAAGAAAGAGTAATAGAGGGAGTAGGTTCCTATGACACCCATGTCGATCATATAAACCAGAATGAGGCCCAATGGGATCTCAAATATATAATAGCACCCAATGTTCACATTGTTAGAATATTATGAGTTTAGGGTTTTCATGAAACCCATTCTTCATCCATACAGTTACCATAGAACACAATAGATAAGCCATTAACTATGAATCATAAAGACATACCTGTTTGTGAAGAGATTAATTCCCATACGCTCATTGATGCTCCAAGCTTTCATCGAAATCCTTCGGTCACAATCTTCTACAACCTCCAGAGGATATCTTGACTTCTCTTGCTAATGGATGCAGAGAGAACTTATTAATTGTGGCAGTGGGGACTCTAACCCTGTATTTATAGAATACAGATGTAACCTTAAAACCCTTCCCACAATAAAATTAGGATTACTAAACCAATCTCATATCATATGACGAACCAAATCAAACCGGTTATACCGTGTCAATCAGATTCTCACAGAATTAACTAGTTTAGGTAATTAATTAAGCCCACATAAATCTAACAATCTCCCACTTGGGCTATATTAATTACAAAATTATCGTCAACCAGTGTGGCCACAGAATCCAACACACTATATCGTCACTAACTTTGAAACATCCATCAAGTTTTCCCATGCGAGCAGCAACGAATAATACACCTTAAGATATGGTATACAAACTTCTGTCAACCACAATAGAGGTCTACTCAATACATGAATCGCCTGAGATAATGCATGAAAGTAAACTCCCATGCGAATTCAAATTTGATTAAGAAAACCTTTAATCAAAATACCCCAAAACCTTTATGGGCAACTTAACATGGTATTTAAATATTTCAAAATTATAATACCATACTTTGGTTAGACACCACCTTAAATCTTTGGCTAAATACTGTCTTGAAACTTTGGTTAAATACTGTCTTGAAACTTTGGCTAAATACTGCCTTGAAACTTTGGCTAAATACTGCCTCATATCTGTGACATATCAAACACATAACTATGTATGCCAAAATAGCAATAACGCAAATGCTAATGTAAACAAAATCATAGTTACAAAAACTGTACCATCAAACCATGAGCAATACAATCAAACACAGTAAGCAATGTGTAAACACAAGTATAAACATAAAGAGTCTCCCACTGATTAAGCATATATAGAGACTCCCACTGATTCTCAGATCTTTGGCCACTTAAGCCTCTAATAAAATTAATTGTTTTCAATCATTCTTATATTGGACATATCGTCCCTTAAAGACTCCCACTGACAAAATCTTTGTCCGAGAATCTACAACGATATAAAATCTTTTAACATCTTCCTTACTTGAAGATATTCGATCTCTATTATACTTTGAAATATTAAATTTCATATTATTCTTTGAGAAGAACACAGTTGAATCGTTGTCACAATACATCTCAATAGGTTTAGAAGTGGAGTCTACAACCTTCAAATTAGAGAATAAATTTTCACACCAGATACCTTGCTTGTTATCATTATATAGAGTTACAAAAACCCTACTACCATGACAATGACCTTGATGTTAGTTTTTTGTCATCACAATCATTATAAATTACATCAAAATAGCTTAGAGTGTCACTACTTCTATAAATGAACATATAATCTTTGGTCCTCTGCATATACCACATGACTTTTCTTTTTCCCATTGTCCAGTAAGCTATACTAGCATCCAACTGAAAACATCTTATGACACTCAATGAAAAGACTATATGAAATGATTACAACCTTAAACATATATCAAACTCTCTACTGCATTGTAGATGCTAATACTCAGTATCATTCTTTGTCTATAATTCTGTCAATTTGTCTCCTTTATCGATTTTAGCATCCGCAACTTACTAGTTATACATGCATACTGAACCATTCGAAAACACGAACAATATTTATACTTTGAGATAAATTTAGAATTTTATTTTTTCTGTCACAAGCAAATTCAATACCAGGTACAAAGGTACTTGCTCATACAGTTTTACATGTCGAAGTTATCAGATAGAAAAATATTGATTTCAACTAGTAAACCATGTCACTACAAACTAATGAAAACCATCAACACACATGACAAAGAAGTGAATCCACTCCCACTCACCTATAGATATATACAATGGTCAATGATAATCTCAACAAAATTGAAAGAAGATACAACCCTATCAAACTTCAAACACCATTATCCGGATACCCGTTTAATCCATAGATTGACTTTATAAGTCTACAAAACATATCTTCTTTATCCTTACCACAAAACCTTGTGATTA
Source organism: Protea cynaroides (assembly GCA_028583415.1). Classification (NCBI taxonomy): domain Eukaryota; kingdom Viridiplantae; phylum Streptophyta; class Magnoliopsida; order Proteales; family Proteaceae; genus Protea; species Protea cynaroides. The sequence continues at coordinate 6,675,019 of CM053273.1, forward strand.
AAATATATAAATATTTTCTTCTAGATTTTCTTTGATCAAAACGATCTTTACATCTACCTAATGTAACTCCAAAATAAAATGAGCAATTAAGACCTCAAAATTTGAAGTTCTTTTTTTCTTCCCTTTGTGTGATTCTACTTTGCTATAAATCTTACTTTGTAGCAATCAATTCTCCCACTGAAATCATATATTTTTTTTGTATATCTATCAATATTATGCACAGCTGCATAGCCGGAGATGATGAACTACGGACGAGGGAGGAGAGAGGAGGCGGGATGACGACACTCTTCTTCGTCGATTCCTAATTTCAGTTTCACTCTTCTGAAGTCAAAAACCCAAAACAGAAAAATTCATTCATCGTCTCTTTCCTTTCCGTTGGCGGAGGTGTCTCTGTGGATAGGAGACATAGCTCCAGCCCTCAAGGCCACCAGATCCCAACAGTGAATCAGAGATCCTATGACCAGAACAGAACAAAGGTTCTGGTTGTGCTTGAAACAGAGATTTATTTTTTTGATTGAGAGAGTAAATGTAAGTTCCAATACAAGGTCAAACTAGTCATTCTACTTAATTTTTAAATTTTTTAATTTATAATATGAAGGGTAAAATTGTATATTAACAATTTAAGTGATTTTCATCAGTTAAATGGACCTAGGTGATGTTTTTGCAATCTTGGGGGTATAGATGATGTTAGAAATCCTTGATGGGGTGTAGATGAAATTTTTTCAATAGAAAACATATGATGCTGAACAAAACCTGAGCCCGGCTTGAGTCATTTGGCCCACTTGCAAAACAACAAACGTCACTTAGCCCGACCCCGACCCTACATTGGACCGGATCATAAACTAGTTGGAACCTGGCTGGCCATTGAAAACACTATATATGTTGGATGGTATATGATACAAACCGTACCTCTATTGTGGACAAGGGTGCTGCAGACGTGGCACAAGAAGGCCAGGAAGACATTGACCAGGATGAGCACGTGTCTTCCAGGAAGGGGATTAGACTCAGGCTTAAAAATATCAGGCTTAGAGATTACGTGTAAGGGAAGAAGGTAGATAACATATGTATGGCATGACAAGTTATAACCGATTGCTGTTACTAATGATTGAAATCCAGACGTAAGAATGTCTATATAAACTAGAAAGGGTAATAGATAAGCAATATTATTCCCAATTCTCTCTTCTTCTTTCTCTAGGAGGATTGCTATCCTCGAAGTAGCTAAGTACCTTACAGTGTATCTGGATCTTCAACTTGGAAGATTAACTAGCTACCAAACCTAGAGGCCAGAGACCATTAAAACTAGTTCAGAAGCCTAAACTCTCTGACGAAGTCAACCCATAGATCCTCAACGCGGGTTAATTCCGACCTCAGCACTTTCTCTCACATCGTCATTTCAATCAAGGTTTTAAATTCAGGTACCGGGCACAGTATTAATTGGTTATGTCAATTAATTCGAATTAAATTGGATCAGATCTGTGTACATAACCAATATGATATTTAACACGTGATCGATATGCCACATATAAATAAAGAGAGCCGGAAAAAAAAAGTGGAAAATTGAAAATATAAAAAAAAAAAGAAAAAAAAAAGCAATACCTCAAAAATAGATAAATGAAGAATATTGCTAGAGAGAACAGGTTGAACATTATCGATGACAATGGATGGTGCAAGCCATGGGGTTAGCTTAGATACGAGGTCTCTCACATTCCTATTGCATGAAAATGCAATTCGGAACTAGTTTCTAGTGATGATCAGAATGAGTGAGAGGACAATTCCAAGGATAAATGAAGTAATATCGTAATAACCACCACTGCAACTGAAAACTTTGCAGTTCTTGGATGCTTTGCACCCAATTCATTGGAAATCCTCACACTGCATACGATAATGTAGCCATTACTTTCAGTGGAATTGGAACAAAAGGCTGAGAGTTTGGGTGTTTTTGCGACTTGAGTACTTTATGTATGTAAAAGTTTTTACATTTATTTGTTCGGGTTATTGAGATGGAAACTTAACATGGTATCGGAGCTTCATACTCTTTCATTACAATCACCCAAAAAGAGGGATACAATCATTCAAAAATGAGACCACATTTGTCACGTGTACTGCTATTCAAAAGAGGGGCAACATGTGAAGGAGAGTGTAGCAAATAATCCAACATTGCTTAAGACTGGAACCTTCGGTGCATTATATAAATGAGAGTCCCTTCACTTATTAGTTCGATCTATTGAAATGGAAAATTAACAGAAACTCGCACCCAATTTATTAGAAATAAATTAGGTTACTTGATTGATTAGAGATTAGAAAATAACAATGACTTTATGTTGACTTCAGGTTCTAAATTTAGGAATCTGACATGGTGTTGACGATGTCCAAAACTAATTTCAATGGGAAGCTGACATGTGAACCGAAGTCGTATATACTAATATTAAATAGGATCAGATCATAGATCAATCAGGTCTACAATCAATACGAATCGGGCCGATTACTTGAACCATTGTTGGACTTGGAAACATAGGATTCATACAATAAGAAACAGGTGTTATTTGAGGAGGCAATAGCTAAGATGGCAAAAAGATGGTTTTGAGCTACCCATATGAGTTATATGCTAATCTCCAAGCCAGTCTCTACATTGGGTTGGGCTTGGAATAAGTTCGAGGGCAACCAGATTCAAAGCTTGCCCAAGTTAATCTTTACAAACTCTCCTGACAGTCGAAAATATGTTCTGATCAGTGATCTGATTTCAAAGACTAGAGCTCAAGCCTTACCAAGCTCAACATGTGTCTCCCTCCTTCCAAGAAATTAAAGAAAAAGGGAAATGTCAATTTCTTTTACATGAGAACTATGAAAACACATTTAATTTCTTTGTTCCAACATATTTCAATGAACAATATCGCTTATTAGACACTAGACATGAAAACTCATTTCACATTCACGGATAAAACTGACAGGCCAACAATTTTGGTTGCAGTTCCATGAGGTCCCTACCTTCCTGTTCAATCTGGAGTTTGGGCATCAGTTGGCGGCCACTGTTGGCGATCCTACTCTGGGGATGTTAATATCTAATTTTCACTTGGAAAAGCGAGACTAGTTTCTCCGGGTTTGTGTTCCGGTGAACACCTCAAAGCCCCTACCAGTGCCGATCGATATTCAAGGGCGAACTGGTGATCGTGCTTTCATTCCTATCAAAATTGAAAGTCTGCTTCTGTTTTGTTGTAAGTGTTCACGGACTGGATCTGCGAGGATCTGCGAGTCATAGTGCCGGAGAAGCGCTACTTAATGAAGGGTTGGAAAGGCTGGGGTTGAACTCTAATAATCATCAGGTAGTGGATTATCTTCTTGGCAAACCTATGACTTCCATTATTTCAGTGCAAGAGGACCCTAGAAGCTATTATCCTTCTTTAATTTTACTTTGAAAGTTATATATTTTCAATTTATCTAGGGAGCAAAACTACAACATTGCCGACTTCTTCTCAAGGAGGCTTTACAATAGTTTGACTTAATTCCAATCCTTGGATTTAGAATAATTGTATTCTGTCTTCCTTGAAAGACACTTGTACTACTAAATAATTTTCTTTCTAATCACCCCACACCCCCCTCCCCCCAAAAAAGAAAAAGATTGAAACCTATCATTTGCTATTATTAAACTTAATTAAATTATTGCGTAATGGTATATTTTAGTTAAGGGATTTTTTTATTGACAATCCTTAAAGGTTTCAAATAATTTGTTCCTATAACACTTTTTATGTTCTGTGTGGGGGAAGAGTTCTGTCGTTTCATACGTGTAATAAAAAAAAAGTTAGAAATGATGACAGCCCTAGAAAATGTTCAAATATTAATTTTTTTGGTTGAAACTTTCAAATATTATTTGAAAATTTACTTAAAAGAACTTTGGAGACTAAAGACAGTAAAAGAAAATTACATATTCTAAATATTCTAAATACTCCTTTAGATGTGTCTTCTTACATTCCCATTAGTTAATACAGAGTGAATACCTTATGGAGCCCCAATTGCCAAACCACCCGGAATGGTGGATTTTTTTTTTTCATTTTTGTAGAATGAAACTAATTCAAATTTTCTGCATATTTGAGTCTAATATCCAAATATAACTTATACATCGAAAACTTTGCTTATTCTGCCTCTCCTACCATAGAAAATCAACACCTGAAAGTAGGAAAATATTTTCCTCGGTTGAATGGAAGAATAAATGAAAGTTCCATTGTTCATAATGTCTAATCCAAACCTGAACCAAAAACTCAAGAATTACCTTTGAATTGAAGTTGTAGATGCTGCTTCTCCTTCAATGTTGAAAGCAAGTGTTGCCCATTAATCATAATCTGGAAGAACTGCTATATGCTCCCTTAAGTTCCTTTACTTGTGGTTGGATTGGGGGAAAATGTTTTAACTGGGTTTATTTCTCTGTGTCATTGGATTTCTCATCGATTTCTCCTCCCCACTGCCGTATCCTATCCTCAGCAATTGATGCCTTTTGCAAAAACAAAGCCATTTTAGTGTTTTTGGTAACTCAATAGAAAAGATTAAAGAGGGGGATAAAATTTTTTCTGACAAACCGGATAGGAGGAATTATACTATTGCCAAGTTTCGTGTGCATTGGTATAGAATCCCACTTCAACTAAAAAGATATTTTAAATAAAAAAAACATAGGGGGTCATTTGTGAACTCATTGGAGGAAGGAACAGATTTCAGATCGACACACATGAAACCGAGCAATAAGAATTTTCTTGTTACCTGGTTGGTAGGAATTTTTTTCAAATAATCTTGGGGTAACAAACTCTTATTACCTCTTTATTCCAATTGGTTTTGTAAGTCAAGAAGAATAGCACGCATGTCTGTAAAATGGTTCCACATAGCATTCCGCCCCAAATTCCCTGAGACAGACAAAGTTTCATTAAAAGATAAAATTTTCAAAATTTCATTAAAAGATAAAATTTTCAAAATTTCTTTAACTCTAAAGTTGACGTGCTTAAAAGAAGGGTTTAATGGGGGGCTTGAATGATCAGCTGTGCACTGTTGCTGAGCATAGACAACATGGCCATTCAGAGAATCCTCTCCCTTTATTTTTTGTACGAATAAAAAGAGTATTAGTGGGAGAAAGTTACTATGACACCCAAGCCGATCTTATATCCAAAAATGAGGCCCAATGGAATCCCAAATATATAATAGCACCCAATGTTCACATAAGCCACAAGAGCTTGCCATCCTGCTCCAATTGCCACCCCTAAATATACAAGAAGTCAAAAGTCAATTTGATTTTCTGATGACACCTCCCTTCTTGTACAATACATTGTTTTTTTAGGGAGGAGAAAATTCTATCATTTCACATATTTATTGAAAAAATAATAAATAATGTCAAATTCTTGACAATAATATAATGATCATTTTTAAAATTTGTTATGAAATTTTCTTTTACCTTTTTAATTTGAAAACTTTTAGAAATAAAACAAAAAGCAATAAGAAGAAGACACGGATTTTTCCCGCGGCAGGAGGTTCCTGCCGCTGATCCAAGGGCTGAGGATTAGTCGGCTCGCCTACCATTACATGGGGAGGTGGGTCGGCTGAAATCCCGCTTTTGACAAGCGGCAGATCGACAAGAGAGGATTTCTATACAAAAGACACCATGTTTTTTTTAATGCAAAATTGAGGCTCATGTATTTCTATTGGGGGTGCTATGTTCTAAATGCACCTTTGGAGGTATTATACAAGAATCCCTTTATGTAATTATGTCATTTTGCTTTTGTGAAATACAATTAGGGGGAATTAACTCTAACGGGTGGGTGTCTTCTTCTCAGCGCTCAATAGATTATTTATTTATTAGGAGAAACAGTAAAATGCAATCAGGCATTCACAAATTTAAGTATAACAATATAAGACATATACATATAAATAAGGTAAAATCTTGTTGTAATCAAAGTTGGTGGGAAAGAAACTGCAAAGAATAAAAAAAAAATTTGAGTATTACCCGAGAGAACAGGTTGAACATTGTTGATGAAAATGGATACTGCAAGCCAAGGGGCTAGCTGAGATACAAGCTTTCTCACATTTGTATCGCTTGAAAATGCAATTGGCCATTGGTTTTTGGAGATGACTAGAATAAGTGAGATAACAAGACCGACAAGGAATGAAGTAACAACCACCACTGCAACTGAAAGCTTTGCAGTTCTTGGGTGCCCGGCACCCAATTCATTGGAAACCCTTACACTGCATATGACACAATGTAACCATTACCTTTCGTGCAAATGGAACAAAATGGAGAATTGTTCACTTGTACGTATGTGTACCTTCCATGGGATTCCATCATCATTCATATCTAGTGGGTTCCATACCCCATGGATATTGGTGATGGGATCCCATGGAGAGTACATGTATGTGTAGGTGACCTGAACTTTTGAGTTTAGGTGTTTTGCGACAAACCTTATGGCTGCATTGAATCCAAGAGCTAGCATGATTACCCAACACAAAATGTTCATACTGCAAAATTAAACAAAATTAGATTAAAACATTAAGGTTGTGTTTTTGGTATGTATTCTTAGAATGTATTATAGGTCAAGAACATATTCTGGGATGACAAAAACAGTGTTTGGTATGCACTCTTTTTTGGATCATGGAATGCGTTCTTTTGCCCATTTTGTATTCGGAGCTCAAAACGAAAATGTCTTGCAGTTTAGTTCCATCTCATCTTTTTTTTACAAATGAATTCTCCATTCTCAAAATGCATTTCAAGAATACATACCAAACAAAGCCTAAACTGATAATATTTAACATATCCAAAATTAGACCCCAATCTCCAACCCAATATCTTAGTTGGCCAAGGCTCAGCCTGGGCCCAACCCAACCTCTTAACTAGATGTTGTGGTGAGAAAGCATAAATGGATGATAGTTAGTAGGATTCACATCCTCTCCTCCCAGAGGTTCAAGAGGAGGGAGGACGCCCCCCTCCCAAATTGGGGGGGGGGATGGATCATTGACACGTGGAGACGTCGAGTTGCAGATCAGAAAAGGGCCCACCGATCTCCGTGGATCAGATCAGAAAGTTTTTGAACCATATGTATAGGGCGACAATTAACCTTCTGATGGGAGACACGTGGAGCCCTTTTAATCCGAAGGTGATGATACTGTCTTCTTTCTGTTTTAGCCATTCCTAACAATACATCAATGAAAGAACCCCAGTGTGTCAAAGAGCCATCCAAAATAGCTTACTGCAGTTTTAATGCGCTTCCACCTCCTCCCAAATCTCTAGGGACGGAACAGGTTTCATGTGACTTGATCCAAGTTAGTACCCAAATATCAAAAAAAAGGTAATTAAGAAAAAGGAGATGGCATGATAAGAAGAAATAACGTTGAGTTGCAACAGCCTCTTCTTCTTCAGAAATTGCTGCTGTGATGATTTTTTTTTTTTTTTTTTTTTTTTCACATCTCAGTCAATCTCCATCTTTCCGGATTTATAAGGAACAAGAACCCTCTGGTTTCAGTCCCCTTTCTTCCAAAACCTGCGCGCTGTCAATCCCTTCTTCCTACTTCTTCTCTCCTTCAACTCCTCTTTCTTCTCTTAAACTACCCCCAACAGAAATTATTGGGAATAGTCCCACATTATTAATGAGATTGGAATCCTGTGATCTTATATATGGAGAGTCTCTCCACTTACTAGTTCAAACTTTTTAGTTGAAAACTTGACATGATACGTATCAGAGCTACAAGTTCCCTCTCATAATAACCATAAAAAGAGGTCAAGTCACCGAAAAAGGGACGTCAGATGCACAAAAAAGGGATTAGTCACAAAAAAAAAAAAAAGGACTAGTCACCTGAAAAGTGCAATGTAATGCCACATATACTACCACATATACACCACCTAACGATGGGGTTACATGTGAGGGGGAGTATTGAGAATAGTCTCACATTGCTAATGAGATTGGAATCCTGTGGTTTTATATATGGACAGTCCCTCCACTTACTAGTTCGAACTTTTGAGTTGGAAACTTGGCAGAAACGAAAATCCAACCCTTCTCCTTCGGTCTTCCCAGCTACTCCTCCCCGCAGAGAAAAGAGCAAAACCAGCACTCTCTTCCCCTCACTTCAGTCGGACCCTAAAATGCTTTTCCCCCTCTTTTCCTTCTCGGTTGAAATCCAAAATCCAAAATACGAAACTCGGAGTTCCAACGTTGAAATCCAAAAATGGCTCAGCAAAGAATCGCTCAATGTTGAAATCCAAAAATTGAAAGAGATCCCAGCACTCTCTTCCCTCGCTCAACGTGGAAACCCAACACTCTCTTTCTCTCGATTTTTTTTCCCTCCTTTACCACTGTTGAAAAACAAAAGAGAGTGAAACGAACCTGTACATGTTGTATAGGAAGAATCATATACTCCTGAGTTTTGATTACCATCGGATTAAAGTAATTACCCCTGGCTTCAATCCAATGGCCAATTGTCGTCTCCAATTGCCGTATCAATTGGAGACGATTTGGACGCAAGTATAGGTAAAATCTGTTACGGATTAATCATTTATCAAATTTAGTCATCTAACTCTATATATAACATTAGGGGTGTCAACGGGCGGTCCGGGCCGGTTTTGGTCCGGGTTGAATCGGTGTCGGGTTTTATAAGCTCAGCCCAAAACATGTCCATTAAGAGTTTGGGATGGGTTGGGCTGCGCTAGATACAATAACTATCGGGCTGGTCCAGTGTCGGTTTGTTATCGGGCTGGGCTTATTGAGGTGATTTCGGGCTGGTTCGGTCCGGATCGGGCTTATCAAGTTTATTGGGCCTATTTTATATAAAGATATATAGCCTATTTTTTTATTTCTATCTATAAAATTAGCATCATTCCTTCTATATGCATGTAATTCAGTATATTATAACAATTAACATACTCTTTTCAACTATAGATTCATATAATCTTTCGGATCAAGAAATGAATTATGACAGTGTAATATAATCCATTAAAATTTAAAACCATTAAATTTAAGAAACTGAGCCCAGATGGACCTTACCGGTGTTCAGGTTAGGTATTATTGGTTCGGGCTAGTTCGGACTTCTTAACGGGCTGGTCCGGTCAGGTTTCGGTTTGGGCTGAAACGGTGTTGGGCTTTACAAGCCGAGACCGAAACTTGTCCATTAAAATTCGGTCCGGACTGGGTTCGAGTTATATCAGGCCGGCTCGGTCCGTGCTACCGGGCCGGGCCCATTTTTGACACCCTTATATAACATGGACCCATGTGTAGCAAACTTTCGCATTTTTCTTTTTCATTTATAAAATTCAGATTGAACTGGGTTAACAAAAAATGGTGTGGGACCTACCTGAGAATCAATTTTAAGTGAGCAAGCCGTTCTACAATAGCTCACCCCAATGGGCTAATGTGATTATTATCCAAAAGATTATACTATCATGAAATGGTTCAATTGATTTATTTGAGCAACTCTATTTGATAAAGGAGGTATATGATAAAGAAAATAGCTCATTGTATGTATTTATATTTTCATTGGGATTCTATCATCATTCATATTTAGTGGATCCTACACTTTAAAAATAAGCCCCACAGCTCATCTATGGCGATAAAATCTCATGGAGAATACAAGTACACATAGGTGATTTAAACTCTCAAGATAAACAGCTATCATTTAATGATGGTACCCTCAAACATAATAAGGAATGTAGACCCTACCATATTGATATAGCATCCACAGCAATTTTCGCGTTCTTGAGGTATCCAGCGAAGAGGATCAAAGCCGTATAGTACCACACCTCTAGACTGCACCAATTCCATCAGAGAGAATTAAACCAAAAAACCTATGTTCAGTACAGAGACAAATATCTATTGCTCTAGTACAGCATTGAAGGGATGGAAATCAACCATGAATGCAGTGGATAAGTACAAGAAACCTATCAAACTGTCAGTCAAACTACGTAAAACGGTGGAAAGATACAGAGGCATATAAATCGGGACAAGAAGAGAAAGCTGGAAGAAGAATAACGGCCACAAAGCTAAATTTGTCTGGGTATTAAGTATGATATCATCAGATCCAAAATGTTTAGAATTCAATCCTATACACTGATGTTACTATTGGGAATAGTTTCATATTCCTAATGAGATTAAAATCCTATGGTCTTATATATGGAGAGCCCCTCCATTTATAAGCCTGAACTTTTGAGTTAGAAACTTGACATGGTATCAGAGCTCCAGTTCCTTCCCATAATAACCTTAAAAAAAATAAAAAATAAAAAAAAGATCAAATCACATAAAGAGGGATGCCAATTGCTCACCCAAAGAGGGATTATATGTCACCTAAAGAGGGATGATCACCTAAAAAGAGGGACTATATGTCACCCAAAAAAGGACTAGTCATATAAAAAGTACCATGTATTGCCACATATACTATCACATATACACCACCTAACGGTGGAATTACATGTGAGGGAGTGTATTGAGAATAATCCCACATTCCTAATGAGATTGGAATCCTGTGGTCTTATATATGGAGAATCCCTCCATTTACTAGTTCGAACTTTTGAGTTGAAAACTTGACAACTACGCTATCCTCATTATATGAGTTTAGATCACTAAAGATGGATTCCACACTACATGTACAGTGATAGCATCCCAGAAAAGATACAAACACATAGGGATGAACTATTCTCTCTTTTACCGACCTACCACCCAAACAAAGGTCCATTTCTGAGTTCAATGTGGTAAGTAGGATTATTCAATACCCTATAAAACAGATGATCACATTTAAAGCCTCTCTCTCTCTCTCTATGGTCATGGTGAACCACTGTCGTGGGTTCTACCTGTACCATGCCACATCCGCCCCCCCTCCTTTTCCTTTCCTTTGACTGGTGGTTCATAATTAAGACTTGTAACCTTTAAACAAAAAAAAAAAAAAAAAATCTTCCACATCCATGGGTTTTCGGTCTTAAGATGAGAATCCCACAATAGTAGGAAGGGTAGCATTATAAATAGATTTGTAGACACAAAAATAATGAACCAAGAATAACCGCCATTGATTGACAAGGAAAGAAAAAAATAATAATAATACCAAAATAATAATGATGAATTTATATATGTATCTCTTCTATTTTTTTCCTTTTTCTTTTATTGGCATCCAAACACAGCGTTATTGTTTTTTCCTCACAAACTATGAATTCTCCGTATACGTGTGACGTATGTGTATGCTTTTCCACTCTCGAGTCTGCGAGTCTGGACTGTGGTTTGGCAGCTTGTGTTTCCAAGTTACCGAAGCTAGCCCATGTCTCTTGTTCTAGATTCATGAGAAGCGGCTGATTTGTCCAGTGCAGTCATGGACTCATGGATGATAGATTGTTTAAACAGAAAACTATAATGAATGAAGGGTTTTACTAATTACCAGAGCATGACAGCGGATGCGAGAGATAGCCTAACGAATCCCCATAGATTCTGAAAAGCCATCCATGAGAAGCCAGACCAAGCTCGACCGCAAGTCCCACTGAAGATGTAGATCAGCTGAGCCACTACTACGAACCACCAGGAAAAATTGAGCATGATAGCCGCTCCCGCCAATCCCCAGCCGAGTTTCAGCATCAGTAACCAACTGAAGAAGGTGTGGATAACCAGAGCCACCGCAGATATCAATGCCATCACCATGATTTTGCTCTGTGCCTGCAGGAACTTCATGATGGGGAAGTTAACGGCGTAGGCAAACAGCTGCGGAATCATATAAATAGCAAACACTCCAGCCCCCTTCGCAATATCTTCCTCCTGTCCTATCTGTTGGGTTGGGTTTCCCTCTTATGTAGAGGATGGCCCATTACTTATAAGCCCATTAAGAGTAAGGGGGTCTTAAGTAACTTTCCTATTTATAGTTGAATTAGGGTTTTATCTCTTTAACCCTATAAGAATGAAACAAGGAGAGAAAAGAGAAAAAGTGAGTTGCTGTCCGCCCAAAACAGAGAAGAGAAGAAAGCTGCGTGGTTTCAATCAAGGTGAGGAACGGAAGGTCATCCGTGGTCCGATTGAGCTGAAATTTGGACAGCAGATTCGTAACTGAGAGTTCTTCATTCGAGCGGTGCGATTGACGATTGGAGTCTTAGATCAGTCCGATAATCAACGTTTTCACCTATTCGGGTGAGATCTCTTTCAATCTTCATCTTGATATTTGGGTTGTTGATGGTGTATTCCTAGAACATGTTGTTCTAGATGTTTTAGATGATATATGCCAAGAATATTGTGTTCTTGAGGAATGATGTTATTATAAGCCTCTAGTTCTAACTAGAGAAGACTCTTGTATTCCCATATTTTGGTGATAGTGAAGAGATTTGAGTGGACTTCGATCCCGTGGTTTTTACTCCTCACATTGGGGAGGTTTTCCACGTAAAATTTTCTTGTGTTATGCGTGTGAATTTTATTGTGCTTGGAATATTATTCTCTATTTGATTATTTCCTATTAGGTTCACTCAAGAGTGGAAAGAGTTTATCACTCCCTTTCCTATCAAGTGGTATCAGAGCTTGGTTATTATTTAAAGTTTTCTTGAGTTGAACAATGGAAACTAATACAAGTAGAATGGTTACTCGAAGGGTTCAAACTATCATGTTTGGAAGGGAAAAATGGAAGATCTCCTTTATGTAAAAGATTATTATCTACCGTGTTTGCTAGTGAGAAACCCGAAAATAAGGCCGATGATGAATGGAATATTTTTCATCGACAAGTGTGTGGGTACATTAGACAGTGGGTGGATGATAATGTGTTGAATCATATAAGTGGAGAGACACATGCACGTACTCTTTGGACCAAGCTTGAGCAATTGTATGCTAGGAAGACAGGAAATAATAAATTATTTTTGATTAAACAGATGATGGCCTTAAGGTATCAAGATGGAACTCGATGACATCACTTGAACTCATTTCGGGGAATCATCAATCGGTTGTCCTCAATGGGTATTAAATTTGATGAAGAGATACGGGGGATTATGGCTTCTTGGTACTTTGGGACTCATGGGAGGCGTTTAGAACGTCATTATCAAGCTCGGCTCGGATGGTGTAATCTCAATGGATTTGGCTAAGAGCAGTGTTTTAAATGAAGAGATGAGAAAGAAAATCACAAGGTTCTTCTTCACAATCGGATGCTTTTGATCATGAAAACGGAGGGAGGGAGTAAGAGCCGTGGTCCGAAGAATAGAGACAAAGCGAGGCAAATCCAATAAATTTGCAAATGTTGAGTGTCATTTACGTGGTCTAAAGGGCCACACCAAGAAGTATTGTCGAAAGTTGAAAAGAGATAATAAAAAGGAAAAGATAAAGAAAAGAAGAAAGATGATGAAAGTGATGATGAAGCGAGTTGCCACCACTTCGAGGAATTTATTCTGTCTATGATAGTGATGTAGTCAATCTTACAAGCCATGAGACAAGTTGGGTGATTGGCATGGTGCTTCGTTCATGCTACATCTCGAAGAGACTACTTTACATCTTACACGCCGGGGTGACTTTGGTGTTGTAAGAATGGGCAATGATGGTTTTGGCCAAAGTTGTTGGCATTGGAGATGTTTGTCCGGAAACCTATATCGGGACAAGATTAATTCTTAAGGATGTGAAACATATTCCCGACATCCGTTTGAATTTAATTTCTACTGGTAGACTTGATGATGAAGGCTTTTGTAATACCTTCCGTGAAGGTCAATGGAAGCTCACTAAAGGTGTTATGGTTGTAGCAAGAGGTAAAAAGTGTTCGGCATTATACTTATTGCAAGCAAAGCTTTCTAAGGACTTTGTAAATGCGAGTTGACAATGAAGGTACAACCGAGTTGTGGCATAAGAGACTTGGTCATATGAGTGAGAAGGGAATGATGTTGCTATCCAAGAATAAACTCCTATGCGGAATGAAGAATGCACATTTGAAAAAGTGTGTTCATTGCTTGGGGGAAGGCGAACGAGTCTCCTTCAAGAGTCCCTCTTCTTCAAGAAAATCAAATGTACTTGATTTGGTGCATTGATGTGTGCGGTCCTATGAAGACGAGAACACTTGGTGGTTCTCTCTACTTTGTAACATTCATTGATGACCACTCCAAGAAAGTTATGGGTTTATACCTTGAAGACAAAGATCAAGTGCTAAATATATTTAAACAATTTCAAGCTTCGGTTGAGAGACAAGGCGGTAAGAAATTGAAATGTATTCGCACGGATAATGGGGGAGAATATACTGGGGACCATTTGATGACTTGCAAAGAACATGGTATTCGACATCAAAGCACCTCCAAAGACTCCTCGGTTGAATGGTTTAGGCGAGAGAATGGAGCGGGACACTTGGTAGAGAGAGTCGGATGTTTACTTTCACATGCGGGGCTGCCTGGATACTTTTGGGGTGAGGCTTTGAGTACGGTTGTACACTTATTGAATATGTCACCATGTGTTCCACTACAATATGATGTGCCAAATAAAGTTTGGCAGGTAAAAGATATTTCTTATGATCATTTGCGTGTCTTTGGATGCAAGGCATTTGTGCATATTCCCAAAGATGAGAGGTCTAAACTTGATGTCAAGACACCGACGGTGTGTATTTGTGGGTTATGGTCAAGATGAGTTTGGCTACGGGTTTTATGATCCGGTTGTAAAGAAAATTATCGGAAGCCGAGATGTTGTGTTTATGGAAGACCGGGCGATACAAGATATTGATAAGGCGGAGAAGATAGTGTCTCAACAAAGTGATGATTTGATTGACTTGGATCTAGTCCCTTCAAAATCGGTTCTTGAACAAGTTGGAGATGTGGATCAAGGCGATCGATGATACGGGTGATCGATATTCCCACACGAGGTTGAGAGCAGGCATGATTCTTATGAGCAGTGCCCGGTACGAGAATTACCACATGTTCCAATCGGAAGGTCTACCGGAGATGAGACAACCTTCCACACGGTATTCTACAAATGAATACGTATTATTAACCGATGGGGAGAACCCGAGTGCTTTGAAGAAGCCATGGAAGATGAACACAAGGACAAGTGGGTTGAAGCAATGCAAGATGAGATGAAGTCATTGCATGAGAATCACTTTTGACTTAGTGAAGTTGCCTAAGGGCAAGAGAGCTTTGAAAAACAAGTGGGTGTATAGAGTGAAGCATGAAGAACACACTTCCATCCAAGGTACAAAGCTAGATTGGTGGTCAAGGGATTCCATCAAAGGAAGGTATTGACTTTGATGAGATTTTCGCTCCGGTTGTAAAGATGTCATCCATTCGGGGTGGTTCTTGGTTTAGCGGCTAGTCTTGACTTAGAGGTCGAGCAAATGGATGTGAAAACAGCTTTCCTTCATGGTGAATTGGAGGAAGAGATCTACATGGAACAGCCGAGAGGGTTTTGAGGTAAAAAGAAAAGAGGAGCATGTATGCGGGCCGAAGAAAAGTCTTTATGGCTTGAAACAAGCACCGAGACAATGGTATAAGAAGTTTGACTCAATTATGGGGGAGCAAGGCTACGGAAAAACTACTTCGACCATTGTGTTTTTGTTCAAAAATTCTCGATGATGATTTTGTTATCCTTTTGCTTTATGTAGATGACATGTTAATTGTTGGCAAGAATGCTTCAAGGATTGACAAGTTAAAGAAACAAGCGAGCAAGTCTTTTGCTATGAAAGACTTGGAAAAAGCAAAACAAATTCTTGGCATCAAAATCATTCGAGGCGGGAATGCCAAGAAATTATGGTTGTCTCAAAGAAGTACATAGAAAAAGTACTTCAAAGATTTAAGATGGACAAAGCTAAAGTGGTTAGCTCTCCTCTTGCTACTCACTTTAGATTAAGTACCAAGCGAGTCCGTCTCCGATGAAGAGAAGGAAAACATGGAAAGAGTTCCATATGCTTCGGCGGTGGGAAGTCCGATGTGCGCAATGGTTTGCACAAGGCCGGACATAGCACATGCGATTAGCACTGTTAGTCGTTTCCTCTCAAATCCGGGAAGAGAGCATTGGAATGCGGGTTAAGTGGATTATGAGGTATCTCGGGGAACGTCGATTTGAAATTATGTTTTGGAAGTAGAAACCTTTTATTGGTTGGCTACCGATTCGGGATATGGCTGGAGATGTTGATACTGTAAGTCTACTTCGGGTTATTTGATAACTTTCTCGGGAGGAGCTGTAGCTTGGCAATCAAGATTACGAAATGCTTGCTCTTTCTACTACCGGGGGAGTACATTGCAGCAATGAAGCTTGCAAAGAGTTGCTCCTGGATGAAAAAGTTTGTGCAGGAGCTTGGTTTCAAGCAAGAAAAATATGTGTTGTTCTGTGATAGTCAGAGTGCTATCCACCTTGGTAAGAATTCTACTTTTCACTCTAGATCAAAACATATTGATGTGAGATATCATTGGATTAGAGATGTTTTGAATTCTAAGTTGCTAGAGATTGAGAAAATTCATACCGACCATAATGGATCGGATATGTTGACAAAGGCTTTACCAAGAGAAGCTTGAGGTTTGTCGTTTGATTTGGTATGATGGATTCCTCCACATAGTCGTGAGGGGAGATTTGTTGGGTTGGGTTTCCCTCTTATGTAGAGGGATGGCCCATTACTTATAAGCCCATTAAGAATAAGGGGTCTTAAGTAACTTTCCTATTTATAGTTGAATTAGGGTTTTATCTCTTTAACCCTATAAGAATGAAACAAGGAGAGAAAAGAGAAAAAGTGAGTTGCTGTCCGCCCAAAGGAGAGAAGAGAAGAAAGCTGCGTGGTTTCAATCAAGGTGAGGAACGGAAGGTCATCCGTGGTCCGATTGAGCTGGAAATTTGGACCGAGATCAGAATGGCGGAGTTCTTCATTCTGAATAGTGCGATTGACGATTGGAGTCTTCTAGATCAATCCGATAATCAACGTTTTCACCTATTCGGGTGAGATCTCTTTCAATCTTCATCTTGATATTTGGGTTGTTGATGGTGTATTCCTAGAACATGTTGTTCTAGATGTTTTAGATGATATATGCCAAGAATATTGTGTTCTTGAGGAATGATGTTATTATAAGCCTCTAGTTCTAACTAGAGAAGACTCTTGTATTCCCATATTTTGGTGATAGTGAAGAGATTTGAGTGGACTTCGATCCCGTGGTTTTTACTCCTCACATTGGGGAGGTTTTCCACGTAAAATTTTCTTGTGTTATGCGTGTGAATTTTATTGTGCTTGAAATATTATTCTCTATTTGATTATTTCCTATTAGGTTCACTCAAGAGTGGAAAGAGTTTATCACTCCCTTTCCTATCACTATCAGCTTCAATAATGGCTCCGCGAATATATACAGAAAGCTGAGGACGAAAGCTGTTGTGATCAAGATTACCCAGGATCTCTGCATATAGATCCCCAACATATCCAACTGTCCTGCTCCGAATGCTTGCCCGCATAGCGTCTCCAGGGCACTCCCCATCCCTAACTGCAAATAATTAATTCAATCATCATCACTGAATCGTGAATTCTAAAAACCAAAATTTGAATATGTATATATATATACCATGGCACCGTAGGAGAAGCCAGCGATGACAGAATTCTCGACGGAGAAGGCGGCAAGTTGGACAGTGCCGACATGGCCGGCGAATACTTGTGTGATAGAGCCGAGGGTGTACTGGCATATGGATGTGAAGATTGCCGGTCCGGCAAGGTTCCAGAGCTTCTTGGATTCAACGCCGAATTGAGTGAAGAAATCTCGGAGTCCATTAATGTGTTCGATATCTCCTTCGGCCGTAAATGAGACGGTCCTTAATCTGAGGAGCTGCTGGTCTTCTTCCTCGTGGTTAGAGATCAGAAGTGGATGGGTTCCATTGTCCATGTTTTTGGACCTTGAACCTACTGGCAACAGAATTCGGATTCTCTCCCGCACCTGATAACTGGTGGTGACTGTGGGAAGAGGCATATAAGTACATTCTACGTTTTTACCAAAAATTATAAGCACCTTGCGTAGAGGTCGTTCTTATCACCATTTCAAATTGAAGCAGATCGAATATTAAACGGTAAAATGCTGGAATTTACTAGACTCGTACGTACATAAATTTTTAGGGCCCAAAAAAATTTAGGAGTTTAGATCACCTCCATGGATTCTTGGATTCCATCACCATTGATGTGATATGGAACCTATTTTCCTACCGGAGAAAAAAAAAGAAAAAAAAAAAGATATGGAACCCACTTTTGAAGGGAAAGAAATCCTCTATCGCATGAGATTTGGTAGGAGAGTCGGCGGTCCGGATAGATGGCCGACACCTGGTTCTCGGGTGAATCCGAGCCCTCCATCAGAGCCGACAAATTGAACCGAAGCTGAAACGACATCGGTGTCGGCTTGGATGGAGGGCTTGGATTCACCCGAGAGCCAGGTATCAGCCATCCATCCGGGCTGCTGACTCTCCTGTCAAATCTCAGGCGGAGGAGGATGTGAATCCCTTTTGAAGTGTGGTTTCCTTTACATATCTGAGAGAGAATACAAGTAAATATAAGTAAACTATTCACAAAATTTAGAGTTCCTAAAATATAACAGACTTCACAAATTTCCAAGCTAGGATATAATTGATGATAAGAGAACCATTCATCAATAATAACAATAAAGCTTTACCTCAACTAAATGGGATCAGTTACATTGATTCTTGTTGGCCAATCAGTTCTGTTCGATACCATACTTGAAGTAAGGTCTAAGTTATACGTATCTTTCTTTACCATCTCTCCTAAAGTCATCTTAAGTCTGTTCCTAGCTCTTTTAGATCCTTTAATCTGAATCAAATCACTCCCTATACGGGAGCATCTAACGGCCTCCATTGGACATGGTCATACCATCTCAAATCATTTTCTCGTAGTTTATCATGTAACGGCATTACTCCCAAATTAGCTCTAATACGATTATTCCTTACCTTATCCTTTCTAATTTTACTATACATCAATCTTAATATCCTCATTTCAGCTACACTATGTTTATCAATATGATGTTTCTTAACTACTCAACATACTGCACCATACATCATAGTCGGTTGAATGATTGTCCTATATAGAATTTTCTTTTAAGTTTTAAATGAATACACCAACCACATAACTCTCCAGACACACTTCTCCACTTCATCTATTCTATTTTAATCATCTACAAAACATTATCGTCTATATCACCTTCTTTGTTTATGATTGAACTTAGATACCTAAAATGATCACTTTGTTGTATCTCACTCTCATGAATATTCACCACCCTCATTATCCATCATTGTATGACTAAAGTTACATACTATATACTTTGTCTTCGTTCTACTTAACTTAAAATCATTATACCCTTGAATTTAGACTCATACATCCTATCTTCCCAGTTCAGATCACTTGCATGTACATATACTCTCCATGGGATCTCATCACCATCGGTGTGGTGTGGGACCCACTTGATATGAACTGTGATGGGATTTCAGGAAAGATTTCTGCTAGTTAAAACGTGTACCGTCTGCCTATCGTATTTGGTCGATTAGTACGCTTATTGTAGTATTAACCTCAAAGATACGCTAAAATACTCCATACTGCAAACCTTGCCATTTAAAATGCGTACTGTACTCGTATTTGTATTTTAACCTTCCACTTCCTCATAATTTAAAACTCAATACTTTATTATTTTTTCTCACGATTTTATGACTGGAAACATCATAAATGTCATGTGTTCCCATTGATGTGGGTATGATTCTTCAATTCATGAGAGTATATTGCATTTTTTTTGCCATACCATATTATCTGATCCTTTAAAACCCGTACTGTAAGAACCGTACTCCGAAAATCCGATTTAACTTATTATTTACGTCGTAACAGATCTCACAATCATAATCGAACCGGAAGACAAGGTCAGGTGACAAACCACGATATCTAGGTATGGGAAACGATTCTTAAAGATCAAATTTTCACATACCGGTCTCACTTTAGGTCTCACTCAGAGTGAGACCGGAATGTATTGGCGAATGGAGACAGACTCCAGCGGGTCCCACACTCAGAATCCAAGTTTAGAAAACCTTTTAGACGTAGGAGTCCTTCCTAGAATGGTCTCCCACTATATATATGCATCATTCCTTCTCTTTAGATCTTTTCCAAACACTCTCATATCCTAGAGTCGTTTGAAAGAGATCTGAGAAGGAGCAAAGAGGAAGGAGGCTGTGCGAGAAGGGATTTTCTGTTGGAGGAGAGCACCGCGATTCAAAAAACATCGGTAAGTGCTCGACCTCTGTATTAATGTTGGGTTACGGATCAAAGTCGTGAAACGACGTAATATTCCAAAACCCTTGAACTGTAAAACCCTAGTTCTCATCGAGATCTATTCTGAGAAGGATACGACGAAATAATCTAAACCTAGATGACCAAACAGGTATCTTGACCTTAGAATGGTTTAGGAAGAACCCTAAAAACAAGCCGATGACCAATGGAAGAAGGAGGACCGAGAACGGACTCTTGGACCCATACCGGCTGGACAAAGAGGTCCTGCGGTATGCTATACCACAGGGCATACTGGTCAGACTCAAGTCTTGTGGTATGGTCCTGCTGTACATACCGTAGGGCATACCGGTTGGACTCAAGTCCTACGGTATAAACTGCAGACACATACCGGCTGGACAAAGAGTCTGCGGTATGGTCTTGCGGTATATACCGCAGGCACAGTGAGATCGGTATAGCGATCGGTATGCTTATCGAAGCCTGGTTGTTAGCCAGACTTGATTTTGACCAACTGTAACCCTAATAATTTAATTCTAATCTATAAATATGATCATGTAGGACCTATAGACAACGTGAGTGGACTCTGTGATGCAGAGTGGACTTGCTTTCATGAGTCAGGTAAGGGACAAGACCCCAAACCCTAATTAACTAATAATTGACAGTAAATCGTTGTTGTTGTATCTGTATCTGTTGATTGTTGTATGTGCATTCCACATGTCATCTTGCTATTTAATTTTATTATCTGTTCATGCATATTCGTATGCTAGGAATGTTGTTTGTTTAGGCATGTGAATGTTTTCGTTAGTGTGAGGAATGTGAAGGGGAGTGGAGCCTTGGATATATCCTCACACTGACACATTTTCGTATCACCGTCTACCTTGGCGAGCTTGGTGCGAATAGGGTATTAGGGGAAGGACATGAGATTATGGCTCCGCCTGCCACCAAACTCGAGCCCTATCCCTATGTCGTAGAGAGTTGTGCTGGGGTAGGGCCATAAATACTGTGATGACATATACGATTGGTTTAAAACGAAACCCACTTACAAGCCCTTACCAACAGGGATTTAGGTGTTGGTGCGGTGTAGGGTATCAGATGGAGGATGTGGGATAGTGGCTCTGCCTGTCCGCCAGACTCTAGCTCTATCTCTATACCGGAGTGAGTGATGTGGGGCAACAACAGTAGTTTGAATCGGAGCCTGACTATTGGTTATGCTCACACTCTCGTGCATAGAGGTGCGGTGGCCGCCAAACCTTATCATAACATTTTGCAAGTTTTATCTGACCCAATTGTAATGTCATTTCATGCATTTTGTATGTTGTATTTGTTTTGTGCTTTACTGAGTTAAGTTGTGAGCTCTCCTCGTATATACACCATATTTTTCAGATGTTGATGCAAGATACACTGTTGAGGACTTTATGGCTGCTCCAGCTTACTGGGCAGTAGCGGCTTTAGATATACAGACAGTGGAGGACGAGCATGATGCCTCGTGCGAGTACTCTTACTGTGTGTTTCTTTAGGTTTTTATTATTTATTCTTTCAGATGATTTTTAAACAATGTAAATGATTTATTTATTTACGTTGTGGTTGGAAATAATTGGATCTATTATTTATTTATAATTAGCAAAACTCAATTCATTTATTATTTAGTTCCGCTGCTATTTATATTTCTCTGATTATGGTTAGTTTGCTTGAAACCCAATCACATTGGACCAATTAACTCGAAACTAACAGAATTATTTACACCCTTAACTGATAGGCCTAGTGTCAAAACTTGAGTCTCTCTTCATAGAATGCTTCACTAGAGAAAATATGATTAATAGCAACAGCCCTCAAATTAATTTTGATCATTAATTGCGTAAGAGGCTTTCTTTCAAAATTTGGGCCTCTCTTCCTAATATTCATCAATGGCAGTTCCCAAGAATGTGAGGTGATTATCATATGAGGAAGGGACAGAGACTCATCAAACAAAATCCACTATTTTATAATGTTTACTAAATGCATATTTTATTTGACAGCTTAACGAGTACATGCGCTAACCTTATAGAATTGTAATATATTAATGATATCACTAGTTTCAATTCAGAATCTTTTATCACCAATATGAGCGGCATTTATTATTTTAGTGACTCTCCAATTTATTCATTGATTTCAAACATAAATAAATAAAAAAGTAGGTGAAAGTTTTCCTTCAACGTGGATGAAGGAAATGAAGGGGAACATAAGTACTAACCAATCCCGATACAAAACCTCTTTCCAAAAAATAATTCGAAAATTTATTATATGCCTTTGAGAATCACAATATGAAAATGGAAAAATTTCACCCACTCCATATGAACTTTACCTTTAAATCATTCAATCCCAAACTTGTTTAATAATTTCATCTGCACCCCTGCTGTTAAGTAATTTAACAAAAAATTTGAAATGTTTATTTTACCCTTATTATAGAAAGCATAAAAAAATAAACCTAACTCATTTACAAGACCGACGCCATAAGTGGCCTCATTGATACTAGAATCTGGCCGAAAAGAGAGAGCTTCCTCGACGGTGGTCTAAGCCATGTTCCTACTCAGTGGAGAGGCGAATTTGAAGAGGGATTTGGGTTACGCTTCATCTCATCCAACCCAACCTCACGTACGGCCCTGTTCCTACTCAGTCGACAGGCGAATCCGCTTCATCTCGTCTAGTCTAACCTTAAGTACACTATTTTCTACCCCATCATTTCCTTCTTCTTCCTCTTTGGACTGAAAAGCATGGTGGCTGTTGCGGATAGAATTCATTCACCCGGGTCCTCCGCTGGGTCAGGCCTATAGACGAAACAAACAAGGCACAGGTGGGGTCAGGCTTGATGCCTCGTGACCTCTTCGATGTTTAAGTCAGAACTCTATAGGCCACAGATGATCAAGGTGAAACCTGACTTTAGATATTAAAGCGGGATGGGAAAGTCTAGTAGATACCAATTCGAGGGTGAGGGTGATGCTGTCAGTGCAAGTGGGGGGGGGACAAAGAGTATAATAGTAACGTGATTTGACTTCTAGCAGTTGGGGGTATTTATAGACATAGTTATGACTAATGTCAGGTGGGGCATAATTCCGTCATTGCTCTTATGAATCCTGATAATACTTCGTTTTTGTTTTTTTCATCTCTGTTTTGCCCCAGTAGACTGGTCTCCTTTCCATGGCCTATGTGTCAGTTGGTCATTGGTGGGCTCATCTTTTAGACTCCGGTGACTAGTCTCCTCTCACCTTTACATGTGTCATGCGATTATCGGGTGTTTATTCACCCCTAATAGTCGCTTAAAATCCTGTTGAGGAGTTGGGTTCCTCTAAGAGCATTTGTCAAAGGAAGGTGACCGTCATCTTTAAATTTCCAAATGAAAGATGGTTTATTGTACTGTTCTTGATAAAACTATCCCTTTATAATATTTGTCTTTTGTTCATGTCTTTATCCCCTGACATTCTGTGAGAAGATTCCTCTCCTCCACAATCAATTCAACATCGAGCTTTGCGACGTTCTTCATTGAATCCACCATTTCGGCCAACAACGGGCGAAAACATAATCGGTAAGAAAAAACAAACTTTCATCAAATGCTTCCGAGAAACACAGTTCAGATTAGAGATCTAGGGAAACAAGGAACCCTAACCATCATAACGCTCGGCCTGTTCGGCGAGCTTAGTGATGTAAACTCAGTTCTCACGCTCTTTAGAAGAAGCCATGGCCGATCTACAGTATTAGGGTTGAAGTCCTCAACTTTCCGGCTTCGTTATTCTTTGAGCTTGAAAGATTCCTCCTCCGTCGAGAGTAGTCGAGACCAATGAGAGGGAAACCCAACAGAGGAGGGTAGCGAGAGAACCAGAGCGAAATATAAGATGAAAATCACACGATGGTTGTAAATTACCAATAAAAAAAAAGGGATTGTAAATTGGGGTAAAATAGTAAATTATTACTATCTTTTTCTAAGGGTAATTTTGCTATTAAATATTTTTTAACTTTGCCACATCGTCACTTAACAGACAAATCTGTTAAGTCAGGAGTTGTGTGATACGGGTTATTATCGTCTCCAATTGTTGGATCCTCTAATCGAAGATCCAGCGATCTCTCTTAACCAGACGCACCTATCGATGTATTGGTAGGTGCGCTGAGTTAAAGAGAGATCACTGATTGAGGATCCAGCAATTAGAGAGGATAATGACTCGTGTGATACATATCAAACATTCCGAGAGGGATCGATGACATTATATGCAAGGTTTGGGTTTGGGTGACTTAAATGTAAAGTTCAGGGGGTGGGTGAAATTTTGCCAATAAAAATAGATCAAGGATAAAATGGCTCACTTCGAGGAGACTCCAAAGTTGTTTGCAGTTAAGTTTTTGAGGTTAAAAAAAAAAAAAAAAAAAAAAAAAACCCAAGTTTTTGAGTTAGATGTCATCTTGAAAAGAAAATTTTTTATTTATCTTTTTAGTTTTTGTCATAAGCCTCTATTTGATCCTTAAAATTTCTTTTAATTCCTATTAATAGCCTCTAATAGGGAGAGGTATAATACTAAATAGAGAAATAATTTGTGTGCGGTTCCCATAATGACATAATAAAGAAGAGCAGGGTTTGTCATATAGTTAAAAAACTATAGGAGCGCCCTTATTTGGTTTAGTAAAGGGGGTTGTCTTAATTGAGTAAGGCCGGATTTCATCTCCTATGTCTTGATTTACAAAAAGGTTGTAGTAAAGCTGATTTACAATTAGCTTACTTTACAACGAGCCTGTGGTCGAGCTGACCAACGACGTCCACCCCTATCGTTTTCTTCGCAGGAGTACGCATCTGCGTACTTCTATTTTTTATGTGGATCCAGCATCATTTAAAGATGAAGCCGAATCAGATGTCTCGTAGCTTCCACCATCCAATAGAGAGAGGGAGATGATTGTATAATATCAAATCTGCCCTGCCTTATTGGAGGAAGCACCCAATGTAAAAACCAAGTCCTCATCAATTAAAAATGTAAAAATTGTGAATTAAATTTATCAAATGTATAAGAAATGGTGTGCCTTTTGGCATCAATCAATACTATGTCCGATACCGATACTTTGAACCTTGGAAAAACACTCTCCTTAAGGCCTACGTATCAAAATAATTCCCCTAATAATATAATGAAATCACAATTTTTTTTTAAATTATGGGTAGTACCTGTAATTGTCAAAAACTATTGGATGATATATGGAATTAAGGCATAGACCAAGGGAGGTATAAGTAATTTTCCCTAATTTGTATCATATGATTGATTTTTATTTTTTATTTTTTGGTAAAAAGAAAATTTATATTGATAAATAATACGAGAAGAAGTCATCGTTTAAATCCAAATCATAAAACCAAGGAAAAGAGTCAGCCAACACACCAATCCTGAAGGAATGATCAACCTGACTAGCCCCCCTAAGAATGAACTCAAAGGAACAGCTAGAGAAATTGGATGCTAGATAAGAAATATCAGTCAGGATAGGCTGAATACAAGTGTCCCGATAGAAAAATCTCGTTGAATAGATTTGATGATCTTGGAACAATCCGATTCCACAATGATAGAATCAAGCCCACCTTTGAAGCATGCACCATGCCAGCTCAGATGACAAGAGCTCACTACATTTAGCTGATGGAAAAGAACTAACAATAGACATTGCTTTGCTAATCTCTCCTCAAGAATTTATGAAAATAAACCCCAAACCACCACCAGAATCCAAAAGGTTAGCATCGCTGTTAATTTTAATCGGTGTTGACTGTGATTGTTATTTTTTGTGGCAAAGATATATCTTTTCTATTAGGATTCAAATCTTCCCTTCCCAAAGATTTTGGAGGAGGGGCAGCGGCCTGGATGGATGGCCGACACCTAGGGTTCGGGTGAATCCGAACCCTCTATCTGAGCCAACAAACTGAGCCGACAGGGGGTGTCGATTAGAATGGAGGACTCGGATTCACCCGAGCCCCACGTGTCGGCCATCCAATGGGGAGTGTCTCCCTCCTCCCGAATCACTGGGAGGAGAGGACGTGAATCCTTTCAATTACTACTAGATACCAAAACTGTCTTCCTCCAAACCAAACTAAATCATTGATAAACATGTTAGACTATAAGATTACAGATTAGTTACGTATCTCAGTTATAAATCATTTTAAATTTGATTCAGTTTTATGAATGTATTAAAGAAGGATGTCGCTAGTATTAAAAAATACATCCTAGCATCCTAAAAGAATTTCAATAATATCATATCAAAGCTAAAAATCTATTACAAATGTTATGTCACTTGTTTAATCCAAAAAATTAAAAGGAGTGCCGTACCTTTTTGACGATTTGAAAATATCTTTTGTTGATGAGCTCTATCTATCTTTCTTTGAAGAATTTAATCTTTTGTTGATGACCTTTAGATGATTATGTAACGAAACCACTTGATATCTAAGGATCTCACAAGCAATTTGGGTGTTCATTCCAGCTGGACAAGTATACCATAACTTGGTATTTTGTGCTTTTCCTCCCATTGCCTATGTGATCTTAAGATGTTTTATATCTAGGGTGGAGATGACCAGCCATAAACTCCAACCCTAAGTGAGATGCTAGCCTCTTAATACTATATCCAGATTGTCTTTTGGCATACCTTGACAATTACCGCAAGTGCCTATAGATAATAAATTGGGACCAAAAATACAAAACTATTTTTTTTTCATAAAATCAAAAAAAAAATATCAACGATTTTGCAAAAAGAAATAAATAAATAAATAATATTTTATATTTATAAATAAAAATATTTGATGTAAACCCAAACATGATAAATTTGTTTAAATTGATAATTTGTAGGTATGCGTACACTCTTATAATTGTCAAATCACTGGCAATGAACATTAGACACTAAGGTCACTACTCAACATATACGAGGTCTTTTCATAAAGGACTTCACAGACCATATGTGAATTGACCGTCGAGATACTAGTCCCAAAGTCTCCTATAGTCTGAGCAATTTTGACTTGCACCCCTCAAACCCATCATGGTCTAATCAATGCCTATGTAAACACATAGTGGATCAGGATAGGTGTGGTTAAACCGATGACTACAAAGTGACTCATTTGAATAATCATCCACAAACAAAAAACAATGGTATCATATAAACAATTTATAAACCACAAAATATGCAAACAATATGTTACATATATATACCTCAAAATAGAGATAGAAATGCTCAAAGAGAATACATAAAATTAACATAATAAATTTATGTTGGGCCACACAATTCCAATAACTAGCTGCTATTGCTAAATGACATCTATCCATATTGTGGATGGATATGGATAGATGCCAAGATCCCTAATCACATGTCGAAATCCAAATAGAGTTAGTCTTTAAGAAATAAGTATTTAAAAATCCAAGACTATTAAGCGGATTAATGCTAATACAAAGGGAAGGTATATTTGCTTTAATTAGACAATTAGACTCGGCAAATGGCTAATCTAGATTATGTCGTCTCTATCCAACAATTGTAAATTACTACATCATCCTTCCATGTGGTACAATACAGAGGTCACTAAGAAAACTCTTCTAAGTGGGCCGTACAAAAATCATTTTACCCTTAAACTCTGTTTGTTTTGAGGTTAAATTTAATGTCTAACGTTTAATATGTATTTTTTTTTTAACTTTGTTTTCGAAAGGTAAAATATAATGATCTCCAAGGGATAGAAAAAAAAAACTTTGTATTTCTTTTATCTATTAGAAACAAATTTTTTTAAAAAAAAATTACATACAAAACGTTAGCCGTAAAATTTTAGGTAAAAGAGAAAATGAAGCCTTACAAACAAATGGAAATGCCTTCATGCGGGACTCTCCTACTCTTTGAACATGCCAATGTGATTACCAGAGGCAGATTCCTCCACCACCCTCACCCCAAGAAAGAAAATGTCATATAGTGCAAAGGGAAGGTTTTTGCCAGCCAAGATGAATATCTTCACCTTGAGAGTGTTCAGCATCCCGAAATCCTCTTCCGCAGCGTCTGGAACTGAAGGCACAGTAGTCGTCGAACAAGGTGGAGGCAAAGTCTAGGCGTCAGATTCCAGATTGGCTAATAAATGTTATGAACTCTTCACTGAGAACAAATCGTTCCAAGCGGTACCTCGCAGATTGGAGATGGAGAACCTTGATTCAAAGTGAGCAGATAGATCACTGATTGGATATGGAGAACCTTGATTGAAGATAAAGGAACGAAGAAGGAGAACAAGCCATGGAGACCGAGTAGAGAGACATTTAAACGAAATGAAGGAATAGAAGGAAGAAAATGTCACTATATGTATTATAATTTTGAAGAGTATTTTTGTTTATCCAAATTTCAAATTAACATCGTTAGCAATATGGTAGTGGACTATAAGTCCAAAAAACACTGGGTAGTCCTGTATGGTAGATGAATTGTCAAGGTGATGTCTAAGTAAATTTCCTTTAATTCAATCATCACTGAATCGTGAATTCTAAAATTCAAATTTTGAACATGTATAGCGGACGATGACTGAATTCTCGATGAAGACGGCGACGAGTTGGTGAACGCCAAGGGTTAGTGGCTTATGAAAGTACATGTGGTGATCAAAATTCCCCTTTTGGTAACCAAATGCCCAGATCTGGAATGGGGCCAAGGCTAGCTTTTATTTTTTTATTTTCAGAAGGAAACTAATCCAACTTTCATGCAATCCCCAGCAAAACAAAAAACACTTTCATGTATTCATTTAGTATGGTTCAGCAAAAACACAAGCAAAGGTGGCCCATCAATCTTGAACTCGGAAGAACATAAACATGTTCCCTTAGTTCCTTTATTTGGGATCACTGGGTTGAAAAATGTCTGGTGTCCTTTTTATCCGAGTATACTTCTCTCTATCATAGGATTTCTCATCGTTGCTTCATCTCCACTGTCGTATCCTACCCTCGGCAATTGATGCCTTACACAAAAACAAAGCCGTTTCAGTGTTTTTCATTACAGAATAGAAAAAGAAAATAATACAGGGGATACCAAACTCTTCTTACCTCTTTATACCAATTGGTTCTGTAAGTCAACCAGAAGAGCACGCCCGTTTGTAATATGGTTCCACAGAGCATTCCGCACCAAATTCCCTGAGATATACAAAATTTCATCAAAAGAGAAAATTTTCAAATTTCTTCTTCTAAAGTTGATGTGCTTAAAATATGGGTATCCAAGGATCAAAGTGACACTAATTGAGAGATCACCCATTTTTTGAATCTCAGTTTTTCTATTGTCTTCTCTTTTTTCTCTCTGAGTTTTTTTTTTTTTTTAAGAAAACAAGAAAGAGTAATAGTAAGAGTAGGTTACTATGACACCCATGTCGATCATATAACCCAGAATGAGGCCCAATGGGATCCCAAATGTATAATAGCACCCAATATTCACATAAGCAACAAGAGCTTGCCACCCTGCTCCAATTGCCACCCCTGAAAATAAAACAAGACAAAGTCACTTTGGTGGGCTGTCATTTCATAGTTCAATACTTTATTCCATTTTTAGGCGAAAGTAAAATGAATAATAATAAAAAAAAATCATGTAAAAGAACATACCCCACATTTCCAGCTTAGAGTTACTTTTTCCCATGTTAATTGGCTTATGTGCATGGATATATTTTGAAGAAATATTACATTATAGCAAGCCATAACTAGTAAATGCTACCATGCATTCACAAATTTTAAGTCTAATAATATGTCACATATAAATAAAGAGAGTTGGAAAAAAATAGTGGAAAAATAGAAAATTAAAAAAAGAAATACACATTTTCGATCTTGGTAAAATAAAAAATGCACATTTTTTTTTGGTAAAAAATATACACATTGTAGAAATAGATAAATGAAAGATATTACCAGAAAGAACAGGTTGAATATTGTTGATGACAATGGATGCTACAAGCCATGGGGTTAGTTCAGATACGAGGTCTCTCACATTCTTATTGCTTGAAAATGCAATCGGGAACTGTTTTCTGGTGATGATCAGAATGAGTGAGAGGACAATTCCTAAGATGAATGAAGTAACAACCACCACTCCAATTGAGAACTTCGCAGTTCTTGGGTGCCCGGCACCCAATTCATTGGAAATCCTCACACTGCATATGATAATGTAGCTATTACCTTTAGTGGAATGGGAAAAAGAAAAATTGCGATGTTAGGTGTTGTTGCAACAAACCTTATGGCTGCGTTGAATCCAATAGCCAGCATGGCTGCCCAACCCGAAATGTTCATGCTGCAAAATTAGAGATAATTAATATGTCAAGCTTTTATAGATTTTAGCTGAAGGCTTCCTTTGTTTCACGTTAGATAAAAGGAAAATTATGAGGTGGACTCGTATTCTTTAAAAAGGAGTTAAATGGAATTTTATTTTACTTGAAATCTTTAGTATTCATAAAAGGGCCGGGGAAATTTTCTTTCGTCCACAGTTAAGAGTAATTTTTTCATTCGTGGGATTGCAGTGCTTAAACGGATTAGGTTCTAAAAAGTGTCATATATTGCCACAATAATATCACATATACACCACCTAATGGTGGAGTTACATGTGAGGGAGAGTATTGAGAATAGTTCTACATTGCTAATGAGATTGAAATCTTGTAATCTTATATATGGAGAGTCCCTCCACTTATTAGTTTGAACTTTTGAGTTGGAAACTTGACATGGTATCAAAGTTTCAGGTTCCCTCTCATAATAACCCTAAAAAAAAAGAAAAAAAAAAGAGACCAAACCACTAAAAGAGAGATGCTAGATGCACAAAAGAGGGATGGTCACTAAAAAGGGACTATGTGCCACCCAAAAAGAGGGACCAATCACCTAAAAGAGGGATGATCACCCAAAAAGAGGGACTACATGTCACCCAAAAAGAGGGATTAGTCAGCCAAGAAGAGGGGTCAGTCACCTAAAAAGTGTCATGTATTACCACATATACTACCATATATACACCTAACGGTGGGATTACATGTGAGGGGGAGTACTGGGAATAGTCCCACATTGCTAATGAGATTGGAATCTTGTGATCTTATATATGAAGAGTCCCCCCACTTACTAGTTCGAACTTTTGAGTTGGAAACTTGACATGGTTTCAAAACTCCAGGTTCCCGGACCGAAATCCTCTCCCGCGTGTCAGCCCGCCAGCCAAACATCTGACGGGCTAGAATACATCGGTATGTGTGCCGATGTATTCCAGCCCTTTAGATGGTTGGTTGGCAGGTTGACGCGCAGGAGAGGATTTTTTTGTCAGGTTCCCTCTTATAAAACCTTAAAAAAAGAGGTCAAATCATTAAAAGAGGAATGTCATATGCACAAAAGAGGGACTATATTCACATAAAGAGGAACGGTCACCCAAAAGAGGGATTATATGTCATCCAAAAAGAGAGACTAGATGTCACCCAAAAAGAGAGATCGGACACCCAAGAAGAGGGACCAATCACCTAAAAAGTGACATGTATTGCTACATATGCTACCACATATGCACCACTTAACGGTGGGGTTACATGTGAGGGGGAATATTGGGAATAATCCCACATTACTAATGAGATTGGAATCCTGTAATCTTATATATAAAGAGTCTCTCCACTTACTAGTTTCAACTTTTGAATTAAAAACTTGACAAATAGAATTTTATTCATCTAGAATGAAGGAAAACTTTCTCCTCAGTAAAAAGAGGAAAAATGGATTTTAAAGATTCTAATTTTGCCGTAAAGTCTTTCGTTTCATCTTTTTTATTTTTTTTAATATTAAGATAAATTATAGTTGAGGCATCCATTGTTTCATAAAACTAGACTTGAGGTACATTATTTTATTCTTTTTTTAATTTTTTTACTCTCACCCTCTATCCCGATTCTCACTCTCGAGGGCTTCTTTCTCCAACCTCCCTCACACCTGCCGGATGCTGCTGGATGCTGCCGGTTTAGCATGCCCTCACACATAATTTCTCTTTATTTTTTTTCTTATCTTGACTGTCTGGTCTTATTATCCTATATGGATGATACTGTTCCCCACACTTCCAGCATGGAAGATTTCCCAAACTGACAGTGTGGGGAACCCTATCCCAAAGGAAATATGTGAGGATCAGCTATTATTTAATGATTATGTGCAATAACGATTAAGGAATGCGAACATTACCATATGGACAGACCATCCACGGCAACTTCTGGGTTCTTGACGTATCCAGCAAACAGGATCAAGGCCACATAGTACCACACTTCTAGGCTGCATCAATCCAATGAAGCGAATTAGAGAAAGGTTAAGCTCTATTAGAGCATTGAAGGAAAAATTATTATTTACTGCAAAGAGATAAACCCAGGCACTATTCGCACTGCGACAACGAAGTAAAATCAGATATCGGACCCAGTATTGAACTGGCCAATGTATGGATTTAATGGAAAATTGACACATGATCAATATCACATATTATAATATTAAAATATAATCCAATTAGGAGGGATTTTTCAGGTGCAAAGCTGATAAATCTAATACCGATTACTTGAATCATACTTTGCAATACTTAATCCTTTAAGTTGTTAGGTTTATAGTAACTGTTGATCCCCAAAAATAGAAAATTTTAAATATGGCATGAACTGGGTAAGAATAAGAAATCTATCAAACCCTTGTTGCTTTGACTGCACAGAGATAACGACGTATAAAGATCCTCAGTAGTGAGGCCACCATGTAGGGAGGATCCCACCCACTCAAAATGGATCGACACGTACCTCGATTCATTCAAAATGCATTAGGATACAGACAGATCTACTTTGAGTGGATGGGATCCTCACTGTAGGGGTGGCCCCACTACAGAGGATCCCAATCCGATAAAAACAGTACAAAGTTGCATGCAAGAGTACGTAAAACCAAAAATAAAGCTACATAGGAATATAGATGGGTCAAGAATAGAAAGGGATGAATAATGGCTACCAAACTTTAGCCCCTCATCCTAGATTCTATAGCGGCAAGAGTCTCGTGCATTGGGTAACATCCTTTTTATATTTTTATTAACACTGAACTGTTGACACCTGACCTCGATGTCCATTAGAACGCGAAAAACCCTCCCATCTCTTTACTTGAATACCAAAACTAGTCCTTGTCTATTGTGATTTCTGTAATAACCCAATGATATCCCATTAAAAAGATTCAATGCCAATCGAGCATTGACGCTACCAAGTGTTATGCAGACGATCCAGTTACGTATAGAGCAATCAAAGGGAAGTGAATTGTTTCACTATATGATATTTTTAATCATATTTTTTCCACTCAACTGAGTCAACAAATCAAGGATAAATATAGTAATTTACCAACAGTATCACAAAACTCTACCTTGGTCTCCCCTCCTTTTTCACTGTGGCTCTGGTCTTCACTTGCCATTCCCTTCCTCTTTGGTTGCTATGGTATAAATATGTTGGGAATAACTTCATATTAGTTTAAGTCTAGAACTTTGGATGTCTTATATACTTGAAAGTCCCTCTATTTACTAGATTGAACTTTTGAGATAAAAATTTGACATGGTTTTAGAGTTTCAAGTTCTTCCATACATGCAGTCACTCAAAAGAGGGACCATATGCAACGTTTACTACCATCCAAAAGAAGAACAACAGGTGAGGAAAAGTGTTAGAAATAATTCTACATTGGAGTCACTTTACAGCTTTTCCTCCAAAGTCAATTTTTTTGGAGCAAAATGTTGTTTGATAACGTTGTTCTAGATTCCAGAGCTTATTGAGAGTAAAATCTTGTTTGATAAAAATGAATCTAGAATCGATTCCAGATCTGATGGTGGTTGTGGCGGTGGCGGTAGCAGTGGGGTGGTTGAGGATGGTGGTGGTGGTGGTGGTGGTGATGGTAGCAGTCAAGTCTTCGTTTTGGCCTGACACCCTTTTTTAACTCTGTTTCATTTGCTTTGGAGCAACAAGAGTTAATTTTTTTAGTTTCCAAAGTTGGGATCCCAGAGTCAAATAGAGTTTGGATCAATCCCTACGACCTTTGAATCGAATTAAATTTATCGATGAGTATTCAGCTCTCAAATTGCTCCCAAAACAAAGAATCAAAGGAATTTAGGAACCTGGGAGACCCATGTCAAGTAGAAAGACCAACAATCAAATTAAATACTGAAAAAAAAAATGCGAAAATCATGAGGTCAACAAGATACTTTAAACTAATTAAATTAATAATCAGAGGTCAACAAGATACTTTAAACTAATTAAATTCATTACCAGAGCATGACAGCCGATGCCAAGGACAGTCTAACAAAACCCCCCAGATTCTGGAAGGCCTTCCATGAGAAACCAGACCAAGCTCGACCGCATGTCCCAATGAAGATGTAGATGAGCTGAGCCACCACTATGAACCACCAGGACGAGTTGAGCACGATAGCAGCTCCGGCCAATCCCCAGCCAAGCTTCAGAATAAGGAACCAACTGAAGAAAGTGTGGAGCAGCAGGGCCACCACAGATATCAAAGCCATTGCCATCATCTTGCTCTGCGCCTGCAAGAACTTGGCGATCGGGAAATTCACCGCGTAGGCGAACAACTGAGGAATCATCCATATTGCAAAAACCCCAGCCGCTTTCGAGATATCATCCGATTGTCCTATCAGCTTCAATAATGGCTCCACGAATAGGTAGAGAAATGTCAGAACGATGGCCGTTGTAATCAATATCACCCACGATCTCTGCATATATATCCCCATCATGTTCAGCTGTCCGGCTCCGAATGCTTGTCCACATAACGTTTCCAGGGCACTTCCCATCCCTAACTGCTCCAATCATCATTGTAGAATGAATTCAATCATATCTGGATCATGAATTCTAAAAAAAGGAAGAAAGTTTGAGTATGTATATATATATATCTACCATGACACCATAGGAAAACCCAGCAATGACAGAATTCACGACAGAGATGGCGGCGAGTTGGAGAGTGCCGAGCTGACCGACAAATACTTGTGTGATAGCGCCGAGGGAGTACTGACATATTGATGTGAAGATTGCCGGTCCGGCGAGGTACCAGAGCTTCTTGGATTCGACGCCGAACTGAACGAAAAAATCTCGAAGTTCGTTTACGGATTCGATATCTTCTTCGTCGCAAACGAGGGGACGCTCCTTAATCTGAGGAGCTGCTGTTCTTCTTCCCTGCGCTTGGAGAGAAGTTGATCCAGAAGCGGCTGGGTTCCATTTTCCATGCTTTTGGACTTCGGACACTGCCAACTGGATACGTGTATTTATTTATATGGGGTTGTTCTATGAATTTGTAGCGAAGTCGTTCATTTAGCCAATTTTTTAAGGTAAAATATTCCTGTCCGAGATAGTGTGCAATATAATTGCACCAAGGTGTGAAATGATGGCATAGAGTTGGTCAAAAGTTGACTTTTTTTGGATCATGATCCAACGGTTTGAATTCATTCCGTATGTATTACTCGGATAAACTCCAACTGTTGTATCATCAGCTTGAAAGATGACTCAATTCTTGCCCCCCTTGGATGTCTGTGTGTGCTCCCATTAATCCTGTGTAGATACTGGAATCACACCGTCAGACAAGAAACCCTTTTCCTGATTTTTTTTTTTTTTTTCTAATAAGTTTGCGCCATCTCAAATTGAGGAAGATCGTGGTAAAATGATGGGATTTATACTGACTATTTTCGATTTTGAAAATCAAACAAAAAAGATTTTTTCTTATTGACATCGATCTACCAGTTTCAAATTCCAAAATATATATTGTATCTTGAAATTCCATGGTGGCCCAATCAGAAGGGCCCATTTCAGGACCCATTTCCATTTAGAAATCTTATGAGCACAAACATTCAGACGTCTAGTTAGGAGTATTACTTTTTTTTTTTTTTTTTTTTTTGGGTGGGGGGGGGGTGGTGTTAAGTAACTAGACAAAGTTGATTAAATGCTTCTTGATGCGTGATAATCCTCTCCTTTTATATTTGATGAAGCCTAATCTCAGAGCATAGGCCTCTCTTTTTAGGCCCCGTTTGATAACACTTCAGTTCCTTACTTCTTAGCTCCAGAGCTAATCCGAAGTAGAATGACAATTGATAAACATGGTTCAAGTTTTGACTCCCATGGAATGAACCGTTCCAAAAATATCTCTGGGAGCTAAAAAAACTTACTTCTCTTGCTCTAGAGCTATTACCACTACTGACTGCCATCAGCACTACCACTAGCACCGCCATCATCACTACCACCCCTCCACCGCCATCATCACCACCACCCCTCCACCGTCACTAGGCTCACATCCCTCAAATTGATTAATTTGATAGTTAATTGCGAAAAAGTCTTTCCTATAAAACAGACCGAAGTTCGTAAGTTGGATTTGAAGAATCCATCAATTCAGATCGGAACAGTCGAGGTCAATCCCAAGCAGCTAGCCGATTCACCCTTCCATAATTAGGAACATCATGCGCATAAGTCATCTTGCCCTTTATCGGTTGAGTCAATCCGATCCAGACTGATCCAGATTGGAACTAGATCGGGTTGCTACGGCGACTGATCCGATCCCCAAGTCCATGCTCTTGAACCGTGGATGGGATAGATATCAAGCATAATTTACTATTTTGTAATCTTTAATTTTGGAATCTTTACCAGATGCATATGATAGCATATGCTTAGCATCTAGAATTGTAATATAAAGATATCACCAATGCCAATTGGGAATCTTTTATCACCATTGCGTGACTTGTATTGTGTTGGTTGATTCTATCTTTATCAATTTTCATACAATTTCATTTGTTTTGATGTAAAATTTTATCGTAAAATTTAAATTAATGTGTAACATTTTTTTTTCAATATTTATTTTAAATAGGTAAAAGAAAGACGAAGATTTTTTTTCCTCCCCTTAGAAATCACTATATTTTACTTATTGAAAACAAACATAAAAAAAAAATTACATATAAAATATTACATATTTAATGGGAAAGAAGAGATAAAGCTGGAAATAATATAATATTTCAAACGATAATGATTTTTTATAACAAAAAACTTTCTTGAATTTTTTTCTTGTGGCTGGTGGCACAAATAATTTATTGGTAAACTTGATCCATTTGTTTTGATGTAAAATTACGGAAAAATTTCACCTACTCTCTTTGTACTTTGTTTTTAAGTCATTCAATCCCTAATTTCACGATTAATTTCACGTGCATCCCACGTATGTTAAATTGACTAACAAAAAAATACAAAATTACCCAATTACCCTCCCTAATAACTTGATAATCAAATAATAATTTAAGAATCTAATCAAAGGAAAAAGAAAATGAGTGTTTAAGAAGATAAATATATCATTTACTAATGGTTTGAGAGGGATTTACATCGTCTCCTCCCAATGGTTTTGGGAAGACAGTGGCAATCTATCCCGGATGGTTGTCACGTGGCTCTCGGTGAATCCGAGACCCACGTCTGAGCCAACACCCTCTGTCGGCTTGGCTTGTCGACTGGGTATCGACTCGGACGTGGGTCTCGGATTCATCGAGAGCCACGTGGCAACCATCCGGGATAGGTTGCCACTGTCTTCTTAGACCACTAGGAGGAGAGGATGGGGATCCGATTTGAGAGAGGATAAGATAGTATTTTAATAATTTTGAAAATATAGTTTTGTCATTAGAAAATTACAAACCATGCCACATCATCACTTAACAGACATATCTGTTATGATAGGTTTATTAATACATATTTAACAAATGAAGGGGTGCCTGAAGTTAATCGTGAAGTTAAGGATTAAGTGAGTTAAAAGTAAAGTATAAAGAGGGCAAATAAATTTTTCTAAAATTTTATAATATAATTTTACGTCAAAATAAATGGAATCAACAAATTAGTGTTTTGTATCACCAGAAGAAAAAAAATTCTAGAAAATTTTCTGTCCTAAAATATCGTTACCATCTGAAATATTATATTATTTCCAACCATATCTTTTCATTCTTAACCCACAATGAAAATAATAATGAAAGGGAACTAGTAGGGGTGTTATGACAAGTCTACCACACTAGATGGTGGGAGAGATGATGATGGACTTCTGTCTTAAAAAAAGACGAACGTGTAACATGGAAATAAATGCAAATAGAATTAACAAAAGGGAGGAAGATCCCCTAAAGTTTGGGGTGTTAAAGTGGATATCAGGCCTAATATCAGCTAAAACAAATCTTCTTTCGAAACTGAATTCAGTGATTTAATTTTTAAGCCTGTCTGATCCACATGTGATTATAATTCCCAGGGCCCACTTCCATAGTCATGAACCTTGTTAATCCCTATCCCAAACGGAAAAAAAAATTTTGTTTGTTCATATTGTATTGCAATGAAAACAAAGTGGTCTTGCTCTCCTTCTTTGGGGATCTAAATAGATAGTTAAAAATTCAAATTCGGTTTGTATTTATATCTAAATTTAGTTAATTTGAAATATAATCCTATTCAATTCAAATAGATATTTAATTTATTATTAAAAAAAAGTAGTTAATGACATTGGCAGCTCTTGAAGATTTGATAAGTTATAGAGGATGAGGAAAAGAAGATCATACAACTAAGAGACATAGATGGAGAACAAATCATATCTAATAGAGAAGAAAGGCCTGGGTTACATAAGTTAGTTGTATGAACGTATAGTTAAAAATCTGAATTTGATTTACATTCATATCCGTTTAGGGTATTCGAATCCGGGCAGGAGTATCTGGATCAGAATCCATCCGGACCACCGTTGTGATGGGCTCACCTTGACAAAAAAAAAAAAACGAAAAAAAGGTTTACCCACCAATGAGATCTCCTTGTTACTTTATCTATCCCCGACTAAAGTACTGAACTATCTTCCTCGATGTTGTTGGCAAGGTTAAAGGAATTGATTTAGGGATCATAATCGTAATTGGTATTCTACCAAAATTGTTCGGGAATCAGATAAAACGCAATGCAATTGGTTCAAACATTTAAAAATACCGGATTTTTGTCTTTTTTATAATCGAGATTCAAACTGAATTGGGGAATCAGATCCAGCCGTTTTCGATCTGAATAGACTGAAATTGATTATCCGATTCTGATTCCAATTTCAATTCCAATTCCTTAAACCATGGTTGTGAGAATCCCATTTAAGTGTCATATGTGAGAATCCCTTCTTTTTTTTCTTTTTTTCTTTTTTTCTTTTTTGTTAAAGGATAAATTCATTGAATAATTCAAGTTTTCTGTATATTTGAGTCTAATATCAAAATTGAACTTATATATCCAAAGCTTTTCTCATTGTGCCTTTGCTTATACCGTACAAAATGAAAACATGAAAGTAAAAATAAAATTCCCCTCTGCCGAATGGAGAATAAATGAAAGTTGCATTGTTCATAATGTCTAACCCAAAGCTGATTCAGTGAAAAGGAACTCAAACCTGTAGCATGAAAACTGGGAGCCTAATCTGTGCTTAAGAAAGAACCAAAAACTCAAGAATTACCTTTGAATTGAAGTTGTAATGCTGCTTTCCCTTCAATGGTGAACGCAGCTGTAGTTCATCAATCTTGACCATGTAAGAACAGCTCTATGCTCCCTTAAGTTCCTTTATTTGTGGTCGGATCGGGAAAAAATAGTTTCTCTGAGTTTATTTCTCTGTGTCATTGGATTTCCCATCGTTTTCTCCTCCCCACTGCCGTATCCTATCCTCAGCAATTGATGCCTTTTGCAAAAACAGACCCATTTTAGGGTTTTCACCAGAATAATAGAAAAAGATAATAGGGGATAAAATTTTCCTGCAAATCGGGTAGGCGGAATTTTACTACTGCCTGGTTTCTTTTGAACTCATGTAAAATTTCATTTTTTAATTAAAATAATATTTTAAAAAATATAAAAACTTAAAAGTGTCATTCGTGAATCCATTAGAAAAGGTATAAATTCCATATTGGTGCACACGAAATCCAACAACGGGGGTTTTCCTATTACCTGATTTGTAGGAAACTTTTTCTAATAATATAGAGATACAAAACTCTTACCTCTTTATTCCAATTGGTTTTGTAAGTCAAGCCGAAGAGCACACATGTCTGTAAAATGGTTCCGCAGAGCATTCCCCCCCAAATTCCCTGAGATACAAAATTTTATTAAAAGATAAAATTTTCAATATTTCTTTACTTTTAAAGTTGATGAGCTTAAAAGAAGAGTAAGATGGGAGAGAGGCACTTTCTCTTAGGGAGAAGGTTCTCTGAATGGTGGTAGAGGTAAAGCGCGTGCAATGTTAGCACCTCAATTTCTATCTCTTTTCTTCTTTCCACTTATTGAATGACTAGTTGTTGCCGGTGACACTCAGAGAACCCCCTCCTTTTATTTTCATAAGAATATAAAGAGTAATAATGCAAGTAGGTTACCATGACGCCCAAGCCGATCTTATATCCCAAAATGAGGCCCAAAGGGATTCCCAATATATAATAGCAACCAATGTTTACATAAGCAACAAGAGCTTGCCAACCTGCTCCGATCGCCACCCCTGAAAAAAAAATCAAAAATCAATTTGAATTTCTTATGATACATCCCTTGTAGCACTTTACATTGTTTTCGAGGGTGGGAAAAATTCTATCATTTCATATATTTATTTGAAAAAAAATATTAGATGATGTCAAATTCTTGACAGTGACAAATGATAGATCATTTTAAATTTTTTTATGTAAAATCCAACAAAACGCAATAAAAAGAAGATGCCATTTTTTTTTATGCAAGAGAACCATGTATTTCTTTTGCGGGTGTTATGTTAAATACACCTAATAGAGATGTTATTTTGACAATCCCTTTATATAATTATATCGTTTGTTTTTTTATATACAATTAAAGGAAAATTCTACCAAAAAATTAAAAAATTAAAGGGAATGAACACTGAACTGGCGGTGTGGAGGGTGACCTCTCAACGCTCAATATATTATTTATTTTTTGGGAGGGAGATATTAAAAAAAAAAAAAAAAAAAAAAGGATGCATGTGAGAGGACCTATCCTACAATTTCCAGATCATATTACTTTTCCCATGCAATTAAGTGGCTTACATCTAACATTATAGCATTTTAAGCCATAATCAGTAAAATGCAATCAAGCATCCATAAATTTAAGTCTAATAATATAAGACATACATATAAATAAGAGAAAATCTTGTTGTAATCAAAGTTGGTGAGAAAATAAAATATAAAAGAAAATAAAATTAAAAAAATTTGAGTATTACCAGAGAGAACAGGTTGAATATTGTTGATGACAATGGATGCTGCAAGCCAAGGGGTTAGCTCAGATACAAGCTTTCTCACTTCTATACTGCTTGAAAATGCAATTGGCCATTGGTTTCTAGAGATGATCAGGATGAATGAGATAACAACACCGATGAGGGTTGAAGAAATAACCACCACTGCGATCGAAAACTTTGCAGTTCTTGGGTGCCCTGCGCCCAATTCATTGGAAACCCTCACACTGCATATGACAATGTGACCGTTATCGTACATGGAATTGGAACAAAATGGAGAATAGTTCACCTGCAAGTATGTGTACCCTCCATGGAGATCCCATCATCATCTATATCCGGTGAATCCCATAAACCCCATGAACAGTGATGGGATCTCGTGGAGTGTACATACATGTACATGCAGGTGAGCTAAACTCATGAGTTTGGGTGTTTTTCAACGAACCTTATAGCTGCATTGAATCCAATAGCTAGCATGACTCCCCAACCCAAAATGTTCATACTGCAAGATTAGAGACAATTAGAATAAGATATTAAGGCTGTGTTTTTTGTATGTATTCTTAGAAATTATTCTAGGTCGAGAACACATTCTAAGATGATAAAACAATGTTTGGTATGATTCTCTTTCTTGGATCATGGAATGCGTTAAGAGAACACCATCCAATTTGGAATGCACTCTTTTGCCTATTTTATATTCGGAGCCTAGAATGAAATGCCTCGCTCTTTAATCCATTCCCATCCTTTTTTAAGATTGAATTCTCCATTCTAAAAATACATTCCAAAAATGTATACCAAACACAACCTAACTGTCAATATTTAAATACCCAAAATTAGACCCCTAAAGTCCAGATCTTTTGATTTTTTTTTTTTCTTTATTTAATTTTTATAGATTAATTCGCTAATAAGGGGGGCATCGATCAAGTTGGGCAGGCCCAATGGGTAGGCCCAATGGGTAGGCCGAGCCCAACCCAATCTCTTAGCTGGCAAAGGCCCAGCTAAGTGAATGTTATGGCGAGAAAGCATAAGCAGACGTTCAGTACTTCTAATAGAAAAGGCCTGATTTCTGCTATGTGGTACAGGATTTAGAAAAAATTTGAACTATATATATAAATAGAATATAAATAGAATCTGTGTAGAATTAATCATGTGTCAAATTTGATGATCTAACTCCATAACATAACTCGTTTGTATTTCATTGTTCCTCAGGCATTTTTAATGGTTAACCTATTTTATTCATATCATCAACTCTTTTTTCTTTTTTTTCTTTTTTTAACTTTCACTTTTTTTTTCATGTATAAAATCAGATTGAGTTGAAATTTTATGGGTGAACGAAAATGGTGTGGGACCTATCTGAGTACGAATTTTAAGATATAGATGACCTGTGACATGGCAGATAGAAGTGGGCCTGCTGCCAAGCCTGCCAAGTGGCAACAATTTGGCTGTTTTACTATAGCTCACCCCAAAGGGTCAATTTGATCATTATCCAAAATATTATAGTATGACATGATATATAATTATGTACCCTGAAATGGAGTAATTGGTTTATTTGAACAACTCTATTTGATAAAGGAGAGATAAACATTTAAGGAAAAAGATCTCCTTCTATTGTTTCGTCTATCAGTCTTCATCAAATAGGCACAGATATATTATAATCTGTTCTATGAATGACTGATACAATTAGACGACAGGAGAAGATTTAGCTCCATTATTTAATGACGAGTGATCCCAAAAATAATAATGAATATAGACCCTACCATATCGATATAGCATCCACGGAAATTTCTGCATTCTTAAGGTATCCAGCGAAGAGAATCAAAGCCATAAAGTACCACACCTCTAGGCTGCATCAATTCCATCAGAGAGAGATAAACCAAAAAGACTATGATCAGTAAAGAAACAAATATCTATTGCTCTAGTACATCATTGAAGGAAAATAAAACAACCATGCATGCACTGATAAGAATAAGAAACCTATTAAACTGTTACTCACTTGATTGCAGAATTAGTACATGTAACGACAGTAGAGAGTTGCCAAACTACTTAGAACGGTGGAAAGATACAGGGGCATATAGATCGAGACAAGAAGAGAAAGCAGAGAAGAGTAATGGCGACAATGCAAAATTTGTCTGGGTATTATGTATGTATATCATCAGAACCAAAATGTTCAGAGTTCAATCCTATCTACTAATTTTACCAAAAAAATTCTTATCTACTAATTAATGCTATGTTATTTTCACCAGAGGTGGGTCTCACACCACGGATTCAAATCGTCTCTTACTTGAGATTCGGGAGGAGGGTTGGCGGCCTGAATGGATGGCCGACACCTGACTCTCGGGTGAATCAAAGCCGTCCATCTGAATCGACACCCCAGTCGATAAGCTGATCCTACAGGGATGTCTGTTTGGATGAATGACTTAGATTCATCCAAGAAT
Source organism: Protea cynaroides (assembly GCA_028583415.1). Lineage (NCBI taxonomy): Eukaryota > Viridiplantae > Streptophyta > Magnoliopsida > Proteales > Proteaceae > Protea > Protea cynaroides. The sequence goes on from CM053273.1 coordinate 6,718,769, forward strand.
TAGATGTCGATAATCTATCAAAACCGCCGCCCCTCCTCCCGAATCTCAGGGAGAAAACAATGTGGATCCCTCATACGACAGTAATGTTGATGGGATCCCGGTGACGATAACCTTTTTTACCTACCTACCACCCAAACACAGGTTCACTTCTAGGTCCAATAGGGTAAGTAGGCTTATTTAATACCCTACGTAAAACAGATGAATATGGGTTTTCAATCTTTAATGAGAATACCACAATAGTGTTAGGGGTAGCATTGAAAGTCTTCCTGTTGAAAAAAATTATAATTCAAGAATAATCATGAAAATTAAGAAAGTAAAACATAATAGGACAATAATAACGATGATGAATTTATATATTAATTTCTTAGATTGTCATTCAAACACAATCTTTTTGTTTTTTCCTCCCTAACTATGAATTATCCGTATAAGTGTACATATGTGTATGTTTTCCATTCGATTTTGTGCTTGAGGTGTTCCTTAATTTTCTTGAATTCAAGTCGTCTCTTCTTAGGAGTTCAGCAAGAGACTTGGTTCTCACCAATCAATGCCAATGCCCAACACCTGAGTGTCAACTGGATTCGAGCCTTCTGTCCGAGCTGGTGCATAAGCTAACACCCCCTATCGGCTCACCTTACTGACTCAGAAGGAGGGCTTAGATCTAACTAATGCTCAGGTATCAACTGATGGGAGTCGAGTTTCCTCCCCAACCCTGGGAGGAGATATTTTGGATACAATTTCTTCCTTCCTCCTCTGGACCACTCTCGACTCTGGAGTCTGGACTGTACTTTGGCAGCTTATGTTTCCAAGTTACAGAATCTTGCTCTCTTCACGAGCCCATGTCTCTTGTTCTAGAGCCATGAGAAGCGGCTGATTTGTCCAGTGCAGGTGCAGTCATGGATATTGATAGAGTGTATAAACAGAAAACAATAATTAACAAAGGGTTTACTAATTACCAGAGCATGACAGCAGATGCAAGAGATAACTTAACGAATTCCCATAGATTCTGAAAAGCCTTCCATGAGAAGCCAGACCAAGCTCGACCGCAAGTCCCACTGAAGATGTAGATCAGCTGAGCCACCACTATGAACCACCAAGAGAAATTGAGCATGATAGCCGCTCCGACCAAACCCCAGCCGAGTTTCAGCATCAGTAACCAACTGAAGGTGGTGTGGATAATCAGAGCCACTGCAGATATCAATGCCATCACCATGATCTTGCTCTGCGCTTGCAGGAACTTGGCGATAGGGAAGTTAACGGCGTAAGCGAACAGTTGTGGAATCATATAAATCGCAAACAGTCCGGCCGCCTTCGCAATTTCTTCCTTCTGTCCTATCAGCTTCAACAATGGCTCCGCGAATATATACAGAAAACAGAGGACGATAGCTGTTGTAATCAAGATTACCCAGGATCTCTGCAGATAGATCCCCAACATATCCAACTGTCCTGCTCCGAATGCTTGGCCGCATAGCGTCTCCAGGGCACTCCCCATCCCTAACTGCAAATAATTAATTCAATCATTACAGAATCGTGAATTCTAAAAATCAAATTTTGAATATGTATCTATATACCATGGCACCGAAGGAGAAGCCGGCGACGACAGAATTTTCGACGGAGACTGCAGCGAGTTCGAGAGTGCCGACATGGCCGGCGAATACTTGTGTGATAGCGCCGAGGCTGTACTGGCATATGGATGTGAAGATTGCCGGTCCGGCAAGGTACCAGAGCTTCTTGGATTCGACACCGAATTGAGTGAAAAAATCTCGTAGTCCATTAATGTGCTCGATATCTCCTTCGGCCGTAAACGAGAGGGTCCTTAATCTGAGGAGCTGCTGGTCTTCTTCCTCATAGTTGGAGATCAGAAGTGGATGGGTTCCATCGTCCATGCTATTGGACGTTGAAGCTACTGGTAACAGAGTTCGGATGCTCTCCCCACCTGATAACTGGTAGTGACTGAGGAGAGAGGCATATACTTATTTTATATAGCAACGTCTTTTTACCAAAAATATAAAATAATATTATAAGCAACTTGGGTAGGGGTTCTTATCGATCGCCATTTCAAATTGAAGCAAATCGAATTATAAAAGGTAAAATGCTGGAATTTATTATCCTAACATAATAAAATAGAAGTGCTAATGATATTATTGCAAAAAAGAGGTATCAAATTAGAAGAAGATGTGGGTGAAAATTTCCCTAAATTTTGTGGGCCTAAAAATTTACGAGTTGAGATCACCTGTGCGTGTATTTGTATTTTTTTCCGGATCTCAACACTATCGTTAATGTGAGAGGTGTGGGACCCGAAGTGAATACAAGTACATAAAATTAAAATATTTTTAATTTAAACTTCTTAGAATATAAGTGACTTCACAAAATTCCAGCTAGGACAAAATTGATGATAAGAGAGTCATTAGACATTTTACCCAAAAAAAAAAAACAAAATTCATTCGACCATTGAATTTAGATTTCATAGATGCCGCATTTCTATAAGTCAAAGGGAATGAAAGTATTAACCAATCCCAGTTATAACCCCTCCAATTGTTCTTAGATATCCATCTATCATCCTCCGAACTCATGGTTTACAAACAAAATCTCTGTCCAGAAAATAATTCTAAAATTTATTATATGCTTCCTTAGAATCACAATATAAAAAGAGATTCAAGGATAAAATTAAGGGTGTCAAAAAATAGGCTTGGCTCGGTAGCACGGATCGAGCCGGCCCGATATAATTTGAATCCAGTTCGAAGCAAACCTTAATGGACAGGTTTCGGTCTCGGCTTGTAAAGCCTGATACCGTTTCAGTCCAAATCGAAATCAGACCGGACCAGTCCGTTAAGAAGCCCGAACTAGTCCGAACCAATAATACCTAACTCGAACACCGGTAAGGTCCATCCGGGCCCAGTTTCTTAATTTTAATGGTTTTAAATTTTGATGGATTATATTACACTGTTATAGTTCATTTCTTGATCCGAAAGATTATATGAATCTATAATTGAAAAGAGTATGGTAATTGTTACAATTTACTGAATTACATGCATATAGAAGAAATAATGTTAATTTTATAGATATAAATAATAAAATAGGTTATATATCTTATATTTAAAATAGGCCCGATAAGCTTGATAAGCCCGATCTGGACCGAACCAGTCCGAAATCACCTCAATAAGCCCAGCCCGATAACAAATCGACACCGGACCAGCCCGATAATTATTGTGTCCAGCACAGCCCAACCAAGCCCGAACTCTTAATGAACATGTTTTGGGTTGGGCTTATAAAACCCGACACCGATTCAGTCCGGACCGAAACCAACCCGGACCGACCCGTTGACACCCTTAGATAAAATATTAAAATGGTTCACTTTGAAGAGACTCCAAACTTGATTGCAACTAAGTTTTTGAGTTAGAAGTTACTATGAACACGTAAATGCCTCTTTCTCCTAAAGTTGTTGGATCTCTCTTCTATTTTCGTATTATTTTGCTTACTATACTACTCACCACTGTAGCATTATAGACTTATCGTTACTCTTGGTCCCACCGGTATAAATTTGACCCCTTCTCTTGTTTCCACCTACATATATGGGATATTTTAAAAAGTGAACATATTTCTTAATAACAGATCTGGAAAAGAATAGGAAAAGTAATTTCACTATATTCTAACCACGAGTGGGACCTATCTTAAGAATATTTTTTTAGCAGTTCGATAACTCTGAAAAAAGAGATTGCCCATCTTTTCCTTCATCTTAGCAGACATACGATAAGGAGGAGCTAGTTCTCGCATGGTGCCTCAATTTATTCTACGAACAACAATGAGTTGGACTATTTCAACAAGCTTGTGCGTGAGGCATCGAGCATTTGATGTTCGGACAACAGAGGTGTCTGTAAAATTTATGAAAAAATGTCAAGTGATCCACACACCAGGACCTCTTTGTGTGTGTGTGTGTGTGTGTGTGTGTGTGATGGCCCGTCATATAGGCTCCTATTTGATCCTTAAAATTTCTTCTTTTCAATTCCTATTAATTGCCTCTTATGGGGAGGTGTAATACTAAATTGCGAAAGAATTTGTGCGGGGACATAGCTTCTACCATCGAATAGAGAGAGGGAGATAATGGTATAATACCAAATCTACCCCTGCCTTATTGGAGAAATCACCCAATGTAAAATCCACGTCCTAATCAATTAAATATGTAAACATTGTGAATTATATTTATCAAATGTATAAGAAATGGTGTGCATGGAATCAAATTCAGTCTTGAAATTTTTTGTTTTAAAAAATCATTATCATTTGAAATTTATTTCCGAGCTTATAATGAACAGCTCAATATCCGGCCTACACGGTTGATACCGATTTTTAAATAATTTTTACTATATTTCAAGTAATATCTGTCACGTGTTTGTAGTCTATTGGATATGTGATTGATCCATATCAATATCAAATCGATTTTCACAGCAATCAATACTATATCCGATATCGATATTCTGAATGTTGGAAAAAACACTCTCCTTAAGATTGATCTACCTAAATAATAATAATAATAATAATATTTTTTTTTATTAGAAATGAAATCACTACTTGGGGTGTCACCATTTGTAATAATTCGTATTAAAAAATTTAATGCATCATGACCTATCAAATGATGCATGGTATAATATTGGTGGGTCCAGGAAGATGCACCCATCATGATTAAACTTTTCACCCTTCAATTTAAATAACGAAAGTAATTAATTAATCAAATGTTTCAGAGACTCGTTTAAGGGAAGAAATTTATCAATGACATTTTAATGCTCCTCACCTTCTATACCCTTGTATATCCTGAATCATTAATTTGATTAAAAAAAAAACATACCCTGAACCATAAGATGGTTTTACCAAAAAAAAAAAAAAGTAGCAATGAGCAATGACGTTGGGGATGACGATCGATAATGATAAGAAACCTCTGAGAAATTCTTAAAATATTCTGGGAAATTCTGAATGAAGGAACTTATTCTTTCTATCCCTTCCTATATAAAAATGATACCTCGAAAACAATCCATGGGCTGAAAGATGAATGGTTGGTGGAGCTAACTGTATAAATGAGTCCAGCCTTTTTTAATCATTAGCCCAACTTCTTGTCTGGAGCTCTTGGCCTTCTGGAAATGTGTGATAGTGTGCACTCATGTTTCTTGGGTCTAGTGGTTTTTACACCCATGTTCACATGGTAATGTTGGGTTGTATCTTGTATTCTGTAGGGTCCACATAATTAATAGAGTTATACTTGTATTAGAGTTTGGTCTATTACATGTATGAGATAAACTTATAATTGTAATGAGATTGGAGTTTTTAGGTTTCCTTATATATTGTCTCTGTGTGGGAAAACCTAAGTAAGGCTGGGTGACAGCTGTGAGGCTGACAGAGAAGAACAGTCTATCATGTGGAGAGTTGTAGAGGTTTCTTGGCAATAAAGAATTCTCTTTTTCTCCGTGGACGTAAGCATCCCACAATGGGATGTTGAACCACATTAATCTTTATGTTTTTCTTTCTATTTGCGTCTCCGATCTTAACAGGTAACAAGGGTAGTGGTGTAAGACCGGATACCTTCCTTGTCCTTGGAGAAGTGTCAATCCTGCAATCATGGCTGAATAATTGCTCACATGATTAGGTGATTGGAGATGATTTAGGTCTATGTAGGAGCTCATTTTGGAGGGTGAGACCTACGTGCATAAACGACTCAAAAGGGTATGAGCTGATTATCAAGTGGGGATCGAGAGAATCCTGACTTTGAAGCTCCGTCTTATAATGATGTTGAAGGCCATTGTCATGACAAAGATTTGTAATAGGATTTTGTTCGATGAAATAATGTCTTTTTCGCAAATCGAATAATAGGAAAATCCCTGCCATCCAGTTTTACATACCCCAATATAGAAACTGTTCCTTCTCCAAGCAAGTTCACAACTCCCATTTAAGTTATAGTATTTTATTAAATACCATCTTAATTAAAACAAAGTTCCATATGAATGCATGGAAAATCGGGTAACAGAATATTTTTGTCCTTATTCCATAAATATTCTTTTATTGCATGATGAATGTTGAGCACACAAGTGTCTCTCTCTTTCTCTCCTTGCTGGCTCCAGTACTGGTTTTGTTAGATAGTTTATCGTTTAATCCAACCAACAATCCTACATGGGCAGACATACTGAACACAACTAACTTTCTCTGGTCTTGCTTTGGTAGATTTGGGCACCCAAAGAGGGTGGTAAGTGAAGGAATAACTTTGGCAGCCGCGCGCCGGCCGGTAGACCAAAATTGATTCTTCAAGATTCAAAGATAGAAGAATATAGAAAACACTGAGAAAATTTCTCCCTCAGAAACTCCAACCACAATGGGTTCACTTGTTTCTATCAATATGACAACTGCTGAAAAGGAGACAAAATTTCAGTGGAAAAATCAAAGATGAGAAAAAAGATTTGATTGTTAAAAACAAATAAAAAGTAATTTAATAAAAAAAAATTATATAATTGAGTTAGACCACTAGATTTTAAAATTGATTAATTCAAAGTGAATACTACTTAATTAATACTTGTAAAATTGAAACTTTCTGAATCATGTAATTTAGTGTGGTGTGGTGTTGTTTCAAGTTAGCACAAGAGTACTCAACACTCAACATTCATCATATCACCTTTCAAATTTCAATCTTTCATCATCCTCCCCTCTCTTTCTATTATGGTTCAAACGTTCAGTATTGGATTAGTTAATTTGTATTGATTTCGATCGTGACTGATATTGATCTGATACCAATTTTTTTTACTATTTTTAATTTATTTTTTAATTAATCTAATTAAACACGTGTCCTTCAACCATTGGATGCCAAATCGACCCGTATCGATATCAGATTGATTTTGACATACGCATATAACTTAACTTAAACCTTGAACCTTACCCACCACCACAAAAGTAATTATGCAGTTAATTAACATAGTTGTAGAGAGATTAGATTTAAATTAGGTTAAGTATATATAAAGTTCTGACCACCTGCATGTACTTATATCTTCTCTAAAATCTTATCACTAATATAGTGTGGGACCTATCTCTAAAATATAGGATCCACTAATAGAATCATATGCATCATGTAAACTCATATCAATGATTCATTAGATTGAATCTTTAGGCTAGATATCCATGTCCTATGATTTATTAGATCCAATCTCTAGACTTATATCTTTCGGTTAGAGATATCTGTTAATTACAATCTTTTAGATTATAGAGAATATACAAAATATAAAAATATTGCACAATTATATGATATGATTGTAACACAACTTTTACTATTTCATATTTATCTTGATTGAAAGGGAAAAAAAACAAAAAACAAAAAACAAATATTCCTCAATCTGCTGACGTGGATTCGTTTAATCATAATGCATGTGTACATTTGGACTTTTCCTGGTCGTTTTATGGCAAACAAAAGAAGAATTTCTTTGAAAATAATGTCCAAGGAAGAGTCTGGATCTAAACTAAACTACCAGTCAACTCATCTCCTCAGTCACTCTCCAAGAATGGTAGAGTGGATGATTCTAAGTCTGGTGAACCCAATTTATTTTGTCCGTTGGAGTAGGACTCCTATTTTTGGTGGGTCCGGCTGATGGCTATGAGCTAAATAATATAATGATGGGGAAGAAAAAAATCTGAATAACATCTCTGAAGAATAATATCTATCTATTAAGTTATTAAAAACGACTAATAATACAATGGTTGGGGAAGAATAACATCTCTTTATAAAACTATTAAAAACGAATACTGATATTTACTTGTCTTAAAAAGAAGGACCAACGCATAAATAATTATAAAATAAAAGAAAAAAGAAAGGAAGATATCTTAAAATTGGGACCACTAAGTCTTAGCTAAAACCAATCTCATTTTGAACGTTGGATTTGGTCATTATTTTTTATTTTAAAGTCTATCTGATCGACTTGTAGGTTGGATAGTCGAACCTTTTTCTTTTTTTTTGTTAATGACTGGTAATATTAGTTTTGTGAGTTCATACCTAATCTCACAATCACAATCGTATGGATTGAATTATTTCGGGGTTGAATAAGAACTATTCCATTTGCACCCAAAACGAAAAAAAAAAAAAAACATAACATCCCGTGTGAATGACCCTAAGGTGGTAAAGAGGAATCAAACTCAACTTTCTACTTTCTAAGGTGTAGACTTCTTGTCAACTGAACTACCCCCCTTGGGGTTAAATAGTCGAACCTTGTTAATCCTTGCTTAAATTAAAAAATAGAAGATTTCTTTTATAGAAACAAAATCTTATAATGACACAGAAAATGAATGAAAATAGCAAACAAATAATTACACAATGTTGTAAATCATTACGTGATTCGGTTCTACATGTACAATGCTGGATCCACTAATTCAATACTCAATCACACAGTGTTGTAGTGTGCTGGAGTGAATAATGGTCAAGAACCGTAGAAAGCAAGTGGTTGTCCCGTGCCAAACGCCACGATATAGTGACCTCCTCTGCAATGGGCCTTAGCTCTAAACATATTGACTATAAAGCCTAGAGCCCACCCAAGCTGCTTTAACAGTAGAACTAAATACAAAAATTAATATCTTTCAAAAAACATAGTTGCAAAGCTATCAGTTGCGACTTTGAGATCAAAACTAAATGAGATATAATTCTGTTAACGCCAAAAGCTCCCAAGTTGGTTAAATGAGTTAAATCAAACCCTTTAACTTATCACATACTAGGTTAGCCCCATCGAACACCCTCACCTTAGATTGGATCCTATTAAATACATAATAGTTTCACTATTAATGAAGAATAGGGTTACAATCATTCGTTTAGGCATCCTCTTGTCCATAAAGAAAAAACCCCTTTTTATTATTGAGAATTCGTCTGAATTAGGAACTGGATCCACTTGATTCCGATTCCTTAATCTATATCCAAGCATCAAAACCCATAGGTGAAGAGAGGTTTGTTTTAATTCAAAGTTCAAACTAAAACCAAGTTTACTTATGCTTACAAGTTACAAGAATGTTATATATAGTTTGTATTATATGGTTGATTGAGAATGTTATTTACTGTGGCAGAGATATATCTTTTCTATCACCACTAGATACCAAAACTGTCTTCTTCAAACCAAACAAAACCATTGATAAATCATTTAAAATTTGATTCAGTACTGTTATGAAGTATAGAAGAATGATGTCGCGAGTTGTTGTTGCTACTAATTATCTATATACATTCATCCAAAATGTTTCCGTATAACACAAGAATAGGATATGTTAACTTCATTATCTCTATAATGTGTTTGGCCCCGGCCGCCATGTCATTCTCCGAATTACACAGCAAGTGATATTTTTTATGAAAAAAAAAATGATTCATTAAAGCACCAAAGACTATGCTACAATTCTAATTAAATATAGGAAAAGTAATTAACCAAGTGAGATTATAGCAACTAGGAAAAGTTACCATTATGTCGTCTTTTTCGTGGTGTGTACAAGGTCTTCGGCTAGTGGTCGAGTGTTATTTTTTAATGGTTCCATTCTGAAATTAGGTCGTCTTTTTCGTGGTGAGTACAGGTTACGAAGAACAATTGTTCTAATATCACTGATGCGAATATTGGGAAAATTTGTCTTTAAAATCAATTTTTTAAGATGAGGGAACCTAAGACCATATCAACCCATACTAAATCCTCTAAAAGACCAATGGGAGATTAACCCTCATAGAGTTAATACAGGATCGTAACACCAGGTTTGTGAATGACCGAATTAATCATACTCGTCTTCCTAGACTCTATCCTAATTTCTGTCCTTCAAAACATTGTGAGGTTCTCTCTTTCCCCATGTATTGGACATTTGGACATAAAATCCAAGTTTAGTATTTTTTTTTATTTTTAAGATAGGTACTTATGCATCCATAAAGTGGACCCAAATTCTATTTTGTCAGTGGAGGCACCAGTTGTGATCACACTATCGGAATGCATCTGACGTGTATACCTATGCATAATAAATGTACTCTAACCGTGTAATCACGATCGACCAACAGGAGATGATTTAGGTCCCCATAAAATGGTTCTTTAATTATTTGAACATGTCTAATCCAACAAAAAAAATTGTATGAAAATGTTGAGATCATATAACAAGAAATGGTTCCAGTACATGCAGTCCAAATATCTGACATGTGGTTGCTCAGATAGTCGGATAGGATTCTAAAACATTGTGGATGGATAGATGCCACGGTCCGATCACATGCCCAAGCCCAATAGAGTTAATCTGTAAGAAATAAAGTACTTAAAAATCCAAGACTATTAAGAGGATGGATGCTCAAATAAAGGGAAGGTATTTGCTTTAATTAGACTCTAAAATTTAACTAGTGGCTAATCTAGATTATGTCGATTCTATTCAATAATTGTAAATTGTCCCATCATTTTTCCATGTGGTACAATATAGAGGTTACTAAGAAAACCCTTCCTAGTGGGCCGTACAAAGGTCATTTTACTTTTAAGCTCTATTTGTTTTGAGGTAAAATTTTAGCTGTAACATCTAATATATAATTTTTTTTTTCAACATTTGTTTTCAAGAGAAAAAATTTCGTGATCTCTAAGGTTGAGAAAAGAGAAATTTTGTATTTCTTTTCCCTATTAGAAACGAGTTTTAGAGAAAAAAAATTTACATATAAAATATTCCATGTAAAAATTTTATGTCAAAACAAATGAAGCCTTACAAACAAATGGATTTGTGTGGGACTCTCCCACTCTTTGAACATACCCCCCCCCCAACCCATAAAAAAAAATGAAAACAAGTAAAAGGAAAATGTCATATAGTGCAAGGGGAAGGTTTTTGCCAGTTAAGGTGAAAATGAATTCGGTCGGGTTAAATTAGGATCATTGAACAATGAGGGTATTATCGGCATTCAATATATAGGAAGCGTGATAATTTTAAATCCTACACCCTCATTGAATATTTTCTCAGAGTTGAAGCCAAGGCCCAGCCTCATATGTAAGCCTGTAAAATAGAAAACATATGATGCTGGGCCTATCCCTATAGGTCTTAACTGGTTGAGCCCTTTACATAAATAAGGCTGGTGGGTCAGGCCATATAATGTCTAAACACGGTCATGCTCAAAACCTGAGCCCAGCTTGACTCGTTTGGCCCACCTGTTAAAGAGCAAACGGTACTTAGCCTGACCCTACATTGGACCGGTTCATAAACTCATTGGATCCTGGCTGGCCAATGAAAAGACTGTATATGTTGGACGGTATATCTGGATCTTCAACTCGGAAGATTAACTAGCTACCAACCTAGAGGAGACCTTTAAAACTAGTTCAGAAGCTTAAAACCCCTGAAAAAATTTCAACCCAAAGATCCTCAATGCAACACGTGACAGATATCATATATAATAATATTAAAACAAGAATCAAATCGAGATCGACCAAATACCAATATTGATGCTTTGAACCATGATGTCAACAGAAACTGACCCTTCATTTAGACCATGAGCTGCATTTTTTTGTGCGAGTGGAAGGAAACTAATCCAAAATTTCTGCAGTTTTGAATTTAATTATTTCTGTACCATACAAAATGAACATACGTAAGAGTTTTTTTTTTCCTTCAGGTTGATGGGAGAATACATGAATGTTTGAATTGTTCCCAGTGTCTACCCGAAACCTCAATACAAATCGAATCAAATCAAACCTGTACTTGGTGTCACTGGGAGCTTAATCTATACATTCTTAAGAAAGAACCAGAAATCTTGAGCTTGGGAAGAGCAGCTATGTATATGCTCCCTTAGTTCCTTTATTTGTGATCACATTCCGTTGAAAATTTGTGGAGTACATCTTATTTATCTGAGTTAATTACTTCTCTCTGTCATTGGATTTCTCATTGTTGTCTCTTCCCCACTCTCGGACCCTATCCTCGACCATTGATGCCTTTCACATAAACAGAACCGTTTTAGTATTTCCAGTAAAAATTAGAATAAAAAACTATTAAATCATATCGGAGCAACCTTACCATTGCGTCGAAACCCATCCTTCATAACAAAAAAAGAAAAAGACAGTAATATGGAGTACCAAATTCTTTTTACCTCTTTTTTCCAATTGGTTCTGTAAGTCAACCAGAAGAGGACGCATGTCTGTAAAATAGTTCCACAGAGCATTCCGCACCAAATTCCCTGAGAAACAAAAAAGTTCATCAAAAGAGAAAATTATTAAAATTTATTCAGCTAAAGTTGATGTACTTAAAAGAAGTGTATATATGGAATCAAAGTTTACTGTGACACCCATGTCGAACTTATAAGCCATAAGGAGGCCCAACGGGATCCCAAATATATAATAGCACCCAACATTCACATAAGCAACAAGACCTTGCCACCCAGCTCCAATCGCCACCCCTGAAAAAAAATAATAAAAAAGACAAAAGTCCTTTGCATCACTTAATTATTCTTCCATTTAGTTTTATAATTTGCACATATAAGATAATTTAGGCTGAATGATCTTTGAGCTTGCGCTGTGGGATATGCCCTTTTACAGGTTAATATATTAAAAAAGATAAAAATAGATAACATATGAAAGGACGTACCCTACATTTCCAGTTCAGAATTACAATTCCTAGTAATTAATCGGCTTACATGCAAATTTTTTGTTCAACGATACCTCTCAAACATTATAGCATTTAAACCATAGGTAGTAAAAAATTATTTTTTTTTTGGGTAAAACCATAGGTAGTAAAATACTACCATGCAATATGTCACGTATAAATACATAGAGTTAGATAAAAAAAATGGAATAAATAGAAAAATGTTTCAAAGAAGCAAATGATTATTGTTATAAGGGTTTGTTATTTTTCTGAATGTCATAACACATCTCTTCTCATGCACGGGCAAATGATGTGTCATAACACATCATGTGTATGTCTATATATATGCAACATGTCTAGCTACCATTACTCTAAGCATTTAAGCATTAGTATGTACTCTCCCTATGATTTAGATTAAAAGAACTATAAACATGAATGATCTAGATTTATCTTATGATTTTTGAAAACATTATATTCTATTAATATATGATTAATTAACTCTAAAAAAAATGAGACAGAAATAGATAAATGAAAGATATTACCGGAAAGGACGCATTGAACATTGTTGATGACAATGGATGCTGCAAGCCATGGAGTTAGCAGAGATACGAGTTCTCTTACATCTTTATTGGTTGAAAATAAAGCTGGGAAATACTTTCTGGTGATGATGAGAACGAGTGAGAGAACAAGACCTACGAGGAATGAAGAAATAACCACAACTGCAACTGAAAACTTTGCAGTTCTTGGGTGACCTGCTCCCAATTCATTAGAAACCCTCACACTGCATATGATAATGTAGCTATTACTTTTGGTGCAATTAGAACAAAAGGCTGTGAATTTGAGTGTTTTTGCAACAAACCTTATGGATGCACTGAATCCAAGAGCTATCATTAGTGCCAAACCCAAAATGCTGATACTGCAAAATTATAGAGAATTAAATTAAGACATCAAGCTTCATCAGCATTTCTTTTTTCCCTAAAAGACTTCTAATTATTAGTAGATTTTAGTTGAAGGATTCTTTGAGTTTGGATCACCGGCATATATATGTACTCTTCATAGGATCTCATCATTGTCAATGTGTTGTGGGATTCACCTTTAGAATGTGAGACCCATTAAATATAGACGGTGATAGAATCCGAGAGAGATTACAAATACATACAGATGAACTATTCTCCATTAAATCCCATTAGATCCCATGTAAATGAAATTTTTTACCTCAAGTTTTTAGTATTCATAAAAGTTGGTAAATGAAATTTTTAATATTCATAAAAAGAAAAGTTTTCATTCGCCTACAGTGAAAAAGAATCTCTTCTTTCGTTGATCTTAGTGCTTAGATGGGATTCTAAAAACCATAAAAAGAATAGTTCACACATTCAACTTACAGGGAAACAGGTTATTGTGTATCTCATTGGTGGAATATTCTCCTCTCCCAAGGTGAAAAAAACTTCACAAAAAAATTTGGAAAAATAGATTTTCGAGATTTAAAAGAGATAGAGAGAGAGAGAGAGAGAGAGAAGGGGGATCAAAGTTTACTTCCAATTAAAATAATGTCAACAACTTTTTGGTAAACTTTGATCCTCTTGTTTTACATGTATAAAATTTAAATTAGGTTTAAATTATTGGTGAATGGGAATGGTGGGACCGACTTATGTATCAAATTTGAATTTTAGTTGTAAGTGGTTGCTTGTTGCTAACATGGCAACATATAATGAGATGATTAATTATGTAGCATGAAATAGTGCAGTTGGTTTATGTATATCATTTAATCCGGATCTTACCATATCGATAGAATCCACGGCAATCTTACCATATCGATAGACCATCCACGGCAATTTCTGGGTTCTTAAGGTATCCAGCTACTAGGATCAATGCCATGTAGTACCACACCTCTAGGCTGCATTAATTAATCCGATATCAGAGAGAAATAAGTGAAAAGATAGAGGAGGGGAGGAAAGCGAATTAACGAAAAGTTATGATCAATAAATAAAGGTGCAATTTGTTGTAACTAAAGAAGAGAACATAGGCTCTGTTCAGAAGTAAAATAAAAAATAAAAAAAAATCATAATAAGACATAATCCAACGATTAATTTATGTGTCTCTTTTTATTTCAATTTTTTTTTTCTTTTCTTGATATTCAAACATAAGTTTAAGAAATTGTAACATTCTTCTCCCACAAGTGACTTTAAACCAAGAGCAAAGGTTTTTGAAAATAAACACACGACACGTGTAAAGACAAACTGGGAATAGTCAAACATAACCCAAAAGGTGAGTCCACCAATGGTCGGTCAACACATAGACGATGGAGAAAAGACCAGTCAGCAAAGGCAAATAGTAAAGGAAAAGGATAAAAGTGGGACATTATCAAGGTTTATAGTTGCAAATACGGAATTACACTCCCGTGACGTCAGTCATAACTATCATTATAAATACCTCCAATCGACAGAAATCAAATCACACTACTATTATATTCTTTGTCCCCCCACTTACACTGAGAACATCACCCTCATCCTCGGATTCTACTAAAACTTCTCACCCCTCTTAAATATCTAAGGTTGGGATTAATTCTGATCATCTATGGCATCTAGGGTTCTGACTTTAGCCCGACCCCACCTGTGCAGCTGTGCCTTATTTGTTTCATCAGCAGGTCTGACTGAGCGAAAGATACAGGCATATGAATTCTAGCTGCAACAGCTTCCATCATAACCTACGGCCCAATTTAATTGAAAATAAAATTAACCTGTAACATTTTACTGTTAAAAAATTGTGTTATCTTTGTTCGTTGGAAATAAAATAACATCTCGAAGAAGAAAAAAAAAATATTATGTAAGCGGTAAAAATTATGTAAAATTTTACGAAGCCTAAACTAAACTAATTACCACAGCATGACAGCGGATGCAAGGGATAGTCTAATGAATCCCCATAGATTCTGGAAGGCCTTCCATGAGAATCCAGACCAAGCACGGCCGCATGTCCCACTCAAGACATAGATAAACTGAGCCAACACTATGAACCACCAAGACGCGTTAAGCACGATAGCCGCCCCAACCAATCCCCAGCCGAGTTTCAGCATCAAAAACCAGCTGAAGAAGGTATGGAACGGAAAGGCCACCACCGATATCAATGCCATCGCCATGACCTTGCTCTGCGCTCGCAGGAACCTTGCGAGTGGGAAGTTAATGGCGTAAGCGAACAACTGCGGAATCATCCATCTCGCAAATACCCCAACCGCCTTCGAAATATCACCCGACTGCCCTATCAGCTTCAATAATGGGTCTGCAAATATGTACAGAAAGCTCAACAAGATGGCCGTTGTAATCAACACCACCCACGATCTCTGCATATATATCCCCATCATATCCAGCTGACCAGCTCCGAATGCTTGCCCACATAGCGTCCCAAGGGCACTCCCCATCCCTAACTGTTCATCATCAACGACAGAAAACTGATCATGAATTTCATCCATAGTTGTCAAAGCGTCCCTAGACACCCAGGAGGCCCTAAGCACTCCCGTCAGACCTCCAACATCTTGATTCATTTTTAACACCTTGACAACTATGAACTCATCCAATCAAAAAAAAAAAATTGTAAAAGAAAATAAAGTTTGAACATTTATATATACCAAGACACCGGAGGAAAACCCAGCGATGACAGAGTTTTCGATGGAGAAGGCAGCGAGTTGGAGAGTGCCGACATGACCGGCGAATATTTGTGTAATAGTGCCGAGAGAAAACTGGCATATGGATGTGAAGATAGCCGGTCCAGCGAGGAACCAGAGCTTCTTGGATTCAACACAGAACTGTATAGAGAAATCTCGGAGTCCCTTTATGGGTTCGATGTCTCCTTCGGCCGTAAACGAAACGCTTCTTTCTCTTGAGAGCTGCTGATCTTCTTCGTCGACGTTCGAGAGAAGTGGCTGGTTTCCATTATCCATGCTTTTCGAGTTTGAACAGTGCCAACTGCTAACACGACTGGTACAGCCTACAGGTAAGTGGTAACTAGATAGGCATGTATTTATATGAGTTTGTGGAGATGCAGCCATGGGCCCTGGTGAAAGCAGTTTGCGTTCCATGGTCAAGGATGAGGTTTCGTCACACAATGATTTTAGTTCAACATAGATATGTTCAGTCATATTTGAGCCCAAGTCAAAAAATAGTAATTCAAATCCATGAAGGACCCATTAATTAAACGGATGACTACGGTACAGGATGTTAAAATGATGAAGATTAAGTCTGATCAAGATCGATCAATTATTAACCTAAATATCTTACTAGGACTACTACGGCCCGTTTGATAAAACTTATGTTTCTGGATTCTGGATTCTGGTTCAAATTTGGATTCTACTCCAAGCTACTCTAGGATTATTTTGGAGTAGAAACTTGTTTGATAACGCAATTCTGAAATAGATTTTAGAGCATCTTTGGATTAGAAACATGTTTGATAACATACTATCCCTCCAATCGAAGTCTAGAAAAACAATCGTAGTAGTGGTGGTGGGTGGTGGTGTTGGTGGTGGTGGTGGAGGCGCGGCGATGGTGGTAAAGGTGGCGGCGACGGTGGTGGTGGTGGTGGTGGTGGTGGTGGTGGTTGTGGTGGTGGTGGTGGTGGTTGTGGTGGTGGTGGTGGTGGGTGGTGGGTGGGTGGTGGTGGGCGGTGGTGTTGGTGGTGGTGGTGGTGGAGGTGGGGCGGTGGTGGTGTTGGTGGTGGTGGGGGGGCGGCGCGGTGGTGGTGGTGGGTGGCGGTGGTGGTGGTTGTGGTGGTGGTGGTGGTGGTGGTGGTGGTGGTTGTGGTGGTGGTGGGTGGGGTGGTGGTGGTGGGTGGTGGGTGGTGGTGGGCGGTGGTGTTGGTGGTGGTGGTGGAGGTGGCGGCGGGTGGTGGTGTGGTGGTGGTGGTAGGGTGGGCGGTGGTGGTGGTGGTGGTGGCGGCGGCGGTGGTGGTGGTGGTGGTGGCGGTGGCGGTGGTTGTGGTGGTGGCGGTGGTGGTGGTGGTGGTGGTGGTGGTGGTGGTGGTGGTGGTGGTTGTGGTGGTTGTGGTGGTGGTGGTGGTTGTTGTGGTGGTGGTGGTGATGGTCAAGTGATAGTCATGTGAGTGTTGACTCTTTTTTTTCTCTTAAAAAGTTGATCCAACAGCTTGGAGCAAGTATTTATGACTCCAAAATTTTGGATTCTGGAGTCATTCTGAATCCGGTTCACTCTGTGGGAGTTGGAATCTAACTGGACTTATCAAACGCGCTTCTACTCCAAAATGACTCCCTGGGAACCAGAATCCATAGAATCCAGAAGCAGAAAATTTATCAAACGGCCCCCTAATGTCTGGAACTAAACTGCCATTCAACTTGTCTCCCCAGTCACAAATTTTGTTGGTAGAACTCGGTCAGTCTCCATGAATGGGAGATTTGTTGGATGATTCTAAATCTGATAGGCCCAATTTTGTATTTTTGTATTTTTGTATTTTTCCTCTACATTACATTGCCAAAGTAGAGGAAAAATACAAAAAATTAGAAGGAAAACCTCATACGTTACTTCTTTCTCTTAATCACTTTGTGTGGATATTCTGATCTCTTTGAAAATCTAATTTTTTTTTTTTTTTTTTGATAAAAAGATATTTATTCAGTGGTGTGACGTAAACTTGTTGATGAATGGATTATATAATTCCGTCATCTATGAAGAGTAATTGGGCCATACTGTCATACTCGCTAAAGATAGGCCTTCTGAGCTAGGGAGTCAATAGCATGATTAAACTCCTTAGAAACATGACGAAACTGGCAAACAGAAAACACAAATATTATGTTTGTCTTACAAAGGTCGTTTCGCCATTATGAGCAAATACACTAATGTTATGTAATAGCATAAAAAAAACATAATAAGAAAACGGTACTAAAGAAATAATGATGAATTTATGTGTTTCTTTTTTCTCTATTTCATAATTAGAATTTAAGATTTTCTTAGCTTTCAAACATATCATAAAAGAAATTTTCTCTATAAGTTGTAGGTCCAGGAGGTCAATGGATCGACTCTCCCATTCATTGAGCGCAGTAACCAACCTGTGAGACATATTCCCTCTCCTCACTCTGAATATTGGTGGCCAGTGCCACATGGTAGAGTAATAATAAAATTGTATGTTCAGAGTAACAATATCTATTTTCCAACATGACATGCAACCTCTCTCTCTCACAACAAAGAATTATAGGGTTTGAGTTGTGGGAAATTTGATAGGACATTATAATAAATGGGTTGGATTAGAGATGGAGGGTGTGTGACGTGCTTGCCAATTTGATATAATAAGTTTTAAATATTGTTACATGTTAAGGTGTATCAATAATATTATTACATGTTACATGCATACAATGATACAATGGTAGTTGTTATGACTTGTGCATTTCCATGTATTAGGCTTGAAATTTTAAGTATTTTGTGATCAAATTTTATGTTAATATATATAAAAAAAACTCATATGACAAACACTCTATTGATCAAACATCACATGTTGACTCCAACCTAAAAATAAATAAAAATAAAAATAATCACCTGTTGACCTAAACTTTCTACGCTTTTAACATGATATGTTTACAAAAACAGAACCGGTTAATAAATGGGTTGGACTTGGGTTGAGGCAACTTTGACACTGACACGAACATGACCTGGAAAAGGCCCAATAGCACCACCCCTAACTGGCCCATTTCCAATGGAAGGCCCAAAGAAAAGGAATCTTAATTCGAATTGCTTTATTGTCGTTTACTAGGAAAATTTTACTAAACACAAGCCGTCTGGAATTCTTAACCCATACGACTTGGGCAAGAGATTTAGTTCTGTTCAAAATAAATGTAAAACTTTAAATGAGAACCAAATTATTTGGCAACTAATTTAATACTTTGTTGATGAAGTCAGTAATGAGAGACGATGATCAAGATTTAGTTCTGCCCTAAATAAATGTAAAATCATAAATGAGAACCAATTTATTTCGCAACGAATTTAATGTAAGAAATTTTTATGGGTTTAATTAATTATAGGATTAGTTTGTTCAATGGAACTCTATTTACAGGTAGACTAGTTTAAGTATAATTTGTTAGAATATTATGAGTTTAGGGTTTTCATGAAACTCATTCTTCATCCATACAGTTGTCATAGAACACAATAGAGAAGTCATAAATAATGAGCATAAAGACATACCTGTTTGTGAAGAGATTAATTCCATACGTTCCACAACGCTCCAAGCTTTGATCGAAATCCCTCGGCTACAGTCTTCCACAGCCTCCAAAGGATATCCTGACGTCTCTTGCTAATGGGTATAGAGAACTGATTAACCGTGGTTGTGGTGACTCTAACCCTGTATTTATAGAATACAGATGTAACCCTAAAACCCTTCCCACAATAGAATTAGGGTTACCAAACTTATCTCATACCATGTGACAAATCAAACCAAACCGGTTATACCGTGTCAATCAGACTCCCACTGAATTAACTAGTTTAGGTTATTAATTAAGCCCACATAAATCTAACAATCTCCCACTTGGGCTATATTAATTACAAAACTATCGTCAACCAGTGTGGCCACGAAATCCAACACACTAAATCGTCATTAACTTTGAAACATCCATCAAGCTTTTCAATGCGAGCAACAGCGAATAATACACCTTAACATATGGTGTATAAACTTCTGTCAGCCACAACAAAGGTTTACTCAATATATAAATCACCTGAGATAATACATGAAAGTAAACTCCCATGCGAGTCCAAACTTGATTAATGAACCTTAATCAAAGTGTCCCAAAACCTTTATGGGCAACTTAACATGGTATTTAAATATTCTGGAATCATAATATCATACTTTGGTTAGACACCACCTTAAATCTTTGGCTAAATACTATCTTGAAACTTTGGCTAAATACTGTCTCATATCTGTGACATGTCAAACACATAACTATGTATGTAAAATAGCAATAACGCAAATACTAATGTAAACAAAATCATAGTTACAAAAACTGTACCCATCAAACCATGAGCAATACAATCAAGCACAGTAAACAATGTGAAAACACAAGTATAAACATAAAGAGTCTCTCACTGATTAAGCATATCTAGAGACTCCCACTAATTCCCAGATCTTTGGCCACTTAAGCCTCTGAAAAAATTATTTGTTTTCAATCATTCTTATATTGGACATACCGTCCTTTAAAGACTCCCACTGACAAAACCTTCATCCGAGAATCTACAATGATATAAAATCTTTTGACATCTTTCTTACTTCAAGAGATTCGATCTCCATTATACTTTGAAATACTAGATTTCATTTTATATTTTGAGAAGAACACAGCTGAACCACTATCAGAATACATCTCAATAGATTTAGAAGTGGAGTCTATAATCTCCAAATTAGATTAGAGAATAAATTTTCACACAAGATATCTTGCTTGTTATATTTACTTAGAGTTACAAAACCTTATCACCATGACAATGAACCTTGAAGTTGATTTCTTGTCATCAATACAATCATTATAAATTACATCAAAATAGCCTAGAGTGTCATTACTTTTATAAATGAACATATGATCTTTGTTCCTTTGCATATACCGCATGACCTTCTTTTTTCCCATTGTCCAGTAAGCTATACCAGCATCCAACTGAAAACATCCTATGACACTCAATGAAAAGGCTATACGAAAATATTACAACCTTAAACATATATCAAGCTTTTTACTGCATTATTGATGATAATACTCAGTATCATTATTTGCTTACAATTCTGTCAATTTATCTCCTTTACTGATTTTAGCATCCGCAACTTACTAGTTATACATGCATACTGAACCATTAAAAAACACGAACAATATTTATACTTTGAGATAAATCCAGAATTTTATTTTTTTTGTCACGAGCAAACTCAATTCCAGGTACAAAGGTACTTGCTCATACAGTTTTACATGTCGAAGTTATCAGACAGAAAAACATTGATTTCAACTAGTAAATCATACCATTACAGGCCAATGAAAACCATCAACACACATGACAAGGAAATGAATCCACTCCCACTGACCTATAGATATATACAATGGTCAATGACAATCTCAACAAAGTTGAAAGAAGATACAACCCTGTCAAACTTCAAATACCATTATCCGGATACCCGTTTAATCCACAGATTGACTTTATAAGTCTACAAAACATATCTTCTTTATCCTTACCACAAAATCTTGTGATTAAAATATATAAATATTTTCTTCTAGATTTTCTTTGATCAAAACGATCTTTACATTTACCTGATGCAATTCCAAAATAAAAAGAGCAACTAAGATCTCAAAATTTGAAGTTCTCATTCTCTTCCCTTTGTGTGATTCCACTTTGTTATAAATCTTACTTTGTAGCAATCAATTCTCCCACTAGAATCACACATTTTCTTTGTATATCTATTTTTAGCCAATGAGTACGTCGCTCATTGACAAAAGCATAAATTTCAAGTCTCGTTATTGTTCATAGACAACAACACATCACTTATGATCATTAAACATTCAAGAGCAATTTCGTTATACTTTGGTAATATTTCTATTATATCAACTGGTTACTGCACATCCATTTTCATGTGGTCTCATCACACTTCAAGTTTCTTGGGTCTATTTTGACATCTCATAATATAACAACTCAATGTCCTAAAATAATCACTCTCCTACGAGTGTTATGAAATCATGTCAGTTCTACAGTCTCATAACAAGAAGATAACTTAAACTGAAACTGAAACTGAAAACTGACTAACTAGCACTCTATTAATAATATAGGCTGCAATATCAATTCTTTCCTTACAGGATCAAATACATTCTTAGATTTTTGCAAACACTTGCTTAAATTTATCAGGGAATAAACCAATATCACATGGTCTCCCAAAACTCTTTCATTCAGATCCAATAGTTTTAGTTCTTTTAATAAAAGTTTTTTCACCTTAATTTTCATTATTTGAAAAAACAACCATAGACTAAACTGTGACAAGAAGTCCTAGATGAAATTTCAATGTCCACCAAGTCTAATAAATTCTTATTGTGAATAACATTCACTCACTTTAATCTTGTCATCTTCTCTTTTAATTAATTCTCACATATATACATGTAATAAACCTTGGAAGGAGAATTTTAGAATATTATTCTTTCTAATCTTTCTTTGGACAATAGTCATAAACCCTTATGACCAGGGTGGAAGATTACAATATACAGTTTAACTTCTAAAGATATAATAAATTAAATATTAATGCTTAAGTATCCAATATACTGCACCTTCTTACTCAGAAGTTTCATAATCCTTATTCCTTTTTCACTTAAGCTGTCCAGCTATATAAATTTTTTCCTTACATGTCCCTTCTGGGTCACTCTACAAGAATTTTATTCTACTTAGATCTATTTTATCTTGTAGTTTCTTAATGTCTAATTCTTTGTCATAAAGTTTCTGACTATTCCATGAAAAAATATTTTCTCTCTATGGGTTTTTCTATCCCTTTTACAACTTACCTTTGTCTGGGTATATATTATGCACTATGACATTGGCATTCATATTTTTCTCTTTTCTTTGAACTTTTATCCTTAGTTCTTTCACTTTAGGGTTCATTATATTTTTGAGTACTATAGGTCATCAGGATCTGACTATACAATTCTTGTGAGGAAGTGAAAAGTCTAAAATGTCACTTACATAGGTTTTAATGAACCTACAAATATTCACTTATCCTTGAGCTTCTCATTAATACTTAGCAGCTCTACCTTGTACTTCCTCACATTTCAAATATCATCTCTTATCATCAAAAACTGATACTGATGGATTGAGTAATAAAACATCTCTCTGCCCCTTCTTGAAAAATCAAATCTTTATTTGGATTTCTCAAGAAATATCATTTTTCAATGTTTCTCATCTGAACATTGCTTTACTTGATCTTAAGGACTGAACACCCTAAGGATCAGAATACAATTTTTCTATTGAGTACATCTAGGTTAAACAATCCTAGACTAGTTTTCAGTTTCCATGCCAATTCATAAAATTGGCAGCCAGAGACAGGCATCTTAATGTATTTAATCATTACATGTCCACAACAATGTAAATAATTGTAAGTCTACGATTAATACCAAATAAAATTAGCTAGCAAGAATATATATACATTACATGTGCAAACTAACTAATATCTTTGAAAAATCAACCGAACTACACACATATCCTTTGAGACAATATGTGCACTGGTCCTCTCAATATCTGTGCAATAACTGCGAAGAGATAATGATTTCGAAAATCTTACCACCTTTGGGTGGATGAAGACCCCTAAAGCCACAATCCTTCAACCATGTGCATGAGTTCTTTATTTTCTTTGACAACGCCACCTTTGGGTGGACAGTGTCGTTCTTTATAATCTTAGATAACGCCACCTTTGGGTGGACAGTGTCATTCTTTGCTGCATCCATAAAAGTGAGAGTTTATGTTAGTGTCACTTTTGTGTGAACACTATATTTCCTTACAGTAGTTTGTAAATACATAAATACTAGATTTGAGCATATTATGATAGAACTAAGGTTGTCACTTTGGTGGTCACACTATAATCCTTTCACAATAGCTATAAATCATAATTTGAATAAACTTGGACAATGTCACCTTTAGATGAACATTATCAAAACTGAAGCATTTACAACATATATTCTAGAATTTGAACACATCATAATAAAACAAGGTTGTCACTTTGGTGGTCACACCAAGTTTCACCATGATATGAACAAATCCTAAACTGCAGCTTATGTGAGATATTTATTTAACCATGAATGCTTTAAAATATAATTTTACAAGTCTAAACATTCATATGAACATGCACATTACCTCAATCAATCAATTTTGTACAATAATTCTAAGAAAAATCAGCAAAAATATTACAAATCGAGTTCTCATAGGATATTTTTCCATAATAACATATTTTTTTAATACATCAAAATGTATCAAAATATATATCAGATTGAAGAACACTAAAAATGGAGTCCAACGAAACAAATCGGAGGTCAATCTGACATTCCTAGCTCCCAGAATCACGGTTTAATGTTCTTTTGTTTAAAAATAGAAACCAAACAGGCCCTTATGAGCCATACAGGTCGGTCTGGGTCAATTTGATTCGGTTCGGTTTGAACCGAACCGAATATTCTAAATTTTTTTTATTCCTTCAAATCGAACCGCTTTGGTCTGGCAGGGTTGAACCAGAGAGTTGGTTCACCGAGCCAATCAGTAGTTCAACTATCGTCCACCCCTGTCCAAATTTCCCGGGTATTCGGGTCAAAATTTTGGGTTTACGGGTCAAGTCAGTGGATCAGAATATCGGGTTTCGGATCAATCCAGCGGGTCAGAGAATCCGGGTTCTCGGGTCAACCCATCGGGTCAGAGAATCGGTGTTCGGGTCGGATCTGGCCGGGCTGGGCCAACTCTGGCAGGGCCGGTCTGGGCTGGTGGAGTCGGCCCGAGTCACCACCTAACCTGTTAGGGTTAGCGATTCGGCGCCGAGTCGACCCGACGAGGACTCGGCGCCGTCAGTTTTTTTTTTCTCTCACCCGCGAGTGGATCTCACTCGCGGATTCCACCGACGATTGTCGGCACGTCCGGAGGCTGACGCCGGCGATTTTTATATTACCGGCTCCGTCTCTTCGAGACCTTTCCAACAGTATATAGCTTGACTTATTTTGTCGGTCGAAAAAAAATTTCGTCTATGGAAATCGCCGATAGATTTGATCGAGATTCGATCCAAAACTTGAGAAAAATTCTCTTTTAATTTGACCATTCATTATCAGTCTTTATAATCGATCTCCATCGATTATAGGTCTGTATGATTGGCTCTGATACCAACTGTTAGAATATTATGAGTTTAGGGTTTCCATGAAACCCATTCTCCATCGATACAGTTACCATAGAACACAATAGAGAAGCCATAAATAATGAGCATAAAGACATACCTGTCTATGAAGAGATTAATTCATACGCTCCACAACACTTCAAGCTTTGATCGAAATCCCTCGGCTACAGTCTTCCACAGCCTCCAGAGGATATTCTGACGTCTCTTGCTAATGGGTGCAGAGAACTGATTAACCGTGACTGTGGGGACTCTATCCCTGTATTTATAGAATACAGATGTAACCCTAAAACCCTTCCCATAATAGAATTAGGGTTACCAAACATATCTCATACCATTGACAAACCAAACCAAACCGGTTATACCGTGTCAATCAGACTTCCACTGAATTAACTAGTTTAGATAATTAATTAAGCCCACATAAATCTAACATAATTATGAGATGAACCAACTTGGTCTAATGTAAGACTGGTCCAAGGTTGGGGTTAGTATTATAAATACTAGCGGTTAGGGTCCCACAGTCACGATCGTCATTCCTCTCATGTTCCCATACATTAAGGAAAACAAAGGGATCCCGACAAGCTGTGGAAGACTCAAACCAAAGCATGGAATGACGAAAAACAATCTTCAACGTACAGGTATGTGATTTACATTGTTTATAGTGTATTCCATAATGTTTTTGGTATTATATGTGGATATTAGGGTTAACAGAAACACTAATGGGTTGATTGAAAAACCCTAAAGAGATGTAAAAAGTTTAACATTTAATACTTTGTTTATGAAGCCAGTAATGAGAGTCACTTAAGAGGAAGATCAAGATTTAGTTCTACTCTAAATAAATGTACAATTGTAAATGAGAACCAACTTATTTGGCAACGAATTTAATACTTTATTTACCAAGTCACTAACGAGGGTTAGTCAAGATGATGATCAAGGTTGGGTCGTACCACAAATGGCACTGTCCTAAAGTCAGTATTACCTCTTCTAGTGCAATCAGGATTGTGATGCGAAACTGACTCCAAGATAAATCAATCTAGGTTTTTGATAATAAACATGCATTTGTCTGACATGCCCCTACGAATATATCAGAGTTATGTTCAAGCCAAATGCAAGATGATAATGCAATTCTTGGCTAAAACAATGTTTAGAAAACAAAGAGCAAAAGAAATGGGGAAAAAATAAATAAATAAATAGTTTGATTAACTATATTCATTTAATTGGGAAGAATATGTCTTTTCAAAGCATCCAAAGGAAGAGTGTTGTAGACACTTCAAATTTGTCGAGAAAATTATATTAATTTTTTTTAGCTCAAGGTAAAAAAAAAAAAATATATATATATATATATATATAAAATAATGACTAGATAAATAATAATAACAATAAATAAATAAATAAATAATAAACATTATGCAATAATAACAAAATAAATTAAAATAATTATGACAAAATATAATTGTTTTTAAGTTGTTTTACTTTAACTTTAAATAAAATTCAAAAAATATATATAAATAAATAAATAAAAATAAAATAAAAAATAAAATAATAATAAATAAAAAAAACAAATGATCACGTGGTTGGAGAAAGAAACTCCAACCACGTCACAAAAAACAAAAAAAAATCTATAAATAAAATAAATAAAATAAAAAATAAAAAAAAACAAAAAATAAAAAGCATTTCCAACTCGACTCCATTAACCATAGCGTTTCGGAGGGGAATGAGAAAGCAGAGGAACAACTGAACAAGAAAGTTGAGAGAGAGAAAACGGCGGAAGAGAAGAGCTGAAATGGCCGGAGGAGCAAAATTTGGGTGAGAAATAAAGAAACCCATGTCAGAGATATCTCAAGGTTTCTCTTTTTTTTTTTTTTGTCAACAGCCATAGATCTCTGCAACTCCATTTCATCATCCAGCAAACTCATTCTTCATTCCCAATGAAGCAACCATCATTTCATCATCTCCAGTAAAAGCAACAACATCAATTCCATTTACCCAAAAAATATAAACAACAGCAACTCTCATTTACCCAAAAAAAAAAAAACAATAGCAACTCCATTTACCTGAAATAAAACAACAACAACTCCAGATGTTTTGGACATACGTTACAACATCAAGAGATCGAACAAGTGAATGATTTTAAGAATCATTAGCTTAGCCCGAATCAAGAAGATCATGAAAGCCGATGAGGACGTTCGCATGATCTCTGCTGAAGCCCCAATCATTTTTGCTAAGGCTTGTGAGTTTTTCAAACTTGAGCTCACAATCCGTTCATGGCTTCACGCAGAGGAGATCAAGCATAGAACATTGCAGAAGAATGAAATCGCTGCCGCCATTACCCGTACTGATATATTTGATTTCTTGGTTGATATTGTTCAGAGGGATGAGATCAAGGATGAAGTTGCGCTCCTCCGCCGCCCTCTACGAACTCCTTTTGAGTACCGCTCCTCTCTCTCTCAAATTTCTTCTTCCTCTACCGTGATTTGGAACCCAAACCCTCTTCTTCGCCCTCTGAAACAAAACCAAAGCACTTTCTTCTTCTTCAATCTCCTTTCTCCTTCGCCGCTCTCTCTTTCTCAACTTTCTTCTTCTTGCCTTTCTCTCCTCGCTGAAACCCCTGTGGTTAATGGAGTTGCTTTTTAGACATTGGATCAGACATTGGATCAGGTGCTTTCACTTCACGGTTTCATATCCTGTGGCGGGATTATTTGAAACGTTTGATAAAAACGACTACACGTGGCGTGTATCGAACGAAAGCAGCATCGTCTCCTGCGAATACCCTCGCAGGAGACGATTTGGATCCCTTTTTCAGATCGAAAAAGACATTTTCAGATCTGGAAAAAACCGAAGAAGACGGAAACAGAGAAGAGGACGAGGGTTTGAGAGTGAGAGAAGCGGGTTTGAGGAAGAAGAAGAAGATGTTGATGGCGATGACGATGCCGGCGGCGATGACGATGGCGACGACAGTGGTGCGATGGTGTTAGTGCGACGGTGACGGCAGCAATTCCAAAAAAAAAAAAAAATCAAGAAAGAAGGAAGAAGAGGCGTAAGGTTCAAGAATGGAAAGAAGAGGTTTTAAGGAGACGATCTTTTACCGCAAGTGCATTTTTCGTTTGAGTTTGAGATTTCAGCAGAATTTCTACATTTTCTATTCTCTGCGGCGGATCTGGTTCTTGATTCATTCTGATCGGCTCAATCTTGGAATTTACTCAAACCAAAACAACTCGGTCAATCTTCATCTTCAGTCGGTGCAGTAGTTTCTCTTGAAATTCTTGAATTCAATGGTGACCTTCCAATCGTTCGGCGGTGTTCGGATAGGGTTTCGATGAAGTTCAACTTAAGTTCAAGACTTCGGATCAATTTTCGGTTTATGCTTTGCCTAAAGTTACCATTAATTCTCAGATCAAGGTTACGATTAATTCTTCAATTTGAAGTCTAAAGCTAAGTTTACTTGACCTTCAATTCAATTTCAATTAAATTTCTTTGCGTATCCGAATAGTTGTTCGATTTGATTCACGGCTTGATGCCTCTGCATATCCCTTTGTTCCAACGATTTCTCCTATTCAATACGTCTTGCCGATCATCTTTGATTGCCTTTGTGTTCCTTGGACAATTGTGAAGATTTTTCGATATAGTTTCCGATGTAATTTCAGCTTCAGATATGTTTGTTCGCGGTCGGACTAGCTTCTTAGAAATTTTCTCAAGCAATTGGTCGAGCATCAAGGTGATTTTACTTTCAAATTTTCACCCATAATTTTGACATTGTCAGGTATTCCTCTCTTTTCTTGACTAATTTTTTCATCTTGATTTGTTTATGATGAATGATTCCTCCTGTGCATGTCTTTATGCCTAAAGCTCCAAATTTCTTTGCATGTCTTTATGCCTAAAGCTCCAAATTTCTTTGAGATGCTTTGATTTCATGGTGGTTTAGGAATTAGGTTTGAATCCATGTTAACATGCTACGCATTAAATCTCATAGTTAAATGTGGTTTTCTCTTAATGTTTACCTCACCGAACTTGTGCTAGGTGGATGTCTATTTTAATGCTGAGGTTGATCAAGAATGTGTCTGGACTTCAATTCAATGTCATCTAATTAAATCTTAATCCCATTTTTTTTCCCATTGGTTTGTTGTCACTTTCTTTGGATTATTCCCATTGTTGATTGGACTTGGCCCAGTCTACAATTTTATATGGTTCAGCCCATTTGATTCGTTTATGATTCAGATTGATACTTATCATGATCTAACCCATGAGTCTTACTATTTTCCTTGTGTAGGTGCAGCCCATAATAGGTTTTCCTTGTTTAGCTCCAGCCCATTAGAGTCTGAGTGTGTTCCTTGTTTAGGTCCAGCCCATAAGAGTCTTAATAGGTTTTCTTGTTTTGGTCCAGCCCATGAAAATCTTAGTAGGTTTCTTTGTTTAGAGGTCAGTTCACCATTACATTGTGTTTAGAGTTGGTCCTTAGTCAGTTATCCATGTTTCACCTGCTTATCATCATCGCGGACCGATTCAATCTTTCAGCTATCATCCATCACTGCAGTTCATGTTCGGCATACAGCATGATTAGCATGCATAGGTTGATCAACCCCTTATCTATTATCTTTATGTTTGTAATGCGTGAATTAATTAACTCATTCGTTTTGTTGCTCCCTTGCTTGCTACAAGTGTTAGATCCATTTAATTTCATTATTTTACTTGTCGATATGATTTATATGCCTTGCTTATATTTATTGCATTCTCCTATCATTTGTTTGGATGAGTGTAGACGCTTCAAATTTGTCGAGAAAGTTAAATCATAGCTCAGGGGAATAAGAAATAAAAAATAAATAGTGTATAATAATAATAACCATAAATAAATAATAAATAAGTAAGCAAGATGTAATGATAAATAAAAAAATATAATAAAAATAAAATAATAATATAAATGATGAAAGATAAATAAATAAACTAATTATGACAAAATATATTTTTAGTTTGTTTTTAAATAAAATATGATAAAGTTTATACATAAGATAATGAAAAAATAAATAAAAAATGAAAAAACAACAAACAAAGTGCTCACGTGGTTGGAGAAAAACTAAAAAAAAACTAACTAAAGAACTAAAACCAAAAAAATAATAATAAAATAAACATAAAGTAATAATATATATCAAAAGAAGGAAACGCAGAGGGATTTTGATCTTTCTCTCTGCGTTCCAAACGGAGAAACCAGAGGTGGGGGTTCGAGAGAGAGAAACAGAGAGGGGAGACGAGGGTTTGAGCAGAGGGGTTTTGAGGAAGAAGAAGAGCAATGGCGACGGCGACGATGGTAGAGCGACGGCAAGCAATGTTCTCCGGCGAAATATGTCTCTAGATCTGGATTTTTTTGATCTGAAACTCAGTCGTCTCTCCAACATGATTCAGATCTGGTTTTTTGAAACCAAATCTGAAGTCTGGTTCCATTCTTTCCAAACAAATCCGGTGGACCTCAAGAGGAGTCGGCAGATCTTGGATCTCAAGAGGAGTGACAGATCCGTAAGTTTCAGAATCTTTTCAGAATTTTTTTTTTTTTCTCTTCTTTCATCGATGCTTCTCCTCTTTCTTCATGATCGGATTTAGTTTTAACAATCTTTTTAATATATTTCTTTATTCAATGATCTGTTCTTAATAATCAGATTTAGTTTCCACCGTTTTAGGTTCATTTTCTTGATCCAGTAATGTATTGTTTTTTCCTTTTCTTGATAATCAGATTTAATCCTGTCACTAAAGTTAATCTAAGTCTTCTTCTAGCTAATCGTTTGGATGTTTTCTTGAAGCTAAATTAGATTAGTTTGTGTTTATTTATTTTTATTGTTTTGTTGATATGATTCTCCCGTAAGATTTATTTCTTCATAATTGATCTGTGATAGTTTTCTTTTTTCTTTCTTCTTTCTTCCGACTTACAACCTCTCCAAATGATGATGTAAATCCAGGAATCCGATTCATAAAGTTCATTAACTTGATCGTTTCCTTCTTTGATCCCAAACTGTTCTGTTGTTTATTTGTTTCGGTTCATGTAACTGATCCGGTAAGCTTTATAGTTTTTTTTGTTTTGAGATCTTTAGTCTAATGGCTTACAAACAAGAATCTCATCAAGGGCTTTCTGAAAATCGTTTCATTCATTTCTGTTTCTGAGGTTCGTTGTGTATTTTCCTGCATATCTGGAGTTTGTTTTGTTATCATTTCCCTGTAGTAAGGCCACCATATGCTGGAAATTTTAGTTTGTCAAGTATGCGTGAAATCTCACTTTGGTTTTCTGTTTTCAACAAGATTAGATGCTTTCATCATTTATATGTCCGTGTTGCATAGCCTATATATTTTAATAATCCGAATGCAAGGTTTATTTGATTTTTTTTATTGGTTAAATCTGATTTTTTTTTGTGATATATCAATTTACTTTAATTTCAAAGATTAATTCCCATCTTCACTCAAGGCTAATTTCCAACCATGTTTGGTCCATGTCGATCCGACTTTATTTTATGTGAGTCTAGCCCTGGGTTAGAATTCGTTTATAAACTATCTGACTCAATGCCTATGTCTATTATATTCTTGTCATATAACTTGTTATTTGGGACGTGGCATCGAGCACCTGTGCACTTCGCACAGTGTTAGAGATACACGGGATCACCCCTTTGCGTCCACCTCTACTCACAGGCAGGTAACGCCTCTAACTCTATGTCTTTATTTTATGTGGTATATGGGTTCGGCCATCGTGCACCCATAATTATTCGATGCGGGTGGGTAACACGACATGCATGCGGCACTTGCCATCCCTAGTATAGTGACGGGCGGGATAGAGTAGGACGTCCCCTACCCCTTCAATGTATCCCACGAATGCGAAAGGAAATGTATTAATAGTTTTGATTCCCAATCCCCACTTATGTATCCCATAGGAATTTCTTATAAATTTTGTAATAATTTCCGTGCAATGCGGACTCACGTGCTTGTGATGCGCAAATATAGATGTATGAATGTATGTATGAATGAAGCGAGGCACCGATGCCTATTGTCCAATGTCGAGAGTACCTTCTCACATGTTGACAAATTAAAATTGTTTTCATTTTTTATGCGTAGTTCATTCCGAACTACGTATGGACTTGATTCTCGGACTCCACCCCGAGATACGTAGGCTGCCTGGGAATCCATTACCCAAGCTCAGTCCAATTGCAATGAGGGTTGCAATAATACCCGAGTTGCATCATAATGCATTTACACACTGATTAAAAAATTATAATCTTTCAAATTTATCATGTCAGTTGTTTTGCATAGTTTCAATAAAATTCAATTTCAATTCAATTTCGGTTTCAATTTCAATTTAATCCCAAATCTAAATTCAATTTCCCATTTCAATTTCAATTTCTATTTCTATTTAGATTTAATTCCAATTTTATTCTAATTTTAATGAAATTGCAAATTCAAAGTCAATTTCAAAAATTCAATTTTAATTCGATTTCGGATTCAATTTCAATTTAATCCCAAATCTAAATTCAATTTCCCATTTCAATTTCTATTTCGATTTGGATTTAATTCCAATTTTATTCTAATTTTAATGAAATTGCAAA
The DNA here is from genome assembly GCA_028583415.1 of Protea cynaroides. Classification (NCBI taxonomy): domain Eukaryota; kingdom Viridiplantae; phylum Streptophyta; class Magnoliopsida; order Proteales; family Proteaceae; genus Protea; species Protea cynaroides. The sequence goes on from CM053273.1 coordinate 6,751,735, forward strand.
TTCAAAGTCAATTTTCAAAAATTCAATTTTAATTCGATTTCGGATTCAGTTTCAATTTAAATTCCAAATATCTTTCTAATTTCAAATTCAATTCAATTTCTATTTCTATCTCAATTTCAATTTTAATTCCAAATCTATTTTCAATTTTAATTCAATTCAATTTCTATTTCAATTTTAATTTCAAATTCAATTCAATTTCTAATTTCAATTTCCATTTCAATTTCTATTTCAAATTCAATTCGATTTCTATTTCAATTTCAATTTCAATTCAAATTCATTTCAAAGTGCAAGTTCAATTCAATTTCTATTTCAATTTCAAGTTCCAATTTCAATTTCAATTTCAAATTCCAATTTCAATTTCAATTTCAAATTCAATCTAAGTTTTCAAATTTCAAAACTTCATTTCAATTTTTCATCTTCGCATGGAATTTTGGGCAAACATTCCATCATCGCATGGAAGTCCCCTTTCAATTTTGGACAAACATTCCATCATCGCATGGAAGTCCCTTTTCAATTTTGGACAAACATTCCATCATCGCATGGAAGTCCCTTTCAATCTTGGGCAAGCATTCCATCATCGCATGGAAGTCCCTTTCAAACCCTACTTTACATAGACGGTCTATCAGCTTGACTAGTGGCTGTAGAAGTCTATTCGATGTCTCTTTACATAGACGGTCTACCAGCTTGACTAGTGGCTGTAGAAGTCTATTCGATATGTTTTACATAGACGGCCTACCAGTTTGACTAGTGACTGTAAGAGTCTATTCAATATCCTAAACCTAGATGACCTATTAGCTTGACTAGTGGCTATAGGGATCTACCATCTTATCAATCCAAATGGTTGAACTACGTTGGGCTTGATTCTTAGGCTTGTCCTAAGATACGTAGGTAGTTTGAGTGTTTACCATTCAAGTTCAGTCCTAAACTAATTTATTTTAATTTACTTTCATTACTTTCATTTCTTTCACAAATCATTGCATTTGAATTTTTGACTACGCTTCAATAACTAAAAAATGATTTTTGTCTGTCAGCATGTTGAGTAGTACGCTTGTCATCCGAAATTGGCTGATTGGTCCGTCATCCAATCATTTTATTTCTGATCCATATCACATTTTAATATTTCTTACTGTTATCTTGATGGCTTGCTCCTAGATTTAAATACATCTAGAACCTAGGTTTGGTGCCTATTAAAAAATTGTTTAGCCATTGCCTGTAATTTAAATTAGGATAGGAAAGGATAGTATATGGAGACTAATCTTCGGATTAGGCAATTTGGGTGCCTAACACCTTCCCAAATTGTAACATGACACTTACCCACTATTTCTTTGGTTTGACCATTAAGCCTTAATCCCTACGTGAGTCATTAGTATTTCTCATATGAGAAATCGTATATAGGTCCTAGACCTTTTCTAGGTGGCGACTCCATTCTATTTTCATTTCATTTTTTTTTACATTTTATCATTTAATGCAAATCACAGATATAAACCAAATCGTCCCTTACAATGAGTATCCTGGATGGCAAGAAGTTAGATTCAGAGCGAGGACATAGAGACTTCCGTGAATCAATTGGCTCTAAAAAAGCAGACTCGCTGAAGTTGGTAGCTTTAATAAAAACAAGTGCGGCTTTCAAAGCACGCATGATCATTTTCTCCCTTGGCGTCCAACTCTACTAACATGCAGGTAACGCCTTTAACTCTATGTATTTACTTTATATGGTATATAGGTTCGGCCATCGTGCACCCATAATTATTCGATGCGGGTGGGTAACACGACATGCATGCGGCACTTGTCATCCCTAGCATAGTGATGGGCGGGATAGACTAGGACGTCCCCTACCCTTTCAATGTATCCCACGAATGCGAAAGGAAATGTATTAATAGTTTTGATCTCAATCCCCACTTATGTATCCCATAGGAATTTCTTATGAATTTTGTAACTATTTCCGTGTAATGCGAACTCACGCGCTTGTGATGCGCAAATAAATATAGACGCTTGGATGTATGTATGAATAAAGCGAGGCACCGATGCCTATTGTCCAATGTCGAGAGTATCCTTTAACATGTTGACAAATTAAAATTATTTTCATTTTGCGCGTAGTTCATTTCGAACTACGTATGGACTTGATTCTCGGACTCCATCCCGAGATACGTACGCTGCCTGGGAATCCATTACCCAAGCGGTAAATTCCAAGCTCTCCAGTAGTGATAGATACGCTTCGTCAATGGAATGGACCTTTGGCCTTCTTCTAACGCATCTTGCACACCATCAATCACATCAAACTGTCACTCATACTCACACTTCACTCCAAACTGTTCAAATACCATGTGTATCAGAAGGAAGAAGGTGAAGAGTGGTTTGTTCTTCAAAGAAAGCTCCAAAGCACCATTTCCCCCAAAACCCGCAGCTCTTTCTTTCAAAAACTTGATTTCTTCGTTCCAACAGATTCTACTCGGAGAGAGAAAGCCGTGAGTTTTTGAATCGCCTCAATCGGAGCTCGGGCGGCCAAGATATGGCCAAAAGAAGTTCGGCCAGTGAGATTATTCCAAATGGAATCTCCGGCCTTGATTCGGTGCGCTGCGACGCACTCTATCGTCGCCGCATCTGACGTACGTACTCCGCTGTCGATTTCTGATTGGCGGAGAAGGAATCACTTGTATTAGACCGTTGGATCGGTCGCTAAATGGCGGGATCTCTTCTGGACCGTCAGATCGGTCAGATCCCGTCAGCGATACTCGGCATCAATAATATCCTTCAGATGGGAATCTTCGGCGCCGCTGTATCATACGCACGCAACATCGAATCACAGATCTGGTTCCGTGCGGCACGATACACCGTTATACGATGCCTCCAGCCAATGAGAAGGCTCGTGCAAGCATCTGGACGCGAATCTTGCAACACACCATAGCCCGCCTTTTTGAGGATCGCCGATTCGGAATCTTGCTGCCGTGGCTTGATCCGAGCCATCAATATCGAATTTTCTCCTTTTTGAAAGGACCAAAATGGCCTTAACAATTTCGGAAATGGCCTCTGTAACCGGTGAGTATCACCTACAGAGAAGCCGATTCCAGTAGGGTCCGAGATTTCTTCTTCATTGCGGCATTTGGTCGAACAAGCTGCGTGCATGCCTCTGCCCAGCGCATGCGCACAGCGCTGGCTTGCTGCGTGCGCGCGGCCCTGGCTTGCCGCTGCGCGTGCGTCGGGCGGCTTCTTCTTGCGGCGCGTGCGGGCTCTCTGGCTGCGAGTGCTCCGAGCAAGGCTTGCGCGCGGCATGCCTTGCGCGCGACGCCGCTGCTGGGCGTGGCCCTACCGTGGCGTCTTCGCTCGGCTTGCTTGTGGCATGGCCCCGGCATGCCGGCAAGGCCCGCGGGCCCGGTGCCGCGGGCTTCGCCCGCGGGCTGGGCCTGTGGCCTGGCCACCCAAGGTGGGACCCACCTGGTCCCCACCCATTCTCTCTCCTCTTTCTCTCTCTTCCATTTTCTCTCTCTTCTTTCTCTCTCTTCCATTTTCTCTCTCTTCTTTCTCTCTCTTCTTTCTCTCCACTTCAGATGGACTTTTTCATCAATTAAGCTTCATTCTCTTTGGCTGCTTGACTGAGTCCTACAGATACTCTCTCTCCTCCAAATCACTTTCTCTGCTTGGGTTGCCAACAATGACAACACTAATTGCACTAACTGGACAGGGTGTCAACAATGCTGTTGTGCAAAATACCCAACAGAGAATACAGTGGATTGATTTCAAAACAAAACAAAAAAAAAAGGATCGAAACGAAATGGGTATTATTGTCTTAATAATAATAAATAAATAAAACTTTCATCAGTTTTTAACTCTCAAAACTTAACGGAGTGGATTAATCTGTTACAAAACAATATTTTAGGATGCTTTGTGTCACTTTTCCCAAGAGAGAGTAGTTTCGTTCAGTAAACCAATTATCAAGGGGTGTCTGGGTAAATCTTTCAAAAAAAAAAAAAGAAAGGTTAAGCGGCCTCCAATCCACTACTCACTGGACCTTGCAAAAGCAGGACTTGGACTGGGTATGGCCCAACAGGACCACATATAAGTGCTTTTAATCCCAGACGTTACCTCGATATTTAAAAATAGTTTTCTTTTATAAGGCCATAGATACTCATTACCTGGATTTTTTTTTTTTTTTTTTTTGGTAAAATCATTACCTGGATATTTAAAAATAGGTACCATATTATCAAACCCACCATACTCTATATCAATTCTTGCCTAAACTCTAAGACTGTGTTTGGTGTCATTTTTATTTAAATTTTTAGTTTTGTAAGTGTGTGGTATAATATTTTAATGTTATTTATGAAAAATGAAAACAAAAAAAGGCCTAATTTCAAAAAGAGGTCTCAATCTATTTTTGATTCTTGACTAAAAATGGTTTTTGGTTGTTTTTTGTGCAACTTAAATGACCACATGAGTATTTTGTCTCCAACAACTCTAAACTCTAAAAATGAGGGCAAGAATGTGAAATTCGATTCTAACATAACCTTTCCCTCACAATGGAGAACCTTCCGCGAACCGAGCTCCCATATTCGAAGAACCAAAACTGAACAGGAAGGAAAAAGAATAAAGGGGACGCTAAACGCAAAGTAAGAGAAAAATATAAGGAGGAGAAGGAGAAGAAGAAGGACGGCTCAGAATCCTTCAGAAAACAGCATTGAAGGTTATGATGAGAGAGAAGAAGCAGAGGATGAAGGAGAAAAAGGCAAAGAAGAAGAACAGAAAGACCCGTTAGCACTCATTGTGGAAGAAATGTTTCGTGTACGCATGAAACATGTTGGGGAGACAATTGCTCCAACGATGGATCTACCAATTGATTAAAACCAGAAAGGTATTTTCGATGTACGACAACAATAGTATATGATGAAATTCACTGTTCCAAGAGTCTAATACTAGCTTCAAATCACCATGGATAAAGTGGTTATCTCTTCACCTACTTTCCCCATTAATGAATATGAAAGATTCCCACTTGAACTTAGAGCTCAAGGATACAGGCTCAATCTTGGTTCGAGATTTAAAATTTTGGGCCGAGTTTGATGAATTATTGAGTTGCGTAACTAATGGTTGTATTTTTGTCTATTTGAATATATAATGGAAGAGCTGATAGGATTGCAAAAATCTTTAAGGAAGAGAAGAATCAGATATGAAGAGAAAATCTCAAGACAAAATCAGTAACTTACCTGATTCTATTCTCCTTTACATTCTCTCTCTTCCTCCCATCCAATTTACCGTTGTAACAAGTGTTATAGCCTACAGGTGGTGGAATCTATCTACCTGGTGTTTCGTCCAGGCTACTAGTCTAGACTTCGGTGATGAAGTCACAGATAACCAAGCACCAGAGCAATTCATTGACTTTGTCAATGGATGTCGCAATATCCATGTAGTTAAGCAGATCGAGAAGTTTTGGCTTTGCTCTGATTGGTTGGATGCTGTGAATTTGATCGGATTTGCCATGAGAAAGAGCCTCAAGAAGCTTCATCTGGACTTCTCCCACATACGTGAATGTTATTACATCAAAGGAGAAATTGTGTCTGATCCTTATATTATTGAAAATTCAGGTTGGAAAAATTCATTTAAGAAAAACTAAAGATGGGAGGATTTCTGAGTTGGAAGGTTGAGCAAGATGATGCCTTGTGTACATTGCAAGTGACATTCCAGAATGACATTGTTTATCACGTTGAAGAGCCCATTTTTTGGTAAGCTATATAGATGGATCTATTATAGTTATAAAAATTATTTTTATAGACAGGCATACCAAATCTATTTCTCTTTCTACAATCTATTTTTTATTGTAACTAACAAACAACATTTTATTTTTTTATCAAAAATGATTTTCAAAAATACTTTTTGATAAATAGATAAAAATCAAAAACAAAAATGATACCAAACAGAGCCTTAGAACTCCTTACCAAACCATCATTTACTCTCCCTTTTGTCACCTCTTTTCCGCCTTGACGATAAGACAACTAAATACAAAATCCAACTATTTGATATTTCCTGTTAACTTCTCAAACACATTCTACATTACCTCTTCCGTAGCAGCCTAAAATAAATTATTAGGAACTTAGGTTACATTATTTTATTTTAATGGAATAACAAAAATTACTAGCCATTTAAGGCGGATATACATTGCTATATACATGCACGGACTAGCAACCATTATTTAGAGAGGTCATAAAAAAAGATTAAAAAAAATTCGCCTCACTTCAGACAATTGGATATGGCCCAATATGCAAAACCTTTCTATCGACCCTACTCTTAGCTAACAAATTTGGCGAGGAGTTGACAAATGAAAAAAATACATGAGGAAACATGCTTTGTATGTTGTAGCAAAGAGGATGAACCTGATGAGTAATGCTCTCGTCAGATTCTTTAAATGGAGCGTCATTTCCCTCCCAGGAAACCGGACCTCCAAAAGTTGTAATGACGAATAATAATGATTCTCTCAGGACCTAAATACAAATAATAGAATTGATCACAAAAACACAAGTACTAACTTAGCAGCACCATGCACCAAGCATATGGAGAACTAATGAGCAATGTATTCCAAGCAAGCAAAACGTTAGAATTGATGAGAAACTAAACTCTTTTGCAAAATTAATCAATCCAACCAAAAACACATATAGATACACACAAATGTGAAAGGCGCATAAACTTATTTATGTATAATGACAAAATTAATTAATTACTATGCAAGGACAATGTGTAATTTCCATTTGGCCAACTAAAAGAAGTGGTCAACCATGTCATACAGATTTTCATGACAAGAAAGGTGGAGAGGCTTTTCTTTCTCTTTGTTTCAAGAGGGGGCAGAAAACTCCCCCCCAAAAAAAAAGAAAGTTTCAAGGTTACGAGAAATTGAAGTAACATACATAATGATACTTTGCTGAGGATAGACAGAGGAATTCACCTCCCGATTTTAAAAGAACTTCAAATTTTCAAAAAGTGATTTGAAGTCTCTTCTTGGAGCCACATTAACCTCATCAATAGGAGCATCCCATACGAATGTGTGCGATAGTGCATCATCATCATTATCCCATAGGAATGTGCTCGGTTAGACAGCTTGAGAGTCACTCGTAGTCAATCTAGAACTCACAACAAAGTACCTAGATAGCAGATAATGTTAGGGATGAAAACACAAACCAGAGAGAAAGAACAAAGATCAAGCAAACACACAAACACAGGATTTACCATGGTTCAACACTCAATTCGGAATGCCTACATCTATCATAGAGAAACTGAGAATTTCTTTATTCACAAGAAAACTCTACACCTCTCTCCATCTAACAAAGTGCACTCCTTTGCTCAGACCTTACCTAGGGTTTTCCCAATAGAGATAATATATAGGATCTCTAAAACTCTAATCCATACACAATTACAAATTTATCCCCGGATATATAATAGACTCAAACCCTAATACAAATACAACTCTAATAACTGTGCGAATCCCACAGAATACAAGACACCAACCCAACAAATCTTCACCTAACTTAGATTCTGCAAGCCACCTTGAAGAAGAACCAGTTGATGTCGATTCTGTAATTCGTCCATTGTCTTTGCAAACCGCTACACCCAAATTGACATAACCCACATCCCTTGCGGGTGTCCCATACAGCTCACCATCGTACGATGTAATGTGACTCCATTTCTCCCACTGCTATAGCATCACTGGAGAAATCACTTCCACTCACAAAATCTGAAGCGAAAGAAACTCGTTTCTTCCCAGATCTCCACTTGTTCACAACTTGAACATCCTGCAATCTCTGTCTTTCATCTGTACCCCTTGCCTAAGTTTCAACAAAAGCACCGTCTGTTTTAATACTCCCTGTAAGTCTGTATAGATTCTCAACCATCTATCATTGCATCACAATTATGACCCATTTGGAGACTTTGAAAACTCACTTTTAAATGAGCACTTGTAGTCTCTCAAATCTAGTATTTCCAATGAAATCAGATTCTTCCTTAGATCTGATACATGTCTAACTTCAGTTAGAGTTCGTACAATCCCATCAAACATGTGAATCCATATAGTCTCAATCCCGATAATATTGCTTTCAACATCATTTGTCATTCTAACTGTACTCTTATCATATTCAAGATATGTAGCAAACTGTTCTCTAACTGAATACATATGAAAAGAACAATCCGAATTTAAAATCTAATATGAAATATCTGTACCTGATGAAGTAATGAGATAGACATCTCCATACTCCACTCTTCCATGAGAATATCAATAGATGATTTTTCTCCACTCACCTTGTCTTCATTTTTCTTTTTAGCCTCCTTATGCTTTGGACTTTTCCTCTTTATATGGCATTCCTCATTGCAATAATAATAAAATATTTTATGACCTTGTGACTTAGAGTAACTCCTATTCTTGCTATATTCAAGTCTCCCATTTGATCTTCCTCTGTCCTGACCACCAACTGTAACCAAGGCATTACCCTCCTCTGACGTCTCTTTACTACCATTTTTTCGTCGTATCTCATTCATCAGCGAAACAACAATAACATCGTTAAGCTTGAAAGTATTCTTATCAAACAACATTGTAGTCACAATGTGATCAAATAAAAGAGGTAATAAGGCCAATAGGAGAAATGCCTTGTCCTCTTCTTAGATCTTCACATCGAGAGAAGACAACTCTGTCAGAATCATGTTGAACTTGTAAATGTGTACCTCAAATTTTATTCTTCCACAAAAAAAAAAACACCTTCTGCCATTGAATTTCCTTTTCTTATTCTGAAGTTGAAAGAAAAAAAAACTCATTTCTACCCTCTGCACATCCTCCTCCAGATCTCAACGCACGATTATATATATATATATATATATATATATATATTTGGTTCTGATACCACTTGTTAGGAATGAAAATGCAAACCAGAGAGAAAGAACAAAAATCAAGCACACACACAAACATAGGATTTGTTATGATTTAGTACCAAATCTGAAATGCCTACCTCCACTATAGAGAAACAAAGAATTTCTTTATTCACAAGAAAATTCTACACTCTCTCCACCTGACAAAGTGTTCTCCTTTGTTCAGACCTTACCTAGAATATTTTCAATAGAGACAATATATAGAATCTCTAGAAACCTTAATCCCCACACAATCACAGATTTACCCTACACGTGTAATAGACCAAAATCCTAATACAAGTACAACTGTAATAACTATATGGATCTCACATAATACAAGACACCAACCCAATAGATAAAGATCTGCAAGATGACAGGAGAACAAAAAGGAGAACAGTGGAGATATAACATGGATAGCCTTGCCATGAGATGGCTACAGAAAATAAATATAGGGAATTTAAAGAATTAACAATGGGATGATGTCGCAATAGATTATAAAGCCAAAGAAGAAAATAAATTAAAACCTAATAAATCATACATGTTGTTGAATCCTCCAATTAAGGATCAAGAATGGATAGATACTTCATATTTATGGAATGATAAAGTTAGGAATTGACAAACGGTAGGAGAGTCTATAAAATATGAAATGTTACACAATCATGTTTCACATTTATTTGTAAATAATCCACCTACGTTATTATTTTGTTCTTCAAATTGTTATCCTTGTTCTTGGCTTTAAAGTTTATCCAATATATATTTGTTTATTGATGAATTGAACATTTGAGTTTTTAATTTGTATTGGTTGTATAAAAGGATATTATATTTATTACTTGAGGGCCCACACAATTTAACCAAATAAAATAAAACTTGTTCCAAAACAGGGCTGGAAGAACAATAAATTTACTCAAAATCAGCACCACCTAAAATAATCTGGGAAATTCAATAAAGATCTAATTTCAATGACCTTAAGGATTATTTGCTAATCCTGAGGTCTGTCACAAACAACAATTGGTAAATGAAATAACTTCTTAAAAGATTTTGAAAATCCATTGATGTTGACGGTATGAAAGAACTAAAAATCAAGAAGCAATTTAAGAGTAGATGATCGATGATATATTTGACAATTGAGAATCATACAACAATAAAACTATTTGGACAAATGGCAATAGAATAAAATCCATTGAAGCATAACTTTGTAAAAGTCCAGAAAAGTTAACATCAGTTTAAAGTCAACTTCCTTGTTAGTAGAAATTTGTTGTAGTTCATGTGGTGTTAACCATGTGATCTTGTGACCTTTGATTTCAGTTTGAACAAATAACAACATGAAAATGCATGATTATACAAATAAAAACATCCTCAGTCTCATGTATATACACCCCCAAACTGATAACAGATTACCTGGTAATATATGTCTTTCACAGATACAAAAGTCATAGGCAAACTACACGTATGACTTATATAAGCTTGCCATTCGTAGCTCAACCTAAAATAATAAATAATAAAAAATTCATGGATATTTAACTCAAATAGATTTACAAAAAAAAAATTACATTAAATATTTAAGTATCAAAGAAAAAAAAAACAGACGAACCTTTGCCATTTCTTAGTATATTCCACGTCAATACGTACACCCTCAGGAGGCATTAGTACTGCAAATAGGTGGACTATACTGAGATAGTCATCCAAGTCCTCCAATGCACAGCTGAAGTTCGGATACCTAACTGCCGCGACATAATAATAAATTTGATAAGTCATCCCAAAAAATTACAACATTTTGTGTACATTATCGAGCCTATAAATTGGCGTTTCACTCAACAGTTGATCAGGAAGTTCGTTATTGTTCTATGACTCCGTTTTCTTTATATTCCTATCGTAAATTCTCCTTTCTTTGAAAATATTGAGTAGTGGTTCATTTGCCAGTAAGAGGATATCCTATGTGTGGTAACGTATCTTATTATTTTCTTTAACACTCTTCTTTGATTTACCTGCTGACAAATACTCATAAAATATAAATTTTCTTATAGTTTATTTGCACAATGTTACAAATCAGAAACAGACAACATTTTTTTGATATATATACTGTGATTCTACAGTAAGGTCCTTATATATCTCTGGACCTAAAACTATTACAAAACTACATTAAACAATAATTAAAACTAACAGTCTAAACAAACATTCTAAAATTAACATGACACGTCAATGTATGTGTAACAACTAACACATAACAATAATGAATATTGAATATACAACAATACTTTTCGCAAAAAAAAAAAAAGAATATATACAATAGTACTTTAAAAAGAATTAAGCGACGTACTTAAAATCAGTTAATCTGAATCCTAAGAACTACAATGCTCTTGTTCTTATAATGTATTTCTCACTATTGAGAAGAAGATGAGGTTTCCTCGATAATCTTATTTTCCCTCCATTTCCCTTACTTTAGCCAAAATAGAAAAATACGCTTTTACATACGTACTAGTTTGGTATCAGAGCCAAAAGATAGATCAAAAGATAGAAACATTTAAAGCAGACACATTGAACTATGAGAGAGAGGTCACGTCTACATTAGGACCTGAACAAAGAGATGCTGATGAATACCTTAATGGGTGGACTAAAACTATAACATATTATCTTCCTCTTCGATCAGTTTTCTTACGATTGAGGTTTCTACGTCCCCCAATCCAAGTAATAGGTTGACCCAGGTGTATGACACTACCCAAGAGGTATAACCTGCTAAGATCTTTTGCCATTTCTTAGTATGTTCCACATCAATGCGTACACCCACAGAAGGTATTAATACTATAAATAAGTGGACCATACTGAAACAGTCATCTAAGGCCTCCAATGCACTGTTGAAGTTCGGGTACCTAAACGCCGCGACATAATAAGAAATTTGGTAAGTCATCCCAAAAAAATTAGATTTAAGAATAACAAAGATTGAGAAAGAAAAAAAAATGTTTGCGTATAACATTATCGAGTCTATAAGTTGGCTTCTCACTCAGCAGTCGATCAGCAAGTTCCTTACTGTTCTATGACTTCGCTTTCTTATATTCTTATCATGAATTCTCTTTTCTTTGAAAATATTGAATAGTGGCTCCTTTGTCACTAAAATGATATTCTTTGTATGATAACGCATCTTGTTATTTTCTTCGACCCTCTTCTTTGATTTATCCGTCGGACAAACACCCATAAAAATACAAAGTTTCCTATAGTTTATTTGCACAATGTTAAAAATCAGAAACAGACAACATTTTATTGATATATGTATTGTGATTCTACAATAGGGTCCTTATATATCTCTGGGCCTGAAACTATTTTAAAACTACATTGAACAAGAATTAAAATTAACAGTCTAAATTAACATGACAAGTTACTGTACATGTAACGCATAACAATAATGAATATTGAATATACAATAATACTTTTTATAAATAAAAAAAAGAATATACAACAATACTTTAAAAAGAATTAAGCGATATACTTAAAATCAGTTAATTTGAATCCTAAGAACTGCAATGTTCTCGTTCTTGTAATGTATTTCTCACTATTAAGAAGAAGACGAGGTTTTCTCAATTAAGTCGATAATCTTATTTTTTCCTCTATTTCCCTTACCTTAGTCAAAATAGAAAAATACGTTTTTACATACATACTAGTTTGGTATCAGAGCCAGAACATGGATAAAAAGATGGAGACATTTAAAGCAGACACATTAAGCTATGAGAGAGAGGTCATGTCTGCATTAGGACCTGAACAAATAGAAGCTGATGAATACCTTAATGGACAGGTTAAAACTATAACATATTGTCTTCTTTCTCTATCAGTTTTTTTATGATTGAGGCCTCTACGTCCCCCAACCCAAGGAATGGATTGACCCAGGTGTATGCCACTACCCAAGAGGTGTAACCCACTAAGATCCTTTGCCATTTTTTAGTACGTTCGAAGTCAATGTGCACACCTTCATAAGGTATTAGTACTGCAAACAAGTGGACCATACTGAGACAGTCGTCCAAGTCCTCTAATGCACTGCTGAAGTTCGGATACCTGACCGCCGCGACATAATAAGAATTTGATAAGTCATCCCAAAAAAATTAGATTTAGGAATAACGAAGAATGAGAAAGAGAGAAATCTTTTGCGTATAACATTATCGAGCCTATAAGTTGGTTTTTCACTCAGTAGTCTATCAACAAGTTCTTTATTGTTCTGTGACCCCGCTTTCTTTATATTCCTATAGTAAATTCTCTTCTTTTTTTTTTTTAAATATTGAGTAGTGGCTCCTTTGCCAGTAAGAGGATGAGGATATCCTCTGTGTGATAATGCATCTTGTTATTTTCTTCGATCCTCTTCTTTAGATTACCCGCCGGACAAACACCTATAAAAATATAAAGTTTCCTATAGTTTATTTGCACAATGTTAAAAATAAAAAACAGACAATATTTTATTAATATATGTGCTGTGATTCTACAATATGGTCCTTATATATTTTTTGACTTAAAACTATTACAAAACTACATTGAACAAGAATTAAAACTAACAGTATAGACTAACATTCTAAAATATAACATGACACGTTACTGTACATGTAACACGTAATAATAATCAATATTGAATATACAACAATACATTTTGTAAAAAAAAATATATATATATATACAATAGTACTTTAAAAAGAATTAAGCAACATATTTAAAATCAATTAATCTGAATCCTAAGAACTGCAATGTTCTCGTTCTTGTAATGTATTTCTCAATATGGAGAAGAAGACGAGGTTTCCTCAATTAAGTCGATAATCTTATTTTTCCTTTATTTCCCTTATCTTAGTCAAATTAGGAAAATAAGTTTTTACATATGTACTAGTTTGGTATCAGAGTCAGAACATGGATCAAAAGATGGAGAAATTTAAAGCAGACACATCGAGCTATAAAAGAGAGACCACGTGTGCATTAAGACCTGAACAAGTAGAAGCTGATGTATACCTTAATGGGTGGACTAAAACTATAACCTATTATCTTCCTCCTCGATCAGTTTTCTTATGATCGAGGTTTCTACGTCCCCCAACCCAAGGAATGGATTGACCCAGGTATAAGCCACTACCCAAGAGGTGTAACCCACTAAGATCCTTTGTCATTTCTTAGTACATTCCATGTCAATGCGCACACCCTCAGAAGGTATTAGTACTGCAAACAGGTGGACCATACTGAAACAGTCATCCAAGTCCTCCAATGCACTACTGAAGTTTGGGTACCTAATCGTCACGACATAATAAGAAATTTGATAAGTCATCTCAAAAAAATTAGATTTAGGAATAACGAAGATTGAAAAAGAGAGAAACCTTTTGGGTGTAACATTATCGAGCTTATAAGTTGGCTTCTCACTCAACAGTTGATCAGCAACTTCCTTATTGTTTTGTAACTTTGTTTTTTTTTTATATTCCTATCGTAAATTCTCTTTTCTTAAAAAATATTAAGTAGTGGTTCCTTTGCCAGTAACATGATATCCTCTGTGTGATAACGCATCTTGTTATTTTCTTCAACCCTCTTTTTTGATTTACCCATCGAATAAGCAATCATAAAAATACGAAGTTTTTTACAGTTTATTTGCACAATGTTAAAACCAGAAACATACTACATTTTATTGATATATGTAATGTGATTCTACAGTGAGGTCCTTAAATATCTCTCGACCTAAAATTATTACAAAACTACATTGAACGAGAATTAAAACTAATAGTCTAAACTAATAGTCTGAAAAAATAGGACACGTCACTGTACATGTAACACATAACAATAATGAATATTGAATATACAACAATACTTTTATAAAATAAAATAAAAAGAATATAGAATAATACTTGAAAAAAAAATTAAGCAACGTACTTAAAATCAGTTAATTAATTTGATCCCTAAAAACTACTATGCTCTCGTTCTTGTCATGTATTTCTCAACACTTCGAAGAGGTCGCATCTTGGTAGGGACAGGTACAGAGCAACCGATGACCGACCAACGGAGTGTCTTCAGAGAGGAAGAGAGGTAGAACAGAGCGGGAAGAGAGCTTAAGATGTTCAAAACTCAGTAGGAATGCATCTTGGCGGGGATTGGTATAGACCGACCAACGACCCACCGACAGAGTGTCTTGAGAGAGGAAGAGAGGGAGAACAGAGCGGGAAGAGAGCTTAAGATGCTCAGCACCTCAACAGGAATAAGACGATGAAGAAGCAAGAATGTATCTTGGCAGAGACTGGTACAGAGCGACCGACTACCGACCAACAAAGTATTTTCAGAGAGGTATAGAGGGAGAACAAAGGAGGAAGAGAGTTTATAATGTTTAGCACCTCAGCAAGAATAAGACGATGATGAAGCAGGAATAAGATGAAGAAGAAATATAATCTCAATCGAGTAGGGTCATGCCATGCGTGCCTACATGTCAACCCCCCCCTCCTCTGCCACGTGCATGCCTATACCCCAGTAATGCCCTCCCTCTAGTACGAAATGTACGAAAATTCCATCGTGGTTTTTGTCGATATGTGACACCTCTAGGCTGTGTTAATCCGATCAAAGAGAAATAAGGGGAAAAAAAAAGGAGGGGGATTTACAATTTTTTTTTTTTTTTTTAAGTTTCTAATAACAAGAAAGATTTTATTTTAAAACATTTATTTATTTACTAATATTCATCAGTTTTAATTTTTGCTACTGCGGTTCTGTTAATTCTATTGCTAAGATTTTAATAAGAAATGTAGTAATTGTGCTTAGTTATGGAAATAACTAAATCAAAAGTAAATGTCATCAATGAGAATTTGTTAGTTATGATTTTATGGATCAAAATCATAAAGTTGATGAGTAGTTTAATGGGTGGGCTAAAACTAATATATTATCTTCTACACCAACCAGCTTTTTTGAAGGTCCTCAGGATAACTTCTGATGGGCTAGCTTGAATAAATGTTATGTACTTGATTGTGGGTTTGAAACTCAGTATGGGTTCATCTAGATTGTTAGTCTTAATGGTGCACTTGCTTCGGGGGCCTCACCATGAGACAGACTTGGTAGGTTATTGCTCCCACTGGAGGCTTAAGTGGGTTTTTGCTGGTCACCTTTGCATGTACGAATATGGGGAAGGCCATTCCCTCGTGCACAATGGAGATGGATAGTTTATTGATTTTGTTTCTATACAATAAGGATCCATTAGGTTCTCCAGTTAATTGTGGGCTTGAAGCCTCTCTAGGTCAGTATAGGTTCTTTATTCAGTGTATTCTTGCCATTGGCTTCTAATCACAATTTTATTTTATTTTTTAGAAGATTTTTTCCTTTTCTTTCTAAATATTTTGTTAAGAACGCCAAACTGGGTTTTGTGCTGATGAAATTTTGTGAAATTACATATGGGTGCTAATGTATAGGATGGGCTACATATGTACTTATTTTGAAATTTTGTGAACACTAATCAGGGTTTTGTGGAATTTTGTAAAATTACTTATTTGAAATTGAGCACAGGACAAGTTGATCAGCCCATCTGTAGGGTTGGAAGGGCCACATATATACTTCTATTTTTGGTTCAACGTTAAGCCATTGTATCGGATTTGAAATGGAGCTATGACTCCAAATTTCAGATTTGGGGTCTACAGTTTTGAACATATTCTAAAAGAAAATTTCTTAATAGAATGTAGATCCCACGAGGTCAATGGATCGACTCTCCAGTTTTCACTGGACGCATTAACCACTCCTTGAGACATATTCCCTCTCTTCTCTTCCTAGATCATGCAGCAAAAAATGTTTTTTGCTGCACCATATTTTTCGAATTGGATCGACTTGCACCGTTTACTAAATGTGCCGGGCTTAGATTCGGACTAATTATTAATCAATCGTTCACAAGGCAAGGGTGTAACCCAATGGTTGTCCAATTACACCGATGATTACTGATCGAATCCAATACCAATCGATTATAGACATATTTCTTCTGATCTTTCCCCACCTCCCTCTCCTCATCCCTTTTCTCTCCTCTTCTCTGAGTGGGGTTTTTTTTTTTTTTTCCTCTCATGTTAGACAGTCATGGAAAAAAAAAATAGAAAACATAAGTTAAACATGGATTGGATATGTCCCTCTCCCCATCCCTTTTCTCTCCACTTCTCTTGGTGGGTTGTTCTTCTTTTTTTTTTTCTTCTTTTTTTTTTCATATGCTAGGCCGCCTTGGAAAAAAATAAAGTAGAAAAAATACAAGTTAAACATGGATTGAATATGAGGGCTCTTATGAAGCAATGACAATCGGATGACTCCAAATTTCAGATTTGGGGTCTATAATTTTGAACACATTCTAAAAGAAAATTTCTCAATAGATTGTAGGTTCCATGAGATCAATGGACCAACTCTCATGTCTTCACTGAGTGCATTAACCACTCCTTGAGATATATTCCCTCTCCTCTCTTTCTCGATCACGGCTGTAAAAGATTCAATTTCTGGCTGCACAGTATTCCTCGAATCAAACCTACTTGCACCGTTTACTAAACATGTCGGGCTTAGGTCCGGACTGATTATTAATCGATCATTCTCGATGCAAGTGTATAGCCTGATGGTTGTCCAACTGCACCTATCGATTACGGATTGAATCTGACACCGATCAATTACATACATAATTCTTCTGATCTTTCCCAATCTCCCTTTCTTGACCCTTTCCTTTCTCTCCTCTTCCCTCAGTGGTTTTTTTTTTTTTCCCCTCACACTAGGCAGCCATGGAAAAAAATAAAGTACAAACAATACAAAGTTAAACATGGATTGAATATGAGGGGCCTTATGAAGCAAAAAACATTTTACCGGAAGATCAATGGGATGATGCATGCAACCTGACAAACAAAACACAGAATTATAGGGTTAAGGGAAAAAGATCGTCTCCAGTCCGTCCAGCCGTCCAGTCGTGGACGGACGGACTGGATTTAAAGGACACGCCCCCCCCATGTATTGGTATGCGTGTCCTTTTAATCCAGTCCGCCCAGTCCACAACTGGACGACTGGACGGACTGGAGACGATCCAAGTCTGGGTTTGGGTTGGGGGAAAATTTGACAGGACATACTTATAAATGGGTTGGATTAGAGATTGAGGGTGTGTGACATGCTTTACCCATTTGATACAATATTAAGTTTTTAATATATTACATGTTATTATTATTACATATCTATCCCAAAAAAAAAAAAAAAGATAACATTACATGCATACAATGGTACAATACCGCAACATTCAATCATTGCTGAAAAGTATACCTCGTTGTTATGATTTATGCATTTCCATGTATTAGGCTTGAAATTTTTTTTTATGTAAGCAAAAAAATGTATTGAAAAAAAGTAATAAAAAAAAGGAAGAATGACATAGAAGAGAGATGGTAGAGAGAGAGAGACGTTTTTTACATGATATATATTCATCACAAAATAAGCATTAATAGAACTATAGTCATTCCTTCCTCACCTTGATCAATATTAATTGTCCATAAGTAACATGATATTACTATTTAAATATTACGAATATCAATGTATGTGGGTTGTGAAAGGACAACATTGAGACACGGGAGGAAATCAAATAAACCAATAAGCCAAGGAAGTACATATGTTAATCACAAAGTATTAATTAACATGGCTATTATACATATGTTGATTAGTTGCTTCTGGTTTAATTTGCTCTTCCATCTCTCCTCTACCGCTTCTCTTCTCTCTCCACTGGTCACAGCCCTAGGAACAATTAGACTTCTCAATGGTGTTTGTGTACATGGTAATGAGGGTTAAGGAAACCGATCAAACGAACCAATCATTAACCTTTTACAATTTGAGCATTTCGAACCATTTATAATCAGTTTAGTTTTGGTTTTGGTTTCTATCCATTATACTGGAATAGTTGGAACCAAACTGATTAACCAAAAACAAATCGATTAACAACCTTAATCTCGTCATTTCATGCTGTTAGGAATAATCCTATATTAGTTTAGTCTAGAATCTTGGATACCTTATATACTTGAGAGTTCTTTTACTTACTGATTCAACCACAAACAGCTTTCTATCTGTAAATTACATATGCTATGGCATATCTCAAACTCATTGGATTAGTGGTGTCCAGGAATGGGTTGTAATTAGTTCCATCATCTTGGGCTAAGCCTAAAAGATTTCAATTAACTAATCTCAATGCCGATGGTCCGGTTCTGCTTCCTAATCAATCACATTTCTTAAGCGGTTTAAAGACCAAACAATAGTTATCTAAGCCCAAGCCGCCACCCCCCCACCACCACCACCACCACCACCACAACCAAAAAAAAAAACCCCTAAAAAAACCATATATTAAGCCCGTATAGATTCTATTATAGAATTAGATCCCATCTATAAAATATAAAACCCCTAGACTCAGTAGTCCAGTTTGACTTATGGTATGCTTGGTCCAATAGAGGGAATCGTGAGTGAAAATCCTGATGTCCTAATTAAACACATATACAATCCCATATTCGACTACCTAATCAGTTATCAGTTTGGTCTGTTTTTAGTTTAGGGTATGTTTGATAAAACTTCTGCTTCTGGATTCTATGGATTCTGGCTCATAGGGAGCCATTTTGGAGTAGAAGTGTGTTTGATAAGTCTGGTTGGATTCCAACTCCCACAGAGTGAATCGGATTCAGAATAGCTCCAGAATCCAAAATTTTGGAGTCATAAATACTTGCTCCAAACTGTTGGATAATCTTTTGGAAGAAAGAAAAGAGTCGAACACACATGACTCTTACTTGACCACCACCACCGCCACCACCACCCACCACTGCCACCACAACCGCCACCACTGACCACCCATCACCACCACCATCGCTCCCACCACCCACCACCCACCACCCACCACCCACTTCCACCATCGCCACCACCACAACCACCACCACCGCCACCACCCACCACTACCACGATTGTTTTTCTAGATTTTGATTGGGGAGATACTGTGTTATCAAACTTGTTTCTAATCCAAAGATGATCTGGAATCCATTTCAGAATTACGTTATCAAACAAGTTTCTACTCCAAAATAATCCTGGAGTAGCATGGAGTAGAATCTAAATTTGAACCAGAATCTAAAATCCAAAAGCAGAAGTTTTATCAAACGGACCCTTAAGGTATAAAATCACTCTAATGGCTAGGATTGGATTCTTGCCTTTCTGGTGATTCATTTACCTTTTTGCTCCAACATTTTTACTTTTTTGGGTAAACTCTAACCTTTGTATTATTCTATTCATCACGTCAAAACTATTCAATTACCAAAAATAAAAAAAAAATCATTGGAACGATTTCAATTGGTCGAATGTAATGCTAATAGAAGTCACACGCAAGATCTTTCAATGCTGAGTCAACTTACAAGCGACAAAGGCAAAATAGGCGGGGCTTGTAGCCTTGGGGCCACTCGGATGCTTAAGTCAGCACTCTAGGTAATAGACAATAAGGAAATTGATAAGCTGACCTCGTAAATTAATATAAATACAGGGACAGGAAGGGGTTCTGAGACAGAGGTGTCAAAGCGGTTGGTGAAACAATAAAAATATAAATAATGAAGTGGCATGACCTTGGGTTTTAGAGCTATTCATAAGGGTTGAGGATGGGTCCCGTGTGACCCTTTGGAGTGCAATGTGGAAATCTAATGGATGATTTTGCCCCTTTAAACTGATAATGATAAATGTGTTCGTGAGAGTAATCTTATGGTGAAAAGGCAATTATGCAGTGGAAATCTTGAGGTTTTTTGGAGGTGTCAAAGTGTCGCGAATTCGTTGGCTTTTTGGGTACAAATTTGCCTCCTTACTCGTTTGGATATGCAAGGTCCAAGTAAGCAAGTACAAAAAAGAAGAAAAAAGTATAGTATTTTATCGATATACCATTCCACCTCCTTAGACCTTAATTTTAAGTCAAAAATTGAATTGGAATGGGGTTTGGGAGTTCTTGTTTTGCTGAGAAGGTTGGATGGGGAGGGTGCTTCAGTCTCCATCACTCGGTCAAGCCGAGGTGGGCTCCTCAGCCTCCCTTACTTAGTCAGTCTGAGGTGGTCTTCTTGGTCAACATTACTCGGTTTAGCCGAGGTGGTCTCCTCAGCCTTCCTTGCTCGGTCTAGCCAAGGGACCGAGGTGGTATCCTTGGTCTCGGGTTGTCTGATGTGCCAAGGTTGTCTCCTCGGTCAACACTACTTGGTCCTACCGAGGTGCTGAGGTGGTCTCCCTAGTCTTTCTTGCTCGAGCTATCCAATGTACTGAGGTGGTCTCCTCGGTTAACACTACTCAATCCAGCCAAGATGCCAAGGTGGTCTCGGTCTTTCTTACTTGGGCTATTCGATGGTCTCCTCGATCAACACTACTCTGTCTAGCCGAGGTGCCGAGGTGCCGAGGTGGTCTCCTCAATCTTTCTTGCTCGGGCTATCCGATGTACCGAGGTGGTCTCCTCGGTTAACACTACTCGATCCAGCCGAGATGCCAAGGTGGTCTCGATCTTTCTTACTTGGGCTTTCCGATGGTCTCATCGGTCAGCACTACTCAGTCCAGCCGAGGTGCTGAATTGCTTATTGGTGCTGATCCTTGACGCATTGTATCCACATCTCCAAAGGTTTAGTCTGGGGTGTTGTTGATTCCATCTATGACCAAATAGGGGGCCTTGGCTTGGTCTAATCCTCTCTTTTCCAGTTTTCTTGGGGATCCATCCATTGGACTGGACTTCCTCTAGTTTGGCCATCATCCCGTCTGCTTCCATACTGATGGGTCTCAAGTGAGGGAGGACCAAGGTTACAGGTAAATTGGCCAAAGATTGCACCAACTTCCCTCAGGAGGGGAGTAGGTCAGTCTTGCTCTTCTCTCTCTCTCTCTCTCTCTCTCTCTCTCTCTCTCTCTCTCTCTCTCTCTCTCTCTCTCTCTCTTCATTCTTCATTTTGATGGTCCTATCGTCTTTCAGGGCAATCACAGTTGTCTTTGTGTGGCCTATCCCTTTCTTGCTCTTCTTTCTTCGCTTTCCTTGAGCGTTATTCGTTTCTCGATGAGGTTCAGAACTTCCTCTGGCTGGGGCCCTTCTCTCTTCTTGGTTTGTCTGAGGATGTTCCTGCCGGTAGCGGTTGATATATTGGTTGTAATATCCTCGACAGATTAGGTCTTCGATTTCCCCTTTCATATGCCTGCAATCGTTGGTATCATGGCCATGTTCCTGATGGAAGTGACACCATTTGCTTAGATCCCTGCACTTAGGGTCCGTGATTAACTTGGGGGGCTTCAGAAGGTACCCATCCTCGATGATCAATGTCAAAAATGTAGGATATTGGTTGATTGAGTGGAATATAGTCGCTTTTGCATGCCTCCTGTCGGGGCATCTTCTCTTCCCTAACCTTACCTCTTGGCTTCCCCTTGTCGGTCTCTATCTGTGTCATCAGTCCTCCTCTTATCGAAGGTGCTAGCCTCACCTTTGCTAGCTCGGAGGGTCTCATTGGTCGTCGCTTATTTCTTGCAACAAGCTAGGAGTTCCTTGAGATCGGTTGGCACTTTCTTAGCAATGGAGAAATTGTAATCTTGCATCCACAATTCCTGCCATCAGTGTAGTGTAAACCACTGAGGGCTCGATGTCCTTAATCTAGAGGACTTCCAAATTGAAACGACTGATGAAATCACGAAAAGATTCATCTTGGCATTGCTTCATGTTCATTAGGTGCACAACAATTATCTTCTAGGCCTTACTACCCTAGAAATGAGTGAGGAAATGCCTGCTGAGCTGTTTGAACGAGTCTATTGATCTTGGTTGGAGGCTGTTGAATCACATCCTAACCGCATTTCGCAATGTGGAGGGGAATGCCCTACATAAAAGGCATCTTGGTACCCGTCAAGAATTCATTTCTTTCTTCTTGGTTTTCCCCTCTTTGGTTTATGTCGATGGTGTGGTTGGTCTGACGTTGCTCCGTCGCAGTTGAGGTGAACAAAGTAGAATACTACAGGTTGGTCATCGTGGGCATGAGCAAAGTGGGATGCTTAAGTTAGTTTTGTTTCCTCTTACCAAAGTTTTCCTACGGCCTCACGGTGGGCATCGTTCTGTTGTTATTAGAATTTGTATTAAGGTCTTTCAATGCCTAGTCAATCTGTAGACAACAAAATAAGACAAAGGAGGTCAGGCTTGTAGCCCTGGGGTCACTTCGATGCTTAAGTCAGAACTCTAGGTAGTCGACAATAAAGAAGTTGATAAGTCAACTTTGTAAATCAATATAAATGCGGGGGTAAGAAGGGGTTTCGAGGCAGAGGTGTGAGAGCAGTTGGTGAAATAGTAAAAATATTAATAATGAAGTGACATGACCTTAGATTTTGGAGATATTTATAGGAGTTGAGGATGTTATGATAGCAGTGGGTCGCATTCACGCTTTTGGAGTACAATGTGAAATTATGATGGACGATTTTGCCCTTGACTTAAGCTGATAATGATGAATGTGCTTCTGAGAGTGATCTTTTGGTGAAAAGGCAATTATGCTCTGAAAATCTTAAAGTTTTTTGGAGGTATCCAAGTGTCACGAATCTATTGACTTTCTGATATTTGTGCTCAACAAGATTAATTACGAAAGACAAAACGAAGAAACTGAAGATGTAAAACAACAATCAATCGAAAGGTAAATGGAAATATTACCATTAAAACAATTATAAAAGCAAAAAGATCATATTTTATTTTTTAATAAGTGAATAATTGTTGTTAATGGAATTAATGCCACACAAGGTGAAAACAAAGAAACGAATAGGTGCATCAATTTTTTGGATATTGGCTCGTAAGAACTGGGAGCACTATACATAAGATCAATTTCTGTATAGATTTTCTTCCTCTCTTATAGTGATCGCATTTATAAAGACATCAAGGGACACACTTCTGTTTGGGATGTAAATTTTCCTTACCCCGAGAAAGGGAGAGTTAAAAAATTTATCCGAACAAAAAAATAGGTTATAAGCCAGATCCCCACTCTTTTATCTCTTTCCTCCTCAACCACTATTGAACGATCCACAATCATCTAGGCACGTTGGTGGGTGCTGACGTATCCAAATCCTCTCATCCTAAAAGTTCGGGAGGAGAGGCGGTGGCCCCGTTAGATACCCGACCGAGCCCTCCATCTGAGCTGACAAGGGGATGTCAGTTCAGATGAAAGGCTCGGATTCACCCGAGCCCCAGGTATCGACTATCTAACTGAACCACCCCCTCTCTTCTCAAACCTCTAAAAAAAGAAGATGTCGATCCGGATAGAGGCACCACTTAGAAAACCCACTGTAAAAAAGAGAGAAAAAAAAATAACAGCAACCCCATAAACGTAAGTGAGGAAATTTTTTGGTTTTCTTCTTTCTAAAAAATGAAATCAGATATACATACGAATCTTACCCCCAAAAAAAAAAAAAACGGATATCCGAATAAAATAAAATAAAAACAGTCAGGCATCCCGAAAAGACAATAATTCCTTAATTCTGAACTGGATCCGGTGATAAGAAAACATTGTCACCTGATGTCTAAGACTGTAGACATTAGATCTTTAACTCCTATCACCGTAAATACCCTTTTTATTTTGGGGTGGGGGGATGAAGCGTCTCTTTAAATACCGAACTTACCCCTATTAGACACCAGATGACATTATCACCCCGGTCGGTTACATGGAGACCGATCCCTACTGTAATAGCTCAAGTGTGTAACTGTGTAAGAAGAGAGAGAGAGAGAGAGAGAGAGAGAGAGTGAGTGGTCATGTAGTCATGTGTACGTGTAAGGAGAGAGAAATTGGTCCAAGAGTCAGTCAGTCCCAGAATGATCATGTAGGTGTGTGACAACCATCTCGACTATAATGCAATCTAACTCACATTTCCAATTTAAGTGGTCCATATGACATCCAAGTGGAATGGAGGGGTAGGTGAGGTGTAAAGAGCATAAGTTAAGAAGTCCACTTATCATATGAAATTATAATGGAAGTTGAAAAGACCAGACAGACTTTAGTAATAGAATAACCCAAACTAGTTGTAATAAACTATTTCAAACAGGTGAAAGTGAAACACTACTTCCCCTTAAATAATAATTTTTATTTTTATAATAAAAAAAAAAAGTTAATAGTGGTATGTATAAATATCATTTAAATATTATAATTATTCATTAGTGTTGCTTGTGCTAAACATGGGCTCATGCATTAAAATATAAACAAACCCAACTGGATCGAGGTGATGGTGGGGCCCACAAGTAGATGAAAACAAAAATTATTTGGATCGGACCATGCAAGTCCAATGTAGAATATTTGCATTATACTCTTAGTTGTGTAGTTGTGTCATGTGTTGAATGGTGATATGGTTATTTTAACCCTTAAATATATAAGGGGATTATGTTGATTGATGGGATATCAAATTCAATTTCAGACTTAATTCATGAATAAGTATACTTCCTTATATGATTATGGAATTGTGTTTATTTTGTCATTTGGGTTGAAATTTGCAATTTGTGTGAACTTCATGATCTATTTATCCCATGCTACTTATCATGTGTCACCAAGGCTTAGAAATGGATTTCAAATGGATTTCAGTATAAGATTGATCTTCATCAATTTTGATCATAGATTTAGGTAATCGATGTTATAAGTTTTCATCTTAAAAGTTCGAACTAATAAGTGAAAGAATTTTCACATATATAAAGTACCCAAGGTTCCAGTCTTAAGTAATACAGGAATATTCTCAACACTCCTTGTTACGTATTATCCCTTTTTTGAATGGTAATACATGTGACAAATATGGTCTAACTTTCGGGTGATCGTGGTCCCTTTTTCTGGGTGATTGTCGTCCCTCTTTTTGAGGATTATAATAAAAGAACCTAGAGCTCTGAGACTATGTTAAGTTCTATCTCCAAAGTTCAAACTTGCAAATAGAGGGACTCACAAGTATATAAGACATCCAAGGTTTCTGGACTTAACCAATGAAAGATTATTCCTAATAATCTCTCTCACGTGTTGCCCAACTTCTTGGTGGCAGTACACGTGGTCTGTGATCCATCTTTTGGCTAATAGTATGGAAATAACTTGGAACTCCGATACCACATTAAGTTTTCCAATTCAAAAGTTCAAACTTTTGAAATGGAAACTTAATAAACATATTGAATTAGCCTAACCAGATAGTTTTCACTATGGGCACTATAGATTCATGGGTGATACAGGAATGGCTAATCGATTTAGGTATCTTTATTCTTGGGCAAAAAGATATGTAGAATTAGCGTATCGGTCCTGTATCAATTTCCAGAGTGACCACAAATACCCATTTCGATACCATAAACCTAAACCATGATTCTCATACACGTCATATTGAAATTGATTGAAATTTTGTTGGAATCACCCTTGACTCGGTCGGACTTTGTGTAACTTGGTATTCTAATTATTCAGGTTAATCAATTTCCGTTTCAATTGATTCTGAGTCAAACCGGCTGATTCCACCCATTGTGATTCATTTTAACAATACATGGCACAACCGATCTTTACACTCCATGATGACTATGTCCTTGAGGGAATCACTCTATAGATAGATATACTTGATGAATTTGCCAACGAACAAGCCGGTTCCTACATAAGTTTAACGACTTGGATCCTCTCATGTTGTCCAATTCCTCCATCAGTGATCCAGCTACTGAGGATCACAGTTTGAGCATATGATGATCTTTATCTGAAGTTTAGTTGGTTTTGAATTTGTCCAGGCTTGTGACGCTCGTCTATATAAGTATCTAACTGAGCAATAGATGATCGAATGGGGCAGTTAGCTAGAAACATGATGTGGGATTGTGGGATTGTGGGTTGTGACTTGTTGTGATGGGGTTGTTGAGGGAAAAAAAATTCCTGCAAATCGGGCAGTAGGAAAACTCCTATTCTTTGCATCTGTGTGCGTTGATCTAGAATCTATTAATTCTCGAACTGTCCATAAATTCTCGCTTAAGTTTTAATATTTTTTAAAATACCTTTTTAATTGAAACAAGATTCTATATAAGTATACACGAAACCCATTAAAAGTGTGTGGAAACTTAAAACTGACCCTTTAAATTAAGATTTGCATTCCTCTTTTCAGTTGTAAGTTCTAACTTGTACTTTGAAACTTTTTTTATTCACTGATTGAACTTCTCCACTTGCACAAGATCCAAAGGTCCAACCATAATTCTATATAAAAAATAAAAATAGAGAATCCTACAAGAAGAAGACAAGACCAGGGCCGATACTTTATGTACCAACCCCAAAACAAATAAAGAATAAATTAAATCATAATACAAAAAAAAGAAGAGGGAAAAAAATAATGAGATTAGGTGAGATGTAAATTGTTAAAAGGCAAACATCCAACAAAGTGAGTGTTGTTATCAAGTCGCTGTGTACAAGATGCTTCCACCACCACTGCCACTACCTTTATCACCATCACTTATTTCATTGGAGTTGTTGGATCACTATGTTATATGCGGATAATGATATCCCAACACTCAATTATGGTTTAGGAATCAAAATCGGATGGAATTGTTGATTTAAATCAAATCGAACAATTGGAATTTGAATCGGATGGATCCGACTCTTTATTCCAATTGAATCTTGTTTTGAATTTTAGATCGAAAGATTCGGATTGAGAGTCGCCGGATGCATGCTTGCCACGCATGTGTTGTCTTTTTAGGAATTTAAAAATACATTGAACAAATAAAAAACTTTTCAGATGAATGAGAGAGATAGATGGTGGGTGCGGATGCCACAAGCGAGGGTGAATAAGAAATGCAATGGAGAGGGTGTGAGAATCCTGTAAGAGGGAGTGGAGGAGACACGAAGGGAGGGATTGAGAAGGATAAATAGATGGAACCAAAGTCATATATAGTGGCTAATGTAGATTTTTCTAGTTCAAAAATTCAAATTAGTAAGTAGAAAGACTCTCACATATATATAAAACATTAAGGTGTTAATTTTTAATTAACATGTGATTACTCTCAATATTTCTAATGTGAAACAATCCTCAACACTTTCCAATCCCTATCACGTGTAGCCCTATTGTCAGGTGGGGTATAGACATAACATTAGGAATGGGTACCAGATTGTCCCTGTTTTTTAGGTGACCGGCTCCTCTAATGTTCCGGTGTCATCTTTTAAGTGACACCCCTTTTTTTGGAATATCGTATGGGAGGAAACCTAGACCTGTAACATCATACGGAGTTTCTAATTCAAAAATATGAATCAATAGATGAAAAGATTTTCACATATATATAAAATACTTAATATTTTATTCTTCAAATAATATGGGATTATTCTCAAAATCTCTAAATATGCATGAAACAATCTTCAACGGCATAACTTACCTGTCGATCTGAAATTTTTTTATTAAAAACCATAATATAAACAAAACAAAATAATATAATAATCTGAATGTCGATTATGGACAGGTCATAATAAAAAACTCAGAGTGACCTATCAATTTTGTCCACTCTATTAATATATAAAGACCCCACTTTCTCTCTTCTTTTCACATTCCTTTAACGAATGTTTGGATCTGGTGATTGGGATCAGACTATTGTTGTCCAGATTCATGCATCTGAGATCTATAGAAATAGGGTACTTTTAACAACGTTTTATGGGTGCTTTATGCTTAAACAGCAATTCCTTGTAAGGAAAATGTTCTCATCTCAGGTCACATTTTCGCAGTTCTAACTATGAATCCACGGTAAAAATCAATGTTCTAAGCCTTAAGGTGGTTTTGTTTGATTTTTACAAAATTTTATTATAAAATATTACACGTAAAATTTTATTGTAGAATTTTACATTGAAACCATAGAGTAGATGCAATTTATTGAAATTTGCCAATATACTTGATAGCCATGATAATCAAATATTTGATTGGGTAAACTACTTATCAATAATATACATAAGAAATGAGATAATATTTGGTTGGGTAGAGTACATATCAAGAATATACATAAGAAATAAGATAGAGAGAACAGACGACAACATAAAAATGACCATTACCTAATAGTGGTCCCGTGTCGACAAGACTGAGAAATATGGATTTGGAATTGTTCTAACCTTTGGCATTTTTGATGGCTGCTCTCAATCTTCAAGTTAGGAGCCCTAGACCTTTTTCATTTTATTTATTTTTTTGTTGAAAAGAGAATTATTCAATATTTTGTCGGACGTACAAGGCATATGAGTTACAAATATCAAATCGTCACTGAGTAGAACATGACTAGTTAATCTTACTAGCTACGGGGATGCTACATTTCGGGCTAAAGAGTCAACTACGATGTTAATCTCTTTCGGAACTGAAAAGGAACATGTAGGGAAAAAAACCGACTCTTAATATCCTCAATAATAGATAGAACTTTAAGAGGTGGGTTAGAGGGAAATTTAATTAGATGGTTCGCAAGTGTGTTGTTGTTAGTTTCAACTACAATATACTCCAACCCTTTAGAAATTGCTACTAGCAAACTAAGCGACCTTTGCAGCTAGTTTGAACCTTTTATCATTGTTCTACACACACATTATCATTAAGGCTATGTTTAAATCATGATTTGAGGTATCGATATCGTATCAATCATATCAGCCATGACTAATAAAGATAATTGGTTGACATGATATCGTTTTGCTAATCAATATTGGGGATCGATACCAATCCGATACACGGCTAAATACGTAATTGGTATTGGTTGATATCAATCAATACCCAAAAGGTATGTCACATCAGCATATGATTGATATTTGACCAATACTGACTAATACCTATATTTGATACTAATTGTGATGCTAATTCCAATACTTGTTCTAATGAATTATATCCATTATCCATAGTTTGGATATCAAGGAAAAGGTTAAAAAAAAATGAAAAATAGAATAAGACACAAAACTAATGATAAAACATGTATAGAAATCCTCTCATGCGACAGTTTCAACTGCCAAGGTTTGGATTTTATCCAACGCACATATCGATGTATTTGTATGTGCGTTGACTGAACTCCAACTGTTGAATCAACTAGTAGTTCCAACTATTGTAGGAGAGGATGTGGATCCATAAAACATAACTTAAAAGGCTGAATGCTAATAAGGAAAATATTTGTCCTCCAATTGGTAATTTTACTAAAGCTTACTTTATTTATAAAATCACCTATGAATGAACAGCCCCCATCATTAAAAAGCACCCAACGCCCACAGCTTCGGTCTGTGCTAGCATGTGACAGAGTAGTCATACGGTAGTCAATACTCAACAGTAATATATGTCTTGCGGGTTGAATTCGTTTTCGTTTCCAATCACATCGGTAGGTGCTCCTGACTAATTTCAATTGCTGGATTGGCAATTGAGGCCTCTAACAATTGGAGACGAATTGAGTATAAAAATCCGCCAAGGGCGGGATTTCAGCTGGCCCACCTCCCAATGTATTGGTAGGCGGGCCGGCTGATCCCCAGCCCTTGGATCAGCGGCAGGAATCTCCTGCCGCGGGAGAGGATTCGGTTCCACGAATTGTACTCATTCCTTGCACCACCGGATTCAAATCGTCTCCTCCCTGAGATTTCGGGAGGAGGGATGACGGCCTGGATGGATGGCCGCCACCTGGTTCTTGGGTGAATTTGAGTCATCCATCTGAGCCGACACCCCAACTGACAAGCTGAGCCGACAGGGGTGTCGACTCGAATAGATGACTTGATTCACCTGAGAATCAGGTGTCGACCATCCATCCAAGCCGCCGCATCTCCTCCCGAGTCTCGGGGAGGAGACGATGTAGATCCTGCACCACCCCAAGTCCGCAACACTCGGATTTTGGATCCGACTTTCTTTTTTCTTTTTAAAAATTTAAATAAAAAAAGGAAAAGAAAAGGGAGTAAATCAAGTAGCTCTTATATCATTGGGGTGATAAGCACATCGTTCTATAAATAAGGCCAAAACCGGATCTTGGTGGGTTTATTCCAGAAAAGTAAGCGTTGGGTGGAGAAACTGCACGTGAAATCGATCCCAACAAAATCCACTTTTTCCCGTTGAAGAACTCCAATTCATCAGCCCAAAGAACAGGGGAGGAGACCCAAAGAAAGGGACTGAATATTGGAGAATCAAACCACCCGAAAGCGATATCTGTCCCTTCTTTTCATGAAGATTTAGTCCGTAGATATAGACAGTTCGTCGCTGTAAACCCTAGTTTTTCTTTCTTTCTTTATTTTTATTTTTTTATTTTTTTATTTTTTTATTCTGTTTCCCTCATCTTTTGTTTTTATATACGGTTTACCGGAGTGTGGGTATGAACACACAGACAGGTTGAGAGAAAGACAGAGAGTGAGTGTGTTAAGAAGGTCTGTGAGAGGGAGAGGGAGAAGGAGAGAGGGGGAGGGTGGTGGACAGGGTAAGGTATCCTGAGATTTGCTGTATGTCAGTAGATTGCATTGGGAGTTATTACGGCGGATTCGGTGAACTTGCTAACCCTCTGCAATGGCCACAACTGCGGAAAAAGCGACGTCTTGCTGCATTCGCACCAATCCTACTTCCCTGCGACGAGACGCAGCAGCTGTTGCTGCATCGGCTCCAGAGGTTGTTCAGGAATGGACTGTCGGAACTGGTGATCAGGTTGATGATCAGCAGAGCAAAAGAGCTGCCATGGGGACTTTGATTCACCCCGTTGATCCCATCCCTGAAGCTGCAGCTACAGGTTCTGCCAAAGGTATGATGTGGATCATGCTCGAGTTAGACTTATAATTTCTCTTTCCTTTTCGGTTCCCCTTTCAAGTAGTTGCAGAATATCTTGCATTATAATCATGCATGCCATCCTTCTTATGTTTTCTTTTGTTCCGTCATTCCCATGCTCATCCTGGATAAATTGCTTTGTTTGCATCTGATTGCATCAAATGAAGTTTATCTAAAATTCATCCTTCGCCTTATGGATATCTTTTCTATGGATTTTTTTTTCGTCTTTTCCATTCATTCTGGATAAATTGCTTTGTTTGCATCTGATTGCATCAAATGAAGTTTATCTAAAATTCATCCTTCACCTTAGGGATATCCTTTCTATGTTTTTTTTTTGGTTTCGTCTTTGCCATCCATTATGGATAAATTGCTTTGTTTGCATCTGATAGCATCAAATGAAGTTTATCTAAAATTCATCCTGCACTTTATGGTCATGACCTCCGACTAACAGCTCGTGCTAGCACATTTCCCTACGCTACGGTGTCAATTTCAGCCTGAATAAGTCAGAGCCTTTCTAAATCTTGTTGTCTCCCACTCTCAATCTCTCAATCTCTTCTCCTGTGTTTTGGTTTGAGGTTTAATATTTCAAGTCTGTCTTTAGCTTCTCCATTCAAAGTTTCAATCTCCCAATAGATTGAACAACTTCTTGAAGTTAGACTCAATTTTTATGGCTTTTTCTCTTTGTGTGTCTGTGTTGGGTGGGTGGTTTCCTCGATAAGCATTGACCTGGTTATATTAAAAAGTGATCACGTAAAAAAGCAAGCATCCAAGATCGCCTATGATTATGGTACGGATTTAGATGTAAATGGTTTCGTGCAGTAATTTTGTTTACCGGACGTGCTCCTCCGCTTTCTTAGTCTCTTCAAATTTCTCGAGTGATTTATTGATAGTGAGTTTCCTGCCATCTGTCCCAGTAAGTGGTTTTTTGCATTAGAGGTTTATACTCTTTGATTGTGCCTGAGTTTGAACATTAGATGGCTAAGTGGTATTTTCAGAGTCCAAAGATAAGTCTAGCAAGGAATAACCAAAGGACAGGGTCAACATACCCGAATGTCACAGTGGACATTGATGTGGATCATGATCGAGTTAGACATATA
Organism: Protea cynaroides; assembly: GCA_028583415.1. Lineage (NCBI taxonomy): Eukaryota > Viridiplantae > Streptophyta > Magnoliopsida > Proteales > Proteaceae > Protea > Protea cynaroides. Next base: position 6,784,362 of record CM053273.1, read on the forward strand.
ATTTCTCTTTCCTTTTCCCTTCCCCTTTCAAGTAATTGCAGAATATCTTGCATTATAATCGTGCATGCCATCCTTTCTATGTTTTTTTTTTGATTTCGTCTTTCCCGTGCTCATTCTGGATAAATTGCTTTGTTTGCATCTGATTGCATCAAATGTAGTTTCTCTAAAATTCATCCTTCACCTTATGGATATCCTTTCTATATATATATATATATATATATATATTTTTTTTTTTTTTTCGTCTTTCTGACTCATTCTGAATAAATTGCTTTGTTTGCATCTAATAGCATCAAATGAAGTTTATCTAAAATTTATCCTTCACTGTATGGTCCTGACTTCCGACTAACAGCTTGTGTTAGCACATTTCTCTACGCTACGGTGTCAATTTTAGCCAGAATAAGTCTCAGAGCCTTTCTAAATCTTGTTGTCTCCCACTCTCAATCTCTCAATCTCTCAATCTCTTCTCCTGTGTTTTGGTTTGAGGTTTAATATTTCAAGTCTATCCTTAGCTTCCTCGATTCAAAGTTTCAATCTCCTAATAGATTGAACAACTTCTTGAAGTTAGACTCAATTTTTATAGCTTTTTCTTTTTGTGTGTGTGTGTTGGGTGGGTGGTTTCCCTCGATAAGCATTGATCTGGTTATATTAAAAAGTGATCACGTAAAAAAGCAAGCATTCAAGATCGCCTATATTATGGTACGGATTTAGATGGAAACGGTTTCGTGCAGTAATTTTGTTTTCCGGACGTGCTCTTCCACTTTCTTATTCTTTTCAAATTTGTCGAGTGATTTATTGATATTGAGTTTTCTGTCATCTGTCTCAGTAAGTGGTTTTTTGCATTAGAGGTTTATACTCCTTGATTGTGCCTAAGTTTGAACATCAGATATCTAAGTGGTATTTTCAGAGTCCAAAGACAAGTGTAGCAAGGAATAACCAAAGGACAGGGTCAACATACCTGAATGTCACAGTGGACATTGACTTGTTATGTTGATGTTTAGTCACTTATCTTGTAACGAGGAACCAAAACCAGAGATGTTTGAACTGTTAGAATGAAACTCAGATCAGGGAGGAGAATGGATCCCCATTCTGAAACTGAATTTCCTCCACCCCCAGGGGGAAGTGGATGTCTTGGTGAGCAATGGAGTGTCTCCTGCCTCTTGTTAGCCCGAGCCTAGGAGCTACTTTTCCTTAATGCTCCTCAGATCGTCGGAGGAGCAGCTACTTTAGTTTTGTACTATGGAACATATTGGTGGTAATAGATATGGCAGGGGCTTATTTTATCGGTCTTGTTTGTCCCTTGATTTTTTTTTCGAAATTCTGAATGTTTAAAACTATCATTAGTTATTTATATCTGTTCTCTCTCCCCCCCCCTCCCCCCCCTCCTCTTTTTATTATTATTATTATTTTTTTTTATGGGTTCTGTTTGTGCACTTTTGTTAGAGTACTCAGGTGAGGCTAACTCGAAATTGTTCTTGGTCTTCCTGAATTGCAAGGCATTTTCCATGGTTGTTGTCACTTGTCAGTTTTGGTTTCATTGTGCCTGTATCTTTTTTATCTGCTGCTTTATTTGCCTACTAGTACAAGTATCACTTATCTATAAATGTCTTCCATTTTGTAACTTGTATGGTGTAACCGCTCCCATAAAATGATAGAAGGCAGTCATTATCACAAAGGCAGCATGTTAGGCAGTCATTACCATAAAGGCAACATATTTTTTTACTACAGAGGTCACTAGCAATCATAAATACATTTTGCATGGTAAATCTAGCTCGTCGAATTCCCATGTTCCAGCATGTAGAATGCATGGGTGGCATTCATCCTTTTAGGACTGTAGCAAAGCTTTGTGTTGCCCCATTAAAATAGAAAATAGGGTAAAGATGTTTCCACATTTAAGATTGAAGCAATCGTTGTTTCACTGTTTTTTTTTCCTTAGGTTTTTATTGTTTGTCAATGTTTGCTTGCTCATGTTCTGATTGGACTATATGATAAGCCAATCTTGATCGTGTCTCTTGGGATATTGGATTACATGGTACTATCTGTAGCAATCAACCCTTGAATCATGGAGAGTAAATTCTTAAATTTACAGATAAAGGATTATACAGATTTTTAATTGCATATGCATGTTGTCCATTATTTTCACTGCAACTTACAACATTTATGTTTTGAATGTTTGACATATCACCCAGTGATATATATAGTAAAAGTGAGAAATCATGTTTGTTTTGTATGCTGTCTTATTGCAACTGCCTAGCCTTGTTATGCCTCTTTTTTTTTTAAATGGATGATACATGTCTCTTTTGGTTCATTGATTAATTCAGTTTCTTATTTATGCTTGTCCAGGGGCAGTCATGATGAGGGCTCAATCCAGCCATCCTTTGGACCCTCTATCAGCTGCTGAAATTTCAGTGGCAGTCGCAACTGTTAGGTCTGCTGGAGCTACTCCAGAGGTTAATTCTGATGCTATTATTTTCAAATTGGATTAGAAATTTTGTAAAATGAGACTGTTTCTGAAAGGGGATTTTGCTTCTTTTTCTTTTATGCTGATGTTGGTTCTCATCAGTCGCGCTACTGTTTTTCCGCTTTGCAGGTTAGAGATGGCATGCGGTTTATTGAAGTGGTTTTATTGGAACCTGATAAAAATGTTGTTGCATTAGCAGATGCCTATTTCTTTCCTCCTTTCCAGCCTTCATTACTTCCAAAAACAAAGGGTGGGCCTGTAATTCCTAGTAAACTTCCTCCAAGGCGTGCAAGACTTGTTGTATACAATAAACGATCGAATGAGACAAGCGTCTGGGTTGTGGAGCTAAATGAAGTACATGCAGCAACTAGAGGTGGACATCATAGGGGCAAAGTTCTTTCATCCCAAGTTATTCCAGATGTGCAACCTCCCATGGTATTTATGATTTTCTTTTTGGCCTATTGGGCAATATTGCTAAGATCACTAGTTGGCTCTTGTGGATTTGTGGACTCAATTTTGGTCATATCGGTTGTTGGTTTCCTACATATAATATTCAAAGGAAGAATATGTAGATGCACAACTATAGATAATAGGATTCTGATTCTTGAAGGCTTAGATTGTAATCAATTTGGATATTGAATATTTTTGTGCTTCAATGTTGAAGCTAGGTCTAGGGTAACAGCTCGAAATATTCAAGTGAAATTGATTTAATGGTGTCATTGATAAAGTGTATCATGAGTCACCTTATTTTTTAGCATCCAAAGCCCGTTGAAGAAGCATATGTTTCTAACACCCAGCTTGTCTAGTATCCTACTCTAGATGACTAAGTCTGTTAGTGCATAGCCTTGTATGTAGATTGTAGACTATGGGCTGCATTATATTGCACATGCCTTGACAACACTGACTTTGAACTGGGCGACAATTTTTGAAGATGATTCCATATTTGTTGATGGATTAAACCAATAATTCTGACTCAATGATGTTTGAATTAATATTTCCGATATGCCTGGTCCAATTCACGCCTTGGGGAAAAATAAAGAATGGTTCCATGAATGTGAATGGAAAGAGTATGATAATTCTAGTCACTTTCTTTTCAATCTATCTTCATTTTGGCTGTGTTTAAATAATCTAATTGTTTCTTTTCATTTTATTTGTGAAAAGGGATAATGACTTGATTGGTTAACACTTGGACCTTTTATTGTTATTATGAGTATTGTTCCCTAATCTAGTGGTTGGAAGTTCAAACAATCTATCATCTTTGTTTCAATAGCTTGAATAAATAAAATTAAATAATATATATATATATATATATATATATATATATATTTTTTTTTTTTTTTTTTTTTTTTTTTTTGGGTCTAAGAAAATGTTGCTGGATCTTCCTTTTTCTTTCTTCAGGATGCTGTGGAGTATGCTGAATGTGAAGCTGTCGTTAAAGAATATCCTCTATTTCGGGAGGCAATGAAGAAGAGGGGTATTGAGGACATGGATCTTGTGATGGTAGATGCCTGGTTAGTTGATTCTGCATTTTGATATCTTGCTGAGGGCTTATGGGACATGTTGCTAATTTTGATTGCGACCCCTATTAATGTTTTGGCCTTTGACTATTTTACAGGTGTGTTGGTTATCATAGTGAGGCTGATTCTCCTAGCCGTAGGCTTGCTAAACCTCTTATTTTCTGTAGAACTGAGAGTGATTGCCCGATGGAAAATGGTTATGCTCGTCCAGTCGAAGGCATTTACGTTCTTGTTGATATGCAAAATATGGTTGTTATTGAGTTTGAAGATCGTAAACTTGTGCCTTTACCTCCGGCTGACCCATTAAGGAATTATACTCCTGGTGAAACACGAGGAGGTGTGGACCGTAGTGATTTGAAACCTCTACAAATTATTCAGCCTGAAGGTCCAAGCTTTCGTGTTAATGGTTACTTTGTAGAATGGCAGAAGGTATGTGCTACCTGGTCCTCCTAGTTTATTGATTTTTTTAGGGGGTGGTGTTTGAATAACAGTTCAAGTTAAAAAGTATAGTTAACTTTTTTTTTTTTCCCCCTTTTTCTGATTGTCAGTGGAATTTCCGTATTGGCTTCACTCCAAGGGAGGGTCTGGTTATCTATTCTGTTTCATATATTGATGGTAGTCGGGGTCGAAGGTCTGTAGCCCAGAGGTTGAGTTTTGTTGAGATGGTTGTGCCATATGGAGACCCAAATGATCCCCATTACAGGAAGAATGCATTTGATGCTGGTGAAGATGGCTTGGGCAAAAATGCTCATTCTCTGAAGAAGGTCAGATACTTTCTCAATATTATGTATTTTGTTTTGGTTGGATTGTTTGTGTGGAAACTTCCCAGCCCCTTTCTTCAAAATTATTCTTATTTTAAAATTCTTCATGGTCTCAGGGATGTGATTGTTTAGGCTATATCAAATACTTTGATGCTCATTTTACAAACTTCACTGGAGGTGTTGAGACAACTGAAAATTGTGTTTGTTTGCACGAAGAGGACCATGGTATGCTATGGAAACATCAAGATTGGAGAACAGGGTTGGCAGAAGTTCGAAGATCTCGTCGGTTGACAGTGTCTTTCATATGTACTGTTGCTAATTATGAGTATGGATTCTTCTGGCACTTCTATCAGGTTGGCTAAGATGTCGCCTTATTTTGATTTAGTATGTGGTGGTATGTGTTTTTAACAATTCCTGTTATTGCTTGTGGACTTATTGTGTTGCTGTAATATATATAATCTGAAGATTTGACCCTCTAGAATTTGTTTGCTATTTGGTAGAATACCTTGACTACATTCATATTTCATCTGTAACTTCTACAACCCTACTACTTGCAGGTAAAATTTTATTTATTTATTTATTTATTTTTTTATCTCAAACAGATTAGGGTAAAGATTTCTTCTTTATCACTTAAAAAATAAGCAGTGTTGCAATAAAAACACTTTTGAATGATGAATTACTAGATGAAAATATGTTTCTTAAAAGGTTGGCAATTCCTAGTCCCGATTGATCCTGACATGCTTGGTCAGTCTCAATGTGTTTCAAGCCAGGTTAGGCCTGGGCTTCACATTTGGCATAGCCTCTCCTGGAATATGAATATGTGATAAAGTACTAGATGCAATCATCTGTGCAGGTGGTGGCAATATCTGATGTTGCTTGGTCTGGAATTTAATGTAGTTTCCTGGATTCATAGTTGAGGTTTCTCTCTCTAGGTAATAGGTCTTCAATTTAAGGCTAATTGTTTATGTAATTTCATGTAGTTTGAGTTAGCAATTTGGGTCTCTATGGCATTGTTTGCATTTGGAGCATGGCCAGGCCTATTTTTCCACCTTTAGTGCTGGGCTGTACGAAGTATTTTTATACAGTAGTGGGCTGACCCAGCTGATACAATTGCCACCTCAAACTTTAAGCTTTAGATATTTTATCTATTAAACATATTGACATTACTTTCATTGGTGTGTTTCTTCACCTAAGCTGGAAAAAAGGTGGAAGAATGGATTTCATGGATAGTTTTCCTCGTCAATGATCATAGCATTACCTAGCAGGTTTGAAATAGTCTTACTGCTATATAGGATGCACTTTTCCCGTTGCTTCTTGGATTTATATTGTCACTGTGCATCCATGTGTGTTATCATGAGGCACAAATTGGCAATCCAATGGGCATTTGGATGTATTGAACCTTCAGTTTATTCTAATTCATTTGAACCAGTCTACTGCTTATCTTTTCTTTTAGCTCGAAAATAGTCTTCCTATTGTAGGGGTCATGCATGGTCTTCAAAATTTATTTTAATAATTTAATGGGTTTTTGATACAGGATGGGAAGATAGAAGCTGAGGTTAAATTAACTGGTATTCTTAGCTTGGGTGCACTGCAACCGGGGGACTCCAGAAAATATGGTACAACTATTGCACCAGGACTATATGCACCAGTTCATCAACACTTCTTTGTTGCTCGGATGGATATGGCTGTTGATTGTAAACCCAGTGAACCATTCAATCAGGTAAGGTCCCATGAACTTCATGAATACTGTGCCTAGAGGTGTTTTTAGAGTGCAAGTTTCCTCCCTCCCCTCAGGGGTGGAAAATCTTTCCAGATGGTTTCAATTTACTTTTTGCCTTCTTATTTAAATTTTGGTTTGTTCTCAATTTCTCAACTGTGCTTTGATATTTCTTAATTGAAAATTGCACTACTATTGAGGGAACGCTGATATTTCTTCATTATAAATGCATTTTGGTTTCCTTGTCACTGTTTGCAGAAATTTATGCATAATCATTGTTTAAGTTCGAGAGATATTCAATTATTAATGTGCCAGAATTCCATTTTGTTTTTTGTTGCTGTTGAAATTAAAAGCTCGAGTTCTATGTATCTTGGTGCTGCTTCCAGTGTTCAAAATCTCGGCGAGATCTCGAAGATCTCGAGGGGCTCGAGACGAGATCTCGCCTTGATACGGTGTCTTGACCATCTCGACCAGTTCTCGAGTTGGTTTAGACATTTTCGATCATTTCTCGACATTTTCGACCATTTCTCGACATTTTTCAACTAGTTCTCGACTAGTCCTGACATAATGTATGAATTATGATTGTATAGTCTACTTGACTACTTTGGGTTATTTTTACTATGACATTTAACTAATTAAGTGTTATTATGTTTATTCTTCTCCTAAAATATTATTTAACTGGCTCATTTGGTTTTCTGTGATATTTTATTAGTGTAACATTATGTAGAATAGCCAATATTACTCTAGGTTTACATTTGAACTTCAAACCATACTGCCAAACATGGGTGTAAACCCAAACAACCACCATGTATGATTATTTATATAATTTTATGGTTTAAATATGTTTATATATGCTAAAATAGGGTTTTCCTAGAGTATCAAGCCTTAAAATGTTCATTTTAGGGTCGAAACACACATTTTAAGCCTTCGCGGCTTTTGTGTAGTGTCTCGTTGAGATCTCGGTTTCTCAGAGAGTCGAGACACCCTCGAGACTCGAGATTTTGAACCTTGGCTGCTTCACTGAAACTAATTCTCTTTATTTTGAAGCAATCTTCTGATTCAAGCATCATTCCAACATTTTTCTAATGAGTTGCTCTATGAAATTGATGAGTTTATTTTGCATTTGAATGCAGTAATATAGATGGAGTGCTTAACCTATTAATAGTATTGAAGAGGTTTTATTTGATTTATATTTCTTCTCTCTCTCTCTCTCTCTCTCTCGCTCTCTTTCTCTTTTCAGCATTTTCCTTTTGTAGTTATCCCTGTAACAATGGAATGCAACATGTCTAGAAATCAGAAGGCAAATCTAAGCCATTCATTTTTATGATTGTTTTTAATCTAAACCATCTCTTCTTACTAAGAGTTGGGAGCATGCACATCTAGAGTACTGGTACACATGGGTGGACATACACAGGATGCATGCCAATACAAAATGGGTATTTAATTGAATAAGATCTTGAAATTTGATATGTGGCAAATCTAGACCATGCTCTCTTTATCCATCAGTCTGGATGGATACATCATCTATCCATATGGCAGTATAGATGCTTTGTGACATTTGAAAAAAATAAACCCTAATGACAATAATAATTTGCATTAATCCTTTCACGGTGGGACTTAATTAGATGAGTGATCTGTTCTGGGTGGGTTGCTCCATGTTTTTTTTATGGGATTAATCAAATCTTTTGATAAATTTGTCATCTGAAACCTTAAGTCCTTAACCCAACCTTTGTCATGACTTCCTGCTTTATGTGATTTATTATTAATGCTGATTTACTTTTATATTAAATTTGACACAGTTTGTGCAAATAAAATATTTAGTTTTTACCTTTTGAGTTATGACTCTTAAACCAACTTCTGTAGTTCATGAATATTGATGTACGTTTTTGTTTGTCAGTTCTGATAATATCAGTTGTGTAATAAATCGGATTTATAGGTGGTTGAGTTGAATGTTAGAGTTGAAGAACCAGGAAAGGATAATGTTCACAGCAATGCATTCTATGCTGAAGAGGAACTGCTCAGATCTGAACTGCAAGCAATGCGTGATTGTGATCCTTTGTCAGCTCGTCATTGGATTGTAAGACATACATACTATGGTTACTCTAGTGGTACTCTACATTGTTTGTTAGTTGGGTGTTTATTTAAACTATTCTTTATTATATATTATACCCAAAAAAAAGTAGTTATTTAACATGATGTTCTTTTATCCTCTATTTGAAGCCTGAATCCTAACCTGTTCAAAGTATTTGCCTTTTTGCTTTTTCAATTTTTGGCCTTTATTTGCACTCCACTTGTAACGTAGAATGGTTTTTTTTTTTTTTTTGTTATGTTTTTGGATACAACTTATCTTTCTTTCTTTTGCTGATTATGCATTTTGAAAGTCTCTCCTGTTTGAAACTTTTGCTGTTTATTTGGACTTGTCCCTCAATTTATTGAAGAAATGCTATGTTCATTAAAATAGTTGTTTCATGTTTATTCAAGCATTAAGTTACCACCATGGAAATGATAGCTATGATGCTTTCAATATGGATTCTACAGTATGGACTATGGAGGTGGTTCTGCTTGCTTAACACATATCTGAAATGGAAAAACTGACATTGGGTAAACCAAACCAAATCAACTCAATTTAGCTGATTCCACTTGGTTATTTCTGTCTACAAGGCCTTGTTCTGCCCGTCCACTCTATATAGGGCAGTAACTGCATTAACTCAAGTGCATATATATAGCTGTTCCTCTGATGGCAAAGAGGGTTCAAAGCAAGTCAAATTAACAAGCCCTCTTTGCTACAGGATTTTAATTCAGTCCAATACAAAATCTGCAGAGAAAAGTAATGAAGAAAACCACTTATCTTGAAATCTAACCCTTGAAATCACTTGAAACTTGATGGGAAACACTCTTTGGAATGATTATGAAGACATATCCAAAGTTGGAGATGATCCGATCACAGATGAGAGAGATGCGATTTTTTGAAAACTACCTATCATCTGAAAACGGGACTGGTTTAGTTAGAGCTGGTCGATATGATTTTAATCTTTAATCCCACGAGCTTTTGTTGATCAAATCAGCACTTAATGGTATCGCAATTCAGTATGCAATAATAATAACTTGAAGGAATTAACAGAAGGATAAGAAAACCATAAAACAGAATATTTCGGTTGAGTCTCACAACCTATGAGACTCAACTAGAAAATCAGGAGCTAAACTCTCTTCTTTTTTTCTGGTCTAAATCTCTCTCCTGCAGCTAGTCTGCATTCTCTTTATTTATAGCTTTGAAACATTACAAATAAAATAGGAAAGAACGAAATTTAGTAAAACCAACCTTCCTTTATAATTTAGGAAGGCTCTAAAACAATAAAAATAGGAAAGTTTCTAAAAACTGGAATTAGGAAACTAGATTTTAGGCAAGTCTTAGTCTCCAAGCAACTAAGACTTCTAAACTAACTAGCCTAATTTTTAGGAAACTAAACAATGCAAATAAATAAACTGAAAATTAGGAAACTAATAAAAAGAGTCATAATTAATGCTGTTGGTACTGTTCACGTGAACAGTACCGCGTGAACAGTGTTCACGTGAACAGTGTGGGTTGGGCCTATGTTGACACATCCTTGGGCTGATCCACTACTGGCTGGTCCTTGGACTGCATCAACTCCCCCCCACTTAAAAAGAACTCGTCCACGAGTTTTGTAATGGTGAAGAATGACTACAGAGGGGTCGGTAGGCAGCATCTGTTGATCTTGAAACTTAAACTGTGCTTGCGACGTTAGAAGAAAATCCATCACTTTGGGTCTACTTTCTTCAAGATATTTAGAAGGTATTACGAAATCAACATGCTCAACATCTTGAGGAAAGTCAAATGGAATCGTGGTATCCATGGGGACAATCTTATTCAATTCTTTGTCTTCCGCAATTTTCTCCATAACACCGTGGTCTTCATCAGAACTGTGGTCACTATTGTCAATCCATAGAGCTTTAGTAAATGCATCAAAATTATCCACATCTACTTTTGAGGCAATCAAGGCCATATTGGTGATTATATGGATTCCATATGAATCCTCACTATCATCCATGACATCCGTATTAGGAACAGAAGTGTCATCACTTTGCGGTTCACATACCTGTGTATCTAGGTTGGCCTCGATTGCAGCAACTAAGGAGTTTACCTTTAATTTTTGTGGACAATCTCTAGCAAAGTGACCATATGCATTGCAGTGATAGCATTTCAAGGCCATACTGGTGATTATATGGATTCCATATGAATCCTCACTATCATCCATGACATCCGTATTAGGAACAGAAGTGTCATCACTTTGCGGTTCACATACCTGTGTATCTAGGTTGGCCTCGATTGCAGCAACTAAGGAGTTTACCTTTAATTTTTGTGGATAATCTCTAGCAAAGTAACCATATGCATTGCAGTGATAGCATTGCACATTCATAGCTGCTATCATGGGAGTTTTACCTTTATCTATCGTTGGAGTAGCATGAGATGTAGTCCCTATGGCTTTACTGTTTGATGTAGGGTGCTTCAATTCATAAGAACTGGAGGTGGGCTTTGGTGTTGACTTCAAAAGGTCCTCGGCTTGGAAAGCTTTATCAACACAGTCGTTAAAACTAACAATATCAACCACTCCCATTTTTTCTCTAATTTCAGGTCGCAGCCCCAAATGGAACCAAGATATCATTTGATCATCATTGTCTCATGAACCTGACCGTGCACACAATTGGTCAAACTGATAGACATAATCTTCCATACTCATAGTGCCTTGTCGAAGATTATTCAGCTGGTCATGCAACCTTCTTTGCAAGGATCGTGGCAAATATTTTTCTTTCAATTCTTCCTTCATCTCCTCCCAAGTAGTGGGTTCTCTACGACTCCTCATGAGACTATATTCATAGTTACGCCACCAATCACGAGCACCCCTCACTAGTTTGGAGCGGGCCAATTGTAGCTTTCTAGGTTCGGGAAGGCTAAACCAATCAAAGTAGTCATCTAAGGCATTCAGCCAATCTTGAAAGGCTTTAGGGTCTTGTCTCCCATGAAACTCCTTGAGGTCCATCCGTACTTTATGGGTTTGGTAACGGATAGGTTCATCATAGTCGTCATAGGGTGGGTTGTGGTATTCCTCTCTAGGGACTCTTTGAGGAGCCCTAAGAATACGTCTTGGCATTAGGTTGGCATTAAGGGCTTCCCTTCTAGGGGCTTCCACTCTAGCAGGCCTAGGATGATCTAGCTCCTCCAAATTACTCATTCTCCCATCCATGCTATCTAACTTGGCATCCATTTTGGCCAATCGTTGGAGAACCAGATTAACAAGGTCATTGAGATTGTTGGACTGATTAGGAGAGTTAGAACTCTCCTCAGCCATGCTCTGATACCAATTGATGGCAAAGAGGGTTCAAAGCAAGTCAAATTAACAAGCCCTCTTTGCTACAGGATTTTAATTCAGTCCAATACAAAATCTGCAGAGAAAAGTAATGAAGAAAACCACTTATCTTGAAATCTAACCCTTGAAATCACTTGAAACTTGATGGGAAACACTCTTTGGAATGATTATGAAGACATATCCAAAGTTGGAGATGATCCGATCACAGATGAGAGAGATGCGATTTTTTGAAAACTACCTATCATCTGAAAACGGGACTGGTTTAGTTAGAGCTGGTCGATATGATTTTAATCTTTAATCCCACGAGCTTTTGTTGATCAAATCAGCACTTAATGGTATCGCAATTCAGTATGCAATAATAATAACTTGAATGAATTAACAGAAGGATAAGAAAACCATAAAACAGAATATTTCGGTTGAGTCTCACAACCTATGAGACTCAACTAGAAAATCAGGAGCTAAACTCTCTTCTTTTTTCTGGTCTAAATCTCTCTCCTGCAGCTAGTCTGCATTCTCTTTATTTATAGCTTTGAAACATTACAAATAAAATAGGAAATAACGAAATTTAGTAAAACCAACCTTCCTTTATAATTTAGGAAGGCTCTAAAACAATAAAAATAGGAAAGTTTCTAAAAACTGGAATTAGGAAACTAGATTTTAGGCAAGTCTTAGTCTCCAAGCAACTAAAACTTCTAAACTAACTAGCCTAATTTTGAGGAAACTAAACAATGGAAATAAACTGAAAATTAGGAAACTAATAAAAAGAGTCATAATTAATGCTGTTGGTACTGTTCACGTGAACAGTACCGCGTGAACAGTGTTCACGTGAACAGTGTGGGTTGGGCCTATGTTGACACATCCTTGGGCTGATCCACTACTGGCTGGTCCTTGGACTGCATCATCCTCACAACTTCAACCCATTTGGGCCAATGGCACACAAATGAGTAATATTTCGAACTTCTAAAAAACTAAACAGTAAGAGGAAAAGATGGTATTAAATCAATATATTTTTGAAGTTTTTATGCTACTTTTGGGATGAGTGGACACAGTTTTGTCAGGTCCACTTCCCTCCTCAATACCATTGGCATTATTCCATTATCTGACAAATGACTGGTTAGGTGGGACTTAAATTTAATGACAGAAAGCCCCAGTCTTTCCTGATCATTTTGATGAGTCTGAGTTTGAATTTAATTCTGCCATATGTCAAAACAATGTAATGGAAATGATTGAAAAATACCACTATTCTTTGAACAATTTTGTACTGTTGAAAATACATGAGCAAATTGCAATACATGATGGGCCATGCACTAGTATCGGGACCTCAAATTTGACATATGACCGGTAGAGTAAGCTTTTTTTTTCTCTTCCAATGGTTGGATTTTTTTTATTATTATCTTTTTTCTCTTCTTGTGGTTGGATTTTTTTTTTAATATTATCTAAATTTAATTGTCTCCCTCTAAATGTAATATTGGAACATGCATGTTAGTGCATTCCCATTGTTTACATTTTGAAGTTACATATTTGGCATCATAGCCAAAGTGGTTGAATCAACCTGAGCCTGTTTGCACCTATCTCTGAGTCGGGTCTTAAAATTGAAATAGCTGCTTGGTTTGGTGCTTCTTTTTGTCTTTCGAAGCACTGCTGGATTATAGCAGAGGACTATTATTATTATTATTTTTTTATTAATTCATGAATTTAATCATCTGATTGGCGGTACATGCCATTCATATTTCAGATCAGGAACACAAGAACTGTCAACCGGACTGGCCAGTTAACAGGTTATAAGCTAGTACCTGGTTCAAACTGTTTGCCATTAGCTGGTGCTGAGGCAAAGTTTCTGAGAAGAGCTGCTTTTTTGAAACATAATCTTTGGGTCACATCATATGCCCATGATGAGATGTATCCCGGTGGAGAGTTTCCTAACCAAAATCCACGCGCTGGTGAGGGATTGGCTACATGGGTTAAGAAAAACCGGCCTCTTGAAGAATCGGATATAGTTCTCTGGTTAGTTCTTGAAATGCATGATGAGAAATTTCTTTAAATTTGCATATTGATTTTTGTGCAGATTTTTATTCATTTTGATTTTCTTTGTTTGGAATTTGAAACCATATTTTACATATCTCCTTATTAAGGTAGTTGTCATATTGCCAATGATTTCACAATGAAACAAGCAATGTTAGTGCTAGAACCTCCCTAAAGGGAATCTTCATGATAACCTCAATATATAGGGGGGGAGGGTGGGGGAGGGTATTTGTGGTATTTCATTTGGGGACTGATGCAAATCTGACGGTGACAAGACCCTCTTTACAAGTCTACTTGTAACCAGGTCTTGTTACAAGTAGAATTTCCCAAAATTGAAGCACTTAATTTTTTACAACATCCTCAATAGTTATGCTGGAATCTCTGCCAGCAATCAACCCATAGAAGCCAAAAGCTTGAGGTAATTTTCCTTTGCAGAGAACTCAAATCTTTGCTTATGTCGGGTCTCAACTTCCTTCTGGACCAGAGAAGGCATAAGAATGGTTCTTAATAATACTTGTATGTTACTGACCATGAACTAACCTGGATTCTTAGAAGGTTCATATCCATCAAAATTGTCTTGGATACCTCAAACCAGGATTGCTTTAAATTTTCAGCGGGGGACCCAATAAGCAGCATGTTTTTTAGTTTGACACTGATGGAATTTGTACGTTGATTTTCATGAATTATGCTTTTTTTTTTTTTATTTATTTTTTAACAGCTTAATCTTTAGTTTGACACCAATATAATGTGTTGTATTCCTTGAAGTACATTTGTTTTTATCTGTGACTACCATTTACTTGGAGTGAATTGTTTAATCAGCATGTGATCATGTTGTCATTTTGTTACAGGTATGTGTTTGGAATTACACACATTCCTAGACTGGAAGACTGGCCAGTTATGCCAGTGGAGCGCATTGGCTTTATGCTTGTGGTAATGCACCGGTCAAACTTGACCAAAGCTTTCCTACATTTTCTTAAATGCATTTTGGTGGTGTGAGTTTGGATTTGATTATTCTCTACAGCTCTAAACAGATTATGTTGCATGTTGTTTCTAGTCAAGAATAGCATGTAATGGATTAAACTTTTCGATGATAAATGCTAGCCGTATGGCATCGGACCAATTTGACAGTGTCTCAGTCGGAAAATAAAATGAGTTGTACTGCCTTACACCGGAGGGCCCACTGTTTAGCGGCTGATGAGTTATCCTATTGGTACAATGTTGTAATGCTAATTCAGTAAATTTCTTGACCATGTTTTTCAGAAGCATCACTTCTATTAAATCTAGAGTAATGATCAGCATGAAATATATTTACCAACAGCATGAATTTGCATTTTTTATTTGTCTATTTGGATGAAAACTTGACTGGCAACATGGTAGATGCAGATACTCACAAACTAGGTGAAAAGTTGAGCACATTAGGATACATAAAAAAGAAATAAGACCTTTATTTTTTCCTTCGTAAGACTAGACTCCTGTTCTGATTTAAACGTAATTTCTGTCCAATTGATGCACAGCCTCTATTATGGCCATAACTCTTCTGAAGTCCAATACATTGGGTTTCCATGTCATTGAGTTTGAAGCACCAGTAATTGAAATTGAAGGAAGCCTGTCTCATTATATTATGTATAAATCAAGCAGAGTGGGCAAGTTGTGGCCTTCAAAGCCTTGGAAGCAAGAATAATACACTAATGCAACTCAGAGTACTGAAGTAACTTTATAATGTCAAAGTAAATGTGATTAGGACCGTCAAAATGAGTATCTTAAAATTAAATGGAAATGACTAACATGGGATCCAGGGAAGCTTGAACCATACTAACAGTTGTGGCTTAGGAAACTGTGATCCGTAAGTTACAAATCTTCAGATGCAATATCTCAAATTAAAAATAGGAAGCTAGTGCTCTGTCATAACCCATGTCCTGCTCTCTCTCTCTCTCTCTCTCTCTCTCTCTCTCTTTGAATTTCTTAGTCTCCATTTAAAGCTTGTCAACAGCATAATAATGAAAAGTTTATTCTTATCATAATATATATGTTTTCAGCAAATATGTTATATCTGCACTTTTTGTAACCACTTGCTTGATATGATGTTGTTCTTGTTCTGGTGGCTACTATTGATCCAATCCTGATACTTCTGATGTATGTGCTGCAGCCACATGGGTTCTTCAATTGCTCTCCTGCGGTGGATGTCCCACCTAGTGCTAGTGACTCCGATCTGAAGGACAATGGAGTGGCAAAACCTCTTCAGAATGGGCTAGTAGCAAAGCTCTGAAATGGCTGCTAAAGACATCTTTTGGAACTGGTTTTATAATTATGATCAAATGAAACTCTGGACTCAATGCCAATGCACTTCGAATAACTGGGTTTTTTTTATTAGTTTACTTGGAATTAGTTGGTTATGATGTGTTCATAGGTTATGCTATTCCAATTATAGAATGAATGGAGATAATTTTGTTGGTTTCTTACTTATGGCTCTCTATATCCATCTCGTTTTCTGATCCAAGACCATAGCAGAAGGTCAGGGTATTTCAAGTGTTCTTGCAATACTCTGTTTTTTGTATTTAAGGATATTCTTCCCTACTACTCCATAATGGTGGCTGGCATTTCTATCCAAGTTTTTTCATTTTTAAGGTGGGGAGTAAGATCTCTATCCAATAGCTTTCACTACCCTTACCTATATTTACCCATGCTTCTTTTCTGATTCCCGTAAGAAACAGAGTTTTTACATTTTTTCTCACTTGATAATCCCAACTACCTTATCGTTACCCCCTTCCCTCATCGCTCACCTGCACTTATCTGCATGCTCCACGTTCTGTGTACTCCAAGGCCGTGGAGGACAAGTGCAGAGGAACTGGACTCACGTACAACTCTTTTCCCCTTCTCCTGAACACATCCATCCTCCGCTCCGGTCTGACATTATATCGGATATCCAAAAAGTGCATATTACATGAGGGTTAAATATTTGGCCCCTGCATTTCCCTTTTCCCCTCCTTGCTTCCTTAACATGCGGTTCCTCACCCACATCTCTGTATTGTTAGGATTGAGAGATGTAAACAAGAAGATTTACGTGGTTCAACACCTTATCGTGAGATGCATACGTCTACATTAGAGAAAGATAAATTTCTTCATTCTCAAGAAAAGTCTATAATCTTTACCTGACTGTTTTATCTCATCTGTTAGTTTTTTTTTTTTAGGTTTTTCCACACGGAGACAATTTGTAGGGAAACTAAAAAACCCTAATCTCCACATAATTATTGATTTACCACTATACATGTAGTAGATCCAAATCCTAATACAAGTACAAACTCAATAACTATATGGGTCTCACATAATACAAGACACCAAACCCAACATGTATGACCCTCCCACAACCACCCCCTCCAAAAAAAAAAAAAAAAAAAAAATGGTTAATGACTGTTCATCTAATGAACTGTATTCTTAGTATTTCGCTTGTTTTCAGCTCTCAACCAACTCCTTGTAGCAGTAGCAGTTTTGATTCTGGTCTAATAAGCTAATGCCATCCACCTATTAAGGTAAACAAATAGAAAAGACCGGAAAATGTATGTTACTATAAACTAGTCCAGCTTCAGGGTGGTCATTTTCGAATGGTTCTGGGAATCAGGCCAGCTACTGGTATCCACCTTACCATCGACATAATCCATGTTTGAGTTATTGACAGCCTTGAGTCCTTGACTAGTAGACAAAACTTGAATTGGACGAAGAGGGCTGCGGGAGAGGAGAGAGACCAACAAAGGAGAAAGACAAATTTGACCAACAAAGGAGAAAGACAAATTTGACAGGTAAATTTGGGGATTGACTAGTCGTTTGATGCTGCTTTTCTCAAATCTGGATATTAAGTCACCGTTTGATAATCATCTTGCTTTCAATCTTTTTCTTGTGTTCAAGAGTAAATTTGTTACTCATTGATTTTTGAGAGCAGAATACTGTTTGAAAATACAGTTTTGAAATCGATTCCAGAACTTATTGAGAACATAATCATGTTGGATAAACACTAACCTGAATATTAATTTTCTACAAAAAATTACAAGAAATTCCGTTCATATACATTGGTATGTGTATCGGGTGAACTCAAGCCACTCGATCATGGCTAGAGACTAGACAACTAGAGATGATTTTTTTTTTTTGAATTTTGGATCCACATGTTAAAAAGTTAAAGATTGATCATTTTTCAACATTATTTATTTTTGAAAAAATTTCACTCACCTCTCTTGGAGTTTGCCTTAATAACGCAACCACTATTTTTCACGGATATTCGCTAACCTCCCATACGCATGGAAGTAAGATTCACGAAGACCTTGTACGTAATGACAAGTCTATTAGTTGATGATATGACCTTATCTACAATTTCTTAATACCAAAACTATCTTTCTATTTTAATTGCTAATATTCTTCTTTAGTTGATATTCTCTTTCAGTCGGTCATCAATTATGGCAAGCGCGAAAGAAGACCACGGACTGTTGGACATCATTTTCCCATAGCAAGAGAACTCATCTTAAACCCCTGCGGCTCTCTAGGAGTTTTCAACACTTGCTACCCATTGGGCAAATTCAACCCCTGGAACCCGGATGAACCCAAGCACAACTGCTCCTCCCCAACCCTCTCAAAGTATCATTCCTTGGTGGTACCTTAATCCATAGACACTGTCTCAATCTTCCTGAAATTAGAATCTCTGAGTTCCATCTGAACGATAAAGTAGAGGATTCACATCCTCTCCACCCAGTGATTTGGGAGGAGGGAGATGCTCCCATTGGATGGTAGACACGTGGGGCTTGGGTGAATCCGAGCCCTCCAACCGAGCCGACACCCCTGTCGGCTCAGTTTGTAGGCTTGGTGTCGGCTCAGATGGAGAGCTCGGATTCACCCGAGCCCCAGGTGTCGGCCATCCATCCAGGTCGCCGCCCCTCCTCCCGAATCTTTGGGAGGAGAGGATTTGAATCCATAAAGTAGATGCTTATGACAATGATGGGAGGTGGTTTGAGAAGCTACCGAGAAAATAAATGAATCAATCGGCTTATTAAAAATAAAGAAAAAAAATCAGCTACCCCATTAATAGTTTCAAAACATTACCTCCCACCCACACCTTTTAAAAAACATCAACTACCACTCAAACGTTTACCACCATTAATCAAATAGATCAATTCCATTAAACGAATCCGTTAGTTGCTGATGTCATCCAAAAGCGAATTTGAACTGGGCAATAATACCTTAAAGGAAATGTTGAAAGATGGTTTTACCCTCCTTCACTTAAGGAGGGTAAAACCCCAAATTTCTAAATCCCATTTCTTCTTTTTCTCTAGATCTACCCTCCTCTTCCTTCTAAGTACAAACCCCAAATGGGAATCTTGATTTGAACGGAAAGAAGAAGAAAGCAACTCTGCAATGATTCTGGTTTTGAGAAAAAGCTCCATTCATGGAGAGAAGTTCTGATTGTGGGAGTCTCGTTAGTTGCAGTGCGAAATGGAGAAGGGGCTTTTCAAGAAGGGGACAAGGGTTGAGCATGATTCTGGATGATATCCTGGACGAAGAGCATATCAAGAGGAAGCTTCAACTGTTGGCTGCCATGGTTGGGATAGGCGACTCTACTGCGGGTTGTCTTGCCTGAAGTAGTCAAGGTCTTGGATTAAGTTCCCATTCCTCTGCTTTTCGTCTGGTAATAGTTGTTGAATGCATAGGATGTGTGCGCCTCCAGTGTACTCTGATTGTAACATAGCCCATCTGGCTAGATCTCCCAGCAATCCGCCCCTCCCTCTCCATAGGCGTAATCTAGCGCCGCCTGCAAACTCTTCTCCCACGCTTTTGTGTTCGCTGGAGGCAAAATCCCTCCACATCCTTCTAACGAATCAAACAGGCTGGTTTTAACGGATACCACCCACATGTTTCCTTTGCTTCCTTTGTTCTTCACTGTCACAGAAATTTGGTAGAGCCGTAGATGAAAGATGAAGATGAAGAAAAAGAATGAGTGATTGAATGTGGTTACCTTTCAAATTAAATTATAGAGAAAATGACCATTAGAAGTGAAATGGTTCGCAGAAAAGGGAGGAGGAAATCGGATTTGCAGAAAAACGGGAATAGGGGAAGAAAAGGGAAGAAACACAAGAGGAAATTGAATTTCATAAATTTTTAAGTTCTTCGTCTCTAACCTACAGTACCGGGAGGAAAAGGGAAGAAAAGGGAAGAAACACAAAAGGAAATCGAATTTCAGAAAATTTTAAGTTCTTCGTCTCTAACCTACAGTATCGGGAGGAGGAAATTGGATTTGCAGAAAAATGGGTACATGGGAAGAAAAGGGAAGAAACCCAAGAGAGGGTTAGGGTTTTAGATTTTTTTTTTCTTGATTTGTTCATCTCATGATCCTCTCTGAAGAGCTTCAAACTCCCCCAATCACTCTAGTTTCTTTGGTAGGATGTCCGAATCTTTATCCAGCAATCTCAAATTATCTTCACTCAGAGAAGCCTCCAATCAATACTTTTGCGTTACCGGATTTCTGGTAATGGACATTTTTCTTGTAAATCTCAACTAAACTGGTAATGGAAATTTACGAGATGATTTTTGTTAGATAGATTTATTTAACAAAATAAAACTTGTGCTCTCCATGGTTTCATGATTCCCGATGGCAATGAATATCCAATGTTGAAGGGTTATATTAGTCATTTTATTAGTTTTTAAGAAATTTCAATTAAAAGCAAAAGGGGTAAACATGTCTAACAGTGATTTCAGTGTCCTCCGTCAGTTACTTGGGTGTAGTTGATTTTTTTGAAAGGTGTGAGTGGTAGGTGATGTTTCGAAACTATTATGGGAGGTAGTTGATTTTTTTTTTTTAAATAAAGATGACTGAACGGCTGGGAATGGGCTCGTCTGCTGCAATCATAAGTGCAGCATACCATATTGCATCCATTGGATGGATGCCACATGGACAAGTTGCATCCGATGTTTTATTTTAAAAGAATGCAATATAAACTGGTAAGTTGACAAACATGGGAAAAACGCAACACTGCAACCCCTTCAACCTTTGAGATGCATACCGTCTTGTTCCTTATGCGATTATAAAGCCGTCGGCAGAAAACCTCCTGGAAAACTCTCTTCTTCTGCAATTTAAGCCCACAACCTTTCGATTTAAACCCTCATTCAAATGATTTGTTGTCAAAGCTCACAAATTTGGAGTTGTTGGATCTCAGTTCCAATAACAGTTATGGATCAATCCCTCCGGGACTGTGTCATGACCCCAAAAACAACTTGCAGGAGTTATATCTTCAGAACATGTCAAGTTTTCAACTCAAAAGTTCGAACTAGTAAGTGGAGGGACTCTCCATATATAAGTCTACAGGATTCCAATCTCATTAGCAATGTGAGATTATTCCCAATACTCCCTCTCACATGTAACCCTACCGTTAGGTGGTGTATACGTGGTAGTATATGTGACATTACATAACACTTTCAGATGAATGGTCCCTCTTTGGGTGACATATAGTCTCTCTTTGGGTGACATATAGTCTATCTTTTGGGTGATCGTTCCTCTTTGGGTGACCATAGTCCCTCTTTTGTGTATCTGTCGTCCCTTTTTTAGTGACTTGACCTCTCTTTTTTTTTAGGGTTATTATGAGAAGGAACATGGAGCTCTGATACCATGTCATGTTTTTAACTCAAAAGTTTGAACTAGTAAGTAGAGGGACTCTCCATATATAAAACTACAAGATTCCAATCTCATTAGCAATGTAGGGCTATTCCTAATAGAACATCTCTTCATGGGCACCATTCTGGTAACTCTTAGTAACTGTTCTCACCTGCTTTCGCTTGATCTCAACTTCGATTATCTCACTGAAAATATACCTTCCAGCTTGGGATCTCTGTCTTAGCTCCTCGATTGTGGCTTGATCAGTTGCAGGGTGAGATTCCGCAAGAGCTTATGTACATCGGGACATTTGAACATCTGATCCTAGACAACAATGAGTTGACCAAAAATATTCCTGTTGATTTGAGCAACTGTTCCAATCTGAATTGGATCTCATTATCGAGCAATCAGTTGAGTGGTGAGATACTGGCATGGATTGGTCAGCTGAGTAATCTTGCAATCCTCAAACTTGGTAACAACTATCGACTAGTTCTATGACATTATTCAGTCGGAGAATGGTGACTGTTGGAGCCTAATATGGTTGGATTTCAATAGCAATCACTTGACTGGACAATTCCTCCTACCCTTGGAAAATAATCAGGTAATATTGCTGTTGGGATGATTACGGGGAAGAGGTATTGATGCGTGCTGAGCACAAAAAAAAAAAATTACTCTACTTATAATTAATAACAATGATAAGTAAAGGTCGATCCACAGAGACTAGTTAATCAAATTGTTTACTTACCAAGAAAAAAAGGGATTTTCTTCTGTAATTTAATTCACAACAAAAGTAAGTAATAAAAATTTAATGGAAGATGATATCGATTCAAGAAAAATTACTCATAGTTGTAAATTGATCACTGACCTCATATATATATTATTCTCTATTCAAATATTTAACTAAGGACTATAAAAAAGTCAGACAATCCTTACCTTTCATAATTTTATTAATTTGAGTCCAGCACACAAATTACTCAAATTAATTCTTATCAATAAATCAATTGGTATTAAGCAATCCTCATGAATTTATTGATAACACTCTCGAAGGGAGTTATTAATGAACAACAATCTAATAAGTATCATATTATTTAATTCATTCTATGTTTCCTTCATAATTTTACTAATCAGATTGAATTCCTCTTGAATCGACTAAAGAACTTAGTCAGACATGATACAAAAGAAAGACAAAAAAAAAACTATCTTCTCAATAATTATTGAATACTTTATTACGTGGATCCACATCCTCTCCCGCCTGAGTTTGGGCGAGAGACTTGGTGACCCGGATGGATGGTCGCCACTTGGCTCTTGGGTGGATCCGAGCCCTCCATTCGAGCCGACTTCGCTATCGCCCCCCACTTCTACCCTTGGTTATAGAGCCCGAGCCAAAAAGCTGGGCCGACAGGGGTGTTGGCTTGGATGGAGGGCTCGGATCCACCCGAGAACCAGTGGTGGCCATCTATCCAGGCCGTCAAGTCTCCAGCCCAAATTCAGGCGAGAAACGATTTCTATACCTATTATGTAGCCTTTACATTGCTAGAGTAGAGAAGATTAAAACTGATATGTTTAGAATTGATAACTTTATTACATGGAAATAAAGATTAAGAAAAATCATCTTACCTAGATTAGATAAAGAATCATTTTATTATTAAGCAAATACCACCAATTGACCTGCCAATCTTTGTGATATTTCATAGCGGTGTATATTTTCTTCAAGATTTATAACAATCAATCAAGGTTTTTCAATAGTGAATCTTCTGTATGTGGAAACCTTCATTCTCTAGTTTGAATTCAGATCAATTTTTCAGATCAGATTTTTAGACCATGTTTGATTTCTGGAATTCTTTCTACATTAGAAACCTACATGAAATTCAAAAGATCATTATTGAAAATGTCATAATTTTTTAATTTTAAATATAAATTATCAATACTTTCTTCTAATATCTTATATATAAGGAATCATCACAAATGAGTACCATAAAATATAAATATGTTAAATAAACTAAATATGAAAAAAATAAATATATAAAATTATGAATCCATCGAATATGTGTATCTGAAAAACGATAGGAATAGCCTTTGTCAGGGAATTGAAAACTTCCTTGAATTTACTGGAATCAGACAAAATGGGTTGAACAGAATTGAATTCCTACAAGGCACCAATGCAACTTTACAAGAGTCTACATTGGTACATAGCGTACACGTTCAACAACAATGGCTGGATGATTTTTCTTGATCTGTGGTATGATTATTATTATTATTATTTTTTTTTGGGTAAATCTGTCATCCAATTATTGTTGCCGATGAAAGCAGGAATAGGAGAAAGAAGAAGGACGCATCCCTGGATCTCTACACCGATAGCTGATCACACTCAGGTACTACAAATGTTGCGGGCTTTAATTGCGGAGGAAGAGGGTTTAAATCGAAAGGTCGTAGGCTTCAATGGCGGAAGGGAATCGAATCCTCTCCCGCGGCAGGAGATTCCTGTTGCTGATCCAAGGGCTAAGAATCAGTCGGCCCGTCTACCAATATATTGGGAGGTGAGCTGACTGAAATCCCACCCTTGGCCGGCCACAGGTGAGCGGGAAAGGATTTTTATACTGGCAGAAGAAGAAGAGGGTTTTCGGCCGAGAGTTTTGTAACTGCATGAGGAAGAAACGGTACTGCATTTCACACTTTGCAGAGGGTTGCAGTTTTTTCCCATGTTTCTCAACTTATCAACTCTAATTCGTCTACGTGGCATCCATCCAATGGATGCAACATGCTAAGCTGCACTTATGAGTGCAGCAGACGAGTCCGTTAAAGGCTGACTGTTTCAGTGGGCTCCAGTTCCTCAAGGCCGCCAATTGTAACCTCACAAGTCACAACCACCTCAGAGAAAAAAAGATAACATTACTACACTCCTCCAAAAAGCAAATGTGTGAATAGATATAGGAAAGGATGGAAGACGACGACGAAGCATTGACGAAGGATCATCACTCCTTCCAAGTCTTTACTCCCTGTCCACCCCAAATTTTACTCAGTATAAACACAACTGAAACCAGAGTAATTGTAGTGCAATTTGTAATTGGAGGACTCGATGTCGGTTTGTCGATCGACGATGGCGGAGAAGACCATAGAGGAAGAACTGTCCTTCCCAGTAGTACTAGCAGAACGAATACGCAAGGCCGTAGAGGAAGCTGAGTCCTTCAAGCAGGAGTGCTGCGATGTGGGCAAACAGGTGGATGCTCTCTCTCAAATGCTCCGCTCCGCCGTCCGTTTTACCACCTCCACCCCTTCACTCTACGAGCGCCCAGTCCGGTGCATCGTCTCCGACGTCACCAAGAATCTGGAGCGAGCCCTAGCCCTGGTTCGCAAGTGCAAGCACAGTGGCGTCCTCCTCCGCGTCGTCACCATCACCAGCGCCGCTGATTTCCGCAAGGTTTTCAACCTGCTAGATGCCTCCATCGGTGACATGAAATGGCTTCTCAGCATCTTCGACTCTGTTACCTCCGGAGGCATCGTTCACTCCTTCTCCCCCATCAACTGCAACGACCCAATCCTGTCCTGGGTCTGGTCCTTCCTGGCTTCCATCCAAATGGGTCCCTTGCTTGATCGCTTTGAGGCTGCCAACGGACTTGCCTCCCTCGCCTACGACAACGAACGCAACAAGAAGATCATCGTTGAGGAGGGTGGTGTCCCTCCGCTCCTGAAGCTCTTGAAGGAAGGTGCCTCTCCTGATGCCCAAATTGCCGCTGCAACTGCTTTGCTAAACCTCGCCACCGATCAGAAAAGGGTTCGTATCATCGCCGGCGAGCTTGGGATTCCATTGATTGTGCAGGTCCTCTTCGATTCTCCCATGAGAGTTCAGAATTTGGTCGCCAATTTGGTGGCCAAGATGGCCAAGCTCGACCCAGACGCACAGGAGGAGTTCGCCAGGGAGAACGTCATTAGGCCTCTCGTCTCCTTACTATCCATCGATGTATTCTTGGACGAGCCCAATCATGGAAAGCCCAGCTTTCACTCTGGTGTTCAGAAACATGAGCAGATGGAGCGGAAACCGGTCACCACGACGATGACGACACAGAACCAGAACCATTCCACGCACTCGCGCTCGAGCTCTTCTTCTTCTTCTTACTATTCGGATGCCATTGCACGTTACGGGCACCACAAGAAAGACAGGGAGAATGAGAAGCCGGAGGTGAAACTTCAGCTCAAGATTAGTTGCGCTGAAGCGCTGTGGGTGCTTTCCAAGGGAAGTTTGTCCAATAGCCGGAAAATTACAGAGACCAGAGGATTGCTTTGCCTTGCGAAGCTCATTGAGAACGAGCAGGGGGAGTTGCAGCACCATTGCCTCATGACGGTCGTGGAGATAACCGCTGCGGCCGAATCCGATGCTGATTTTAGGCACGCAGCTTTGAAGACCAATTCTCCTCCGGCGAAGTCGATTGTCGAACAGCTTCTGAGGGTAACTCGAGAGGTAAACATTCCATCGCTACAAATTGCTGCCATAAAATCGATTGGGTCATTGGCTCGCACATTCCCTGCTCGAGAAACCCGAGTCATTGTTCCTCTGGTGACGCATCTCGGCAACAGGAACACGGAGGTCGCTACAGAAGCCGCCATTGCTCTAGGGAAGTTTGCCTGTCCCGAAAATTTCCTCCGCGTCGAACATTCCAAGGCAATCATTGAGTTCGACGGGGTTCCACCTCTAATGAGATTGCTGAGGTCCGCCAACGAGTCGGCTCAATTTCACGGACTGATTCTACTCTGTTACCTCGCCTTGCATGTGGGCAACAGCAAGGCTCTGGAGGAAGCAAGGGCATTGACTCTTCTTGAGGGAGCAGTTCGTTCTGGGGCTGCTCAGAATCCTTCTTTGAAGGAATTGATTTCTAAGGCCATATATTATCTTGAAGTTTACCAGTCTGGAATTCATCACCATAGAAACTCTTATGCGCCGTAATTTCATTCCCTTGAGCTGTTGAACGATACCACAGTTATGGCCATGTATCGGATTTGTAACATACTTGTAGAAGAACCTTGATGCACTGTGAAAAAATCATCTGGCGATGGATACACGGATAGTTACTCTTGAGAAAGATGATTCTTCATCCAGTTGAAGTGCTTCAGAGCAATGCTAGTCCATCGCCTGAACAAAAATGTCTCTTTTACTGAGAAAAAGAAAAAAAAGATACAGTAGAAAACAAGAATCACTTTTGTAGGAGAATCTTCATTGCTTGTTTCCAGTGAAACACGAAACCAACTTCTTCATCTACTTCATTCTCTTTACCCCCTCCTTCTCCATTTCCTTCTTCAGCAGCAGATAAGATAGCCTTTGTCAGATGGATGAATTAGCATAGTTGCTTTCAGATGTTGTATGGTAAGGGGTAGCTGTTGAATTTAGCTTCTTACGCTTACTCCTTGCCAACATAATTTCTAAATTTTGTGGGTTCTGTTGGAGTTTCTATATCAGCATTGCACAAACTTGTCTTACTCTTCAGATCCCTGCAATTGTGTGATTTGTTTTTATTGAAAAACAGAGAAGCTAACTGATAGTACCAATGGCTCATGTTATACTTCACTATCTTCAAGGATTTTATTGATTGTCATGTCCATGCCAAATATTGCATGAAGTCTTGGTGACACAATTTCCTTGAGTTCAGACACATCCTTCTACATCACTTCGGAATCAATGAAGTCACCAGACTAGCAGGTAAGCTTTTGGCTGTAAGAGAATTAGACTACCATGAAACTGGATACCTTACAGACACGAAGGACAGAATCAGTTACATTAGCTTATGGTGTGTCTCTATTCATTTTTGATATATTACATGTAAACACAAATTGAACATATATCTATGTTCTTATGTTCTTCAGCTTCCTTCTCTGCTTCTATTGCTATGATTTGTTTTCTTTGATTGAAACTTTATTGTACCAAATTTCTTTCCTCTTCATCCTCTTTTCCCCATCGGTTGTTTCTTATGTTGGGAATAGCCTGACATTGCTTAGAGATTGGAATCTTGAGTGTCTTAATCATGTGAGAGTCCTCCCACTTACAGGTTTGAAATTTTGAACTACAAACTCAACATGTTATCAAAAGGATTAAAATCACCCAAAAAAAAGGAACCAATTACCTAAAAAAGGGACAGATCACCAGAAAAAAAAGAAGAATAGATATCTGTCACCTTAAACAAAGGGACAGTTTGGAACCTGTCATCTAAATGCCACTTATACATCACTCAACTGTGGAGTTACACATGAATAGTGTTGGGAATAGTCTCTTAATTCTTAGAGATTGGAACCTTAGATGGCTTATATAAGTAAAAGTCTTTTCATTGATTTGCACTTTCAAATGGAAACTCAACATCTTAAACAACTTCAGGACTTTAAAAAAACCAGTTTGGTAGAGGAAACCCCAAAACTGGATGAGAATCCATTGCATGTATGTTTGAACTGGAATTGGTGCATGGTGATGGAAGTTGATTGGAAAGTGATAGGTGCATGCTGATGGAACAGCTGATTTCCATGGTTGACTTTCTCTGTTCTTTAAATAGATTAAAGGGAATGCTTGTATTGGGTACTAGCAGATTCCGCTCCGATTGCGTGGTTGCGTGTTTTCCGCTCAATAAGGTGTGGTCGTGTGTTCCTTAGCCTGTTTTCCCCTGTTTTCTTTGTCATCTTGTCTCTCTGAATATCGCTCTCTCTGCATTTTGCTTTCTCTGCTTTTCTCCTTGTTTCTTCGTTTTTTTGGTCTTTGGATTTGATGGGGTATGGAGCCTGGTTCGTCATCTGGGGCCTCTTCGGAGGGTCCCCCTCCTAACCCCGTTGTGTTGATATGGGGTCTTGTTGGGTTTTTAGATTTTTTAAACTTAAAAGAACATTTAAAAGTTTCAAAATTTTGACTCTCTAATTTGTTTTTGGTTTTGGTGGGAAATTTTTTCACTTGTATTTTTCTAGCATATTGACAGTTGACCCCCAAACGTTTCAAAAAATACAGTTACCTCCCCTAACTAATTATTAAAATCCAAATAAGTCCACCTATTAGGAATATTCCATTATATAGTAACGGTCGGAGTTGAATAGTTTTTTAAATCCCAAATTACCTTTTTAGAGTTCCGAACTACCCATTTTACCCTTACTTAGGAAGGTTACTATTTGGCAGAGGAACGATTCCCCCGATTCCTTGCTTGCTCACCACTCCATCGTCATTCTGTTTTCGAAACCCTAGAATCACCGTCGTCTAACACATTCTCCACCGCTGCAAATCCATGAACATTGAAGCGGCTCATGATTCGAAATGACTGAAATGTTTCCGCTGAAGGAGTCATCGAAATTTTTCTTGCTGAGATGTTGAAGCAGTTTCATCCTGTCGTTGCAAGGGGCTTGAACTTTCCATGTTCCTTCGAAATGTTGAAGTACAAACTGCTGCAAATCGTTGAGAGATTCTGCATACTTAAATCTCTACAGAGCTTCTGAGAAACCAGTATATTGCATACCCGATTACCTAAAAAAAATAGACATTGTTCGTATAAAGCAAAATCTGATATTGTTCATATGAAGTATGCATCCAGTCATTTGCATACTCGAATATCTTCTTCTTTCAGTTTTTGTATTGTAGTTACAAGAGCAAAATCCTACATTGTTCGTATAAAGAGGAACCACTGAATAAACCTTAAAAATAATTTACCTTTCTATTCCTCAAGACTGAAGTAGGTCAGCGATGGAAGAGAAGGAAAATGAGAGGAAAACGAGTGCTTAATCGAAAACTTCTCCCTCTGAGCTTCGTCCTTTTCGATCAAAACCAGTGCTTCAAATACCACTTAAGGAAACGTGGTGAGTGAGGTAGAATGAGAAGAAGAAGAGATTTGGGTTTATTTTAGTTGGATATAAGAGGGTTATATTCTTTTAACAGTAATAAGATTTAAAATATGGATAAAAGGTTCAGGGTAGAGTTGTCCATAAAAAATCTAATTTTAACGCCGTTAAAAATTGGACCTATTTGAATTTTAATAATTATTTAGGGGAGGTAACTGTATTTTTTGAAACGTTTGGGAGTCAACTGTCAATATGCTAAGTTAAGGGGAGGTAACTGTCTTTTACCCTTTTCTTTTTTATTGGTTTAACTTGTAGGATTTTTTTAGTCCCATATTGCTTGGGGAGGTAAGATTAAGGATATATATATATATATACATCTTGAGTCCTTAAATGAAAGGATATCTCTAGAGGGAAGGGTCTGGGGGTCCGGGGTTCTTTTCACGCGTTGAGCCGTGCGGGGCGCGGGGGTGGGTGCATAGATACGAATTCAAATTAGTTTAATCTCAACCATTGATCTTTATAATCGTTGGGGAGATTAAATCTTAACATTCTATTCTATACCCTTTCATCACAACTCGTCGGATGGATACAATTTTTCATCGCACCCTTTGATTTGGAATTTTTTTTTATATTAATAAGAAAAGAGTTCAATACCTTTAAGGTTACAAGAAAGTTTATCCATATAGAATCTCTTTCTCTCTCTCCTCCAGCTTTATTCTCCATTTGTTTGTTGGAGTACAACCTAAGTGGAAGAAGCTTCGACTTCGAGACTGTTTTATCTTGGGGATTAATCTTACGAAAATTTTTTGCACATAAGGGGTGAATTAATCTTTAAGATAAGTACATAAGGGGTAAATTAATCTTAAGGATAGGCACATAAGGGATGAATTAATCTTAAGGATAGTGACCGATGACATGACTCAGTCTTATCCATATTATTAATTTTAATTCATAAATTTTGTAAATGACCAGTATTAAATGTTATCAATATTTATTTTATTTTTTATAACTCTGTAATAATATATTATTTTTTATAACTCTGTAATAATCTCAAACTTAATCCTTAACATACTTTGGTCTTTTTCTCGGTTTGATGTCACACCTCCCATGGATGTTTTGGAAATACCGGCGGATGAAGATCTTCTCTTGATGTTACTCCTTTACCTACCTACCCTAGTCGGTAAAGTGATCTCTTCAAAAGCGGTTCGGAGACAGACTATTCTTGAGGGTTTGACGGCTGCTTGGCATGTCATCCATGGAGTTCAAGCTATGTTATTTCGTTCGGATGTTTACATTTTCAAGTTTCAACATGAAATGGATTTGTTTAACGTTTTGGATGAATCGCCATGGTCTGTGGCTGGAACTCTTCTTATTTTGGATAGATGGAACCCTCATGGTAACTGGGGGATATTTTGAACATTTCCCCATTTGGGTTCAATTTTATTGTTTCTTATTTGCGAGCAAAATTTTGATGGTCCTTGGAGAAGCCTTTCTGTGATTCCTTTCTTCTTAAACGCAAGCTGCAAGAAGATCGGCTTATTCTCTTACGGTATGAAAGATTACTGTTATTTTTCTATTACTGTGGAAGAGCTGGTCACGAGGCTGATCGTTGTAAGGCTTATTATACTGATTGCCAAGCCCACATTCATGCTCACAACTGCTCTCTGGAGGATCGGTGTCCTCAGCTCCCTCAGGCGCTTTTCTCGGTGGATCTTAAAGGCAGTCCTCCGACAAAGCGATTGCTGCAAAATGCGCAACACTTTGCGGTTATTAAGGCGACGTCGTTTGCTACTCCGGTGACTCCTGGCAGGTTGGACGGTGGTTCGGGTGGTGGTGCGGTCTCCCACAGCTACTTCCCATGGAAAATTACGATCGTACCCTCTTCTAGATATTTCTTCTACCATCACTCAATTGCCGACACATGGTGAATCCCCATCCACTGCTTTACCATCAGTTCTACATATCTCTGGGACTGGGAGTGTCCATACTCCAAGCTCGGGTTCGCCCATGGTGTCTGGTTCAGGTTCAACCACGGTGACACCAGTTCAGTTTTCACTCACTCAACAAGCCTTCCTTCAAGAGTACATTGGCGGCCATCCATCCGGGCCGTCCAGTCTCCCGCCCAAACCCAGGCGGGAGACGATGTGGATCCCCTAAATTGGCTTCGGCGATCCTGAATATTACTCCCCAGCTTTCCTCTCTCCCCTTACTTGCCCTTTCCCATCCTCCTTATCGAGTTCTTTTACATTGGAGACTCAGCCGATTCCGCTTTCTGTGGCCATGCCTCTGCAAACTGTGACAGCACCACCTTCCCGTTCAAAAAGGCCTCGCCAAGAGTGGTAGTTTGGAAGAAGCAAGCAATGAGGAGGGTTATTTTTTAACTTACGACCCCGTGGTGGCTGGGGGAAATCAACTCCATAGGGAGCCATGAAGCTATTCTGTTGGAACTGCCAAGGTTTAGGGAGGGCCTTGACAGTTCATACTCTTTTCCACCTCCTAAGGTCTGAACAACTTGATGTTTTGTTTTTGATGGAGACTCGGCTATCCAAGTCTAAGCTGCTGCGACTGTTTCGGAAATCTGTGTACCCTAACTCCTCTTGGATTCGGCTCAGCGAATTTAAGACGTTCTAGTGATGGCTTGATGGTCGCCACGTGTTCTATTAAAATCGAACGGAATTTGCTCAAAGTGATCTATAGAGCAACCATGTACCGTATAATATTGAAACATTTGAAAAAGATGTGAAGCTTCTTCCTGAAGCCAGGTTTTATTCTTGATAATTGGGGGGAGTTAAATGAATATTTTTTATCAGTTTCACTCCTTGCCCTCAACCATAACTCTGTGTGGACGAATTCCTCTTTCTTTGAGCAAGTTGAATATGCTCGAAGAGATTTCTCTGAGTAATAACCAGGTAAATGGAACCATACCCAGTGAAATAGGGAGTTTTTCAAGACTCCAAACGCTAATCTGTCCGACAATGTCTTTCATGGAAGCTCTTGTTAGTCTCTGCAAGCTCTCCTCCCTTGTTCAATTGAGTTTCGAGGGTAACAGTCTTCTTTCTCTTCTCACAGGTCTGTTAATGGTTAAGTCTCAGCTTCAATGTTCTCCCTTTCCCTCTATTTCGTCTGAAATGAACTGGCTTCAGGAAAAAGCTTCACAGCTCCAAAACCCTTAATGTCAAATGTCGAATCTGAAATGAAACGAAGTCTGAAAGGAAATCTGAAAGGAAAAAGCTTCACAGCTTGCAAAACCGTTCTCCTCTGAAATGAAACGAAGTTTGAAACGATATGTCGAATCCCTGTGTTAAGTTTCTATCCAGTTCCCTTGAAACGAACTGATTACAGGAAAACTTTCGCTTGAAACGAACAGGTTCCAGGGAGAAGGGAGAAGTTTGCAGCTTTATGAAATGTTACAATATTATACGTTACATCACCTCAACTAAATTCCTTTGGATTTGAAGTGAGACATGTGGCATCCATCTAACCATCACTGGAACATCTCAAGTTCACAGTGAACTTAAGACGAGCCGAATCCTAACCTACGTGTATGGCAATCCGGTTAAACACAGACGCCATTTGGTTTGGCAGCAGCTGGAGCAGTTATTGGCTTCTACACAGGACCCATGGGTATGTTGCAGTGACTTTAATTCAATTTTATCTTGGCATGAAAAAATTGGTGGTCGTCCTTTTAGTTTTCTGGATGCTGCCCCATTTCGAGCTATGATTAATGCTTGCAATTTTATTGACTTACCTTCTCATGGACCACAGTTTACTTGGTCGAATCGTCGACAAGGAGTAGCCAATATCAGAATTAAGTTGGACAGGGTCTTCGCAAATCCAAGGTGGTTATCTGTTTTTGACCGGGCCATGGTTTATGTTAAAGTGGCTATTGGTTCTGATCATAACCCTATTCTTTTATCTCTGTACCATAGATCTTCCTGGGCCAAACGTCCATTTCGCTATGAAGTCATGTGGTCTCGACATTCTGACTGTCATCGTGTGGTAAAGAGGGTGTGGTCGGCACAGGAGTCTACTGGAGCTGCATCGATCAATTTACAACAGAAACTCACTGCCTCCCAATCGGATTTCAAGGTGTGGAATAAGACTGTTTTTGGCAACCTACAAACTAAATTTTCCTACACTCAATCTCGATTGTTGGCTTTGCAGTCTAATTGAGGTTTGCCTGATGCTTCTCAACGGGAAAAGTTACTTCAACAACAGTTGGGTGAGCTTTTATCACAGGAAGCTCTATTTTGGAGGCAGAAGTCAAGAATATTGATTGGTTGAAGCTCGGTGATGCTAACACCTCCTTTTTCCACACTACTACAATTAGACGGCAACATGTCGATCGTATTTACCAATTACAACTTTTTGATGGACAGTGGTATACTAATGAAGGTCAAATCTGTTCGCATTTTCTTCAGTACTTTGCTCAAGCTTTTACTTCTGAGAATATTCCGGCTGCAGAGTTGGAGGAAGTGATACATTTTATACCTTCTGTGTTTTCGACTGATATTAATTTATCTCTCTTAGCAGGGCCTACTCTGAAGAGATCTTGTTGCCACTAATCAATCGGCATTTATCAGTGATCGACATATCACTGATAATATCATTTTAGTTCATGAAATATTACATTACATTCGGAATCAGAAATTTGCTAAAAATTGGTTTTTTGCTTTTAAGGTGGACCTTCAACTTGCGATAGGATTGAATGGAATTTTCTTCAACCAGTGTTGTAGCGATTTGGTTTTGATGCCCATTGGATTAAAATGGTGATGACTATAGTTCAATCTGTCTCCTACACTCCTTTGATTAATGGGGCTGAGAGCGGTCTTTCAGACCAACCTGTGGGCTTAGGCAAAGGGATCCTTTATCCCCCATTTTATTTATCTTATGCATTCATGTCCTGTCTGCTATGTTGTCTCATCCTAATCATGTGGCAAATCATCTGGGTGTGCGAATTAAGGGACGTACTGAACCTATTAATCATCTTCTATATGCCGATGATTGCATTTTCTTTTCTAAGGTTACTGTTCCAGCAGCCTTCGCTCCAAAAGAGAAGCTTTAGTTATTTTTTAAAGCTTCTGGGCAGCGTATCAATTGTGCTAAATCAAATCTTCTGTTCAGTCCTAATACCCCTGCTCGATTTTGTCGGTGGTGGATCAAACTCTACAGAAACTGCAGCACTGGAAAGCTATGTTGCTCACAAGTGCAGGTAAGGAAACGTTAATAAAAGCTGTGGCTCTTCCTAGAAGTAATTTCCCTTGTTCTTTATTTAAATTGCCACATTCTATACTTCAACAACTTCGACAAGGGATGGCCGACTTTTATTGGAGCAGTGGTTCTTCTTCTTCTAAAAGAATTCATTGGGTGGCCTGGAGTTGGCTTTGTCTTCCTAAATTTAAAGGTGGAATGGGGCTAAGGGACCCGGAATTGCAAAATCAGGCTTTATTGGCGAAGCTGGTTTGGACAATTTGGAAATCTCCATAGGCGTTTTGGGTGCGTTGTCTTAAAGCGATTTATTTCCCTCAGTCTAGTTTTCTGGATGTTTCTCTGGGTTCTCGACCATCCTGGCTTTGGCGCAGTATTTATATTGGACTTCAGATCTTGCGTCAAGGATTACTATGGAAAATTGGTACAGGTGTAAATGTTCGGATTTGGGAAGATCCTTGGATACCTTCCCTTAATCCTCATCGCCCTTTCTCGTTGCCACCGCCTGGTCAGTTTGTATCTCGTGTCTCTGATCTTATTGACCCTGTCAGTCGGACTTGGCGAGTGAATTTGTTGCTTCAGCTGTTTCATCCCTTGGAGGTTCTGGCGATTTGGCAAATCCCATTGGCTTTTTCTTCAGTCTGATACTCTTCTTTGGTCTGCTTCTAAGACTGGTACAGTCACAGTTGAGCGTGTTTACAACATGTTAAGTGAGTGTCAATTTTCACAAATTTATCCATCCTCTAATGCTTCTGTGCATCATTGGACTTATTTTCCTTCTATTATTTGGAAATCAATTTGGTCTGGCCGCACTCTCCCGAAAATCCAACATTTTTTATGGAGGAGTGTTGCAAATGCGATCCCTTCCAGCTTGGCCCTTATTCAACATCATATTCCTGTCGATCCCAGTTGCCGTAGATGTGGGGGAGAGGTTGAATCAATTGATCACATTTTGCTGCATTGTCTTTTTGCTAAAGCTGTGTGGCTAAGGTTCTCAATTTTCTCTGGTTTCATCTATTCTGGGAGTGTCTTCCTTTTCTCAATGGCTTGGACAATTTCTTCGGCCCAACGGTACTGTTTGGAAGCAGCATTGTCGTATGGTATTTTCCTTTATCTGTTTTATGTGCTGGACCTTATGGCAAGCTTGTAACAAGTTGTATTTTGAGAATGTGACTGTGTCTCCGGTGGAGGTCATAAATCGTGCCACTGTATCTTTTTCGGGGTTTTATGATGCCCATCACTTGTGGCCTCCTTTGGCTTCGCTGCAGGAGGCTGGCCCCTTGCAGTCCTCTTTTAATTGGCAACCTCCTAGTGAGGGGAGTTTTAAAATTAATACTGATGCAGCATTGTCGCTTGATGGATCCGATTCAGCCATTGGTCTCGTTTGCCGGAATTTCTTGGGTCACCTTTGTTTGCTGCTGCGGAAACTGTGGGTTTTCCATCAGTTGCGGTTGGTGAAGCAATGGCGATACGTCGGGCTCTGGTTTTAGCAATGGAGTTTGGTTTACAATCTGTTACTTTTGAATCGGATAGTCTGGAAGTAATACACTGTTTGAATGGTCATGTACCTTCTTCTGATAAGTTTTGGATGTGTAATTTCAGATATTAAGGTCTTAGTGCCTCCTTCGGTTTCGGTGGTTTTTTCTCATGTTCTTAAAATTACTAACTCGGTAGCTCATCTTGTTGT
Source organism: Protea cynaroides (assembly GCA_028583415.1). Lineage (NCBI taxonomy): Eukaryota > Viridiplantae > Streptophyta > Magnoliopsida > Proteales > Proteaceae > Protea > Protea cynaroides. The sequence goes on from CM053273.1 coordinate 6,820,531, forward strand.
TAAAAGGGTGGTTTTTGGGATGGATCGGTTCCGTGGTTAAGGGATCCATGTAAATTGGATGTAACTGTTGATTTTCAATAGAATGCTGTTTTACCCATATATATATATATATATATATATATATATATATATATATATATATATATATTAAAGGCTAATAGCCATAATTAGATGGAGTCACTGTTCTTAAATCATACTGTCTAAATCCATACACACATGAGGATTCAAATCCTACCATAGGCTCATTTTAGGGTATGAATCTTGCAAGTCATACTTAAATTATGGATTTAGATAGTCAAATTTTAAAATCATTAGGAATCCTAGGATTCTATGAAGTCACTTAAAGTGATTCTTCAATAGTAAAAATATTAGATTTGATAATTATTCTAGTAAGACATGCAACTCTAGTAATTATAGTGATTCTTATCAATAAAATTTTGACAATTTTTTTCAAAAATCACTTAATTACTTTTGTTTTAGAATTCTATTTTTTCCCCTCCAAATAGAGCTGCTGAAGTATTTTACTTTGTTCCCCAAACTGATTTCGTGGGGAAGGTTTTGATAATTAAATGGGAAATCATTCTTATTTTATTTTGCTTTATCCCTTTTTATCTTTTATGGTTTTGAGCTGTAGCTTTATAAGGTGGCAGGGCTAAATTTCAGTTGCATTTTAATGTAAGCAAAAGCTTAAAATGCAACTGTGAAACTGGTAAGTTCGATTTTTTCTCTGTTTCTTTCTACTGACTCATAAACCAATGGCGTTAGAAAAGTAAATTGTAAGTAAAGTACTGTTTATTTGTGGGGTTAAGGATACAGTTATAGATTTGAATTCAAAATTCAAATGAATTTAAATTCAAATAAATATATGGTTACAAATTTGAATTTAAAACTCAAATGAATTTAAATTCAAATAAATACAAATACCGTTATAAATTTGATTTCAAATTCAAATAAATTTAAATTCAAATTATGTTGTGACGGTTTGTATTTATTGGTTCTCTAATGTACAATTATAAATAGAGATGTCTACCTAGAATGAAAGTAAGACAAATTATCCTCAAGTTTGAATTTTCTCATGGTGTCAAAGGCCTAGTTGGTCTTCCCTATCTGAAAAAAAAAAAAAAACAATGTCGTCATCGTCCAGCCTCTCTTCTACAAATAGTAATACTACCTTACCATGTTGGTTCATGCCTCAGTCCCATTGCGCTTCTGGTCCTATGCGTTTGAGACGGCAACCATGCTAATTAACAAAATACCCACCCCAGTGTTAAACAATGATACCCCCTATGAATCTTTATTTCGATCCAAACCAAACTACAATTTGTTGAGGGTATTTGGATCAATTGTCTTTCCTTTACTACGGCTTTACAACAGTCACAAGTTTGCCTTTCGCTCCTTACCATGTGTCTTCCTTGGATACAATCCATCTCACCTTGGATACAGATGTTATCACATTCTCACAGGGAGAATTTATCTAGCTCGTCATGTCCATTTTATAGAAGATCAATTCCCCTTTGCCAAAACAGATACCCTAATCATCACAAGCCAAGGAGACAAATCCATGGCTTACAGTGTCTTCTACTCTTCCTCTTGTCCCAACGACCCACAGTACAGCAACTCCTGTCACAGGTATGACTTCCACCCCACCTATAAATGAGCCAATATGCAATGATATTATTTCACATACTGTTACCAATGACACAAATGAAGTGGATGCTCCTATTGTCATAGATACAGATCAGTTCATTGATCCATCACCAATTGTCATCCAATGGAACTTTGTCAAAATCCAAAGCCTTCAAGCAAATATCCACTACCATCAGCGCATCTCACTGAACTGGATAATGAGGTTGAACCTACCTCTTTCACAAAAGCCAACAAATTTCCCCATTGGAGAGAAGCAATGGCAATAATTAAAAATGGTACTTGGTCATTGGTACCTAATGACTCTCAGTAGAATGTAATTGGTTTTAAATGGATTTTTTGAATCAAGAGAAAGATCGGCACTCTCGAGCGATACAAAGCGCATCTTATCGCCAAGGGCTTTCACCAACATGAAGGTATAGACTACAACGAGAAATTTAGTCCAGTGGTTAAGCCTACCACTATCAGAACAGTACTCTCCATTGCAACTATTCACAAGTGGCCTCTCCACCAACTAGACGCCAGCAATGCCTTCTTGCATGGCAGATTGCAAGAAAAGTTTACATGAGCCAACCTTCAGGATTTATAGATTCGGATAAACCAACTAACCTATGCCATTGCACAAGTCTCTTTATGGCCTAAAACAAGCTCCATGTGCATGGTTCACACTTCTGAGCTCGTTCCTCACCTCTTTGGGCTTCGAGGATAAAAAACGAACATATCTCTGTTCATTCTGCATAAGGGGGAACATCATTTATTTATTTTGGTCTATGTAGATGACATCGTTCTTACCGGTTCCGACACCTTTATGGTCCACAATCTCATCAAGGTCATGAAGCAATGAATTTGCCATAAGAGACCTTGGACACCTTCACTACTTTTTGGGTGTCGAGGTCAACCACGATGCCAATGGTCTACTATTATGTCAACAGAATTATATTTGGGACCTTCTGAAGAAAACCAGCATGGATGGGTCCAAATCAGTTCATACACCCATGGCATCAACGACTAAACTATCCAAAGCTAGTGGCGTGCCCTTGGCTGATCCTACTTCATACAGAAGTATAGTAGGTGCATTTTAGTATGTAACATTAACAAGGCTCGATGTTTCCTACGCAATCAATAAGGTGTGCCAATTTCTACATTTCCTAACTGATGAACATTGTTAATCAGTAAAAAGGATCTTGAGATATCTGAAATCAACCATTACTCATGGACTTCGGATTTCCAACAATTCTCCACACCAATTACAGGCGTACAGTGATGCAAATTGGGCCGGGTGTGTTGACAACCGATGATCCACTAGTGATTTTGCAATCATCCTCGGAACAAATCTCACATCATGGTCTGCTCACAAACAAGCCACCATCGCTCGCTCTTCAACAGAAGCAGAATACTGAGCTTTGGCAAATGCTACAGCTGAACTAATTTGGATATGGTCACTACTAGCAGAACTTGGATTGCGAGTCTCTTAACCACCGATCCTTTGGTGTGATAACCTCGGTGTCACGTACCTAACAACCAACCCATTATTATATGCACGGACAAAGCACATAGAAGTTGATTTTCACTTTGTTCGTCACCTGGTTGCCCAGAAATACCTTGATGTCCTGTTCATCTCAATTAAAGATCAACTAGCGGACATTTTTACTAAACCATTATCCAGCTTGCGATTTGAATTTCTGCGTGACAAATTGATGATCCATAATCGACCATCAATTTGAGGGGCGGTGTTAAGGATACGGTTACAGATTTGAATTCAAAATTCAAATGAATTTAAATTCAAATAAATATACGGTTACAAATTTAAATTTAAAATTCAAATGAATTTAAATTCATATAAATACAAGAAAAAATTTCATCTACACCCCATCAAGGATTGCTAACATCATCTACACCCACAATATTGCAAAAACATCACCTAGGTCCACTTAATTGACGAAAATCACTAAAATTGTTGAAATACCGTTTTACCCTTCATATTATAAATTAGAAAATTAAAAGATTATATTGATTTTACTAATTTGCCCTTCAAATCAAACTTATATTTTCTCTCCCTCTTTCCTTTTCACTCTCACCCAAACCCTATCCCCTAACGTTAGAGTCTCCGGTGTCTTTCATTACTGAAACCTGGCGAAAGCTCATGGAACTACGACATCTACAACCTTGAACTCATGGCCGTCGAGAATAACACGGAGCTGCGGAAGCTCTTGCTCGAAACCTCCGGCAAGTCCATCATCATCCTCGAGGACATCAATTGTTCACTCGACCTCAACTGAAAAAGGAAGGACACGGAGAAAGACGAAAAAGATGACTGCAACCCTGACCCGAGTAATGAGAAGACGAGTAGCAGCGATGTAGGGGCAGACCCAGAAAAATTTGAGACAATCCCCCAAGAATCTTCCTCCACTCATTCTGAGCAGGGTCGGGAAGAAGCTTCCAAATTATTCCTTTTCTTTCCTCTGATCTCTGCTTCATTTTCATGGTGGAAGGTTCATTGGGCTTGATTTTCTTGTGAAGATGAAAGGGAAGAAGACTGTAATGTTTGTGGGAGATTCACACAATCAATGTGAGTCATTGATTTGTATGATTTTCATCGGGGTACCATGCTCACCGGGCCACCCAATTGCTCAAGGCGGATCCCCTGTACACATTCAAGTTCTTAGTGATTAAAGTTACAAGCTTGTAAAGCATTTGCAGTTTACATTTAGAAAAAAAAAAACATTTGTTGTGACCAATGGAGGTTTGAAGGTGAGAAGACGAGCAGTAGCGATGTTTAATTTCCAATTCAGTTTTACAAATTGGCACTTCAAATGTAATTCCATTGATGCATAAGCATCTCCCTATTATCTCTGATAGTAATTGCTGGTTTTGGGCCAGAATATGCATCTCTGTAACATTTCAAAAACACATTCCAAATATAGTTACCCAATCAAATAAAAACTACTTTAAAAACTTGGGGTGGTCGGGGATGAAGAAGACATTGGTCGATTGAGCTTGTCGTCGAAGGAATAATCGTGGTCGGGGAAGATGAAGGCACCGTCGACGGTGAAGAAAAATGACAAGTCAGTCTTCGTCATCCTCGTCGAGAAGAAGTAGGATTTTCTTTTCCTCCTTTCTACTGTTACGAACAAAATCTCTCTCTTACTGTTTCAAAATGAAACAGAGGTGTATGGTAACAAATATCAATAGCGTATAATGGTCTTTTCAATAGGCCAAAAGGGTATTATGGTCTTTGAAATATTACAATCCACTTGACGTTAGCATCTGACGAGAGTCACTGGCGGAGTAGACTTCTTTGATTACCACAGTAAAAGTTTTGGGGTGTGGATGATGTTTTTGCATTCTTGTGGGTGTAGATGATGTTAATAATCTTTGATGGGGTCCAAATGAAATTTTTTCTAAATACAAATACCGTTATAGATTTGATTTCAAATTCAAATAAATTTAAATTCAAATTATGTTGTAACGGTTTGTATTTGTTAGTTTTCTAATGTACAATTATAAAAAGAGATGTCTACCTAGAATCAAGGTAAGACAAATTATCCTCAAGTTTGAATTTTCTCAGGGGCTTTGTTCGTGTTGAATGCTAAAATTAAGTTAACGTGTTAAATTGTGTATATCTTACCTAAAAAAAGAAGAAGTTAAATTATGTATATTACTATATAATAGGGTTTTATATGCATTGCATGCAATGTGGCATTAATCATATTATTTTACACGGCCTTTGAAGGAATGATCTACCATTATGAGCTACATATAGTGTGACATGGGTCAAGTTGCTTTACAATTAACCTCACATTGTTTCATCTCAATCATATGATTCAGGATGTATTTAAATATATATTTTTTTAAAAAGAACAATAACAATACATGCCAATATCAGAAGAATAACTTACCCATAGTATCGTGGAATGTCATATCTCCATTAATCGTACATGGCTTACTAAATTTTCTCCTTGTATTGTTAAATTACAGTAAGTAGACTTCTTAACTATTTTCTTAAAACACAATTACTATTATTCTTGTATACGTAGAAAATTTCCCTTATATAATTAAATTTTCATGAGTTGACTTCTTAATTATTTTTTAAAAAGATAATTACTAAGCATATGTTTACACAAATTTTCTTGTTTTGAACTTCTTTTGTTATTCATCCAAAAAAAAAAGGGTGAGGAAATTTGAATCAACATAAGCTAAGTACAAAGGGTAATTATAAATTATCTATTTTTGTAAGCTTTATATTGATGTTCAGGAAAATGTTATGAAACATAACAAAATGAATAGACTATAAATGAGGATATAATAATATTCAATAGCTTTTTCTTTTTTTCTTTTTTGGGTAGGAAATATTCCTATGCATTACCAGTCTGATATACTAGAATGTTTTAATATACTTAGGGGAAAAAACATAAAACCTCTTGGGAAAATTCTATATAATCAGAAGATCTTTAAAATGACTATCTAAAATTAGTATGTGAATCACCTATTTGTGACATGTGGATTGAAAATTTAATAATTCTATCAAATTGAATAAATTTTTCCCAAAATTTGTTTCTAATAAATAAAAGAGATAAGAAACTTTTATTCCTCCCTTTGTAAAATCACTATATTTTACTGTAAATTTTTTTTACATATAAAATATTAAACATAAAATAAAAAAAAAAAAAAAAAAAAAAAAAAAAAAAAAAAAAAAAAAAAAAAAAAAAAAAAAAAAAAAAAAAAAAAAAAAAAAAAAAAAAAAAAAAAAAAAAAAAAAAAATAAAAAAAAAAAAAAAAAAAAAAAAAAAAAAAAAAAAAAAAAAAAAAAAAAAAAAAAAAAAAAAAAAAAAAAATTTTTTTTTTTAAAAAAAAAAAAAAATATTTTTTTTTTTTTTTTTTTTTTTTTTTTTTTTTTTTTTTTTTTTTTTTTAATTAATTTAATTTTAAATTTTTTTTTTTTTTTATTAAAAAATAAAAAAAAAAAAAAAAAAAAAAAAAAAAAAAAAAAAAAAAAAAAAAAAAAAAAAAAAAAAAAAAAAAAAAAAAAAAAAAAAAAAAAAAATAAAAAAAAAAAAAAAAAAAAAAAAAAAAAAAAAAAAAAAAAAAAAAAAAAAAAAAAAAAAAAAAAAAAAAAAAAGAAAAAAAAAAAAAATAAAAAAAAAAAAAAAAAAAAATTATTTTTAAAAATATTTAATAAATATAAAAAAATTTATTAAAAAAAAAAAAAAAAAAAAAAAAAAAATTTTTTTAAAAAAAAAAAATTTTATATTTTAAAAAAAAATTTAAATTTTTTTAAAAAAAAAAAAAAAAAAAAAAAAAATAAAAAAAAAAAAAAAAAAAAAAAAAAAAAAAAAAAAAAAAAAAAAAAAAAAAAAAAAAAAAAAAAAAAAAAAAAAAAAAAAAAAAAAAAAAAAAAAAAAAAAAAAAATTATATTTTTAATTTAAATATAAAAAAAAAAAAAAAAAAAAAAAAAAAAAAAAAAAAAAAAAAAAAAAAAAAAAAAAAAAAAAAAAAAAAAAAAAAAAAAAAAAAAAAAAAAAAAAAAAAAAAAAAAAAAAAAAAAAAAAAAAAAATAAAATTATTTATATAAATATAATTGTATTTTGTCCCATCAAATCAAATTTTTTGTAACCATTTTTTTTTTTCAAAATTCTTAACAGATAATCGAAGGTTTTGGATGAAATTTGGTATCCGGAAAGAAGTTATGTTAAAAAGTTTCTCAGATTTGATGTCTGGAGAACCAAATCCATGGTGGATGCGGTGGATGTGAGCTCTTCATCATTGAGACAAATGGAAGGAGAAGACGGACGAGGACAGAAAATGTGAAGCAACGTGTTCCCTTCTGAAACTGCTAACACGGAAGTACTTGTGTTTTCGAGAATTCCAAAGGCACAAAGCACTCTACGGAAAGCAAAGCAGCGAAAGAGAGAGATGGTGAAACTGATAGAGGGGGCGATGAAAGCTTAGAGATGAGATGCTGTGGTAGTAGTACAGACGACGCAGAAGCCAGAGGAAAGTTGAAAGCCAAGATACCTTGTAAGGTTCCCTGGTGGGTCCCCTTGAGTTCCTCTCAAGTCTCAACTTCTCCGAGGATTCTCTCCCTCTCTCTTCCTGAAGCCTTAAAAACTCCTCTTTCCCTTCATCTCCACCTGTTCCGACTCGAATTTCAATTCCGTTCTTGTTATTCCCTGCCATGGTGTCTTCGAAGATCAGTGTGGAGTGGTATATGGGAAGCAGAACCCAAAACCAGGTGGTGGGAGAACCCGAGAGAGATTATTAGGTAGACAGGAATCACAGGAAAGATGGACAATTTGCTGTTCGATGAGCTTCTGCAAGAAATATTTCTACGGCTGCCGCCGTCGGCAGCCTCAGCCGTCTCTCTGGTGTGCAAACGGTGGCTGATCCTCCATCGCAACTGTAGGTCTTCTCTCTCTCTCCGATTCCCGTCCGCTCGCCCTTTTCCTCTCCCTGCCTTCTACTCTTTCCTTTCCTGTTACCCTCTTCTTTCCTCCCTCACTGTCGTCCTTGTTCCCCCGGCCAATTCCACTCCCGTCTTCGCCGATGCTGTTGATTGTTTTGATGTCGCAGAAACCCATTCTTCTTTGTTGTCCGATCACCTCCTCCTTGCGGTCGCCTCCAATTGCCGCCATCTCCGCCACCTTCGATTCACGCCCGGTCCCGTCTCACCCTCTGCCCTCCTCTCGCTCTCCTTCTCCTGCGAGCACCTCTGCTCCCTTTGTCTCTCCTCTCTCCACCCTCTCTCTTTCCGCTGGCTCACCTCCTTCCCCTCTCTTAAGGACCTCTCCCTCATGGATTGCGGCTCCATCTACTCTGATGATACCCTCCGATTCGATTCCGACGACTACAACCACCATCATCACGACCTGGTCTCGGTCTCCTTCAAGTCAGAGTCGGAATTGCCCTTGGAGAGCCTCTGCTTGTCTGGAATCAGGGCCGGCGATTGCGGCATCGGTTGGCTGTGGCGGAGCTGCACCAAGCTCCGCAGGTTGCAGTTGCGCAGCTGTGAAGGCACCGGTGACGGTGCCTCCTTCTCTTCCTTTGTCAGGTGCTTGCCCCGTCTACAGGAATTGGAGCTCAGGAGTTGCAGGACTATCGTAGATGGGGTCTTGTTGCGATTAGCCGAATACTGTGGCTCTCTCCACTCCCTCCTCTTGTATGATGGAGGAAGCCGCGATGGTCTCCACAGCTTCATCAGCAGGTGCAGGTCCAGTCTGCGGAGGCTCGACCTTCGTCTACCTCTTGACCTCGATAATGATCATCTCTCGGCTATTTCACAGAATATCAGGGGCCTCGTGAGCCTTCGCCTCCAAAGCTGCTGCCTCGTCACTGGTCAGGGACTCAAGACCCTTAGCTCTGCCGTCCAAGTTGGTCTTGAAGAATTTGCTCTCATCAGCTGCGACGTGATCGAGACAGAACCTGGGTTGCTCTCCACTTTGGGTCAGAGCCTCAGGGGGCTCCGTAAATTGGACTTGTCCTATAACGAGATTTTACGCGACAAGGAGCTCATTTCCATGCTCATCTCCTGTAAGAATTTGGTTGATATCAAGTTGAGAGGTTGCAGAGGACTTACGGGTGCTGCTCTGCTTTCCATGTTCAAAAGCTGCAAGCTTTTAGAGACCATAGACATCAAGCAGTGTTGCCGGATAGAGACTGACACTGTTGAGTCCTTTCTTCTCAATTCCCCAAGACTCAGACAGGTCCATATTGAAGAAAGCAAGCTCACTGGTGTTGCCAAGACATGGGTATCTCAGAAATGCATCGAAATTATTAGTTGATTGACGATTCCAAGGTGAAACACCTGCAATCTAATTTTAATTTCAGGGTTCTTAAGTTAAAAAAAAAAAAAAAAAAACTGATGCAAAGTCCTCCTATCATCCATTTCTGGTTTGAAGTTTGTGTATCTAAGGACAATAAGGTGAGGAGGAACAGCAGCTGTCTCAAATGTGTTTATACTTAACAATTTTATTTATACAAGGAAATTTGTTTTAATTCTGTTCACCCAAAAATGGGTGAAATGTTATATACTGACAATTGTTCTTGATGCTACTCTAGTTCTATGTTCGGATCGGAGTTTGGGATAGACATTAAGACAGTAAAGTTATAAGCACAGACGATAAACCATGCACTTATTTCAACTCAAATTCCTTTTGACGTAACCAGGCTCTGTGTTTGTCTTCATTAAGGATGGCTGAATCCTATCATCAGTGAAGATCTTTGGGCAGAAATGAGCCAAAATGGCAAGAATTAAAACAGATTTGAGGATTCCCTTCAATAACAACACCTTTCTGTCATGAAAATGTTCATCGAGATGAGCTCAATTCTGTCTAAATTTGTGGATTAGACAGAAGCGACTTGAATCTGAATGAGAAACCTTGTAGCTCCAGATGAAAGATGATGCATGCCCGTAAGCTGTGGACCTGCCTAGTGCCAAGACACCAAACCTGCTTTATAGTTTATGCCCACCAAAGAGATGACGTGTATAGATCCAAGGCAGTAAAACATGCATCTCAAATATGATGTCAGTGCATATCTAATGTATTAGATAACAAAACATCTCTTTGTTATCTGTAATTGGTCTCCTAAAGAGACAATCTAACAAACAGATAATGGTCATAGCATCCCTAATGAAGATATATCAGGATTAAGATCTTTTCTAGTGAGGTCACTCCTGCAGTGAGATATAGTAAGGATTCTATTCATTTAAAGTGGATCTGTAAATATCTCAGTGCACTTTGAATAGATGAGAATACGTGTCGATCTATTTTGAGTGGATGAGATCCTCATTACACAGGTGTTCTACTACAGAGGATCTTTTTCCGATATATCATCCTACTTTAGATGCCAATAGCCTTCCTACAAGCACTAGTACTTGCTCTAGATCCCCATAGGCTTCCTTCAACTACTAGTACACGGGGAAGGATGGGGGACGGTGCATTTTTCACATCACAATGGAGGGAGTCTAAATCGATTAGCGATTGGAGTTAAATGAGTGCGTCTATCAATACATTAGTAGGTGTGCCGGATTAACTCCAATCACTGGATGGGTGATTGGATCCTCCAGTGATTGAAGACGATTTTTTTTCCAATGGAGGAAGGGTGTATATATTTCATGCAATGAAGATAGGAATGTGAACCCATGACCTCCTTACTGTCTGCACTCTATCATGAGACATTCAACCAATTGCTAGCAGTTGTCTTCGTGCAATCCTTCTTTTCGATATAAGCATTTCCTTAATAAAACTAGCCCTGGTTGTTGTAACACTAACCAGTCTCTTAATTGGTCTCTCTGTGTGATGTGAGCGTATGAGCCCATGTCTTCTTTACCTCCCTGAGTAGGGATCCTATGATTAATTCACCACATTGCACCAAATAAACCCTTGCAGTTAAACAGTTTCAGGTTGATCCGGTAACTCAACTAGATGCTGACATCCTTTTGATTCAAATGTAAATTTTCAACTGGTATGGAGAAAAAGTACCATATACTGATTTAGTATTATTTACCAAACACTCCTAGACGTTGGAGTATCCTAATCACCACACTATTTTAACATTGAACGACACAGCCACCTAAACTTAGATGTGGGTGTGTGGTTTAAGTTCCATTCATAATCCGACTTGCTTGGAACCATGACACTGAGCCTTGACTCATGAATGCTTAGCTTTTTGGTATCAAGTAGTACAGCTGACAACTGAGGTACTGCAACTAATTTAAATTCTATAGTTGAAGTGTTGTATCCACTTTGAACATTTAGCTAGGAAAATGAAACAACTTGAAACCCACCTTACCAATTTTTTATATCCTGCAGAAAAATAGGACTTCTCACCCTCCTACCAGAGGATTCCCTTTCTACCCTCCTCTAACTTGAAGTGAAAGGTTTGGTTCTTGAAGTCCTCCTCACTCATTCCACTGTGAATTGACATATTTTGTCTTGTTGTGGGTATTTTATTTTTTATTTTTTTATTAACGATGGGTATCCAAACCTCTGGTCGGATTAATCCTATAAGTCATTTCGGGATTGAATGAGAACTATTCCATTTATACTCATAACAAGAAAGAAAGAACACTTAACACCTCCTAAGAACGGTCCCAAGATAATAAGAGGAGTCAAAATCAATATCTTTTACTCCTTTAAGCGTAGATTCCTGATTCCTTACCAGCAAAACTACCCCTTAGGGTTATGTCCACCAAACTTGAAACATCAACATTGTGATCGTCCACATTTTACTTGAGCCCTCCAAGCATTTTGCTCAAAGCACAAAAGATGGTTTTAGAAAGAATAATCCTCCAAATTTTTGAACTTTAATTGGCTCAAAACGAAAGAACTGCACCGTGTGGATACGGGAAAGGAGTAGTCAGAAGGACTAATTCCAAGAATTCAGTGCGTCAGATCCTTTAAAGTGAGAGCCCCAACGAAAATTTGGAAATGGTTTGATTGCTAAATTCTCAGAATACAGAAAAACACAGTGAGTTAAAATCACCGAAGATTATCAGACTCAAAAGTTGAAAACCAGATCAGGAAAAATGAAGTAAATTTAACGAAAATAAGTATCACTACTAAAATTTCACTGAGCGGCAGGGTCTTTCTCGTACAAGGCGATCCCTTTGTTCTTGTGACCCATTTCGCATCGAAGGAGACCTGCTTCCACCATGGCGAGGGTAGAACCTCTGGCAGTGCGTTTGAGGAAGGAATCGGGAGCCTTGTGGAAATTAGGCCGGACGCCAGCATGGCCATGCTTGAATGGTTTCCCCCACCTAAGGAACAGCATGGCTTCCCTCAGTGGACGGAGCGTCCCTCCATGACTAGCACACCAGGGAGGCCGATTGGAGGCCTGGGAGTGTGAAGGAAGCCGCAATCTTCGTCAGAACATCGAATGTAGCTGCAGGGGCTCCACGGTTATGCACAATCCAATCATGCTGGTCGGATTTGCCATAGAAATCACGAAATTGTAATCTTTCATTATACCATATAAATTGATGATAAAGGTCATGAAAGGATACGAAAACCAAATATGCCTCCCATGGATTAAGAGTCAGATGCATGATTTTCTATATAGTATAATTGGGAAAAAGATCCTCTCCAATCGTCCCCCGGTTTAGCCGGTCATCCAACCCTCAACAATCATTTGGCACACATATCCATGTGGGTAATGGGATCATGATTGGATTGGTAGGACGGTTGGAGAGGATCCAGATCGGGTATTATCTGATGTATAAAACTGGGTACTAACAAAATAACACTATTTTTTTTGGGTATTTTTAGATTATGATGTTTTTAGCAAGCATGATTTAAGTTCACGGTATCGAAATGTGTATTGGCCTCTTTAGAAATTTATACAGGATCGGATATGATAGGTCCAAATTGGTCTGATATATTGTATTGAGTCATCATACAAATATTTAAAGGAATCTAGAAACCTAAGTCAAATATTTGTATTTTTTAAAGGAATCTAGAAACTTAAGTCAAATATTTCTATAGATCAGGTACCTGTATCTCCCACTACCGATATCACTTCATCGATCCGATCCAATGCCTAAAACCATGTTAGTGAGGGTAGATGAAAATTAATGGTGTATTCCTGGGCACAGGCCTACAATAAAAAAGATTTATTGATCCTTTATCAAGTGAAAATGGAAAATCGAAAACTGAAAACCATAGGAATCTTTTGATTAATCTACACACTTACTAAGCTGCATTAGATATACATTCTAGATCAATAACACGTTCTAAAATTTCAAAAACAATTTTTGATATGCATTCTCATTCTTAAATAATAGAATTATTTAAAAAACACATCCCACCCTAGAACATGCATTTTAGCTCATTCTATATTTTAGTCCCATAAGGGAAATGCATTTCTTTTAAGAATGTTCTCTTTCTATTTTAAGGTCTTTTTGTGTCATTTTTGTTTTTGACTTATTTATTAAAAATCAATAAATAAAAACCATTTTTGACTAAAAATAAAAATTTATTTGAAAATTATTAACTATTCTAGTATAAGAAATAAGTTTGATATACTTATGTCAATAATAAATTTAATAACGGTTGACATGCTATCTTCTTCTGCCTCCTCTTTCCTCCCAACGTTCTTCTCCCAACCTCTTCCTAATCCCAAGAGGTCAAAAGGAAAAGTTTGTTTTTAAAGTCAATGATGTTTCTGATCTCCTCTATAGAACTGTGGAAAATAATGTTTTTAACAAGCGATGGTTGAGCAAGTAGCATGAATTTTTTTTTTTTTTTTTTTTTTTTAAATAAGGTGAGGTTTTCTGGTTCTGAAAGAGAGGAGATTGTTCAGGTATACATGCTTGAGAAGTGGAGTTTGTTCACTCATATTCATGTTGAGATCATCAGTCTCAAGCTCTATAAAGAACAGCTTAAGGAGAAACAGAAACGAAGTAGAAACTTTGGCGACATTGTGAAGAAATAGAAGGATATGGATCAGCAAGCAACCTCTTGATCTTTAGAAGTTAGAACAGTACCTGTGTGTCATGGTCTGCAACTGAGAAAGGGAGACGGCCGATAGGCAACATTTGAGTAGTCAATTGAGCATTGGCAAGGGTGAAGGGAGTCGATTGAGGTGCCCTGAAAGGAAACTGAAAGCCGAAATCAGTGCTCGGTTGCAGGTTGCATCTGCAGCTGCTGAGGAAAAGGATTAGAGAGCAGAAAGCAGAGAGCAGAGAGGACATGGAAGAGAGTTAGAAGCCGAGGGTGCCGGGAAAGACGTTGGAGTTCTGAACATGTTTGAATATATATATTTCGCATCTTTGGTATTAAAATTTTCAGGATAAATTGTCTACGTCATCATTTAAAATGATTGAATAAATTTAATTAGAAAAACACAATATTTTCAACATGTCTAATATATAATATATAAAGTGTAATTCAAGCAAAGTAGCTAGAACAATTCAGTTCATAGGAGAGCCCTAATTTCGTCCATAATAGACTATAAATAAAGTTTTAGAAAATGACTGAAAACCGAAAAAATCAGCTTTTTATAACACTTTATTTAATGGCTATAAATACAATGTACGAGTAGAGTATAACATACGGTTGATACCAAAATAATTAAGAAAAGAAGAATTCAGTAATTAAGTGGGGACCATTACGTTGAGATGGGACCCAAAACTTTTAACTCATTGGCTCATATAGCCATTTCAACCAAAGCAGTACTCCACAGGGCTGGACTTTTCCATGGACCATTGGAAGGACTTTTCCATCTTATTTATGGTTTTAACATTAATTTGACACTCACATTTATTACAATTTATATGTAATTATGTATAGTACAACTTATAATTACAATTTTTATATATAACTACTCACATTTATTAGTATAGAAATCTTCTCTCATCTGAGATTCGGCAGGAAAGTTGACGTCCTCGATGGATGGCAGACACCAGGCTCTCGGGTGAATCCGAGCCGACACCGGTAGACACCAAGCTCTCGGGTGAATCCAAGCCGACACCCTAGCCGACAGGGGTGTCGGCTCGGATGGAGGACTCGGATTCACCCGAGAGCCAAGTGTCGACCATCCATCCGGGCCGCCAACTCTCCTATCAAATCTTAGGCGGAATGTGGATCCCATTTATTATTGGGAAAATGACGTCAATATTCAATATTCAATAAAGCTCCATTGTATTGAAGTAAAATTTTATATTTAACGTTTTATACATAAAAAAAGAATTTCAATGTTTGTTTCCAGTAGATAAAAGAAAGACAAATTTCCTTTTCCATCCCCTTTAGAGATCACTATATTTTACTTCTTGGAAATTAATATTGATTTTTTTCTTATACATATAAAATGTTACGGGTAATTTTATGATAAAAATTTTTACGTCAGAACAAACAGAGCCTTACTGAAAAATGCACAATTTAAAAAACTTGGGACATAAAGATATAGTAACCAATGGAAAATAAATGGCATACCTAATGCACAAGACTCTCCCCATTACAGGGTCTGAGGGAGGGGTTAATGTACTCAGTTTTATCCCCGTTTTGTTGAGATGCTGTTTCTAGATACGAACCCTAGCTATTAGGTCACAATGGAGCAACCTTACCGTTGCACCAAGGCCTGGCCTCATAGTAACCAATGGAAAATATAGTCCATAATATGCCATTAGAGGTGCCATTATGAATGAAACACACTTCTCATACTTTATATTGGGGAAGGGGTTCATGCACGGTTGCATAAGCGGCTTCGTTTTATAGGGGAGAGGGGTATTTTTAGTATTAGAAGAGATGCCATTTATGTAATCTAACAATTCATATATGCTTAAGTAAAAACTTTTGCCATGTATGTTTCTATTCTTTTCTTTCTCTTGGTCATTGAAACTATCATATTGAATAATAGCCCTTAAAACTATCATATTAAACAATAAGAAAATGTATTATATCCAGCTATGTACCCTTACGTCCTCTCATATAGGCTGTGAAATAATTTTTCTATACCTCCTCTTGAATACTTGTATCTGCCCTCTCATGAGACCCCGGACAAGAAATCTCAACACTTAAATAATAGCTCTTAAAAATTATCATATTGAATATTAAAGTCATTTTATCTTTAGTGCCTCTTAAGACTCTCATGAAATAGGGGAACAAATCAAATGTTCACTGATTTTTTTTCCTGGGGTGCAAAATATTTTAATTTGAATATGAAATGTGGGCTAAACTGGATCCAAACAGGCCAAGCCAGAGTGGCCAGTGCTGATTAATTGGTTAGACATGCTGGCTGAGCTGGTGTGACTGTACCTAGAACATATCTCTGACATGTCTAAATCTACACTGAGAAGGACTGGGAAGGGAAGGGTAGCTTTCTTTGCTGTATTTGTACAAGTTGACAGACATATTGAGTAGTTGGAAACTCTATTTCAGTTTCAGTTTTTGCTCTTTCCAGTAATCCAGTTATGTATTGATGTATAAGGTTTCAGGTAAAATCTACTTCCACCTCCCTCAACCTTGGAATTGAAGTTGAACAATTGAGAATTAAGAAATGACCCAGACCACAATTAAAGTCTGTCAATTTACCAATGAAAGAGCAATCATCATCATCATCATCATCATCATCAACAAGAACAACAACCTGCATTATAATAATAACAGAAAACTACAGTTGATTCCATAACACGGATCTTAAAAAAAGAATGTACTTCTCTGCAAAATCCATTCCATTTACAGTATAAGAATACAATTTTTTATTCACACAACTGTATCAGCATTATTTCAAGCCTTTCTTAAACAAACAGGTTTAGAAAAGGGAAAAAAAAAAAAAAAAAAAAGGGAACTCAAAAGGACCATCACCAACTCTCAAACTCTTTCAGTAGGATCTTCCAAAGTACTGTCAACGTCTGTGTCTGTTGAGAAGATAACAAGAGAGATAGGGGAAAATTTCAAAAAAAAAAAAAAAAAAAGAATGCAAAAGAAATATTTTTTAATGGTGGGTGGAAATCAGTGTCGAATTTACAGTCTTAAATCTGCTCAAAGAGATCCAGATTTGCCCCGGTTAGATCCTGGGATAGTGACGTTAATGGAAAGGAACCAAAATCTTCTGGGCTCTGTGTGTGTTGTCTTTCTTCTTCCTCCCATGAACGTAGCTTCATTTCTTCAGATTTTATCCCATTGAGCTGAAATTGAAACATGGAGTCCCATGAGAAAACTGAACCCATGTTACTGTTATTAGTATTACTATTGCTCATCTGAAACTCCACCCCATTACAACTGTTCATGTTGCAGCTGTTGGTAGAACTCTCTCTTGCTTCATTGAAGAAGAAACCACTCATTCTTGATGTAGAGATTGAATTCTCTGAAATATCTGTCTCTGTCACATTATCACAAGAAGCCAGAGGGGGCATGGAAGTAAACCCAAAATCTGGGCTCTGTTCCAAAGGTCTGAAATCTTCTTCTTGTTGTTGATAAAGAAGATTCTGGTTAGGCCCTGTCAGATTGATTGTGTTCTCTTGGAATTGAAACAAAGGGAATGGATCAAACACTGGCTTGGTTTCATGTAGTCGAGCATCATAGTAGCTTGAATCATTAATGGCAAATGTAGTCCCAATGTTCTGAACTTGATATGGTTCTTTGTTTCTTGGGCTGAGGTTGTTGCAAGTAAGCTTCTTGTTCTCCAAATTTCTTCTCTTCTTGAGCTTCAATTTCAGTCAAGGGCTTGTGGGTATCCGGGTCAACCCCTTGTTGCCTGAGTTTCTTCTTCAGACAAGAATTCCAGAAATTTTTAATCTCATTATCTGTTCTCCCAGGTAAATGTGCTGCAATCTGAGCCCACCTGCAATTCCAAAATAGTGTTTAAGAGATTTTGATTCACATTCTTCAATCCATGAATGAAGTTGTGAGTACCTGTTGCCTAGAAGCTCATGGAGACCAATAATCAGATCCTCTTCTTGCTGAGAGAACATCCCTCTCTTTAGATCTGGTCTTAGATAGTTAATCCATCTGAGTCTACAACTCTTGCCACACCTCTGAAGGCCTGCATGAACAGTGACTGAATTTACTCAAATTCTATTATTCCTTAAAGTTGAAAGGATTGCCAAAATTAAAGAAGCAAATTGAGATTGGAGAACTAATTGCAATCAGTACCTGCTTGTTTAGGAACTGAACTCCAACACCCAACACCAAATCTAGTGATGTGGTTGAACAGTTTTTCATCTTCTTCAGGAGACCATAATCCTTTCCGGAGTTTCTGCTTGATACAGCAAGAATGGAGGCCCATTTGGGTTGATGATGAACAAAAGAACCCACGGATGAGAGCTGGATGATTCAAAGAAGCCGTCTGCTTGATGCCCAGGAGGATTCAGGCATGATAAGGTCGGAGTTGGAGAGAAGGGAGGATCTGGTTTGCGACAGTACCTAGAGTGGCAAAATCCAGAAATATTTCCAAGGATTTAAAGGATGGATGGAAAATCATGCTTAGGTTTCAAGTCATGGGGTCTTTTACCAAAAAAAAAAAAAAAAAAAAAGTTATGGGGTCAGAGAGAGAGAAGAGAGAGAGAGAGAGAGAGAGAGAGAGAGGTGAAGCAATCAAGTGGGTTTTACGCAAATTTGTTGCTGCTTTTGCATTGCAATGGATTGGAATTTAAGATACCTCTCTCTCTAGAAAAAATACAACGGTAAAACTACAATAAGCCCAGATGAAGAGCTCCATAAACGTGTAAAATTATCAGTTATGATCACAGATAAGAGAGAGACGTTAGCTTGTGGCTTAGGATCAATAATTTGATTAAATTATTAAGGGTATTTTTATGTTAAATCATGAAAACAGTTAGTATTAAAGATCCGCCGACACACATACGTCATGAAATGTGAAGTTAGTAGGGACTTTTGAGATCATAAATGATTTGAGATTAAAATCCTCTTCTTCAAGAGAATCTGGAGGAGAGGTGGCACTCCATATAGATGAGTGACACCTGGGGTCCGATCCCTCCATCCGAGTCGACTTCGAGTCGACAAGCTGAGCTGACAGTGGGTGTCGGCTCGAATGGAGAGGTCAGATTAATCCGATTCCAAGTGTTGTCCATCTCACCACCTCTCCTTGGAGGAGAGGATGTGGATCCAATGACTTGAGGACTTCCTCTTTTAGGTCTACAGGGGCCTTAGGGGTCATGGTCCATGGGTTTTATAATTTCATGAGTTGGGGGGGGCATTTAGCCTATGGCTTTTCTAGGTGAGTACCCTAGAGTCTAAGGGTTAATTTGACTCCCACGTAAGGATCTGATTTGAGGAAGGAGTGTAATGACTGGATGATTCAAATCCTCTCCACTGGGAGGATCAAGGATGGGACGCCTCAATGGCTGACACGTATTGGTTTGGACGTGAGGTTTGGATTCTTTCGAGAGTCATGTGTCAACCATCGGACGAGGGCATCTCCGTCCTTCCAGTGGAGAGGATGTAAATCCGTAATGACTCCCTTTTAAGAAAGTACCTTGTATGTATTCTAAATCAATCTTGGACTGTCTAATTGGTGGATCCTTCAACGGCATATCTGCCCAAATAATACAATCTATTATTATTTTTAAGGATTACATTCTAAATTAAGATGGGAAAGGTTCCAAATTTTGTGGACAAATAGATTTCAGAGTTTCAATCCAAAATGGTTTGTCAAGTGATAAAATAAAGTTTTGAAAATTTAATAAAATACATGGCAGCCAAGGGATGGTTGAAAAAAATATAATAGTGTATTTCAACAGGTGGGAAAAGTTTTCATTTAATTAAGTCTTAAAATTTGATGTACTAATCCATCCCTTCACGAGTCACAATATAATTGTTATGCGTGAATCCTGATAGTTTCTTAAGCTAAGAAGTGCTTTTCACTTTGCCATTATTTCGACTGTCCCACTGGTGTGGGAACCCTTCTGCCTGAAGGTGGGGGATTCGGGGGTGTGCCCTCTACCCAAATTTTTTGAGATAGTTTTACTGGGATCCACATCGTCTCCTCCCTGAGATTTGGGAGGAGGGGTGGTGACCCTAGTAGATGGTCGCCACGTGGAGGTCGGATGAATCCAATCCATCCATTCGAGTGGCAAGCCAAGTCGACAAGGGAGTGTCGGCTTGAACGGAGGGGTCGGATTCATTTTTGACCTCCACGTAGCCACCATCCACTGAGGTCGCCGCCCCTCCTTCGTGAAGTACAGGGAGGAGACGATTTGAATCCAGTTTTACTGGGAGCAATTTGTATTTTCAAGGTTTATGATTTCCTTAAATAGATATGTAATCTTGTAAGGAGGGATCCGCATCCTCTCCTCCCAGTGGTCTGGGAGGACAGTGGCAACCTATCCTAGATGGTTGCCACGTGGTTCTCGGTGAATTCGAGACCCACGTTC
This sequence comes from Protea cynaroides, assembly GCA_028583415.1. Lineage (NCBI taxonomy): Eukaryota > Viridiplantae > Streptophyta > Magnoliopsida > Proteales > Proteaceae > Protea > Protea cynaroides. The sequence continues at coordinate 6,841,005 of CM053273.1, forward strand.
GAGCCGACACCCTCTGTCCTCCTGGCTTGTCGGCTGGGTGTCGGCTCGGACGTGGGTCTCGGATTCACCGAGAGCCACGAGACAACCTTCCGGGATAGGTTGCCACTGTCCTCCCAGAACCACTGGGAGGAGACGATGTAAATTGAAGATTGAGCATTGTAACTTCTTCGTTTGAATAGTGGAATTTGTGACTAATCGTCTGTCGTGGATATAGCTTATACACACTATGTGGATGAACCATGTAAAATCATTGTATTGTTTCTCTTTCAAATTTTTTTTTTCCCGCTATTATTCTTCTGTTGTATTGTTTAATACTTAATAATAATACAAAAATTAGAAATGTCCATGTCAATACTTAAGAGTAACGATAAACGAGAAAAAAGAAGATAACGGAAGGGTTCCATATTAGTACGTGGGAGGGCGAATGAAATTTGATGAGTAACCAATTTAGATATTTTCTTAAATATTTAATATTTAAAATTTCCACATCAACCCTCAACGGTGCACAGTTAGGGAAACTGTTTCTAAAAAAAAATTTCTATTAGAGAATCGTCTCATAGCTTGGGGGTAAGGGTGTCAATGATGAACCCAAATTGATAAATCGAATTGAAATCAATTATTTAAAATTGAATCAAACTAAATCATCATTAATCAGTTTGGTTTCGATTTTAACTACGAAACCATAAACAGATAAATCGATTAAATATTATAATATCTCTTATTCGAGTTCTCTCTCGCCTTCTCAACTCGGTCACTATTTTATATATGTTGAATTCGATGGAATTCCACTTTTTCACTGCCAGAATTCCAGGTTTTTTGTATCGATTCCCCTGTAAGTGTGTAAGTGAAGGGAGTGCCATGTTGTTATGCAACTACAATGGGAAGAAGTCATAAACGAAAAACGAATTAGGAACTGATTTTATGCCGAATCAATTACTGTTCGGTTTTGGTTTTAATTTATGTTCATTGCATCTCAAACCGAACAGAACTAGAATTAAAATCGAAAACAAACTGATTTACATCCTAAAAGAGTACTGTACCAGTAAATCGTAAATGCACGATCATGTTACTAATATGTAGTAGTACTCATGGTTCAAGTAATTGAACGACTAATTCATATCAGTTTTGGACTTGACTAATTCACAATACATTCTTATTTTAATATTATTATATACAATATCAATCACGTATTAATTTTCCATTGAATGCATACAGCATTAACATGATTGATAGTTTATCCGATAACGAATTTTAAACATCGGTAGTGGGGGAGGAATTATATAGCTACGAATCAATGATTCAATATCACATTTACCCAAAAAAAAAAAAAAAAAAAATTCAATACCACCGTTTTGTAAAGTTGTAAATGACGAATTGAATGGGGAGAGGAGCGGGTTCCACAGTTCCTGGTCCCCGGCCAGAGTCTAGATAGTCAGAGACACACTCCAGTGGGAGTGGGTTCCACCGGTCCAGTTTTACGGGCTCCACCACTGATAATCCAGTACAGCACATTTCCAGTGCCAATAATACTCGTGTCTTTATCATATCTCTCTGTTGGCCTCCATCACCGTCTGATTTTTCACTACCCTTTTATGGAAGAATCGTAGCCCGCACGTGTGGTCCTGCGCCAGCCTTTTTCACGTGGATTTGTCTCCAATGGGGTAGGACCGTCATTTCCTTTTCATGCGCTGCCGCCACTCCAATGTGGGGGTAGGGCCGTCATTTCCTGTTATTCTCTTGCGGCCAGTACTGTGGGGTTGGTGTGTTAAAAGGATTCCTATCCAATGGTCAAACGACTGTCCCCTCGATCAGATTCCAATCCAGTAAAGAGAAGGGACGGAATATATTTTGACCGAAATACGCGGTACGTCAATGTTCGCCAGATGTCAAAGCCTGTGGCGGTCAAAACACAGCAAGCACTGAAAACGTCTGAAACGCAGAGGCCATCATATTCGGTGCCGCTTCTTTAGACTTCCGACGTATACCTGTCGGACGGAAAGCTTATGGCGGAGGAAAGCGGAAGAGGATCGTCTCAAGTTCATGAGAAATACCAGTGTCGGCTGGATGGTCGACACTTGGTACTCTTTTTTATCTATCAGTATGAGAGTGATTGAGTGTTTTTGCAATTTTTTTTTTATTTTTCTTTACAATCACTCTCATACCATAAGATGAGAAGGAATGCCGCCGACACTGGCAAGTCTCAAGTTCATCTCGAACTTGAGACGAGCCAAATTCGAGAAAAGCCATGTACGTGGGGTCAGCGTGTATTTCGTATCTATTTCTTTTTTCTTGAAATCTCGTTATTCAGTTTACATTTTACTTAAGGATTCCAATATGCTTCACTAATTTACAGATCTTCCTCCCATATACATGTAAGAGAGATGCAAATGCTGCCGTCAAGTTGCTTGTGCATTCTATCTAGGACTGTCTTATGATTTTTTCAGGTCTCTCACATGATGATAGTATTAATGAAGTATGTATCATTTTGGAAACTAGAGTCTTCTCATCTTCCATCAAGATTAGTTATTAAGGGATGACGAGTCCCACCTAACACACATGTTAAATTGACATGGCAATAGGACCATATAATGCAACAATATATTCATAATTTCCATGATCATTAGAGACTAGAAATGCAGGGTTGGGTTAGGCCGGGTTTTGTAAAACCCAAACCCTACCTTGGGTGTCTGAAATACAACCCTGAGCCTGACTCAGCCTTGCTAGGATCGGACCTAACCCTGATTGACACGTGTCACGGTTGAAAATTGTCTCGTCGATCTGCGATCCGAACTACCTGCAATCACAGAAGTTAAGCAAGGGAGTTGGGCGACTAAGCCCTAAGTACACTCCGATGCCTAAGTCAAATTCTCAATGTTAACAGTCAAGAGATAACATAAAACTATCTCCAATTTAGAGAAAAATGAGAACGATGAGAGAGTTTGAGGGTATGAAAAAATTGAGGGTGAATAGTGAGATTGTGAGTGTGTCCATTACCTTCAGAGATCATATTTTTTACTTATAGAGATTGGGAATAAGCATGGAGTATCAGGACTCAGGAAGTAGATCGCCAATAGGACTGCCAGGTGTCGCTCTGAGGGACGCCCAGGTCATAGACTCCAAGTAGGAGTAGGAGACTGTAGTCAAGGAAGTTAAATCGATTAGTAATAAGAGTGACACGTGTCACCATACAAGTGGTTGTATGACCGTGATGATCATCATTGTATTGTACTAGGAGAATGACTCCTACGACGTAACCTAGTTACCTTAAGATTCTAAACTCCGATCGAGAAACGTAACCCAATAGGATTATGCCTCCGATTAGGCGCCGTGTCCGAATAAGAATGTACCTTCGCCCAGGAAACATATCTGGATAAAACCATGACTACGAGCGTGAAAGGTCGAGTACTGCATTGTTCATCTGGTTGGCCTAGACGACTTTGAGTGCCACGTGTAAGATTTCCCTTGGATGATGTTTTTCTCCCATAACAACACTAATTGTGTATTAGACTAGGAGAATGACTCCTACAACGTAACCTAGTTATCTTGGAACCGAATCCTCTCCCGCGGCAGGAGATTCCTGCCGCTGATCCAAGGGCTGGGGATCAGCTGGCCCGCCTACCAATACATTGGGAGGTGGGCCGGCTGAAATCCCGCCCTTGGCCGGTGGCAGGTGGGCGGGAGAGGATTTTTATACAGTTACCTTAGGATTCTGAACTCTGATCGAGAAACGTAACCCAATAGGATTATGCCTCCGACTAGGCGCCGTGTCCGAATAGGAATGTACCTCCGCCCAGGAAACATATCTGGATAGAACCATGATTCCGAACGTGAAAGGCCGAGTACTACATTATTCATTTGATCGGCCTAGACGATTTTGAGTGCCACGTGTAAAATTTTCATTGAATGATGTTTTTCTCCCATAACAACACGATGTTTTTCTCCCATAACAACACTCCCCCCCTCCCCTCCCCTTTTGCCTTTTGTATTCTTTCCATCCCCTGGTTTTTCTATGAGTGTAGGGGATGACCAGGGTTCTATTTTTTTTTCTTTTTTCATCGTTTTGGATGGTTAATTACCATCTTATATATGTGAGACCCATATCATGGTTCTAGAGATTGGGGTATATATTTGGAAGATTCTTCTTTTTCAGGCTGCACTGCTCTAGGATCTAGAGAATTTGTAAATAGTTTCTACAATAAACGCAAGCTGGAAGTTGCTGGTTCAGCAGAGGTTTCGGTTCTCTCGGCTCAGCAGGAGTGATTTCAATGGCGGAGGACCTGGGAGTAGAGTCGTCTACGGATAAGCAAACTACGATCCAAGTATCAGCCCAACAAATTAGAACCCAAAGAATTCTCACGTTGAATGTCTAGCCCATGAGTACCAAACCCAACTCTGTCCGGACTCAAGATAGGTTTGACCCTATTCAAGCTCAGCTCAAATTCAAATGGATTCGGATTCACCGGACCGAATTTGCAGTCTATTAAATACTACCCTTGCTTGTGTCTCGTGAATTCAATCATAAAGCTGCTTCCTTTGGCGCCTAGTTTTTAATTTTTTTAAATTTCTTTCAAAGATGCTTGATTATTATATACAAAAATATATTATTTGGTGCCAAATTTTGTGGATAGAAAGGGATAACATCTTTTACAAAAAAAAAAAAAAAATCCAAGTTTGTTCACATCACGTGTGATAAAAAAGCAAACTGGGGCAAAAGGCATGGCATACGCCCCCCTCCCCCCTCCCTTCCTTTTACTTTGTATTAGAGTTTTTTTTAATATTTATTTTAGGTTATGTTTGGATTTCAAAGAGAAAGGAAAAGAAAAAGAGAAAAATAATGACAAAACAATTATTATTTTATGTGTTTTTCCTCTTTCATTTCAATTTTTTTTGGCATCCAAATAAAGAAAAGAAAAAAAAATTGAATTAGAGGAAAGTGATAGACACAAAAAGTGATTATTATTTCATCATTATGTTTATTTTATATATATTTTTTTTTTTAACATCCAAACATAGCGTTAGAGAAATACCTAAGCAATATTTATTGGAATCAAATCATATAGTGAAAACAAAATCACCAATTCATAAATAGGGGCAAAGTAACAAATGAAGAGAGAGAAAGAAAGAGAGTATATTTATAAGAAGAGAGCATGTAAGACATGCTTGTGTAGTAATCTTCCACCATTTATTTTTAATTTGAGAGCACTATTTGACTATGATGAGTGGCTTGTTTTTGAAACATTATAACTCACAGTCGCGAGTTTAAGAATATTCTTAGACATTCATAATATAAGAGGTCGATAATGAATAGTAATGATGGACAGACTATTGCTGTGAAAAAATATTTTATTTTGCATCATCGACTAGCAAATTTTTCCTAAATTGAATGCACATTAAAAAATTTTAAAAAAATGTGAAAAATTTCAGAGGGCTCACCAAGTGGTGCTATTACTTGCACTCACCAATGTATGATGGCGGATTGTTATGTGAAAGCAAGGGAAAAGAGAGTATCTCAAGAGAAATAGAGAGTGAAGTGCTTGCATATTTCTCATTCCACCATTCAAAGAAGTTTTTCCAAAATATATACCTCATCTTTTTATGTTGAAAAATATGTTGTCAAATGCATCTTTTATCAGAAGCACAACATGTAAATTGAAAATATATGATATATGATTTTACTAATATCTATGTACTCATAGTTAAATAATCAAATATCTATTTTCAGAAGCTCATCAAGGGCTGCATTTTGTACCTAGCTAAACCCATCAAAACTTCAGAGGCTTAAATGGTTCGAGTTTGGGTAAGGTTATATCTATATTAAGTAAAAACCAATACATAGTGGGGTCCGAAGTAATCAAACTATAATCTTTCCAACTCTATTATATATTTTATGAGGTAATAGAGGGTGTGTCTGGATTTTTCTTGAAGTTAGCTCACCCAACCCTACTCCTTGAACTTCACTCAAACCCTATCTTAGAAATAATTCCATAAGTTTAGAAACTTGGGTGTTTTATATACTTGAGGGTTCTTCTATTTATTAATTCGAACTTTTAAGATGAAAAATATCAGAACTCTAAGTTCCCTCCTTACGGTTACAAAAAAGAGGGATCAACCACATACGCCACATGTACTACCACTCAAAGGGGGGACAACACCTAAGGGGAGTGCTAGGAATAATCCCACACTGGTTAAGTTTGGAACCTTTAGTGCATGCCTTATATATTTGAGAGTTTTCACTTAATCGTTCAAACTTTTGAGATGGAAGATATAAGAGTTCTAGGTTCTTTCCTTGTGATCACCTGAAAAGAGAGACCATATATGCCATATGTATTGCCACCCAAAAGAGAGTCAACACATATACGGGAAGTATTGAGAATAATCTCACATTAGTTAAGTCTGAAACCTTGAGTGTCTTATATACTTGAAAATCCTTCCATTTATTAATTCAAACTTTTAAGATAGGAACTTAATCCCTTATCTATGTCAAAAACTCCTCTCACAAAATGAAAAACCTAACATATATTTGCTATAGTATCAACCCCTTGACTCTGCCATGGTTACATATGATAAGATTGAAATCTAGTCAGAAAAGGAGTTTGGATCACTTGCATGTACATGTACTCTCTCTATTGGATCTCATCACTGTCAATGTGGTGTGGGACCCATTAAATATGGATGATAATAGAATCCCAAGAAAGATACAAGTACATATGGATGAACTATTCTCTTGAAAAAGATCCAAATTAAAACTCTGGAGAGAGAGAGAGAGAGAGAGAGATGTGGTCATTATCTTGATTACGGATTGTTAATGGAAAGTAATGTTGTTGGTAGGGGTAATGGGGCCTTGAGGCCCATGACTAAGATGTGCTTGAAACTTGAAAGAAGGGGAGATCGATCGAGGAGATATTGTGTTGATAATGTTAACAAGTAGATTCATGAACCCGTACAACAGACTTTGGTGGGTCCTATCACATTATATATGTAGGTCCCACATATCAATGATGATGACGAAGGCATGAAAAGATTACACGTCGGTCCAGCTAAACTGAACTCAGACCTTGATGATGGCCTCCGGTAGAATCCAAAAACATAAGACTTTTGTCGGTCGTTTAAACTAAAAAATCATGATCTAAGTACAATAAAATAAATGAATGATAATCTATCTAAAACATAACCCACACCTCACAACTGTATATGATATTATATTATTAATTAAAAACTCACATATAATTCATTTTTTTTATATTAAAAAACAGAGATGGCGTAGCAGTCACTTGTCTTGTTGTGAAGGTAAGCACTGGTCAAATAGGGTTCGTTTCCTTGTGATTATTTCTTTCAAAACCAGAAATAATGAATAATCAATAGACCAAGTGTCACCATTTATATGATTTAACATCAAAGCATCAAGCTGTATAATGTACACGTGTTCTCAAATTCACCACATTTGATGGTACTACAACAAGTGAATAAACCGTACAATTGAATGCGTGTAAGTTTATAAGTTTCATTAAGGAATCATATATTTATTAGCTAATTAATCACATTAAATTCTTACATTTATTTTTAATTTTACTATTAATAGTAATTTCCCATAATTTAGTTACGGTTGACGGTTGACGACGCCATTTTGATTCGTGGATAAATGTAGGGTCATTATTCCTCAGTCTATATTCTATATCATACTTAGTAGGTTTGGGAACGGCAAATATTCGGGTACAGATACGTATGTCTATAAAAAACAATCAGACTTTAATACGGGATTCAAAATCCATTTAAAAAAAACACATATAGTATTAATATGTACATATTTAATACGATAATTTTTTTTACTAAAAATATGAACATATATTCATCATATAATAGACTTCAAAAAAATAGAATAATAATATATAAATAAAAATTTATATACAAGCAAAATTTACAATCCATGAATTTCACATAAAATCATCATCTAGTTGACATAAAACACATATAAAAGTTGGAAGGCTTCATTCGATAGTAGGGTTTCAGGGATTTGGGAAAAAAAATTGAAATATTAAGAGAGAGAGAGGGAATTTTTTTATCTTTATTATTCCCTTTTTTCATACTTAATTTAATAATATGTGTTTAAAACATGTTTAATATGTTTCAATATATAAAAAAATACATTTTTTTGAGAATCTATGCAATATTTTATAAAAATACGTTAAAAATTCAAAACATATATAATTTGTGTACTAAACGCTACTTTACTACTTATTATGATCTATACTATTCAGATGTCAAATTTAAGGTCATGTGCTCCTATTTTTTGCAATAATTCAATATTTTCTCAATTTATTTATTATTTTCTTTTTCATTTCATATTTTCACAGGGGAGAACTCACTCTTAATGTTAAAACAATTGGTATCGACTATCATCACAATTGATATTGATTCGGATCGACGGTATAATCAATTAATGAAAGACGTGTATCACTGTTGGATTAAAAGATAAAAATAAATATCCGTATTTATGTTGATTGAGAGTGATGCGATTGGACCGTATTGATTGATTTTTTTAAGATAAAAAGAAAGATTTATTAAACAATTAATATCGGATTATTCAAGATCCAATACCAATTACTACAACAATTTGTTTTGAATTTTGGGTACTAAAATACCAGAATAGTACCGGTGTCGTTTGCGCCACAATGACGTGGCAGGCATCAACTGTGACAATAGGATCCAAGCCACGTCAGCTTCATCAACTTTCATTTTCCTTGGGATGGGATCATGGGAATGAGTCCCACCCGCTCTCTTTAGTTAGAATTTAACAGGTCAGCACTTAGAATTTGACACGTCAGCCCTAGCCACCTACACAAGTGCTGGAAGAAGTTGCGAAGCTTCCTTTTTCTTTTTCTCCATTTTTTTTATTTCGTGTGATAATCCAGTTGGCATTGATGAAACTCCTTCAGTTTATCTTCACATAAACCTTGGATTATCTGTAGCTCTTAGTTCAAATGAAATTTTAATACTCTGGGAGAAATTTTCAAAAAAAAAATAAATAAATAAAATCAATTTTCCGTAATACCTTACTAATTTGTTTCGTTGTTTAAGATTCAATACAAATGATATTTTATATGAAAAAAAATTTTCCATGCAACAAGCGGCATGTTGAATAGCTTAAAATATATAGCTCATTTAGGTCAGACCATAGATTATGATCAAGAACAAGCATCACATGCTCTCGTTGCAGATCTGTTCCATCAGCTAGGAGGAGTACGGTACTTTTAGAAATAATATCTTCAATTAGGCTACTATCAGGTATGAATCACTAAGGGCGACAATAGTTATTTGAACCTTGTCAAAGTAAGGAACCATTGCATATATGTTTGGAACCAATTCCATTTTGACAGATTTGTAAAGGCACTGTCTCGTTGAAATGTTCTATTCATCTGTCATTTCTCAATGCATTCAATATGTGTATCAAGTATAAGTCCGAACAAGATGCACAAATCTAGTGGTTGATGAGTTAAGTCGAAAAGCAGAACCTGGGAGCTTGAGGCTACAAAGAGAACTATTAATGTTAGTTAGTTTAGAACCACCCTTCCCGATAGGATCACGGAGCTAGGGTCTACAATCTAACACAACCGCCATAATATTCTACAGAGAAGAGCAGTTATCTATGTAATTACAATATCTGTTGTTCCGGTCAAACTCTCTCTTTTTTTTCACTTTTCCATCCCCTAGCATGCTACTCATATTCCATTTAATTCTTTATTATTATTATTATTATTATTTGTTAAGTTTTCAACTCCTTTTCTCAGAAAAATCCATAAAAAAATATAGTCTTTTGTTGCTACTTCTCATCCGTATTGTATGCTAAAATTCTAATCCTTTAGAATGTTTTCCTTTGCATTTTATGTTAAAACAAGCACTGAAAATTCTTATTTTACGGGAAAAAAAAATTTCGATAATTTTATAGGAAACAAATAGAACCTAAAATTTTCTTTTCCCCATGTATACGTATTTATACTCATCAATCTATCATGCTCTCGCTTTAATTTAACTCTGTTTTTTTACTCTTTATTTACATTTTGAAAGGTTATAGTTGGTTTTAGATTTGAAATATGAATACCGGGCTACATGTGAACCAAAATTTTGGGTGCCAATCAAGAGATGAAGTTTTAGCTATAAGTTTCTTCCATTCTATACCACCTTCCTTTTTTTAATTTTTTGTTATATTTATTTTCCAACTTTTAATAAGAGAAATATTAAAAAATAATCATGTTGATATTGCTTTAAATCTCAATATAGACAACATATCTATCATGTGACACATCAAATGTTTTTCAGTGCTTGAATGGGTTTGATTTTGGTAATAAACTTTTTAGAAATTTGAAAAATATAAAATTTCAACTGGATAGGGTGAAATCAAAGTCAACAAGATTTCTGACGTTTGAAGAATATTCCACTTATTTTTTAATAAATATTTTTCTCCCTTAATCTTTAGAATTGCCTCTTCAACATTGACTATAAAATGAAAAAAATGTAGAAGTTAATTCTATTCTCTACCAAAAATATAGTGGTAATTAAACTTAAATCACCAAATAAATAAAGATTCTTTAGTTTAGACCATATATCTAGTAGTTAGCCTACCTAATATATAAGAATGCAAAAAAAAAAAAAAAAAAAACAGGAATTTTGATTGTTTTAGATGGAATTTATCTTTAATAGGATAATCAAAATATTCATTCTAATGAAATTTTGGAATTTTTCATTGCAATTTCCACAACTAAAATTTATATTTTTGAACAATCCAGGCCTTGTGTTCTTGTAATATAATATTTTTTTGGATGGATAAGGTCATATATTCAATGAAACTCAAAAGATAAAAAAAATTCAAACATGCTCAAAACTGAGCAATGACTAATAGAAAAATGGCTAATGGACAACCCAAACCCTATCTAATATAATAATAGGATGCATTATCACATTAATAACCATCATAATAGGAATAAAGACAATTGGTATTAATTCTTTCTTCAATTTTGCTGTTGACATTTTCATATTGAATTGTATATGATATCAGTCATGTCCAAAACAGATCCGATCTTACGTATCAAACGAGAAACTAACACGTGAGCGATACTAAATATATATTTTTTCCAACAAGAAACAAATCTAATGATAAATTCATATCTTTTCTTCTTTCTTTTTTTTTTTATTTTTTTATTTCAAAGTAGAATTTTATATATTTAGTATTTTGTTAAAAAAGCATTAATCAACCAACAATAAAGCTTCCTTTTCAAGAGACAATGATCATAAAATGATAGTGAAGGGAAAGCTTTCAAAGACATTTCTTTTCTTTCATCCTTCACTCAAATTATTAGGCCTTTTGCTTGGATCATACATGTTTACTTGTCTCCTTGAAAGAAGAATAATTTAGCCCATTTGTTCTAGTGGGATATCTAATTACTCCCTTTTTTGCATGACTTTAACTTCAATTGTGACATAATTCATGCTTTTCTATAACCCAAGTCAAAAAGTTCATTAAAGTACCTTGTGAAGAAACTTAACCATGTCTAATCATACATCGTAGCCGATAATCGATGTCTAGCATCTCCATGTTCTCAAAATTTCGTCGGCTCCATGCCAACAAAAACTAATAAAGAGCTATACAATTAGGTGGAGGGACCAACTAATTAAAAAAATGAAGATAAATTATCATTAATACTTAATTAAAAAAAAGTAAAAGCTAGCTAGCTGGATACAAAAATCTTTAAATCTGTGACATGTTTTTAAAGTTTCCAGCTGCAACTGGAAGATGAACATACTACAGAATTTAAACTTGAAGCATACCCATGGTGCAATCACAGGGAGTAATCTTCAAACTATCTCTGTCTGCATTTGTTTATTTTGTCATGGAATATATGATTATAGACATGACTGAATAACTCAGACTTCTTACCTGTGAAGGAAAGCGATTAAAGTTGAATTAATTAATCCCTTAGAATAATAGTTACCTCTGTGATTAAAGATGTATTTTCTTTGGCTGGTTGGTGTTCTATGGTTGAGTGCAGGCATCCATGAGGTCATGGCTTCGACTTTTCTGTCTTCATATTGTGGGCCCCAGCCAGTAGAATTGGAAGTTTAAAAAAAAAAATTGAATCATAATACAACTATATTAACGCGCGATTGGAAAAATGTTGTAATCGATGTGATTAAGATGAAAGAGCTATACCTTTACAAATAAGAACTGGGTACATGAATTTACAGTATAAACATCTAAGCACCAATGATGGCTAAGTAAAAGAAACTAGTGTCGGCTTGTATTATTGTCTGGACCATGGGAGGAAAGTAATATAAATAATGGTCCCATTGGAATAATAGATATCTATTAATCCAGCCCATTTTGCAGTCTCTGCCTAAAATGGAAATGTTTCGTTCTTTAATTCATTTTCATTTTATATTAAGAATGCATTCTTCATTCTTAAAATGCATTTTCCTGAATACATGTATAGCAAACACAGCCTAAGAATCTTGTATATTATTATCCCTAGCCCCCATGTTATCCTATTTCTCGTGAGTCTTCTCATCCACTTCAAAACAAAATGTGAAGTTCGATCTTGGGCTTGTGGAATTCTCAGCTGTCTGAAATTTCTGGGCCTGGAGTTGGGCCAAGTGGATTCGATTTGGGTTGGGCCTAGACCCAGCCTGACATTTGAAGAGTAGTCACCTCAGCCCAACCTGTTGTATTGTCCAAAAAATATGACAATTATGATCATGTAAACCTAATAGGATGCCAAGGTTCCCTTTTTTTAATTTGGAGGAAAAAGATTCTCTCCCATGATCTAGTTCCTCCTATGTGATTCAGCGATTGAAATTCATTAGACTCAAATATGGATGTATTGATATGCGCACCGAGTGAACTCCAACTGCTAGATCACAGCTGGATCCCTCCAACAACAGGAGACCATCGAAACCTGAACTTTGAGGGATTGATTCCTAATTTATTTAGGTATATAATCTTTTTTTATTTCAAATTTGGCATAATGGTAATTGGTAATATAGCTCCATTGCAACATTCTCTTGTTTTTCTCCTCTTAAATCTTGTCCCTCCTGTGTGATCTAGCGATCGGAGTTTACCAGACGCAAATATCGATGTATTGATATACACACCGAATGAACTCCAACTGAATCTCTCCAACAACACGAGACCATCGGAACCCAAATTTTGATGGATTGATTCAGAATTTAGGTATATTATCTTTTTATATTTCAATTTTGGCACAAGGGTAATTGATTAGATTACTCCATTGCAACCTGGTGATTGTGGATTTGAATTGAGAAATATTCTCTCTCAATTATGATTTAGTTGATCTAAGCCATCAAACAAGCACAAAGCTGGGAAAAAGTGTGCATGTGAGCAGCCAGTGGAAGATCTTAAACTGCACTCAGATACAGAAAGAAAAAGCCCATCCTGCTATCCTCCTCCTCATCTTACTCTCTTCTTACTTCTCAGTCAGTAGCCACTCACCAAAACACAGAGACAAAGAAAGAGGTAAAGAGGAGATGGAAGTCAGCACAGGAGGGGCGTCTCTGCCATCAGGACCAGATGGAAAGAAGAGGAGGGTAAGCTACTTCTACGAGCCGTCGATAGGGGATTATTACTACGGACAGGGGCACCCGATGAAGCCCCACAGAATCAGGATGGCCCACAACCTGATCGTCCACTACTCTCTCCACCGTCTGATGGAGGTCAACCGCCCATTCCCCGCCGGCGTTCACGACATTCGACGCTTCCATTCCGACGACTACGTGGACTTCCTGTCGTCCGTCACACCTGGGACCCTCCACGACCACACTCACTCTCGTCACCTCAAGCGCTTCAACGTCGGCGAAGACTGTCCAGTCTTCGATGGCCTCTTCCCCTTCTGCCAGGCTTCCGCCGGCGGCTCCATCGGTGCTGCCGTCAAGCTCAACCGTGGCGACGCTGACATCGCCCTCAACTGGGCCGGTGGCTTGCATCATGCCAAGAAGAGCGAGGCATCTGGTTTCTGTTATGTCAACGACATTGTCCTTGGCATTCTCGAGCTTCTAAAAGTCCACAGGGTAAGCCGTAAGCCCATCCATATCTTTACCTTTGTTTGATCACTCATTTTCGGTCTATTCAATTGATTCATCTATCTCACTTATCAATTCAATCTATTTGTTCGTTTTCCTTCTAGAATTCATGCATTCGTGATTCTCTCTTCTTCTGCTTTGCTGTGGTTTGAGTTTGCTGTTTTATGGTGTGTAATGTTTTCTTTCGACTTCTCTTTTGTTGAATTATGTTGGAAAGATGAACGTTCTGAAACAGTACACAGAAGTCATATAACCCCTGTCAAGATCAACCTTTACTAATTAGGATTTTAGGGAGAAAGATAATTCATCTTTTTTGGCCTCTCTTTTTCTTGGCTTTAATCTCGAACGTGGTTTACATTCCATTGCCTTTATGTTTGATACTCATGTAAAGATTGGGTTTTGCACCTGACCAGTCCTGCCATTTGTTCATCTCTTCTTTATTCCTTAATTTCAATTTTTTTTTCTTCCAGGCCCAACGAAGTTGTGATCATGATCAAAATGATTAATTGGTCGGATTGTTTACTAGCTTATGAAATTCTTGGTGTACATGTGAAATGAAGAGATATAAAGGACTACCAAGAAACTATATTATGCATCTTATGTTTTCTGAATTTCGAAACTGCTTTTTATGAGTATTTGAAGTCTAAAAGTGAATCACTTTTGCTATTGTATTGGACAGCGTGTGTTGTATGTAGATATTGACGTCCACCATGGAGATGGAGTTGAGGAGGCATTTTTCACCACAGATAGGGTCATGACTGTTTCTTTCCATAAGTTCGGGGACTTTTTTCCTGGAACAGGTCATATGAAGGACATTGGGGCGGGCCTTGGGAAGTTCTATGCTCTTAATGTTCCTCTAAATGATGGAATGGATGATGATAGCTTCCGGGCCTTGTTTCGGCCTGTCATTCAGAAAGTCATGGAGGTTTATCAGCCAGATGCAGTTGTTCTTCAATGCGGGAGCGGATTCCTTGTCAGGTGACAGGCTTGGATGCTTCAACTTGTCAGTGAAGGGCCATGCCGACTGCCTTCGTTTCCTTAGATCCTTCAATGTACCTCTGATGGTCTTGGGTGGGGGAGGTTATACAATCCGTAATGTTGCTCGCTGCTGGTGCTATGAGGTCTTTTGCAGTTCTCTCTGCAGTCTGCACCTAATAGGTTTTCATTTGCTCTTGATGTGGTATAAGGTCTTTTGTTTCAAGCTTTTCACTTTATTTTTTTATTTTTATGTTGCAGACAGCAGTTGCTGTTGGGGTGGAACCTGAAAATAAGCTTCCTTATAATGAATACTATCAGTACTTTGGCCCTAATTATACTCTTCATGTTGCACCAAACAGCATGGAGAATCAAAACTCACCAAAAGATTTGGAGACAATAAGGTAAGCTGCAAATGTGACTTAACCAAGTGTTTTGGTTCATGCCATGATTAACTTAGTCACTAACCTCTTTAAAGTACTGCAATAATTTATTGAGGTAATCAATGCTAAGATTGACTTGCTGAATTCTATAAGCAAACTTGATAAAGAATTCTCTGTCATTGCACAGAAGGCTGCTGCTTCGTTAGCTCAATGTGACCAGGGGCAACAAATTTTCATTGTTGAATTAAATTTTCAAATTTATTTTGTGATATGAATATTCTTTATGGCTCCTTACATGAGGAACATATCCATTTTATTATGAGTTACTTTAAACAATTAGTTTCATTATTTTGAACTTCTTAGGTACCAATGAAACATTGATGAATCTCCCTTGTTCACTGGCTGAACATTTGGCAGTCAATACTCCAATCAATGGCTTGCTTAGTTGTGCATTGGTCAAAATGAGACTTTTATGTTCTCTACTGAAGACATCAGTTGACTCTGCTGATGCTTTGTGCTACTGATGCCAACCTGGGGAAAGGTGAAGGGAGGATTTGTGAGCTTAACAGATATGCTGCAATCAAGTACTAAAAGTTTTAGCCAACCTGTTTTGGGACAATGATTAGATGAGTAGAAGATGGAAATCAGCAGGCAAATCTTGTGAGGATGAAGGGGGTGATTCAAGTGCTTTTCGTTATCTAGAATTATCAATATGTCAAAATAGATTTTGGATTCAAGGGGCCAAAAAGATGTCCGGCCTTTTCTCTTCCAATTTGATAGCTTCCAAACAATTCCCCCATGCCAAAACTGAATCTTAAACACTTTGGTACTCTTTGAGACAGTTGATAACATCTAGTTGTCTGCATCTGCGAATTGGAGATGTGACCCATTTGGAGCTGCTGTTGATAAAAATTGGGAACTTCAATATGATTAGTTGAAATATGGGAATGTTGATCTTTTGACTAAAGGGGAAAAGGCTTGAGTATTGTTGCATTGAATTTCTTCATGAAGCAATCAAGATAAGTAACAGTGAAGATGAAAGTCCAGACTCCAAGATAAGTGACAAAGTAGTGCTAGTTACTTACCCAAAAAAAAAACAAAGTAGTGCTAGTTGATACCAAGCCAGAAATAATGTAAACTCTAAGATTATTATTGCCAAACTATAAGTACTTGAGATTGATTAAGAGGGAAATTATATTGATTTCAAACACTTAATGCAACTGATTCTGGTGTTTTACCTCAAAGAAGCTTTCTCAAAGCAACTGTTAGAACCAGTATGCAGCAAAACTTGATGATAATTTATGGATCTACTAGCTAGAGGACAGGAAAATCTTATTTTACTTCTGATAGTTTTGTTCTTCTTTTCAACGAGTTAAAAGTTTTATTTTCTGGTTCAGCTAATACACATTCTTACTGCAAGTTTTTGCTAGATGCTTCACTTTTTGATGGAAGTATGAACTTTTATTTCTAAGCTAGTCTAGAGAGATTCATCAGCTGTGACATTGTAATAGTTGGGCTGCCAAATTCATGGCAATGACCTCAACCATAATTGTTCGTAGTTCCTAAAAAAGACATACACGACATACACGTACTCCCCCCCCCCCCCAAAAAAAAATAAAATAAATAAATAGATAAATAAATAAATTAATAATAAATAAGAAGGGATTACTCTATGGAGCTGCTCAGTAAGTGTAACCTCACCATCATGATTGCTCTTTCACCTTTCAATTGGAAGAATTAGACACTACTTCAAAAACCTTTGGAAGATACCATTATGATGTGAACGAGCTATAATATCAAACTGAGAAATAATGATTCCTTTTGAGCATGGGTATCGGGCCACTATATTACCTTGTTCACATTCTAGATACAATAGCAGATATCTCAATGTTGCATTAAATATTCAAATGTTTGGTGGAAGGAATTTTAGTAAAAATTTTGCATTTGGCATAATTATGTGAGTGGGCTATATAATCTTCTTGTCAGGGGCTATTAGGTGTACATATGTATTGTTTATTCGTAACATATGCTTAACTAAAAAGAACAATCTTAGTTCCACAATAAGAAAGTCTCTACATTCCATTAACAACAAATAACTGATGTGTGCTTTTACAGGAATCTGCTGTTGGAGCAACTATCAAGGACAACACATGCTCCCAGTGTACAGTTTCAGGCACGACCCCCCGATACCGAAGTTCCAGATGAGGTGTATTCCCAGTAGCCAAACTCCTTTATTGTTGTTGTTGTTGTTATTATCAATTTATCATTATTATTTCGCCATCATACTTTTATCTTGATTACTGGAAGAGCTGGTTGGATATAGGGAGAGGAGGATATGGATCGAAGACCAAAACCTTGCATTTGGGATGGTGAAGATGACGGATCTGAATCAGAGAATGATGAAAAGCCTTGCCATGGCAACTCCAATATTATTGGTCAGTCTCTGGCAGACACTGGCACAAGGTATTACTATATGTCTCAACATTCAACTGTATAGCTATAGAAAAGGTTGCTCTATTCGTCTTTCTACTTCTATACAAATGAGCCCTTCTGAGGAAACCATTTCTTCCTCCCCATTTGATACTCTCCTGTAAGTCCCTGCCAGTGGCACATTTGCACATGTTTCTTGAGCTTCTAATTTCAGGGTTCCATCTAGAATTGAACTGGAAAATGTAACTTCGACACTGCACTGCTTGTTTGCTTTGTACAATCAGGAAATACATGGAAAATCATGACAAAATAATTACCATAGATTCCATGATCAAGATCATCTGGAAGGATTTATCCTTGGCCCAGCCTCTCTCTCTCTCTTATCGCCTCAATTTGCACCCTGTTGAACTCTTAGCAGACCCACACTCCCCAAACTCTACTTATTTAAAATATAATCAGTGGGTTATTGGGTTTCCCACTTCATTCTTTCATCTAGTGATTTCTCTCTGTTTTTCAATCCAGAGACATAAAAGAAGAAACCAAAGAGGAAGAAGTCAAAGAAGAAAGTTCACCCTATGTTGAAATGGCTGAAGCTCAATAAGTCCTGGTTCATCTCCCTATCATTTTCATGCTTGAATTAACCCCTGATCAAGGTCTCGCATCTTACGCAGAAGTACTCCCTTGTGGCCACATTATCTGGTTCTTCGAGAACTTTTGGGCAGTGGAGGTAGGTACTTCGAGTTCAATGCAGAAATTCTTCTCTTTCCTGGATTTTTTTTTTTTTTTTTTTGGTTTAGGTGAAGTGCAGATTATTCGAGTGGAGATGAAATCTAGAGATGACCCTTAAAAACATTATTAACACTGATATTGTTATAGAAGCCTTTCACCTTGATCGATATTGTATCCATCATCTTTTTTCTTATTATACAACATTGGTAGAAGTTGTAGAGATAGAATCATATATAACCCCTGTAATCTGATTTGCAAAGCATTTGGGTAACGATTTGCCATATGCTTGTCTCCATCTAATCTAATGGCAATGGCTCTTGAACCTTCCTCCTGGTGCGTGGCCATCGTCGAATGGATTGATAATAAGCAGAGGGCACCTCACCTCCTTTCGCCTTATTTTGAAAGTTGAATCAACGTATCAATGGAAGTGCTTCAATCATTGATCAATTTATTTATTAAAAATAAAAATTCTATAATCCTAATGTGCTAGCTCAGTTGGCAAGGGACCATGCAGAAGTGAGAGTTTCTGAGTTCGACATTCCTACATCCCTTTGCGCCACCTGCTTGAAAATGGTTTCATGGATCTCATGGGCCTCAGTCTTTTCTGGTTCTTCTGGGTTCTATTGCCCATATGCTTTTGCATCATCTACCCATGTGACAGGAATACAAAACACCCCAAGATCTGCTCATCAAGTTTAAGATCTAGTGGAGTTGGCCGAGTGTTAAAATGAAGCTTTGGAAATGCAGGTCTATAAGAGGACAATGGAGTTGCTACTGTAAATGTAAATACATGGGAGGTTATTTAATTGAACGTGAGTATATTTTGATATGAGGGCAATCCTGATATTGTGCCTTTCTATCCAATGGTTGAAATCACATCTTCCAGCCATGTGGTAAAATTATATGGACCAATCAGATAATCCATGTATCAGGTTCGTTACAATCTATGTGTGTATGAATGGACTAGATTGAATGGGTGGGGGAAACAGCCACCAGGCCACCACCAACACAAAACCAGGCAGGCTCAAGTGAGTTCATCTTTCATTGTTCAAGAATAAGATGGTGCTATAGTGAATTCATAGTCCTTAAACACCCCCCACCTCTCTCTCTCTCTCTCTCTCTCTCTCTCTCTCTCTCTCTCTCTCTCTCTCCCCCTCACCCTCTCAAAAACATATTTTTAGGTGATTTAGCGATGGTGTGGGCATTAATTAAGAGGTGTGGAAGTCAAGCCATTATAATTATGTGTTGACTTTTGACCTTGACTGAAACTTAGAAAATCGTTTACAAGAGGAAAAGGCCTCATACATTGAGGCATACAATTAAAACGAGCCAATTTAAATTGTCATAAATCCATAAAGCTCTGTTGGGTTGATTTGGTTTGGACTAATTAACCAGTCCGGTCTGGTTTGATTTTCACCGGGTTCTAAACACAAAGCCCATTCATAGCCCAATAAAGTTCAGCTTTGGATCACCTTGGGCCAAATCATGCTGCTGCGGTTTTGGTTTTCAGTTTGAGCCCCAATTGGATACCCCTACTTTGATCTCTCTCAGCATCAATAAATGGAGAAGGTTTCCACAAGGGAATTTCTCACAATACACAAATAGGTTTATGTAAAAATCGATACTTTCAACGGGCCCACAAAATCAAGGAGAAGAAAGTGTGATAGATTGTGGAAAAGAATCTCCGAAGTGGCGTTATGGGGATTTTATTCTATAAAACAATGATTAGTTTATATCTAATCCCTGATCTTTTTTATAAAAAAAAATTTATTTTATTGCTTTCCAAACATAGCCTAAGGAGGAGTTGTGGAGGACGAACCTGGTATTAATACGTGAGGACTGAGGGTCATCGTCGTTGTCCTATTTTGGAATCTCGTCCAATGGGATGATGTCATTGTGGGATTACCACTTTTTGGTCCAACACTGGGTGGTCCCTACTTACTAGGGTGGGGGGACCTTGGCATCTAGCTGTGAACTAAGTCACCTGTCCAAATCAGAAGATAGAAAATAGCATCTAAAGGGTATTTATTAAGTGTCATGGATATGAATTATTACATAAAATCTGCCCATCACGAGGGGATGCAGTCATTTTCCATTTTTCCCATTGTATTGATTAGGTATTGATCATATGTTGATGTAGTATATTTTTTTCAGTGTCGATTAAGTGGCGGCCAACATCGATCTGTTTCAATCATGCAATGATCTCTATACCAGTTAGCAAAACGATATTATATCGGACAGATATATGTATTAGTTATGGTCGATATCAATACGAATCAGTCAACACAATACCAACACCTAAAACAATGTTTATGATAGGTGATTTCATTATTCTAATTTGCAACCATAGTTTTAGGTATTTGGATTGAATCGGCGAATATTGTTATCGGTTTACCGTGGATTTGGATACTTAGCTGATGTTGGATTGGATGACTCAGTATTTTAGACTGATACATGGGCAAAAAGATATGACATCTCAACGTATGAGGTGAATACAGATTCTATACGATGGATACGTATCCGATCCGGTTTCTGAAGTCACCAATACCCAATCTGACCATGAATTACAATAGTGATGGCTCCGAGTTGACCCATTTGTTTTCATATTCTATAGGAGAAAAATTGGTGAACCAGTGTAAATGCTAGGACCGTGCAGTCAATACTTGAGAGAAGAGTGGGGCCACTTAGAACTTGAATGCCAGGTTTGACTGGCCAATGGGCTATTTGCTGTGAAGTTAATATTTGGACCACTGTCTCCAATTGTGAAGCATGGATCAAGGTATCAGTATTTATTCATGTTAAACAGTATAGTTTTGATATATCGGTACGGTATGTAATAGGTAATATCATTGCTGTATCATTTGGATAAGCAGTATAAAATTGTTCGTCATTACCGATTGCTAATCGATATTGATATATCGCTACTTAAATGATTTTCGGTATAGACAGCTTCGGTTGTGATATTGCCAATGATTTGGAATATCGGTTACTTATGCAATTTCTTAATGATTCGGAAATGCTATCAAACGATTTTATTCAATTGCATAATCTAGATAAAATAAACAAATTTAAGTCCAAAAGAAAGTCATTAATATTTATCCAAAAAACAATCATTAATAAATTGAATCATTCATCAATAAATATCAATCACCAATTGAAGCCTTCCTCAATTCAAACATCCATTTTACACATTAAAAATATCAAATTATCCATATAATTAAGACATTCAATTACAAAAATCACAAGAACCCTTTGGCAAATGACAAATTGTAAAAATGTTTAGTCACAACTTGTGAATAATTGAATAATTAAGTAGTGGCATTACGTGGTATTATTCGGTATGTAATTGGTTTCGTATCGATAATAAATTTGTATAATTCCTTTGATATCTTTTTTCCTATCATTACCATACTGATAAATAAACGGTCTATCAATTTTGATATAAATGATACGATACTAGTAAATGGTATCAGTATCATTTTGATATTCTTATCGGACACTTATCAATTTCCCATTGAATCCGTATCCTCATCTGATACAGTGGTTTTAGAAATGAGAAGCAAGCTGAGCCTTAAAAAAAAAAAAGAAAAAAAGAAATTAACAACATTCGGAGGATCCACTAATGAAAAGATAGCTTTTGTGTGTGTTGTGTGGGGTCGGTTGAGGATATATAAGTCATTATCGACAATATAAATACCCTTCTCCTGGCCCACCCCAAAAAGAAAGGAAAAGAAAAAGGTAGAGCTTTATAGTACTTTGTAGAGAATAGAAAAGGGACCGCCGTCGCACCCGGTTTTCCCGGGCATCTTCCTTTTTGGCGCGAAAGCATTAGATTCCAAATTCGTATTTTTCTATTCCCGCCTACAAAAATTCGAAACGGGCAGAATGACGGGCAGTCTGGGCAATTCGGGCAGACCAAGATAAGGAAAAGGAGACAGATATGGATATAGGAATCAAGGAACAAACCTCGATGAAAAGTCGGTGATTATCCCATTAAAACTTTTTTTTTTTTTTTTCGGTTGTAAAATCCCATTAAAACTTTACATTCATAGAGAGAGGAAGAGAGAGAGAGATTGGGAATCTTTTGCTTAGGATTCCTTCCAAGCCCATGTGTGGATGTCTACACACACGTCCACCCCCATTACATTGGATTCCCTTCACCCTTTTTAAGCTAAAACGTCACTATACAACTAACCTATGTCAATGCTTTTTTGACACCCATTTGACCATTATAAAAGACATAATATTTAATGATGTATTTTTGGTATTTCATTTGAAGATTCAAATCTTCTCATGCCCTTTATGTTTGTATGAGTAAATTTAGTAGTTATCGTCTATTCTGCAGGTATGTCAATAGATCGATATGTGTACACAATAAAATACAGAACCATTGGATTTCCTCACGCTAACATGAGAGGCATGAGAGGATTAAAATCATTCATTTGAGGATCAATATAAATCTTACGATGGTTACATAAAAAAAAAACATTTCTTAAATGCTTCTCTAGTAGTCCAGTCTACCTGGCAACGTTGGATCTCTTTTCTGGCGAGAGAGTGATCCAATAGTGTTGGGCGGGCTGGCAGTTGGAGAGGAGTAGGGTATTAAAACTTAAAGGGATGGTTGGTTTTAGTTTTTTTTTTTTAACTTATTTTGCGCTAAGTTAAAACCAACCCAATAACAAATTGATCTTTAAAAACCGATTAGTTTTAGTACCTTATTGTTTTTTCTTAACGGTTTATTATTGGTTTGGTCTCAGTTTTTCATATATATAAAATAAATATTCTATAAAAAATATGAATTTTTTTTTGTTTTTTATTGAGTTTTTTTAATCAATTTCATTTTTATTAATAGAATTTAATGGTATAATCTTTCCTTTCCAATGAATTAAAATAAAAAAAACTCAAGGGTTTCTCACTTTCTCATTATAACACATGTTATCACAAGATTATATAATTAATTATAAATCATTACATATTTAATTATTAACTTATATTTAATTTTGCTTTCAAATACTTTGCATTTGAAAAATAAAATAAAATTTATATCTTATAAGTATTATTATTAAATATGATTAGAAATTTAGATAATTTATATAATAATTTTTTATCTTCTTTCATTTTAATTTCCCTGCAACCAAATTGAGCCTCCTAGCTTGTCTTTTATGCTATTTTTTGTTTTCGCCCGTAATGTGCCTATGAAATGGAAAACATGTTGCATCCTAAAGGTTATGTCAGATATGTTCCACTCCAATATATCTTGTCACATGTGATGTGGGTAAATATTGAAACACAATAATTTATTGCATTTATCTTCGCTCCAAAGTTCAATGTATCGAACACGCTATTGGTTGGTGTCAAAACTGATTCGATATCGATATGGATTGATGATACAACCAATGATTGAGCAACTCATATACAATTAAAAAATAATAAAAATTCAGTATCAAATAAGCATACGAAATGAGATCGGCATCATCTATTATATCCTTCCCCTTCGTATGGTTACATCATACATAATTGATGACTGATTGGGCCTTGAAGTGAGGATTTTGATGGGTACCATCCATTAGATTGAATAGAGCCGCTAGGTACTAATGATAAACTAACTTTTCTAGCTATTGTCTTTCTCGATTGTTTTTAGGTACTCTCTCTCTCTCTCTCTAACACCACAGCTACCAATGACGAAACATTCGTGCAACAGGACAAAGGTATTCACTAGTCAGTGGTTATTACCACTGGTCAATATATGCGAATTTCATTCAATGAATAGCGTTGTACAATTCGTCATCTTGTGAGGATGGCTTGCTTTCCCTCGTACGGATCCACATCTTCCCTTTTTAGAGGTTTCGGAGGGGAGAGAGTAACTCCATTGGATGGCCGATGCCTAAGGCTCAGATTTATTTAAGTTGACAAGTCAAGTCGACACCCAATGGGATTGATGTTAGGATTGGAGACATGCAAACAAGAACAAAACACAAAAAATTAACATGGTTTAGCATCCCATCATGGGATGCTTACGTCCACCAGAGAAAAGAGAAATCTTCATTCTCAAGAAGTCTCTCTAACTCTCCACCTGGGAGGCTTATCTCATCTATCAGTCTTACAGCGTTCCAGCTCTCCACTATGAGAGGAGAATCTTCTAACAGCCCTTACAGTCTTACCTAGGTTTTCCTACACAGAGACAATTTATAAGAAAACCTAAAAATCATATTCCCACCACAATTATAAATTTACTCCATACATGTAATAGACTCATATACCCTAATACAAATATTATCCTTATAATTGTGTGGACCCCATAAAAATATATAAGACATCAACCCAACAAATCTCTACCTGGCTTGGATTCTGCAAACCACCTTGAAGAAAATCCGTTGATGTTGATTCTGAAAAATTGTCTATACCAAACCGCTACACCCAAACCAGCATAGCCCACACCCCGTCCAGATGTCCCTTACAACTCACGACTGTATGATGTGATGTGACTCCATCTCTCTCACTGCTGCAGCATCACCGGAAAGATCACCGTCACTCACAGTTCTCCTGCAATTTCAGTTGCACCTGAAACCCAAGCCTCTCACCACTGCACCTCCAATGCAGACCTTGAGAATCGACTCCTCATCCTAACCCTCTGCAACTCCAATTGTATCTGGAACCCAGGCCTCTCACCTATGCACCTCCAATACAGACCTAGAGATCCAACTCCAATTGTCTCAACCCACCAGTATTCCTTTACCCCACGGTGCGATATAAACTGGTCATTATTATGTGCATCTTATCGGGATTTAAACCCAACGTCAGATCCAACACTCGATCTGACCAAGTCCACCAGGCCACTGAGATCCATTATCGCCGCACCTGAGTCGAACTCTGCAAATTCGACTCCATGATCCCTGCTGGCACATGCAATAATAGGAAGAATCATGTTCCTAGCCTGAGATTCCCTTCCATATCTTCTTGACGGCACTCTCTTTTTTTTCTTTTTTTTTTTCTCAAAAGATTACTATGAAAACAAAAAAAACTTAAAAAAACTATACAACAAGTGTAATCATTACATATTTTTTTTCCTACTACGTTTTCAAACTCTTCTTTTTTTCTTTTTTTTTTACACCACCGTAATCATGATCTTTAAATCCGTAGACCAAGAAAAAGTTTTAAAAAAAACTCAACCCTATTTTTTTTTTGTTAATTCCTTTACTTTTCCAAAGGAATATCAGAGAAAAAAACAAAAAAAACTCACCATTTTTTTCTTTTTCTTCTTCTTCTTCTTCATACATTCCACGCACATCCTTCATTTTCCTAGATCACTGATCGATCTATCGAACTAACTCTGATACCACTTGTTAGGATTGGGAACCCTAAACAAGAAGAAAACACATAGAATTAACGTGGTTCAGCACCGCATCATGTGATGCCTACGCCTACCAGAGAAAAGAGAAATTTTTATTCCCAAGAAGCCTCTCTAACTCTTCACCTGACAGGCTTATCTCATCTGTCAGCCTTACAGTGTTCCAGCTCGCCACTGTCAGAGGAAAAGCCTTTCTTAGATTTTTTCACACAGAGACAATTTATAAGGAAACCTAAAAATCCTAATCCCACCACAATTATAAGTTTACCCCGTATATGTAATAGACTCATACTCTAATACCAATATTATCCTTATAATTGCGTGGACCCTACAGAATACATGACATTAACCCAACAATTACCGCCTCTCCTCCTGAACCTCTGGGAGGAGAGGATTTGGATACTCCCCCCACACACACACAAAAAAAATTTGTATATTCCATCTTCCTTTTCTGTATAATTTCATGTGTCTGTGTTTCTGAGTCATCTCTTTTAAATAAAAGGTTAAAAGCTTTATTTTTCTCTCTTTTTTTTTTTTTTGGCAAACCTGTGGTAGATGTGGTAGATCTTCTAGTTCATGCTTGAGATTTGAGTGGGCCAAATTTTCAGTATTTTCATCAAGGTTTTTGACCCATTATAGTCCTTCAATCATGAAGTTAAGCACTAATTAGCTTTTCTTATTTTACAACAAAGATTGTTTAATTTTTATGCATTAAGGAAGCAAACTTGATAATCCTAGACCAAGAAGAATAATTTACTAAAACATTTGCTGATGTTCAATCATATTATTAAGGATGTAAACGGAGTCGGATACAGATGGTTTTCAGTATGTAAACATCTTGAAAAAAGATAGCAATTTTAAAAGTAAAACAATACGTTTCAAAAAAGTTATCACAAAAAAAAATTAATTCAAAATTATTCTTATAAAGCTTAAGAACAGTATAGAACCATTCAAATCCGACTCCGTTTACATCCTTACATATTATCCTCTCGATGAAGTTTGAGAATCAAGGGCTTACTTCACACTTTGTGCTTATCATTGATTTCTAGTTTATTGTAATGTATGCTTCACCTAAGAGTGGATGGTTTATAAACACTAAGCAAATTACTAGTGACATTAAACAAGACTCAATTAACTTATCCACTTCCAACATGACCCATTATCTATCAAGTAGGACTTCTAATCTTAATTTTGATGTGTCTTATAATATGTTTACACCGAAGGTTGGCTCTGATCCCTAGAAATCTTGTTTATTATAAAACTAAACATAGATTAGGTGAACTTCCCCTTATCACCTTTTAACAAAAAAAGGCCTTAATTGATCGGGCATAACATATGTTCTCAACTCCATTATAAACAAATGGTTGGTTAGTTCCACATGACAAAGATATAAAAACAAAACCCTAATCAAATCAAATCAAATCAAATCAGAAACTAATTATTTGATGTATAAATTAAAGGTGAAAGATTTCATACACTATCTGACCTTACAAGTGTGCATGAAAGCTGGTCACTTAATGAAAATCTTTTATCCTTTTCTGTTTCAAATACCAAAATTGTTCCTCCAGTACTAAAGAACCCCATTGGATGTCAAATAGAAAAACCCCATTTTTGAAAGATTTTTGAAAGATGAGTACCATCACCCACATTGGATTCTAATCTATCAATACAGAAGAGATTTTTTTTTTTTTTTTGGTCTATTTATCATCACAGAAGCATTACAAAGAACCTTCCCAATTACTTATTAGAGAGTCTAAGGAGGGGCTTGTCATGTGAGTGGGACACACAGACTATTAAGGAGGAGGTCAGTAGCAGAGCATATGGTAAGCATCCTTGCAGAATCTCAGTCATGAAAAATATTTAACTTTACATGCATTTGGCAACTTTTGGTTACCTAGAATCTATGCTTGAAATTGACTTCCTTATGTAGACCCTACTCTGCCGTGCATGAACAAATGTTGCTATAACCTTAGGAATATGAATCAATGCCCCAAAAACCAATTCAAAATCTTCTTGTAAGCTTTTGGGTCATCATACTCTGCTACTCATAATAAATATGAGAGAGAGAGAAAAAAAAAAGAGAGAAAACCTGCTATGCCGTGCATGAACAAATGTTGCTATAACTTTAGGAATAGAATGAATGCCCCAAAAATCAATTCAAAATCTTGTTGTAAGCTTTTGAGTCATACTCTGCTACACATAATAAATGAGAGAGAGAGAGAGAGACACACCAGCTCTCCAAAATATGTATACAAGAACACAAACCCTAAGTTTAATTTGATATGGCAAGAAAGGAAAAAAGAGGAATTTTTCTTGTACATATGTTTCAAAAATCCATGGTACACAGAACACCACAAATCCACAAAAATAGTAAGAAACCTCGAAGAAGTAGAATATCTACACACCCATAAAAAGAAACAAGATTAATAATCAAACTTAAATTCATTCCATATAAATTCTAATTTTGTACATCAACTCTGCTCTTCTACAAAGAACAGAGAGAAAAAAAGGAAAATGAAAAACAGAAAGAGGACAGCTAATAAGGGGCAGAAACTTGGAAAGCCCAACTTAATTCGCCCTTTCAACAGGACGTTTGAAGACAGATTCTAGGTCCGGAGGAGTAAAAAACTCCCTCGCACCGCTGAAATTGCAACTTGAAGAAGGCCTACGCTTTCTTGGAGGAGGTGGGCATGGCAACCTCTCTGGTATCCTTGCTTCTTCAGAGGTCGGCGTAGTTGAGCAGCCGTCTTCTTCAGTATCTCCGTCGTCCTTAATGGTGCTTATCCTTCTCAACGGTGCTCGTAATGGAATTCCAGCGAGAACCCATTTCTTACCTTCAGATTCTAGCCCTGCATCTACTTGAGACTTCTGCGGGAACCCCATCTCCGATAAAAAAAAAAAAACCCAGAAAACAGGGTTGTTAGAACTGAAACTGAAATAAAGGAAGGAACCTTGATCAAGAAAGCGTGAGTAGAGGGCTTTATTCCTTACTCTAGTACCCGTTTAAATAACATGAATCACAAAAGAGAGGAAAGGAGAGAACATGAGAAAGGAGTGAAGAGCTTTGAATGAAGCGGAATCGTGATACATTGAGACAGCAGAAGAGGAATGAATGAAGAAAGCAAGAACCAGACTGCGAGAGAAAAATATTGGATACCTCTTAACTCTGCAGAGAGCGGAATGGAGAAGAAGACCCGAGGAAACGCGTGAACTAAGCAAACAAGAATGAAAACCAATAATAACAGAGGAATAATATATGGGAACTCTAGCAAGCGAAAGATAAGAAACGAAATACTGCCCGTCCTGACCGCGGGCAGATCAAACAATTGACTTGATTTTTTTGGCGCCAAACTTTCATAGTACGGCTATCAACGGCTCTCTTTCCCTCCATCTTTTTCATAATTCAGATTCTCGTATTTGATATTTTTTATTCCTATTTTATCCTTCTGCTTTCTCACTTAACCCCAATTAGTATTAAAAAGTGATTAATTAAGGATGGGCCCCACTCCCAGTAAGTGGGCAACTTTGAATGGCAGCCCAACAGACCCCACGTGTAACCCAGCCCAGTCGCCTCTTCACAAGGCATTCTGACGTACGCGGCGGCAATCCCAGTGATTGGGTTACCAAAATGGGTGGTATAGATTAGCCACGTCATCAATCCAACTTGCTAAAGGAAATGTATCTTTGCTTTTAGTAAGTAGGGTCACCTAGAATTCATCGCTAGGCGGCCTTTCCCAGATGGAGATATCTTTTCGATTTATTATCTTTGTTTATAGGAATAAACAAGGGTGTTAATGCTTAATGGTACTACTCTGTCGCATTTTGTGTTTAAATATGATTTGGGGTCCATTTAAAGTCATTATTAGGGCCTTAATTTTGTATTATCTTGTATCTAATATGTAAAATTTCTATTACTACATTATTGTTAAAATTAAACTCCCATTTGTTTCATTGTAAAATTTTCATACATATTAATATTTTCTTCTTTTTTATTTAATGTTTTTCTTTGCATTTGATGTTGAAATTTCACCATTTTCTCATTAAATGAATGGAGCCAAAAAAATATCTGACTATTATGACTATTAACAATGTAATGTTGATAATGTTTCAAGCAAGAAATGAGTCTCTTTCTCACTTTTGTCTCGTATCTTTTCTACGTTTTATTGTTTGTAGACTCCTATTCAAACATAATGGTGGCATTAGAGAGAAGAGAATTCGTGAATGAAGGAAAATTCAGTCTCAAGAATCAAAATTAAAAAATTAATATGATGTAAGGGGAAGGATATCCTTTTTTTTTTTTTATGAGTCTCTCTTTTTAAAAAAAAAATTGGGTAAATGTTTTTATGAATCCACCTCCTAAGTTTTTAATAATCAATAAATAAAAGATAAAACCTACCCTTCTTTTAAACATGTTTTAATGGGCTTTGTGTAGTCATTTATTTTCCTAAAGTCATAGTTGTCTCATAATTAAAAATTACATTTACCACTTTGTTGGTCCCAAAGTTCAGTCTGGGACCATATAGATTGCCAAATATCTCACCATAAAGAAGATCAAGAGATTCAAGACCAAAAAAAAAAAAATATATTTGCATGAACAGATGATCCCAACCATATTTCATTTGAATAGATGTTTCGTAATCTATGTACTGATGGATTAATTATATTTTCATTTATGGACAGACAATAACCTTAGCTATTGATGCTGCCATATATACGGCCATACATATATTCATGTTATAATGAATCTTTAATTAGAAAATGAAACATGGTAAGGTAGGGTAGGTGTTGAAGGAACAAGATGATGGCCTAAACTTGCAACCTGATAATGGCCATCAGTGATAAGTTACACTTTCACTGGCCACCCCGATAGCATCCTCTTCTCTTATACAAAATATTTGCAACCTTAGAGCATACTTTCAGGATGTTTCTTTCCATTACATATCAAGGTCGATCACCAATGTAGCTGATATCTTGTTTAGGAAAACCTTGTCAGTGATGTGTATAATAGTTTGATCACATTCCTTAACTAAGAAACTTTAGTTCTAAAAAGGAAAATACAATAATTTGAATCCATGCGATAGGCAAAACAATGCAACAGAACAACAACAACAATTGTAACTAGATTATAACATAACTAAAGTCCAGCAAAAGAAACAATAGCCACTACACAATAGACTCATGAATATGGGTACTCCTTCTTAAGAAGACCGA
Organism: Protea cynaroides; assembly: GCA_028583415.1. Taxonomy (NCBI): domain Eukaryota; kingdom Viridiplantae; phylum Streptophyta; class Magnoliopsida; order Proteales; family Proteaceae; genus Protea; species Protea cynaroides. The sequence continues at coordinate 6,872,166 of CM053273.1, forward strand.
AGAAGAAGATTTAAGAACTCCCACAATATCCTTATCACTAATTGAATGGTGTGAGAAATTGCCACTATTATTCTTTCAACACGAGAACTCATCATTAGGGACCAAGATTGAATTTTCTTTATTGGAGGAACCACTATTGGAGGACTCCTTGATAAGTCCTCTCACATGATTGTTCCATTGTTCGAAAAGGTGGATAATCATCTGATCAGCTAAACAAACATACTTCCTAACCACATCACCACAAGAAGGAAAATAAGAGATCGCAGTCAAAGTGGCACCAAAGGCAGAATCCAATTTATCATTCACTTGAGTCACAAAAAAAAAAAAGGGGGAGGGATCAATGGCTTCAATCTCTTCACCACTTAGTCACTTTCTCATTCTCAACAAAGCTATTTCTATAAAAATAAAAAAAAATAAAAAAAATGGCCCAAACAAACACAAATGATTCTTGAACTGGCCGATCTTTCTAGAAAGGAAATGCTAGAACTTTAGCTTGGTTCCCTTGTTCATGGGAAAATACAAAAGTATGAGTCCCACTAAAAAGTGAGACAGATCTCCTTTCTCGATCATTCATATATAGGGATTGCAATAGGATTAAATAAAAGAGGTTGAAGTGTATAGAACTGGACATGTTATAACAAGAGAGAGAGAGAGAGAAAAAAGAAAAAAAAAGTTCAGGTATGGTAATGTGGTGGGTTATTTAAAGAAGTTTCTTTTGGTGGGCTGTGGGGTGGGAAGAGATAAAACTGTAGTATTTTTTTTACTTTCTCTTATTTTAATTAAGTACTAATTGTCTTCTTTGGAGATAAGAAAGAGTTTAGGCTAGAAATTTTGTCTCCACAAAGTGTTTGATTCTCTTGTTATTTGAAAAGTAAGGAATGTAGAATGCTTTGTAGAATATCTGAAGGATCTTGTATACCCTACAAATTAAGGGGGGAATTTGAGGTGCGGATCTTTATATCATTGATTGTAAACTGCAAAATATTGATAAAAAATAAATCAAAAATCCCTAGGGGAAAGATATTTAAGACCGCTTGGAAAACCACACCTACCGTTGTTGTTCTATACGAAATAATGGCATGTGACGGTGAAAATACTTTTGACGACGGTAATTTTATTTCAATCTTGTTGTAGTATTAGCGGCGGTAATTTACGTCGTAGAAAATTTTAGTGACTGGTATTATTTGTCTGTCGCTAAAATTTTATATATTTAAGTCTCTACATTAACGAAATCCAATTATTAACATAACACATCTGTATGCTGTTCTAAACATATAAGATAACTAACCAATGCAAATCCAAAGAATTCCCTTTGTTTAAGACATTTGTACATAAACAAGAAGAGAAACAGAAGATAAGAATTCTACCATTGAAGTTTGATGCACAATGCTCAGCAATATGATAAGGATTCTACCAATCATTTTCTTCCTGCTGTCTCGACAGCCATTCCATTAAAATATCAATTCGTACCCAGTAAAGTTTGATGCACTATGCAAATAATGGGTTATGCAGTTACATGTAATACTGTGTTCGATCTCCAGAACCTTGCTGACCTGAAAATCAAAGAAAATCAATGAGCAATCCTACATAAACCGTTGGAATTAATAAAAAATATTGATAATTATTCAAAACTATTGAGCTATATTTTTGAGACATTGATCAGACTTGGAGCAAGGGACAAGGGAGGGATGGGAGGATAAGAAGGGATATTTCTTAATGAATCAGAGGCAGTGGATGGAACAGTCTTCTAAAGAATGGGTTATATTCATGTCTGAAGGAGTGCTGGTGTTGGTTTGCCGACAAAGAAAGAAGACAGTAGAGAGAGAGAGAGAAAAAAAAGCCTAAGAGTCTAAGAACCCAACCCAACACCCCATCTTGCGGAACACACAGAAAAAAGGAATTAAAGAAACGTCATGAGCACATAATTGCCGTCCTCTTGGTAGAAAAAAAAAATGTGAAGGACTACTTCATTATAGAAGATCAATGGAATTATTCTCCAAGAGAGACTTTGCACATATAAGCAACATTTCAAGGTAGACTGTATATGGGAGAAGTAATTAGTAGTAAACCAACAAGGAAAATGAAGAGTACAAGTATTACATAATTCGGGTGCAAGTGAAATGGCTTTTATTCAATCTTAGAATGACCTAGTCCATGCAATTGTGAGGTCAGTATGGACCCGTGGGATTAATCAAGCTGAAGGGTAAATACCCGCCATTTAAATAAAAAAAAAATTACATAATTCATAAATCAAGGTTAGAAACGCATAAATTTTGCCTAATGCTATCTTCTCTTCGAGCTCTATTGGTTCTCCCATTCAACCTCCTCGTCTCCTGATTATAATTATTTATTCTTCTGCCAGAGCAGGAAAACAACTTCAGTTACAAGCAAAGGAACAATATTCATCTTATGGAAGGATGGGGATTGGGAGGAGGGTAAAATGAGAACCCAACCAAGAACAAAATGGATTGGATCATACATTTCTGAACTGGATAACGTAATTACTGTTAAGCTCATTTAAGTGTTAATAACATATTTAGTGCCTTTACCATGTCAAGAATCTATCCAAAATTGATGGCCTAGTGAAAGTTCTAAATAGAGATAAGCCCAATGGTTGGTTCTGTCTAACATAGACCCCTTGGTATGAAATCCATGTGTTATAAATCGTGGCCAAAACATATTCTTGTAATGTTCTACAACATTTTCGCTACGGATATAAATTTACCGTAGTGGAAAATAATATTAGGCGACTGAATTTCTCTTACCATCATAAAAAAGAATATCAAGTGATAGAGTTTCTCTTAATTACCATCATAGGAAAGCGTCTTAATCAACAGACAATAACCTTAGTGTCATAATCATATTTGTCAAGACAAACCAAGGCGTTAGAGGCATGACAGGGCCCCTGCCTAGGCGACCAAGGTGCTTGATTTTCTAAGGCATTACAAGACCGCCTGATCGACGACTACATAAGGTCATAGTACATGGTTTTCATGACAGAATTATATTCCGTTGCCAAAATTATTTATTTGCCATGGTGTTTAATTTACCCTCGCCAAAAATAGGATTTTTTTTTTTTTTTGTAGTGACAGACCCTCCTTTGGACCATGGATTCCATTGGAAAGCATGACATCCAAGAGGAGAGTACCTATGTGGGGAGAGGATCTGGACGCACCACACTGGGTAGCATTGAAGCCTTTATAGAGAAGATGATATGTTAAAATTTGAAGGGCCAAGTATGCACTGAATAAAGCACCATACCAGGGAAACAATCTTCTTAATTGATGAAGATCTTGATCAACTGTGTGGTAGGTTAGATGGGACTGAAACTTTGTGGTCAGGTAGAGCCGAAGGTCTCACCCTCAAATAGCAAACTTCAGACTAATCCGAGATTGTAAAATGGCAAAACAAGGAATTGAAAAATCCACTGCTACCAAGATGATGCATGAGACTATAATAAATATGCATGGACATACAAAAGCAGAGCAGGGTATGGCAACAGACTGAGTCTAGAGAAAAGGGATAAATCATTGAATCTAAGGCCAAAATTTATCAAGTAACCTTTTTGAATTCTTCAATTTGGTCAGATTTTCTACATGTCAGTCTTTCATATGGCAAAAATAGACGCAAAGGATATTCGATCTTTTCTAAACCATTGGGAGAAATTCCGTTGGAGTGACTGGTTGGAGAAATTCTGTTTGAGTGGTTGGTTCGAGTCTCAGTCCTAGATATAGCTAGCTAGGAAATGTAGAGAGTGGCTGGTCGGGGGTTTCCTTGTTCGGCAGAACAATCAACAAGCAAAGACAAAAAGAACGAAAGAAAGAATGCAAATGGGCATATGGAAACAACCACCAAAATTTGAGCTTGAATTTGATTCTACAATCTGGATCCTCACCCCTCAAAAGGTGAAGATTATTATTCAAGATTCAAACAGTACTCTTGTTGGAGACAGAAAATTAAATTTAATCACGTGTTTATATAATTGTTTATAAATATTGACTTTCACAACGGTACGTATGGGTCTAATTTTTCTATGTGTCATCACATTCACATCGATCATCATGTTTGTCGTTGGGGATGAAAATGCAATTAAAAGAACGAAAACCAAGCAAACAATTATGTAAGTAAGATGATTTACCATGATTCAGTATCTAATGTGGAAAACTTACATCTACCATAGGAAATTAGAAATTTTTTTATTTACTAAGAAAAGTTCTACTCTTCTCTTTACTTCACAAAGTGATTCTTGATCATTTTTCTCTTTTCCTCTCTTTTAATTTAAGAGAACCTAGCTATATACACAACTACAAATTTATCCATATACATGTATCGGCTTCAAATTCAACCAAAATAACATATACAAGTGAACCCCACAAAATACATGACAATCCAAACAATACGAGAACTGTTTCTCTGCATTTATATGCATCTTTCACATGATCTCGTCTCCATCTATAGTTGAAAGATGCACCTAAGTATAGATAAATCACGCCCCAACAAAACTGAGAGAGAGAGAGAGAGAGAGAAGATAAAATAAGGGGTTGCGAGGTCCCTTATCCGTGAGGATGGACTAGGTGGGCGGCATGCCGGTGTGGCCGGTGCGGCTGGTGGGGCCGGTGCCAATGGAGTTTCAGTATAACTCTCTTTCGACCCTTTTTCTTTTGTCAAATAATTGTGAGTAAATGAGCCGTAATAGAGTTTGAAAAGATTGGGTCCGTGAGGGGGACGGTGAGACGTATCTATCCCAGATCCCATGAGAGAAGAGCTGATGAGAAGGATGAGAAGGAATTGAATGTGCTTACTTGTTGCCACGTTGGAGGTGGGACCTAAGGCATCTCTTTAATTAAGGTATCTCCACTCAGTTAAAGTACTTACGTAGGAACCATTTCTTTCTTTCTTTATTCTTAGATGATAATGATATATGATATATATATTTATATATAATTTGTCATCACATTCCCTGATTCCTCTTATGAATGATGCTGATCTCTGATCAGTTCCTGATCAGTTCCTCTCATGGGCCACTCCTCCAATGGTTTTCTCATAAAAAATGTAATGTTTTCAACAAATTAATAGGACAAAGATCACTCCAACTCATCTATTGATGGGAATGATCTTATTATATAATATGAGAAACGTCTACATCGATCAATCCATATGGATCCGAATATATTACCTATTTTGTTTATTATTGATGATTGATTCCATCAGAATGACATCGCCTGGGCTGGCCGCCGTGTCCGTCTTCCACAACTTTGAGTGCATCAAAACAAAACCAACTTGTGGTTGGGCGGTGAATGGTTTTGTCTCCGCCCTTAATATATATATATGTGCATATGGAGGCCAGGGGACGGCTAAGACCAACAACTTAAAGAGATTTCGGTTTGGCCGGTGACTTTATAAGATGGATGGATGGATGAATGGATGAATAGATGGATTCCCAATACCCACCCAGCTTGTTACATTTATTTGTTTGTATTAATAATTCATATTTTTATATGGGTGTAACTTGTTGTCATGAAACATGTAAAGGTGTAACTTTTTTTTACTGTTCCTTTTTTATTCCCAAAAGTTATTTTAAGTAAAAGTAAAAAAATGGATTTTTTGAATTCAATCATTAATATTAATGGATATGTAATATGATAGTATTTATTTTCATTGAAAGAAAAATTATGTTATGGTAAGAAGTTAAATAGTATGATTATAAATTATTATTTTTTTCACTATCCTAGTTGGGGTACAACAAGATGAATATCAGCTAAAAACTTTCCTTTTAACTTACCAATATGAGTAAATAAAAATTGTGTGATAGTCTTTGTGTTTTCATCCATCTTGGTTACAACAAGATGAATATAAACACCAATCTTTGAAGTAGGTTAGAAAAAGTCTAAAATAACATCTTAACTTACTTATATGAGTAAACAAAGAATAAAAGTCTAAATTGAATTTTTTTTTTTTTTTTTAAATTTACTCAGATGGGTTATAAGCTTTTCGTCTTGTACCATTTTTAATTTCTTAACTAAGGGCGTCAAAATTGGTCCCAAACCGAAAACTAAAACCAAAATCAAACCAGTCCGATTCAGCCCGAATCAAATCAACATCTAACTCCATTGGGCCATAATTGGGCTGTGATTTTAGAACCTGGTGAAAAAACTGAAACCAAAACCAGACTAGACCAATTAATAAGTCCAGACAAAACTCTAAATAATCCAATAATGGGACCAATAAAAGTCCAATAAGCCAATATTCTATTAAATATACATATAAAAAACCAATACCAAGATCGAATCAACTTGATAATGGCTCAATAGAACCCATTAATCCAACTTATTACTATATATATATATGATAAATCAAAACCAAATAAATAATGGATCGAAAAGAACCCATTTAACTAACCCAATAAAAATTCAGAACAAAACTGGATTGAAACCAATATTTTTTATTGGACTGAGGTATGTAAGACCGAAACTAAATCGCCCAAATCAAAACTGAACCGAACCGACCTTTTGACATCCTTATTCTTAGCTTTTGGTCCTCTACCACTTTTAACTTCTTAATATGTGTGGTACTTAGGCTCGCACAATTTAAGAATGGTAGTTTATGCAACACCTTTAAGAAAAAGACCCCTTATAATAAAACTCCGAAAATTGTAACTCAATCTAGACCATCATGATAAAAAATTTACGGCATCATCAAACTATCTCCCATAGGTAGTCGATGAAGTAACAAAAATGGAAGCATTTCTCGTTTGAGGAAAAATATATAAACGAAAAATTAAGAAACGAATAGAAAGGATGAGGAATAAAAAGCAAACAAAATTTAAAAAATAAATAGACGAAATGTCTATTGTATATTGATTTTTTTTTCTTTCAAGATATGAGAAAATATTGTGGAAATCACCCTCATAGAAAAAAAAATTTGACCATATGGTGAATTGAGAAAATTCACCACCGAAGAAGAGATTCCCTGTCAATCGATGGTCATAATCTTTCCCCCTCCGTTCATTGTACAAAAGACTGAAAGTGTCTCATCCAACAATAGTAAAAAGTGGTGGGTGAAGAGATTATTGGTTCGCCGTGAGTAAAGAAAAACTAAATCCGTAATATATTATTGATATTTTTCAGGTGAAAGATGCTTCCATTAACTGCATTTAGATGTTTAATTTCAAAGTCTTCTAATGTTGTAATCATCACCATCATTATCATGTCTCGATACAGCCTTTTGTTTTTAGAAACTAATCAATTAGCTTTCTTTTTACTCTTTGAAAGTATAATGTGAAATTCAAATAGAATAAAAATTAATTTACATTGATTCCAAAAAATATTGTTTATCTGAAAAAAAAAAAAAAAAAAAAACCCACATTGTAAGAAAGTTGTAGTTTCCAATATTAACCTTATTAGTTTTGGCTTATGTAATAAGGGAAAATACTTATAACAGGTGAATACAATAAATGTATAGATAATAGAGACATTATAGAGAATCTAAAAAACATTATACCTCGAGGTTTATTTTTAAGAGGGCCATTTTCAAAATGCTGATGGCAATACTATTTTTGTCAAAGAAAACTCTAACCACAACAGCTAAAAGCATAGAGCTGTGTTTTTATTGGATCATGGAATGCATTAGAAAATAAATCCGTTATGGAATGCACTTTTTAGCTGTATTTTGAGCCCAAAATGGCATTGCCTTGCTCTTTAGCTTATTTTCATTTTATACAAGAAACACATTCTCTACTCTCAAAATGCATTATTTCTAAGAATACACTCCACAAGTGCATATGCATTCTTGGATTACATTCTAAATCAAGAATACATTCCGAGAAATTAAAAACAGTATCTGATATGCATTCTCATTCTTGGATCATGCAATTGTTCTTTAATGGAACCCATAATAGAACAAGCTAGTTAATCCATTATGCATTTTGAGCCTAGAATATGGAGATGTCTTGCTTGTAACCCATTCTCATTTTATATTAGGAATGCATTGTAAGCAAAAACTGAGTCCAGGGTTGTCATGAACAAATCCTAATCTCCATACAAGGATCCTAAAATTCTATGGTATAATATTAAAGACATTGATAAGGACATTCCTATGAGTAGAAGAGCAAACTACACCTTGAGTTTTGATCCAAGTCTTCTACAATTCTCAGTAGATCTTTTTGTTCTTTTAAACCATGGATAGCAGAGAAAATCTAGTATTTACTATACTATCTTGGTGAACCAATCTGGTTTGATTTACTTCTGAACCTTGACGAACCAGACCAAATAAGTAACCAAGATTCCCACTAATTAATCAATCCAATAATTAATTAAACCCACACAAAAGAAAATTTCTTCCATGCATTTCTAAGAATGCATACCAACTCTCAATCCTTCATCCAACATTACAGCGTATACAACTCAACTCAGACACAAAAATGTAAATCAGAATTTTTTTTTTTTTTTTTTTTTTTTTTTTTTTGCATTATAGAAGAATTGAGAGTTTGTCCAATAATATTTGTTTTGAGATAAAAAGTTGTATTATTGTACAATCAACCGACTGCTCATCTGGACAATGCCTCAAACAAAAGCTAAAAAACAAGTGGCATTTTGTCATTTCAAGCCTACTTTTTTTGAATACAGACACAAACCCATCAAAAGATTACTATAGATACCTAAATCGTCAATCAAATGTTATTCCACATAGTTACATACTCTGCAAATTATAGCTACGCCATTTTGAAAGCTTACTTTGGGAGCTCACTATCAAGAAAAAAAATACTCTGCGACTTTGTCAATTTCAGCTCAACTAGTTCATGCTGAATGAGCAATGGCAACTGAAGCTGAAATACCAGAACCGATCCAATCGAATGTAAGTTAGATCTTCTCTCCGTCTTCTTACATAAGTGTTCTTTTTTGTTCTTTCCAAGAGATGAATTAGAAATGTTTCTTGATCATGGATTTTAATCTGATTGGATATCGATCTGCTCTATCTGAAACTTATTGATATTTAAGAATGGCCTAATGTGTATCAGACCATGGCGATGCCTGAAATTTAGCTATTCAGTTTTTGTAAATCAGGAATTCTTTTTGGTGCTTCTTTTCTTTTCTTTTTAAGTGGCCGGAAATCCAGATTTCGGTTTCAAGAACAGGAAGAAATGCAAATAAATCAGAATTTTCAGCCTCTCCATTTTCTAATCCAACTTGCTTCTGATTCTTCAATTTGTTTATTTCAGATCTTACAAAGATCTTCTTCCCTAGCCTTTCCTTTCCTCTGTATCAATCTCTTCCCATGTTGGGAAGGAAGTGACTTTCCGTAATTCTATTTCTTTATCTTCTGTTAGCGTCTGCAACTCCGAGCTAACTATCATAGTCCACAAAGGATTCTTGCTTTTTTGCGCAAGCAGTCCACGAAGGATTATTTTGCAACGAAAGACGACACCTTTTAATAATTTAAAATAGAGAAATACAAGGTGCCATAAAGGTTGACCATAAGAACAGTCTACCAGGATCTAGTTTACAGATCTACACGCTTTGCATGATTCAACCAGCCATTAAGAATCTTGCACTTTAATTTGATAAAAAAATTTCCGTCAGCGTGGCAAAGGAAAGATTTTTGGGTATTATTATTTACTTTTGCAATTTTATTAATTTTTTTTTCCTGGCCAACTGATTTCTCCATGTAAGGGTTTAACAATGGAGTCTGAATTCAGATCGACGTGTAATGAGTAAAATTAAAACCAGGTCATTTATTAAATGGTTTCAAAATGGTTAAAATTAAAACCAGGTCATTTATTAAATGGTTTCAAAATGGTTAAGAATATCGATTTTGATTTTTCGATTTTAAACAATTTTGTTGCTGGGAGGGAGAAAAAGAGAGTTTGGAACAAAAAGAAGAGAAAGAACCAAAGAAAATATTAAAATAATTTTGTTTATATATGAAAGTAGATTTACAATTAAAAAATATGTCATGCGAAAAACATCAATATAAAATTTATTTCTACAAATATAAACATTTAACACAAAAGATTAAAGTAAAAGATTAATAGGTTTTAACGGTTTCAAATTGTCAGTTTAAACAATTTCATTTTTAAAACCAAAATGTTTTCATTTTTATATAGAATTGAACTGTTTAATAGTCGATTTTATGATTTTGATTTAAACAATTGGTTCCATTTCGGTATAGTATTGGGTTTCATTTTTGACACTCTAATTTTCATGTGGTCAAAACCTGAGAGATAGAATAGTGATAGGACGACCTGTGGGAGGGTGAAAAATTCATCCCCCTCGTGTCCAAAAGTAACACGTCGAACGATATATTGCAAACACCCATAATTTTACAGTGAAAAATTAGTACTTTCTGATCATAGCTGTCCAAAGACACCCGGCAACATTTTTATAAATGAGAGGATGGAATTTCGTCCTATCAATTTGTGGTATATTTTGTATGACTGACAGCAAGGATAATTCATTAGATAAGGAACCCTACCAATTTTCACATTGGGCTACTGTCAGATACGTGAAATGGAGAGTTTAGGTTAAAGGAGGACCTGGTCATATGAGAGATACCTTTCGTTTTGGGAGGATCATCCATGTCACACATGGGTTGATTTTTTTTTTTTTTTTTGGGGGGGGGGGGGTAAAGGGAGTAACAAATGACCTCATGTTAGATCAGGTCAAATTATTCAGTAGGTTAGTAATTAAACGTACCCATTCAACATATTTACATAAATACCCTGGATACTCTTTCCTGTCATCTGATTTGATTTGGGTCCATTGTTCTGGAATCTGGACCCATAGACCGAGATAGTGCTCGTATAGACACTGGGTCCCATATGAACCTCTGAGGTACACTGGATCCCCAGTCAAGCCTCTCTTTTTTTTTTCTTTTTTTTTGTGAAAATAATCAAGCCTCTGTGCTTGTGCATTTGTACATGGTAAATACTTATGTGCCTGTTTAATTTCAAAATCTGAAAATAAATTTGATATAATATATATGGTAATTTTTTGCTCTATTAATTAATGTTCAAAGTGAATAGTACACAAACTTTGGCAATACACAAAATTTGCAAATACCTACACTTACAATTGACAAACAAGTTCATACCTCAAAATATAAACAGCTTCTACTCCATACAAACATGCTGAAACACAGAAAGCTAATTATCTTCCTCTTTCATGTCCTGAATGTAAAATGGTGAAGACAGATATTAACAAAGTGGCTTTTTCAAGATCAAAGCAAACTGAAATTTTAGTTCATCAGTCATTTTCAGTGATAAGTTTTAGCAATATCTGCAAAATGACCTACAAGACTGCAAATCAGGAATTACTATCCTCTGGTAAGTCCACATACCATTGGAGAACCTGGGAAAGGCTTGGTAGCCCAAAACATTATTAAGGTCTAAGAAAATTAAAAATGGTAGAACCTTAGTGGTAACATATACTATCCCCAGGCTTGGACCGCTTGGTAGCCCAAATCATTATTAAGGTTTAAGAAAGTTAAAAATAGTAGGAATTTAAGGATATCATATACCATGTCAAAAACATAAACAAGTGGAGTAAGGAAGAGCATCAAATACCCTGTTCGCACACTTCAAGAGTTTAACTACACTCTCACATAATTTCATAGCAACTTCTTGGGGCTGGTTTACATATCCTATACTGTCATTCCACCTTATCTAATGTTGCAGCAAAAATGATAGAAATATCAGAGATTACATGGAAAAATATTGCCATAGCCATAACCAAGTCTGCTTGCTGCATTGAAGCTGAGGATGAAGTTTTCACCCATCATTGGTCATGACTTAGTTAATTTACAAAATACTGAAAATTTCACACTATAAGCAAATATATTGCCTTTCTTTATATATACTTCAACTATGTTACTCGAACATGCCAGGAAATTCTCCTTAGTCATTATACTCCTGTGTGTTCAGGTCCTCGGTTTCTTTGATACATTTTTCTTTTGCAACTGTATATATTTTCTCCTTTCCCACAGAAAATAGGAGAGAAAGACAAGGAGTCAACATGTGGTGAGTCAGAATCATTCAAAGAAATCCAGAAAGTTGAAGGAGAACACCAGGAAGTAGTAACAAATGTTAATAATGACATCGTCAGTAGTGTTGTCGAACGTGATGTTGGTATCTGTGAAGGTGAAAGTTTTTTGGTATCACCCTCACTTGCCAAGGTTGCTATTGAAAACACCTGCATAGCTTCTGAGAGTACCGTAGTTGATGAAAAAATAAATACGCAACAGGAGATGCTAGATAATGAAACCCAATGGCAGAAAGATCTAAAGCAAGAAGCTGTAGAAGAGGCATATGGTGGCATCACAGAAGCAGAAAATTTCAATGCTCTTGTTAAAGAAGTCCCACCAGAATCAGGCTTGCAGAGTGACGTGAAGCCTGCAAAGTTCCCTGAATCACCATCAGAGAAGAACGTTGAGGAAATCGGTTTACAGAAAGGTGAGACTGAAGATCCACCTCTCAATATTGATGAAGGCAATGAAACTCAGAAGAATGTAGTGATTCTTGGTCAAGAAGTTGAAACCTTGGATGGACATGCTTCAGCCAAAGAACTTCCAAATGATATTGAAAAGATGAAAGTAGTGAATCACTCTCACGAGGATGAGATAGAGGGCAAGCAGTCCAGTAAGGAATCTGAATTAGAGCTTCAAGAACAAGTTCAAGAAACAAGCAAGGGAACAACGGACCAAAATCAAGAGGCTCTTCCTTTTACACCTGATTTGATTGGAGAAATCTTGGAAACAGATGTCAGAAATATCAGAGAGGCTTCCAATGATGCAAGCAGAGATGATGCACCAATCAAACAAGAAGAAGATGAGAGTGGCTTTGAAGGAATAAGATGTAAAGAGCAAGAAAACCCCTCCGATACAGAGGGTAAGGGGACAGATCCAACAATAGTTGACCCAGTGAAAAAATGGGGACAGGGCTGCGTACATACGACTGTGAAGGGGACAGATCCAACAATAGTTGACCCAAGTGAAAAAATATGGGAAAAGAAACAAGAGGGACATGAAAACCCACAAGATAACAATACAGACTCTGTCTTGAAGGGCGAGGAGAGTTCAAAGATCCAAAATGGTGAAGAGATCATAAACAACAGTGAAGGTACAAATGAAAAGTTTCATACCCCACCTACAAAATTCATTACAGAAGAGACAAGCTTGGACAAATCTGAACAAGAAACTGAGAATATTCAACTGTCATCCAGCATTGCATTAGAAGAGAGGAATAAGCAAACAGAGGATTCAAATGAAACACTGAAAGATGTAAATCCAACTGAAAACAAAAACCCGAATGATGATCTGGAAGTCACCAAAGAAACAAGATTGGACGAATCTGAACAGGAAGCTGGGAAACTTGAAGAGACATCCGGCAGTGATTTGGAAGAGAAAAGTCAAGAAACAATTGACTCAAATGAAAAGATGAAAGATGAAAATCCAGTTGAATATGAAATCTCAGGTACTGAAGATCTGGAAAGCCCTCTAGTCACACAAAAAGCAGAAGGCTCACATTTTCAAGAACAAGAGAAGCCTAACAAAATTGACGAAATTTCTGAAATTGAGTCAGTAATTGTTGGGAAGGATAACTGTAGTGAAGCAAAACCTCATGATAAACTCCTTGAGGCAGCTGAAAGCACCATAAGCAAGGAAGCTGCTACGGATGAAACAAAGCTTGACACCTCCATTACAGATGAGGAAGGACTGGGAGGTCTACAAAGTGAGAAGCTGATTTTTCCATTGACAAATGCTTCAATTGATGAAAACAAAAATAGAGAAGGAGCTTCTGTCACAGAAACTGAAGATAACACTGAGGTTCCTGAAAGAATTGGTGCTGAAGAGAATTGCAGATGGCAAATGCCAAAAGACGTGGAAGCTTCAGAACAGAACTTGCAGACAGATAAGCCAGACGAGGAGAAACTTGAAAGATCCTTGTCTGAGTCAGTTGAACCAGCTGCATCAAGTGCAGATGCTGAAAGAAGTACCTGCGAGAAAGAGGAGGAATCCGTTAACAGTGTTGAAGAAAGCTCCAAAGAAGAAAGGAAGGAAAGGAACATAAATTGGGATGATGAAGTGACGAAACAAAGAGCGCTAGAAGATGAGGTAAGAAGAAAAACAATATTGTGAAGCATTCATATATCACTTATCTCCACTTCTTTTCTTTATTTTTTTTCCGTCACTGTACTCCCATATTTTCCTTTGATATGGTCAGCCTATTACTGATTAGATTCTATTATGCAGAATCTCAGAGCATTCAATCCAAGTCAGAAGATAGAAAATATGGAAGTTGAGACTCCACACATGGAACTGGGAAATTCACCAGTTACCCATTCATTGGTTGAAGAAACTATAAAACAACTATGTGAGCAGCAAGAGGAAGTCTCCAACCTTGAAGTGGAAGAACAAATTCATGAAAAAAACAGAAATGCTCTGGTAGAGAATAAGCACATCGAAGAAGCATTTAAAGTTAAAGAGAACATGGAGAGCACAATGTCAGGGCAAGAGAAAGCTAGAGATGGTCCACAAACATTGGAATTGATTCCACAAACAAGTGAACTGCAAGTTGAAGAAACTGTGAAGGTTTGCGAATTAGACTTAAAAGAGAAATCCGCAGAGACTGATGCCAGTCAGAAAAGAGAAGAGGAGACTGAAAAAAATGAAGCTTCTGAAATGGGAATGAGTAAAACCGTAAGAGAAGGTGAGCACTATCTCTTCATTTTCTTTATTACACAACTCATGCTACTACAGGAAAATGAAATAAATTAGAAAAGTACGATTCTAAATACTAAACAATTAAGGCACATGAGCATAAGCATTTATCTCCTACTTGCAAATGATATTGATCTCCTATAAGTATGGGTCAAGTAAGTTTGCTAAGCATTTTCCATTTGAATGTACAGGGAATGTATATATTGATTTTTTTTGGCTTTGCCTTTTACTTAATGTTCTTGTCTTCTATTAATAATATATTTTCCTTTCCCCACAAAAATAAAACTACTATAGCTCCAAAGTGTCCCAATCCACTATTATTTTCAAATCCAAAACCTCAAATTCAATTGAAACCATGCATTTCTTTGGGATTTCCCACCATTTTTTCATGCTTTCAGAAACCTTCATATTTTCCTTTCCCCGCAAAAATAAAACTACTATAGCCTCAAAGTTTCCCAATCCACTATTATTTTCAAACCCAAAACCTCAAATTCAATTGAAACCATGCATTTCTTTGGGATTTCTTACCATTTTTTCATGCTTTTGGAAACCTTCACAATCTCAGCCTTTGAAAGATATGCCCTTCTCCGATGCTTGAGGAGACACACAATGCACGCCTTAAAAATCCAATCTCATAAGATGCCTGTTCATGAATAATTCCAGTTCTGAGGAAGCCAGGACAAACATAACTTGAAGGATGTTCAATTATATATGCCTTCCCTATGAGTATGGGTTTTCAACTCTTCTTTTCTTATGGTTCACTTAGTTCCTTCTCAATCAATACCTTTATTCCATGTACTTTAGTTTGATAGGTCTGCATGTTTTAGGATTAAAAATATACTTGTTTTCTTTAATTTAAGTCTTAGTGGGAGCTTATAACTTTCACAAAGATTAGTGAACTTTGCAAGTTCACAACATGCCACTTGGCAAACAATTGATCGATATCTGGGTGGGTCCATGTTATAAAAGTCTCTTCACCCATCTCATTGGTTTCAACAGAAAATGGGCAATATACAAGTGCACATGTGACAGGTATATAAATTTTGTTTTCACAGTAGCTAATAAAATTGATTTTGTTTTTGTAGCTGGACTTCCCATATTTATATATCACCGTGATTTCAGTAAAGAATTCCACCAAGATTCAATTACTCTGATAACCCATGCATTGCCTTCATGCTAGTTAGTCCTTTTGCTTACTTTCATTTAGTTTTTTTATAAGCTTTATTTGTCCACTATTTTTTGCAACTATTGTGGGAAGACCCGATTGAAAGGATTAACTGAAAAAATTTCACCCGCTCCTCAGGCTTAGTATTCTGCTCATGCATCATGTATCATGGCTTGGTTTTTTTATATTGTTTTATCTACTTTATCGTTTTCTGCATTATTTCCTGATTGGTTAAATCCATTCCTCAGATATTTTTAGGCCTAATCGGATAGCTTTTGAGAGGTTTTGTGCACAGCAACAGTGCATGGGTAGACGCCAGTCTAAACCGAGTAAGGGGGTGCTAACAATCCACCATGGGACAACAAACCAGCTTTGAGGGGACAGGGAAGTAATTACCCCGACAGGCTTAGTATTCTGCTCATGCATCAACAGGCTTGGTTTTTTTATATTGTTTTATCTACTTTATCGTTTTCTGCATTATTTCCTGATTGGTTAAATCCATTCCTCAGATATTTTTAGGCCTAATCGGATAGCTTTTGAGAGGTTTTGTGCACAGCATACAGTGCATGGGTAGACACCAGTCTAAACCGAGTAAGGTGGGTGCTTAACAATTTCCACCATGGGACTAACAAACCAGCTTTGAGGGTAGATCAGGGAAGTAATTACCGCCTATGATCATGGCTTAGTATTCTGCTCATGCATCATGTATCATGGCTTGCTTTTTTTATATTGTTTTATCTACTTTATCGTTTTCTGCATTATTTCCTGATTGGTTAAATCCATTCCTCAGATATTTTTAGGCCTAATCGGATAGCTTTTGAGAGGTTTTGTGCACAGCATACAGTGCATGGGTAGACGCCAGTCTAAACCGAGTAAGGTGGGTGCTTAACAATTTCCACCATGGGACTAACAAACCAGCTTTGAGGGTAGATCAGGGAAGTAATTACCGCCTATGATCAGATGTCCTGATCATACATTCAAACACCTCCTTATGTATCATTTTGTGCTATTTCTTAGAAATAGTAATTACCGCCTATGATGACTATAACTAGCTCAACTCACATAAGATAATATGTGAGAGAGAGAGAGAGAGAGAGAGAGAGAGAGAAGAGAGACCCATCTCTATGTATGACACAATTGAGACATCTCATGCAGGTGAAGTAGAGAAAAAGATCATAATGGAAGAATGCTGCATTCCAGACCAAGGAACTGTATTTCTTAGAAATAAAACAGATAACCAAAATAGTCAAGTAGAGGAAAAGAAGGCAACCCCTGAATTCAGTGGTGAAGAGCAGAGTTGCAAAACAAATGATACTGACAAGGGTACCAAGAATGAGATCATTAGCAAAGAGGTTTGCTCAGAATATAAAACCATCATGTTTCATTCTTTCATTTACTTTTTACACACATGCATTAAGTTAAACCTTTACGTGTCATTCATCATACAGGATTCTGCAGAAAATAAGATAGCTGATGTAGAGAAGGAAACTGAAAAACACATTATAGAAGAAAGCACCATTATGGCTCACTCTACAGAACCAATGAAAGAACCACTTAAAAAGAGCAGTCAGGAAAACCAAATCATGAAGAAGCATGAAGAAGAGGTCAGCTGGAAAATAAAATTCGAACTCTAATATTTTTTTACCTTTTTCCCTTCTTCAGTTTCATTCCTGGGTCGTCAATTTGAAAAATGATCTATTATATTTTCTTTCACTATCATCCATTAAGTTGAAATTCATCAATTATATATACAGATCCACAAAGGACCTCATACAGAGTGCGAGGTTCTCGAGGAATCCAGTACAGGTGAGAATACTGAGAGACAAACAGTAATAGAAAACCCTGCTGTCCAGGACCACCCTTCATCACCTATTCAAGAAGAAACAGCTACAGAAAGTACTCAGGAAGATGAGGTCAGCTGAATTTGAGACTGGAAGTTTATTCTTCAACCTTTTCTTCTTAACTCTGGTCTTTTTCCTAACCATAAATTTACAATATTCTTGAAATCATCTTTCCAATCCTGTTTTTTATTTTCTTTTCCCTTTTTGCTTTTTATCTTTAAGCTGAAGTTCCATTTGTTCTGCAGGTGTCTCAGAGACCAGAGACAACTGGTATAGGTGAGGAAACTGAACGATCCATCTTAAAGGAGTATGGTTATGTTACAGATACCTTTATGTTATCTGTTGTAGGAACGACAGTTAAAGGGAGTTCAGAGGAAGATGAAAAAGAGGAAGAAAAACCAATAGAGGTTAAAGTGAATACAGAACTAGTAATTTAACATCTGAATTTACTTTTCACATCTTTGTACTCTTTATTAACTGTTAATCTGAATCTGATCTATTCAACAGTTCATAGACTCTGAAATGGGGATATTAAAGAATATGGAAGATACAAACAAGAACACCGAGGCTTCTAGTGTAACAGAAGCCTCAAGAGAAGAAATGCTACAGAAAGAGCACAGTGACCAGTTTGCACTGTGTGAAGAAAAAAGCAAAGAGGACCTTGAAAAGGCAGAGAACAATAATGAAAAGCTTGAAGCTGAATCTGCCAGAACCTTGCAGGAAGCTGAACAAGAGGGGAATCTATTGGAAGCTGGTTCCAACCTTGCTTCTGAGAAGAGTAGTTTTGTAACAACTGAAACAAGTTCAACAAGCTTCCGGCAAGTAGATGTGAAAAGTGTGAAGCTTGAGGAGACACACAACCGAAGTGACAATGCCGAGAAGACATTGAATGTGGAAAAACAGGAAGCAGATGAAGAAAACAAAGGAAAAGAGTGCGAAATGCAATTGGAATCTTCCGACACAGTCATAGGATTTCAATATAAAGGCATTGAAACAAGTACTGGAACAGAAATCACAGCTAGGGAGGCTTCATTAGACAACATATGGGAAAAAACTCGTCAGGGATCTTCAACAATGGCACCCAAAGGACAGGAGGTTGATTCAATTGAAAAAGGCAAGGAGATAAAGGATGAGAGTCCAATGCAACAAAATAATCTGGAATTTTCTTATCTTGCAAACTCAACAGGAGAGATCTCAATTCAGAAAGAAGAGCCAGGGAAGCTCGAGGACGTCTCTAAGATGAGCACTAACGAAATTGGGAAGGAGAGCTTTAATGAGGAACTTCAGGAAACTGACAGTGCAAAGGAAAAGAAGCTCTCTGAATCACCCGAAAAGAATACATTTGAATCAAAAGATGCTGACGAAATTCTAAAGAGGGAGGAAGATACTGAACTAACAAAGCTTGGGAAGAATAGTAGAACAGAGACTCTGAAGGATGAAAGCAAACTGCAGGAAAGCCCAGAGGAGGGGGAGTTGGATGGTGAGAAGACACTTGATGTGGTGTCTAAGGGTGTCGAGACAAGCAGTTCATGTGCAAGCATTGAGAAGGATGTCCTAGATAAAGAAGACATGGGAATTAAGTTGGAGGCGGTAGATCAAAGTCATGAAAGAAAGGAAGGTCTTGATCCCAGAGAAAGTACAGCTCTTAAAGAGGTAGAGATACATACTCTGTAGTAGTTAAAACTAATTTCTTCAAGGTTTTATTTTTCCATGCATATAAATGCTCTTACTAATGTAGCATTGCGGTACAGAATACTGAAGATGTTGATACAAGTCAGACACTAGAAAGGGCATGTGAAGTAGTGGCTGACGATCAAAGTCATGAGACCCACCCTGGAGCCAAAGAGAACAAAGTCAAGGAAGACAATAGTGTTGTGGAGGACCAGAATACTGCATCTCTTGAAGAACAAATGATTATGCAAAGACTTCAAGAAGCAGAAAAGGACGGCATGAACCTTGAGGACATCAGAAACAAACTTGAGACAGAACATCAAACAGGAAAAGAAGATATCCCAAATGAGACTACAAAGACTGCCGTTTTAAATGAACTGGTAAGATGAATCAGAATTAATTACTTTAAATTTACTTTCATTTACATTTTGAGCATCATGTTGAGGTTTCATCTGTTCTTAAGCCACACTCTGGACATGATAAAGCTGAAACAAGCGAGAATATAAGCAAATGGAGCATAGAGGAAGAAAGCACTGCGAAGGACCTCTATGTAGTATCAATTGAAGATAGAATAGTTAATGAGGTCAGTTGAAACATCAAAAGCAATGCATAATCTTTACGAGCACTTAACTTTTTCTTTTTTTGTTTAATTCTTTACATCATCAATAATTTGAAATATTACATTTTACATAGGTGCAAGATGTTCTTTTATCAGTTGATATGTGCACCCAAGAAATAGATGATGATGATGATGTGGAGACTGAAACATTGAATTTAAAGACTGTGGAATACCCAACTAAGGAACCTGAAGCTTCTCCCATTACAGAAGTATTAGAAGGAGATATAATACCAAGGCTACCGAGTGCGAACTTTTTGGACATCTCCAAGTCTGTACCTGAGGCATCTGAAGAACTGACAAAAGAGTATATCTTCAAGGAAGCAGAGACAACTAATGATGAGCTCAGCATTGCATCTTTTACAGCGATAACAGAAGAGATGAGCTCACCGCAAAATGAACTAGAAAGTGGGAAGCTTGAAGGGGCCTCTGATATTGGTTCTGAAGAAAAGTGCCAAAGAACGGTTGAAACTGGTTCAATGGATGAAGAAGTCAAAGAGGTGAAGCTTGCTCAAACCCCTGATTCAGTGATCATAGTTCCCACTGAAGGTGACAATGCGCACAAGGAGAAGAGTAAAACACTGGAAAAGATAGATCCATATGAAGTGGAAGAAGTTAAGAGATCTTCCAATGCAATATCTGCATCTGAATATCAAGCTGTTAAAGCAATCACTGAAGCTGAGACCCCAGCTAGTCAACCTGCCGATGTCAAAGAATCAGAAGAAAACCTTCAGGAACCCTCTGTGTCTGAACAGGAGCTTGGGAACAAAACCACAAATCAGAAAATAAGAGATGAAATGCTGAAAGAAGATGAACCTTTAAGAGTGAAGAATTCAGTTGGTCCTTTTACCCTGGAGGAAACAGAAAACATGTGCTTGCAGAGAAACGAACCCAAGGAGCTTGAAGAGGCATCCAAGATGGGGTTCCAAGACATAGAGAAGGGAATTCCGAGTGAAGAACAGGAGGAAAAAGGAGGTCCGAAGCTAGATGAGGCTTCCCAACTAGATTCTGAACTACCTGCTTGTGCGGCAAAAGATGATGAATCATTCTTAGAGAGAGAGATAAATACAGAACTAAATAAGGCCAGCCATGTATGCATAATTGAAACTTCGGAGGAAGAAAATGCAAATTTAGTTTCAGACTCACAGAAAGAAGAATCAGAAGGCAAAAAGCTTGAAATTCCCTTCAATAAGATGAATGGGGAACATGACGAAGATGGTGAAAAAGTTAACACTGAAAAATATCTCCTGGAGAAAGATGACCATGTCATAAGCCCTGAAGAAACCCTAAAGGAAGAGGCAAATGCTTCTGACACCAAAGAAAAGGTCTGAGCAAAATCTCTCTCACTTCCCTCCCACAGCCTCTTTTTATCTTCCCACGTTTTGCCAAACAAAATCTCCTTCAATTTTTTTTTTCAAGACTTTAGCTAGAATTTGCCATGCATTTAAAACCATTTGATAAAATGATAGTCATATTTCTTTATATTTTTCCTCATTTTTGTAGCTAACAAATTGAAATTTTTATTTTTCTACACAGGCTGAAATTTCTCATTTTATATCAGAGGAGCAGGAAAAAGAAACACCTGCTTCCTTGGACAAGATAGACACTAGCAAGATAAAGGATGAAGCAGATAAGGATCTTGATGCTTCACCTACACCAAATTCACTGGCAGTAGAAGCAACAAAGGAGGAAGCATTCAATGAGCACCAGGAGGTCACTCAGCTTGTGCCCCATGAACTGATTCATGGAATCAATGGAACAAATGAAGAGAACAGAGAAGGTGCTGCTGAAGATAAGAATGTAGTGAAAGAACTTATTGAAGTTCAGAAGCCTAATAACACCTTGTCAAACTTGGTATCTAATTCAGGTGACATTGTAGAAGACTTGCCCGCAACAGGTCAGGAGTTTCCAACCAATGACTCCAACATTTCATCTTTCACTGAGGCGTCACAAGAGCAAGCATCAGAAAAAGGAAGCCAGATGACAGAAGATGATGAAGGGCTAACTTTGGAGTTCACTACGCAAGAAACAGGTGAAGTGAACCTACCAAAAGAAGTAATGGAAGGAGATCCAGTTATCGATGAGGTGAATCTTTAAACATCAACATTAAAATTTCAAAAACAAGGAATAACCAAGGAAGAACACTAAAGCATAATCTGATTTGCAGGGTGCAGTAAAAGAATCTTCAAACAAGGAAGTTGAGAAGATGAACAATGACAGGAATTTTCATGAAACAAATGCAAATGAAGAGGGAGAAACCCCGATTCCAGGACACGTAAACATGGCAGTTTTCTCATCAGTTGAACAAGCCACCACAGAGAGAAGTTTCAAGGATAACACAGAAGAGCATGATAGAACAACTAATGTGGTGATCAAAGGGCAGGATCTTTATCTACCATTTGTTGGTGAAGAAACAGTTAAATATGTTCGTCAAGATAAAATGGAGGATAAGACGGTTGATGAAATAGCGACTAAATCGGAAGATGAAGATAATAGCCAAGCATTGGGGACTATAGAAGATCAGGGAGAGAAAATAAATGCAGTGAAGGAGACCCCAAATCGGGAAAATTTAGATGAAGATGTCAGTTGAACACAAGAACAGAAACATTATATTTTTTTTACTTTATTTTCCTCTTTGTTTTTAAATTCTCTTTTTTGCTATCTGAAACTTTACCACTCTACAGGTGTCAGAGGAACTTGACAAAGCTGATGCAAGTGAGAACTGGGGAGAACAGATTAAGGAAGAAATTGGAATGGTCAACGACTCATTTGTAGTTTCTATGGGAGAAGAAACATGCAAAGAATGCCATCATGAGGATGAAAAAGATGGAAACAAAGTCAATGACACTGAAATTAAACAGGACCTCGAAGATCGCAGTCAGGAATTGGATGCTGAAGAATATCTAAAAGACAAGGCAAATGAAGCAAACAAGATCTTGAAATGTGAAAATTTTCATGAAGAGGTCAGATTAAGAATAAGAGTTGATGATCCAACAAAAAAAGAATAAGAGTTGATGTCATTTTCTCAACTTGTTTACATTTTTGCACATAGGTTGAATCAATACTAGTTATATTTATACAGGTGTTTAATGGAATTGAGGATGATGGATCAAGTGAGAAAATGGAAAGACAGGTCACAGAAGAGGAAGCTCTGAAGGACCAATCCCTAGCATCTATTAAAGAAGAAATGATTAGAGAGGACCAAGAAGGAGAAAAAAAGGACAGTCATGAGGTTGAGAAGGAATTCTCTCTCTGCCCCTCCCTCCCCCTAAGCCAAACATGAAATTACCAAATTTTGCATAGTGAAACTTGAACTAGATTCAGTTATTGGATGACGCATGCCACAATAGGACCAAAAATATCAGGTACAGGAGTATTAATCCTTCTAGTCTGGACCATAAGCAATACAGAGTGTTCATACAACTCTTTCTTCATATTTCCTAGCGGATTGCCCTACATGAAAACACTAAAATCAACACCGTACGCCCTTTTCTTATATCTAGGACAGGAGACAGTATGATCAGCTCAACCATTAAAGTAGGCTCAGATTTTGTAATAACCACCCTACTTATGAAATCCTTTCTGGCTCTAACCACCCTACTTATGAAATCCTTTCTGGTCATTTCAGCACGAACAGATAACTGGCTTAGTGAGCATTGACGTTTTCCCCCACTTAATTCCGTTCAGCTTTAATCCTATTGAATCCAAAGAATGATGAACTTCAGAACTGGTGCCTTGTCGCCCAATTAAAATTAACTTATATTTCTTTTTTCTAGGTTGCCTTTGAATATGCATTTTGCCTACTGATAAACTGATAAATACAGGTCAAAAGTTCTGATGTTATATCAGAACTGCAACAGTTAGAACAAACATATTTAACTGATGAGGTAGACACTTCAACCATAAAGGGTGAGGCAGATAAGGATCTTTCTCCTTTACCTACAACAAATTCACCAGCAGCAGAAGCAACAGAGAAAGCAGTCAAAGAACCCCAGGAGGTCACTCAGCCTGTGCCTAAAGGACTGATTCATGAAATCAATGAAACAAGGGCAGATAACATAGAAGGTGCTGCAGAAGATAAAAATGTAATGAAGGAATTCATCGCTATTCAGAAGCCAAATAATACCACTTCAATCTTGTTATCTAATCCAGTTGACAATGTGGAAGACTTGCATCCAACAGATCAGGAGGTTCCAACCAATGACTCCAATGCTTCATCTTTCACTGAAACTTCACAAGAAAAGGCACCAGAAAAAAGAAGCCAGACAATGGAAGATGAAGAAGGGAAAACTTCGAAGTTCTCTAAACCAGCAACAACTGAAGTGAACCTAGCAAAAGAAGCAATGGAAGGAGATCCAGTTAAGGACGAGGTGAATCTTACAACCATAAAAATTGAAATATCTAAAACAAGGAAGAACACTAAAATATAATCTGATTTGCAGGGTGGAGTAAAAGAATCTTCAAACAAGGAAGAGAAGATGATGAACAATGACAGGTATTTTCATGAAACAAAAGCAAATGAGGAGGGAGAAACCCCAATTCCAGGTCAGGAAAGCATGGCAATTATCTCATCAGCCGAACAAGCAGCTGCAGAGAGAAGTTTCAAGGATAAACCTAAAAATGTGATTAATTTGGTGATCGAAGAGCAGAACCAGATTGAGAACCACCATCCACAATGCATTGACGAGCGAGCAACTGAATTGGAGGTTGAAGATAACAGCCAAACAACTACAAGAGATCAGAAAGAGAAAGCAAATGCAGTTAATGAGACCCTGAATTGTGAAATTTTAAATGAAGATGTCAGTTGGATACATAAACTGAGACACTACTATTTTTATTTTTATTTTTTTTCCTTTCTTTTTCATTCTCTTGTTCACTCTTTGAAACTTTGCCACTCTACAGGTGTCAGAAGGACCTGACGTAGCTGGAGCAAGTGCGACCAAAGGAAAACAGATTATAGAAGAAACTGGAATGGTCAAGGACCCAAGCTCTGCTTCTATAGGAGAAGTGACATACAAAGAAAGCCAACACGGAGATGAAAAGGAGGGAAACAAAGTCAATGACCCAAAAACTAAACTGGAGCGTGAAGATCAGACTCAGAAATTGGATGCTGAAGAAATTATGAAAGACAACGAAAATGAGGCAAATACGACTTCAAATTCTGGAACTTTACATGAAGAGATCACATGAAGAATTAGAATCGACGTTTTTATTTACTTGCAATATTTATATCTTTTCCACTTAGATTTGAATAATACTTGTTATACAGGTGTCTACTGGATTTGAGAATGCTGAATCAAGTGAGAGAATGGAAAGACAGATGACAGAGGAAGAACCTACAAAGGATCTATACCTAGTTCCTATTAAAGAAGAAACATTTAGTGAGGGCAATGAAGAAGAAAAGGGTGGTCAAAAAGTTGAAAATATAGAAACTAAATTGAACCCCAGAGACCAGAATCAAGAAACAAGCTGCAAAGATGATGTGACAGAGAACATTATAAATAGAGAAGTAAGATTAGAACTCTCTCTCTCTCTCTCTCTTCCCCATTTGTTGCTCTGCAGATGAATGCACCAATAAAAGAGAAATGTAACAAACATTTAAAACAATGACCAAGAAGTAAACATACAAAATAGATATGGTTAGTAAAGAACCAAGCCAAACATGAAAATCCCAAATTGTGTAGAGTAGAACTGGAACCTAATTTTCTACTGGAAAAAAAAAAAAAAAAAAAAAAAAAAAACTGGAACCTAATTCAGTTATTTGATGAAGCATACTGCAATAAGACACCCCCCCTACCCCCGAAAAAAATGAAAAGAGGAGGAACAGGAGCACCGGTAATCGACCAAACAAAGGCACAAACAAGTTTTTTTTGCAATGATTATCACGACAGACAAAAAAAACAAAACACCAAGATCGCCTTCACTATCTTTTTCAAGGTTTCTTTTGTATATGCATCATTGCTAATGATAAACTGATACATACAGGTCAAAAGCTCTGATGTTGTGTTGGAGGAGCAGCAGTTAGAAACACCACCTTCCACCAATGAGGCAGATAAGGATCTTGATGCTTCACCTCCACCAAATTCACCAGCAGAAAAAGCACCAGAGGACGAAGCAGTCAATGAGCCCAAGGAGGTCACTCAGCTTGTGCCTAAAAACCTGATCCATGAAATCAACAAAACAAATGAAGAAAACAAAAAAGGTGCTGCTGAAGATAGAAATGTAGTGAAAGAACTCAACAAAGTTCAGAACCCTATTAACACTTCTTCAAACTTGAAATCTAATCCAGGTGACACTGTGGAGGACTTGCATCCGAATGTCCAGGAGGTCCAAACCAATAACTCCAATGTCTCACCTCACACTGAGTATTCACAAGAGCGGATACCAGAGAAAGAAGGCCACATGACAGAAGATGAAGAAAGGCACAATTTGGTGATTCTCAAGCAAGCAACTGGTGCAGTGAACCTACCAACAGAAAAAACGGAGGGAGATTCCATCAAGGATGAGGTGAATCTTAAAAAAATAGAAACTGAAAGTTCGAGAGCAAGGAATACCTACAGAAACACTGACATATCATCTATTTTACAGGTTCAAGCACAAGATACTTTATATAAGGAATGCGAAAATACGAATTATCCCACCAATGTTCAAGAAACAAAATGTGGATATGAAGAAGAAGAAACCCCACTTCAGGAACAGGAAGACACAGTATTTTTCTCATCTGTTGAACAGGCAACTGCAGAGAAAAGCATCAAAGATAGCCTCAAGGATCATAATACCACAACTAATTTGGTCATTGAAGAGCAGAGCTTGCTGAAGGACCCTTACGAAGAATGTGTTGGTGAAGAAACAGTTAAAAAGGCTCATCAAGAGAAAAAGGAAGGGAAGAGGGTTGATGAGATAACAACTGAATTGGACACAAAAGATAACGTTCAAACTTCAGAGGCTATAGAAGATCAGACGGAAAAAATAATTGAAACAAGTGACGCATCAAAATGTGAAATCTTAAATGAAGAGGTATGTGGAATATAAGAACTGAAACATTTAAATAGTTATTTTTCTTTAGTTTTCCTGCACATTCTCTTGTTTGTAATATGAAAATTTAACATTCAACAGGTGTCCAAGGGGCTTGAGAAAGTCGGTACAACTGACAACATTGAAAAAGAAAACATGGAGGAAAACAGAACAGTCAAGGACCCTTGCGAAGTTTCTATAGAAGAAGAAGCATGCAAAGAACACCATCATGAAGACAAAAAGGAGAGGAAATCAGTCAATGACAGAGAAATTAAAGTGCACCTCGAAGATCAGAGTCAGGAAGGGTTGGCTGGAGAGGATCTAGAAGACATGGCAAATGAATCAAATAAGAATGAAAACCATGAGGCATTATGTTATGAGGTCCGACAGAGAATAAGAACTGATAATTTATTCATTTCCTTGCATTCATTTTTTTTTTTTTTCTGTTAGAATGAATCAATATCTGTTATACACTTGTACAGGTGTCTCCGGGAACTGAGAATGCTGGATCGAGTGAGAAAATTGAAAAAAATATCATAGAGGACGAAGCTATGAAGAATACCTTCCTGGCTTCTATTGGAGAAGAAACAACTAAAAAGTCCCATCAAGAAGAAGAAAAGGTTGAACTGGAGGTTGAGAAAGAAGCAAACGATTTGGACCCCAAAGATCAGAATCATGAAACAAGCAGCCAACATAATGCCACAGAAAACTGCATTCCAGATGAAAAGGTTAGTCAAAAGAGCAGTGCAACCTACTAATAGAACTACTTTTTCGTCGATGCTCCTAGTGGAGCATCCTATGTATAAACATAGTACACAACAGTATTCCCTTTCCTTATATCTGGACCAGGACTCAAGTATGTTAATCTGACCATGAAGTAAGCTCATAGTTCGTAAAAACTCTTCATCCAGCTCCATCATCTCCAAATGAAATCCTCATTTTCCTTTTCAGCATGAACACTTAACTGGTTTTGTGGGTTGAATGATTAAATCTTGTTCTGCTTCACCCCTACTGACCAAAATGCAAGATGAACTTCAGTGGAAGTGCTTAGTCACCCCCAATGAAATCTCCTTCAGTTTTGTTTTCTGAGTAACATAATTTATATACTGAAATTCAGTAATATACAGGCTAAGAGTTCTCATTTTGTACCGGTGGAGCAGGGGTTAGAAACAACAGCTTCCACTGATAAGATGGACATTATGACCATAAAGGAGGATCTTGATGTTTCATCTACACCAAACACAGCAGACAAAGAAGCACCAGTGGGAGAAGCAGTCTATGAGCCCCAGGAGGCCCCTCACCATGAGCATACAGAACTGATTCAAGAGAGCATCAAAATGAATGAAGAGAACACAGAAAGCACTACAGAAGAAAAAATTGTAGCAAAGGAATTCACTGAAGCTGGGAAGCTTAAGACAACCTCTTCGGACTTGATATCTCATGCAAGTAACATTGTAGAAGACTTACATCCAAAAGATCAAGAGGAGTCCACCAATAAATCCAATGCTTTATCTCTCACTGAGGCTTCGCAAGGAAAAACACCAGAGAAAGAAGCCAATATGACAGAAGATGAAGAAAGAAATAGTTTGGTGACAACCAGGCAAGAAAAAGATCAAACGAGCCTAGCAACAGGAGAGATGGAAGGCTATCCCATTAACAATGAGGTGAATATTTGAACTACTGAAATTGATTTATTTTTTTTAAGCAATAATGCCCACAGGAAAAAAAAATTGACACTTCATCAGATTTTACAGGCTCCAGTGCAAGAAATTTTATTGAAAGAAGCCAAGGAGATGAATGATGCTGACGCCAATATTGCAAATAGGGGAGGAGAAACTCCTGTTCCAAAATGGCAAGGGAGGGAGATTTTATCATCCACTGAACAGGCCGTCGAAGAAAATAACAACATCAGAGACAGCCCTGATGTGCCTGATACTACAGGTGACTTGGTCTTTGAAGAGCAGAGCCATGAAATACAAAGGCATGAAACTGAGAAAACAGAAGGCCAAAACTTAAAGGATGCGGACACCTTAAATGAGAAGGTTTTTTTATCTGATGTCCAACCTTCAGACAGAGAGTTACCCCAGAAAGTGGAAAGTCTGGTGCTCCCAGAAGTCATTGAAACCTCCCCAAACATTGTGAAGATTGAAAAGGCAGCTGATGCAACAACTGAAGAGAGTACACAAACAAAGGTACAGACTGCAGAGAAAGATATTCCATCCGTGCCACAACATTCAATTTTGAAATCCAAACAGGGAGATGAAGTAGAAGATCAGAAACCTGGAGAAGCATTAGGAACTGAATCAATAGAGACAGGGGTAGAATACAGCGGAGATACTACAATGGGCGATGTTAAGCCAATGCACAAGAAATCTCACAACATACTATCAGGTGTAGGGTCCAAGGTCAAGCATTCCATTGCAAAGGTAAAGAAGGCAATTGCTTGTACACACCCTCACACGGACTCAGAGCCACCCTCACCAAAATAAGAAAGTGAGCATCTTGGTGTCAGTTTAAGAACAGTTGAGACAGGTTTTCAGATTAGGAACTGTTTATATGGTGTGACTTGTATATTGCATTACGTTGTTAAGAAATGAGTACAGAAGTTTGAGTGTGGCATGAAGTTAATGTCGTTTTTAAGTCAGATTTTTCCATTTTGTACAGAGTCATGTAAATAAGAAGAGTTCCTACTTCATTGTGATTTGTGAATAAAAATAATACTGATATATTCTTTGGGTGTGAACAATCATCAAGTACTTCCGTTAGCCAAAATCAAATGTCTAGTTCATTTCTTCCTCTTGAATTACGAATCCTTTTTCAGATGGAATT
This sequence comes from Protea cynaroides, assembly GCA_028583415.1. Classification (NCBI taxonomy): domain Eukaryota; kingdom Viridiplantae; phylum Streptophyta; class Magnoliopsida; order Proteales; family Proteaceae; genus Protea; species Protea cynaroides. Next base: position 6,902,014 of record CM053273.1, read on the forward strand.
TACCAGGCGAGGAAAATGGCTCACCGATTCTGGGTCTATGAGACAATTGATCAAAAACACCAAAACAATTCCTTTAGTAAAAATTCCCATTTTCAGAGATTAGGAGAGGAAAGAAACCTCGTTTTATTCTTCTCTTTCTTCCTCATCCTAGATTCTTCTCCTATCTTGTTCGTTCCTTTCTCCACGTCTGCTTTCTTTGGTATTCCAGTTGCTTCGAAGGTCGGATGGTTATACAAGAAGAGGCTCGATTGTAGGTTCATAATCTCCAGCTACAGTGTCCGATGCTCCCAAAAAGTCAGACTGGAAGTTCTCCTCGAATGTACTCTGAAATACTGAAACCATTGCAGGTTCTGTCATCTATGGAATGTCACATTATTCTCGAGCTTTTCGAATTTGGATAGGCCCTCGGATGAAGTCCTTCACTCTTTCAAGTAGAAAATACAAACGTGACTAGTGAGTACGATAGATTTCCGATATACGCTTGAATAGTTCATGTTTCAGAACCATTCCATAGAGGATGAAGCAGATCACGAGAGCAGGGAGAGGGAAGTTTCTTGGAAATGGTTGGATCCGCATACTTTCAGGAAGGCCGACAATATCCATACCCAGTATATCCTTCCTCTTCAAGCTTCTCACCGACACTTCTCGGGTTTAAGGCAGGCTACGCCGTCCGTTTGATCTTGGAGCTGTACTAGTAAGTGGAGAATCACAGCTGGGAGCTTGACCATTCTGTGATAGCGGTGGCCAGGGAGTATTCCGGCCTCTGCAAGCTTGAGAAACAAAACCCAAGTAAGCTCTTCTTCTATGCTGGAGATGCGCTGAAAGCCAGTCACAGAGATGGGTTCTCCAACATTTTGGTCGATTTTTCAGTAGGGATTGTTTTGTGTCCGAGCTTCAGGAACTCTGGAGTCTGGAGTCTGGAGTCTGGAGTCTGGACATGGGAGAAACTGAAGAGAAGTCGAAAGAATTATGGTGACCGTTGTAACGGATATATGAACCGTTGCTTACTGTCTGTTTCATGGAGATATAGTATTCCATTTGAAGGCTTTCAGTACTGATCCCAGAACTTTTTCTGGATTTTAGTCATCTATGCTTGCGACTTGGGAGAATGGGTTAATCCTCTCCTGTGCACCTGCGGGCGCCAAGGGTTGGATTTCAGCCGGCCCACATACCCATGTATTGATATGCGAATTGGTTGAAATCCAACCCTTGGATCAGTCGCAGGACCCTTCAGCCGCAAGAGAGGATTTGGTTTGTTACTGGTTCAAAATCAGTCCATGGACCCTGATTCAGTTCAAAGGCCGGGTGGACATGGGTTGGTCTGCATGAGTGTTAAGAGCAGATCAATGCTTGCCAAAGGGACTACAAGAAGCAACTTTTTATGACAACAATAGAAGTTCTTGTCATGCGAAGTATGAAACTGAAGGAATTCTATCTCATCCTGGATTGCATGTAGGTCTCTTCGGGAGCAGGAAAGCTGCATTTGGGTGCCTGGCAAAAAGAGACCCTTTACAGGGAACTCATTGCTAGGAGTGATGGCTCCATTAGCCCAGCTAATTCTATCTAATCCTAGATTGCATGTAGGTAGGTCTTCGGGAGCAGGAAAAGCTGCATTTGGGTGCCTGGCAAAAAGACCCTTTACAGGGAACTCATTTCTACGAGTGATGGCTCCATTAGCCCAGCTAACATCAAGTACCAGAATGCCAGGCACTTAAAGTTATTCTTGCAACTAAACACATAAGGTGTTAACTGTCTATGGAAAGTTAGTTATTAACTATATTACAGTTGAGACATTTTCAGTGAGAAAGATGAGGAAATGAATAGTGGAATCACCCATCTGGTATTTCAAGCCTCTCACCCAACAAGAAGCTCTTGCTCAATTTGTCTTATTAATCAACAACTTAAATTGATATCTCATCTGATCTCAAATCAGGATTCTGATAGCAGTTCAGTGGCACAGCCTACACATCTTTATCAGCCTTTTATCCTCCTTTTCTACCACTTATGACTTACACCTTCCGAAAGGAGATAATGAAAAGCTCATATTATTGTTTTAAGAGAATAAAAAGTAGTAAATTGGTTGATTTCCACAGTAGCAGAAAGTAATACAAATTGGGGAATTTGTAGGCCCCTTACATCCTTGAATAACCCTTATGATCTTCATATTGCTCCATAAACTCATCATTGAACTTCTTGAAACTAGCCATGATAGCGGGCATATCTTCTTCAGCTGGTAAGATGGTTGTCCTCAAGTGGAAAACCCTAAAAAGTGGGGAAATTAAAGTTACCCATCAGAAATAAACAACTAAGTTTCTAATGAGAGCCAACAATGATGTTGTCCTAAACATATTACCCAGGGAGATAATGTGGTTGGTGGTACCATGTATTTCTAATATTACCAACAGAAAAAGATCAACTAATTACAGACACAAGCTTGCATGGATCACAACCTTGATTTTTTTTTTTCTTTTTTAAGGAAAAATAAATGAAGTTAGTACTCACCCTTCCTTCTGGCCAAAACCTGAACCGGGCACTGTAGAAATGCCCGTCGCTTCCACGAGCTTGAGACAATAGAAAACATCGGGGACTTTACCAGCCTTTTTGGCAGCTTCAATTGCTTTTGGTGGTAGGCGTATTTGGGGGAATGAATACATTGCTCCTGACACCCATTTTCTCATCAGTAGCCAATCAAGATACCATTGCAGAAAATTTGAATGTAAACAAGATTGTCACTTTTTTGTTTACCTTCTGTAAAGTTGCAAACCACATTTCTACAACTGTTGAATCCATCAGTCATTATGCGTGCTCTTCTCCTCAATGATTCAAGGATTGCTTTGCTGCATATTTCATGATTCACAAAGTTTATTTTTATGCATTATTGTAAATGTTTCTAAATGCATAATAAATATAGTAAGCAGTCTGTCCCAAAAAGGCTGTATTTTATAAAACCACATTTTTTAAGGAGGTAGCTAGTAATGTATTGATCAACCACAAACGAGAAGCTTGTTTCCAAAATTAACCTTATTAGCTAAACTTATATAATAGAGGGAAAGAATTATGACAAGTGAATATAATAAATGTCTGAACAATTAATAGGGGCATCATGGAGAATCCAACAAACTTTCATATCTTGGTTTTTTAAAACGGACAAACATTTTGGGACAGTGAAGAACCTCAAACAGGACTTTGTGGGACAGAAAGAACAACTTGTGGCCAAAGGAAATCCAGACTGGCCCACTTATGATCAGCATGTCTGTTCCTTTGATACAGCAAATGTCTTTAAAAGTATGTCCACACTCAGGCAAGGAAAAATGCATGTCTGACAACTCCTAAGCTGCCATAAGTCAAATTAAAAAAACAACAACAACAAAAAATGCATTCCATAAATCTTGGCAAACATAGGTTAATGGCATCTAATTCAACTATCACAGACACTAAAAATGGATAAATCTAAAAATTTAATTTTCATCTATTGCACAGAAAAGCAGAAAAGGTGCTGATTTAAATGGACTTCAATCTCAGCCATTCTTACCTCTCTCTAATAAACTGCCCATGTGAGATTTCTCCTGGCTTAGGGGGGTTGACCATCATTCCTAACTGAAAACAAAAGTTCATTCTAGGTCTCACAAAGGGAATTTTGGATAAGTAAACATAAAATCCAGAATGGTGCTAGGTAAGAAAAGACATCATAACTAGAGAAGACATAAAAGTCTAACTGCAATCTGACTTACAAATATCTGTGCAGGGACATTTGGACTGAGTGATATAGAAACAATCTTATAAATCTCATCAACGGTCTGCAACAACAGATTGAAATGCAAGGAAAATGAACATCAGAAATTAGTGCTACGTGAGTTAAAAGGATCTACTTTCCAAAGAGTAAGAAAACAACTTCACAACCATGCTTTCAAGTAAATCTTTATGTTGAAGATAAATAAAGAATACATAAGGTAGACCGGTGAGCATGGTGTACAGCTTACTAACACACATGCTGTATATGCAGGTTTTGCACCACTAACATTAGTTCTCACTTCTCAGCAGGAAATCTCAAATGCCAAAAGTTGAGATGATGGTACGAATTATATATTTTTCTTGGAAGTTTCCTGGATACAACTTACAATGTTATATCATCCAAAACAAAGAGATAGATTGAATGACATACTGGCAAAGGGCAATATTGAGTTGGCTTGAGCATGAAGGAAGGCATGGGTGCTTATGCTTATGGAAGATACAGCATGATGTGAAGTGGAATGGTGGAATACGATTCATTAGCTGACCCCACATAGTTGGAATAAGGTTAGGTTGGAGGTTTGTTGTTTCTAAAATGTATTCCTATACTAATATTGATACATGTGTTATCTGATAATGACATATCTCCACCATTTTAATGGAGGCAAAGATGACACTGAACCCAAATTGCATGTCATAAACCAAAATCAACTTCTTGCAAAATGGTTGGATGGTTTGAGGTACATTTGTATACAGATGACATGACATGAGCCTGTAACATTCTCGAAAAATAATTTCTGCTTCTATTTTTTTTTCCTTGTTCTGATCAAATTGTGACCACATGCAACTCTAATGTAAATTTTGATTTTCACAACCTAGTAAGAGAAAAATGCAAAGGTGGGGGAACAAAATATTCTTTCAAGATAGATATCAAACCTTCGGAGGAATGTTTGTCATTTCAAAGTATCCTCCCCGTTGTCCACATTCACCCCAGTACCCCTTGGAGACGGTGTGAAAAGACACAAGTTGGACTTCCTTGCTAATTGGTGGACCCATATCCAGCAAAACCTTCACGTATGTGAGGGATAGTCAATTTGGACTGAAGATAAACTTCTGGCAAAGACTCAATAGTAAGTATTTACCTTTCACTTATCCAAAAAAAAAATATTTACCTTTCTTGAACTCACAAAAGGACGCTCATCTTGGTATATGTTCTGCTGATAGACTTCATCTGCAAGCAGGACCAAGTTTTCTTGGAAACAGAAGCGTAGTATTTCCTTTACATTGGCTTCACTAAGACATTGGCCTGTAGGGTTTCCAGGGTTGATAATCACCATGGCTCGAATCTGCTCAAATTCCAGTGCACAAGAAACAAATATAAATTTACTTAGTTGCAGCATGGCATAAATAGCTACAGCATAACATAACATTATATTCAAGAGAAATAAACCACTGCAACTTTACAAGGGAACTAGGTCAGTTCTGCAAGGGAACTTCCATCATAAAACAAAGACAAGAAGAATCCAAGACAAACACAGTGAAAGAAAGGGCCAGGGGGAGAGGGGAGCAGTAGACCCAATAAAAATTGAAGAACAGAGCATACTGGTGGACCTGGTCCACTCAGTCCCGATCATGGGATCCATTATTTAATCACCTTCTCCCTCTCGTGGAAGAAAATCAAACAAAGACTGCATCCTCAGGCCACTTTTTTGGGTGGTCAAAAGAGAAGGGAAAGATGAAGTCCCCCTCCCCCAAACCCCAAGGACTGTGAAGAGCAGCTTTTTATATTACTGAATGGCAAAGGCCATCTCACTGCTTTCCTTCCTTATATTGAGAACCTACATCCAAGTTTGATGAAGTCTTTTACATAAGTTGGATTCTTGCTAATCACCAAGTAAAAACACCCCATTTTGTAGTTTCAGTATTAGATCAATATCAAAAGGACTCCCAACATGTTTACTAGGGAATCAGGTGTACTGAACAAGCATGGTACAAGACCTCAGTCTTGATCAAGTAAAGCACACTCGAAATTTTGGCTTCTAATTTATTCGTTGGTGAGCATATACAATGGTTTGCTTACAGTTATTCCTCTGAAGCGAGCCTGCGCAACAGACTGGCGAACGTTATTGATGTCAAGACCCCAATTTGCTGTCTCTTCCAGGTAATATGGAACAAGAGAACCGCCTTGTAATGATATTGCAGCAGAGTAAAGTGGATACTGCGGAACTGGGACTAAAATCTGCCAATTCAAAAATATTCACAACAGTAAAAGAAGAAAGCATAAGAAAAGACATGCACCCTAAACATGTTAACAAAGACTGAGATGAGAGAAGTGAAAGAATAAGAAGCCTTATCAAGAGCTGAGAAAAACAGTTACAGACTATCAAAGAGAGCAAACATGTCCACCAAGTAAGAAAGATTTAATACCCCATCACCTGCACCACGAATAATAGTATTCAACATCTGCATTACTCCTTTGCTGGCACCATCCGTTAGAAATATGAGTTCTGGATCACTGCAATTAATGATGATACAAAAACCACATTCATCTTCTATTTAAGGAATTCAGGGAATTCTCAGGCTTGGAATAAATTCTTATGTCTAAAATTATTACCTTGGATAACCATCACGCCTTCCAATAAATTCTGCCACTTCCTTTCTTATTCCTGGAAGTCCTCGGGAGTCACTATACGCTCCTAATATTTCAGGAAAAAAAAAGATTATTGAGCTCTGTATTTTGGTTCATGGTCTTGTCTAACTCTTACATGCTTTTTAAATGGAGAAAGGAGACGCACTGTATGTACTACAAAGAATATAATACATGACTTGATGGAGAGTGAATTCTCTTGCCACAAAAGACATAACAAGAATGTAAAAAATAATTATACCTAGACCACCCGTTGTAAGTGAAAGATAATGTTTAGCCCTTGCAATGGCATCCGCTGGGAAGAGAAGTCCCACATTAGGATCATCCAATAGAAATGGAGCTTGGCACAGGGCCACCACCTGCAAGGAAACATCATCCCTATCAAGACATGGTTGGAACACTCAATATCCTACATTATCTTCACTGGTCGTTTCCCAAAATCAAAACTAAATACTTGTTGTTGACAAAGCTGAACTAGAAAAAGGAAATCCCACACATGATGAACAGATTAAAGAGAACATAGTAACGACGATGGACCTGGCGAGGAAAAGTCAGTGGCTTCTGTCCCAAAGCATGAGGATTGCCGACATTCGTAAAAATAATCTGCAGATAAGTATGCACATTAAGGAAGTCAGTCGAATACAAAAGTTTGAATCATTCTCAACTAAATAGCCTCAAGAATTTTTAATTTATTTTTGCAAGCCTCTAGAGTTTCATAGTTTTACAGTACAATTGAAATACCAATCACTATGATAGATGCACAAAATGAGTCTCAGATTTCTGAGAGGAACATAATGATATGTTAGACTGTTAGCTACACTGTCGACAAGTATCCCAGCTCATTCTACCACAAATCAGAAGTCGAATGATTCCACCAAGTAAAAGTGAAAAGAATACCAAGCCAAATATATAAGTATATAAACATCACCTTCTTTCCTTCACTCTGAAGCTCAGAAGCTCGAAGATACAGTTCGCCTCTAACAGCATATTGGACCTTCTTCACATTTTCATTGATTGATTCATGGTCTAACGCTTTTGGTGACATGATGTATTTCAGCTTAGCAATGCCAGGAGCATAAACAGAAAGAGGATCAAAAGTAACCTACAGACAACTCGTAACCTGAAAAAGTGTCAAAGGAACCAAATAAATTTAAGAACTTAAGCAAATAAAATCTTTACAAAAGAAATAAAAATAGCCAAACGAACATATTATATCTGTCTAAGCCAAAAAGAATAATGGTAATAATGGCTAGATCTGTGTTGTCCTAAGAAATTACTGAATTGCCAACAACGTCCAACTAAACATATTCTTTTCCTTGGTAAGGGTCTCAATGGTATAAATTAAAATATCCCTGAAGATGAAATTGATTAAGACCTAAATCATTGAGAGTTAAATGGAGGACAGGATGACAGAAAATGCTCACATTTCAACCATCCCTGGAAAAAATAAAGAAGTAAAAGAAAAAAGCTTAAGCAAATAATAGATCAATAAAACCACAACCCCCCCCTCTCTCTTCGTGTGTGTATGCGTATGTGTGTGTGTTTTCCTTTTTTTTTTTTTTTTTTTTTTTTTTGGGGGGGGGGGGGGGGAAGGAGCAGGTGCAGGGGCCGGAAAGGGCCGGCTTTCCGCTAATGATCATAGTTTGAACAATTTTTAGAGAAAAAGAATCAGGAATTTTACGCCAATACAAAATTCAAACAGAGAAAGGCTTTCCGCTAATGATCATGGTTTTTAGAGAAAAAGAATCAGGAATTTTACGCCAATACAAAATTCAAACAGAGAAAAAACAGCAAAGAGCAACAACGAATCAGTGGAATTAGAAAAATAATTCATATCAAACATGCGACATCAAGCAGCAGACGAAAACCATAAAAGTTCAAACGAAGTGTTTCTTTGCCACAGATTGCTAAAATAAGACAATCGCACAAGCAATAACAGAACATAAATCACTTCAACCAAGAATGCCTGCGTAAGCAATGATCTTGTTAACCAACAAAGTACCAGCAGTAAAAATTCCACTCCACTGACAAAACCGTCACTTCCAACACAAGACACATTAATAATCGCAAGCCATTACGGTGACGCATGGAAATAATCAGATTACTAATCAGAAAATCCAACAAAAATATGGTAATAACTAAGAAAAATCCGCCCATACAAATGAGAACTTACAATTAGGCTACTTCCTAAGAAACACATCATTTCTCTAACAAAACCCAATGAGAGAACCAATCCAATTAATCGAGGTTTACAGAACCATGCCAACGTCGATCATTGACACATATGGCTATATTCTCCACCAAAATTCAAGAACAAATGATTCTCAATGGCTCTGCTTTAAAAACTTACCTGGGTTTACCTCCTAACCTCGTCAATATGGCATAGAAGCACCCGTGCGTCTCATAAAACGAATGCTGCTGCAACAAAAGAGTTACAGTTTACCACTATTTGTATCAGTGAGAAGGAATGCTCCCTTCCCAGTTCTCCCCTATATTATATTAATATTTTTCTCTTTTAATAATGGGTACTTGTTGAATACCATGCAAAATAAGATAAATAAATAAAAGGAAAGGGAAAACAGAGTAAGCGTCCGCTGTTGCTAATAGAAGCTGCCACAACCACTGAAAATGTTGGGGTAATCTGAGGATTTTTCCCAAATTTATTTTAGGAGATAAAGTTTTGGAAGAGGAAATGTGGTGTAGGTTTGCAGAGTAGAAGATCTTTCTCTCTTCATCCGAACATAAATTGGCAACAGATTCTCCGTCACTGGCTAGTCAGCATCAAGAAAGTTAGACCAGATGTCCATTACAAAATGGTGGTGACACCATGTGATTCACAATCTCAAATTTCTTATCTACTTAGATTCCATCCTAGGCCAGTCATTTCAAAGGACCTTTATGTTTGAATATTCTTTTCTTTTTATCAATATATTTTAAACGCATTTTTTAACATAAAGTTTTTCTATTTTTCAATATATATAATTTTCATTTTCTTCCTTTTTACATGGAAACAAACACAACTATAAGAAATATATATCCTTCTATAAGAAATATATATCCTTCTTGTTAGTTATTACATGGATAATCTAGAGTATTAGACTGAATATTTATGGACTGAATTGGTTCAATGCAGTAAAACAAAACAAACAAGTCAATTGGTTCAATGTTTTGTATCTGACTCTAATGGGATCCAAATCCTCTCCCACCGTGGAAGAATTCCAGTGGTGATCTAACAGCTGGAGTTCATCCAGTGCACATACCGATGTATTGATATATGTGCCGAATGAACTCAGCTATTGGATCACGTTGGAGTTCCTCAGGCGACGGAGAGGAATTCTATGCAGTCTAATGACTAATCAATTGCTGGATGAAACTGAAAGTATTAATGAACCAGTTGAAGTTAGTAATTAACGAAAGGATTTTCTATTGTTTGTTTTAAAGTAAAATATAAAAGAAAAATATTAAAAAAAGTAAAAACTTTTCTTATTAATTATCATTTGCATCGAAAAAGGACAATACTATTTAGGCATATTTTTATTTAAAAAGTTTGTATTGTCTGCATCACACTTGATTTATATGCTAAATCAAGTAATCAATAGGCTAATCTTGATAAAAATATGAAAAGTTTGGAAAAAAAATATTTAATACATGGTGGGGGTTCGTATGATTTTAAAATTTCCACATCAATTCACATCTACCATATGGTATAAAAATGTTTTCTTTTATTATTTTTATTTTTTAGAAAATTGTTTTATTAATTATAAAATAGCAATGCATCTTTTTACCAAAAAAAAAAAAAAAAAAAAAAAGCAATCCATTTTGTCACAAAGTGTATTTATAGTCAAAACTTGGCATGACGCATTCAGTGACGAGGGAAGTGATTTGAGGATGGTTGAAGTAGGCAAAAAAGAGTGGAAGGAGAGTCAATGACTAAAGAAATTAAAAAATATATATATATGTTAAATCTTATTGACTAAATGTTTCTTGGGCAGTCCCAATAGACAAAGCTTAGGTGAGTGGAAGTTTTTTTCCACCTGGTGGAGCCGTGGAGAGCTGATTTAGCTTCCTATGATACATGGACCATGCCATTAATGTTCTGAGGGATTCATTGCTCTCTCAATATGTGCATGAATCCATGCTTTAATGCTATATAAATATTTAATCCAAAAGCTATTACGAAATGTGTTGTTCATTCTAGCTTGATATAAACTGCATAAAAATAAAATAAAAAAATGCTAGGCCTCGCTCTTGGAATCAGAAGGCTAAAAAAATACAGTTGGCAACTTGTGACTAGGCAACGCGAGTAGAAATGTAAAGTAGTCCTAGTTATATAACTGTATGATTCCATCACAGCAGGGTATGATTCCATCACTGCAGGTTGTGATGAACAGCAAATGCACCCAGCATTATCCTCACATTTTGTAAAGCAAGTTTCCCATCACTGCACAGCATTACCCCTGCTTCATGGACCATTTCTTATTCAAACCTATGACCACCAAATCGAAATGAAACAACCTTATAAAAATCTCATTTTGTAACTAAGGTAATATTTAAAACAAAAACATGAACCTGGTACGAAACGAGCAAAACCAAAATCTGTTTTTTAAATCAAACTAAATGATTCTCAAAAAAAGACAACCCATATCAGATTATTATATAGAACAATGTGCCGACAATAAAAGGGCAATGAAAATTACATTTATCTTTAAAAAAATTATCATTTCTTTGTTCCCCACATCCTTCGTTGAATCCTCTACAGACTATAGCCTTTCGACAAATGAAAACGAAATATCCTAACAGCAGAAGCAATGACTTTTTCGCAGTATGTCATGGCTCTTGTAGTTGCACAAGAAATGAGTGAATTCATACTCCCATCAAAATTGTAGTCCCCAAAGCTAAAATTTAGAGTCATGGCTCCTTTTCGAAGCCGTTGAACCAAAAATAGAAATATATATGTAGCCCATCCATCCCTAAAGATAGACTGATCAAATTTGTCATATGGCCAATCCAAAACGTGTAACTGACCTATCAATGGCAAGATCGGACCAGATCTTCAAATTACTTGAGACAATAATAACAAGACTAAATAGTTAAATATACATCAACATGAAAAAGAATTTGCATCAATATGTATAACCCTATATATTGTAAGTAATTTCACAAAATTTCATCAGCGCAAAACCCTGATTGGTGTTCTTAACAAAATATTAAAAAAGAAAAAGAAAAATTCTTCTAAAAAATAAAATTAAATTTTGATTGGAAGCCAGTGGCAAAAAGCAAATGATTAGCAATAATACACAATTCACCCAGATGCCTTTGAAGCTTGAGCTTTCCTCTTTTTGAGAAGATCAACATTCCCCTTCTTCCGTTCATTGCTTATCTGAAATATAATCAAAAGTTCATTAGTTGCATCACATACAGCAACCTCTAGATTGCTTCGATAACACAGAATATTGCCAAGAGAAGTAAAAAACTGCTTCATTATGCTGGGGCATGGGTAAAAGTTCACAAGGGAAAAAAACGAAAGATCAAACATTTCAGAGTGAATCAACATCCTTTTTGTCAATTAAAATGACAAAATGCTAGTTTTTAAATACAGCATTTGACCAAGAAGACACTGAATAAAAGAACCTATACTGTCCTGGAGAGGCTTCAACCCCACAATCATGTGGAGAACCTACTGGATCTTTATTGTATAGAAACAAAATCAATAAGCTATTCATCTCTATTGTGCATGAGGGAATGGCTTTCCCCATTTTTGTATATTGAGATCCCAAAATCTAGCAAGTCTGTCTCATGGTGACTAGTCCAGGTCTATTGAGATCCCAAAAGCAAGTGCACCACTTAGACTCACATTCTAGATGAACCCATACTGAGGTTCAAGCCCACAATCAATTCTTGTTTAAAAGCACAAAAACTAAGAAGTACACGACATTTATTCAAGCAAGCACCATTAGAAGTTATCCTAGGACCTTAAAAACAAAGACTTTCAGAACAAGTGAACCATAAGGAAGATGGTCGGGGAGGAAGATAATAATAGGTTAGTTTTAGCCCGCCCATTAAGCTACTCATCAGCTTTATGGTTTGATCCATAAAATCATAACAAACAGATTCTCAATTGATGACATTTACTTCTGATACTACATTTCTTACTAAAATCTCAACAATAGGATGAACAGAACCCCATCAGCTAAAATCAAAACTGATGAATATTAGTAAATAAATAAATGTTTTAAAATAAATCTTTCTTGTTAATTAGAACTTAAAAAAATTGTAAATACTATAAATAGAAGTTATAGATAAATAATAAAGCTCTTCTTGATTAGGTGGAATGGGTGTAAAAAAATATGAAAAGTGGAAGGGAAAAATGGGAAGGGAAAAAAAAATCATTTTCCATAAATCATTAAGTTCAATGGAAAATATAGGGAAGTCAAAGAATACATGAAGCACCTTCTAGGAAAACATTTGAATCAATGCATACACTTTCGAGGAAAACATAAGAATCAATGCATGCACTTCCCCCAATCCAAACAAATGGAAAGTGCACACGTGAAAAAAAAGCCTTGCGCTTCTCTTTGTTCTCCTTTCCATCAACCGAACATAAATTAAAGCTCCTACTTCCAAATCAGATCATTCTGGCTGTCCAAATATAACTGATGTTAAACACCAATACAAGATCTTATCTGAAATGACAATTCAAATCAGATATCAAACCATAACGTCGCCAGCCCACCTGAGACAAAACTACAAAAATTCAAATTATAGGCTGTGTAACACAGCCAATCTTCTACCTTAGTGTTCACTTTCTCCAATTTTTTTCTCTACCATCCTCTCAAAATAAACCTATGTCCACTCAATTTTATTCTTTTATTATTTTTGGGGGGTTGGGGGGGGGGGAGGGTAACAGAATGCATTCAATAAGCGCAAACAATACGGGAAATGCTCACAAGGGAGGAGCCTAAAGAAACAAAGGATACTCATGTCCACTCATTCATCCATCTTTAAAACATAACTATTTATTTTATCTAGATTCTGGGTTACCCTCAGCAGCAAGCTCATAATCCTTATCTTGACCATCCACCTGGCTGACCCTAACCTCAAACCAACACCCCACAGCCCCACACAATCCCACTCAAAAAAGTATGGTGCAGGTTGAGCAAAAGATAATGTGGGGAAACTCAATCATCAAACACTCAATGAACAATCGGGGCCTATCAAATCTCAATACATGCCATCACTTTGAATAACTCGAACCAACAATAGCTCAACCAAATGAAACACAGCTCAACAGGGAACCCTGTTTGCCTTATCAAGGCTGCAATTCACACATTTAACCCACAGCACATGCCCTCCCTTCCTTGCCTTGACTTCCCCTCCCTATGTATCAAATTGTTAACCACTGCTATGGGGTTAAAAAACACCACATAGTGTCACTTCCTCCCTCACTTCGGGTTTCAATGAAATTAATCAAAGGACGATGATTATGAAAAAACAGAAAGAAACAAAGAAACAAAAAAAAAAAGAGGCAAAATATGTTTATAATATAATAAGAACAATAAACTCTCGTGCCCTAAAAACAAACCCAAAAACTTATCAGCCATGACACAAGTGCAGAAAAAAAAAAAAGCATCAGAAAAATAAAGGAAACCCTAACATTAGGAAACAATAGGAGGCATGTTTGTACTAATAGAGGTAGACATGAAATAGAAAAATATAAGTACTAAATTCATAAAATCAATAAAGAAATAACGACTTACCTGCATTGCTTCGTACAGCCTCCTCTTTCTACGTGACATCACAACCATGGACATGTTATCAGCATCTTTAGTAACCTCTCCTGGATCTGGTAGAGACTTTTCCCCAACCTCTGTTTTCTCAACCAGACCCTGCACTTTCTCATTTGAAACAGATGCAGTATATCGTACACCTTGCAGTTCCAGTTTCAATTCATCATGGTACTGCTTCTCAAGTACTGACATCTGTAAAGGACATCCAAGCCTGAGAACTTGAACCAAATGTGCATAACTATAAATTCTATTCTAATCATAAAAAAGAAAATAAACTAAATTTTGGTTTCAAAGTTCAAAATAAACAAATACAAAAAAAAGCAAACTTTTGCCCCCCAAAAAACTGCAAACATAAAACTCATTTTGATTTTGAAAATTTTCATTGGAACTGAATTTCCATACAAAAGGCTCGCTTTACTTCTCCATCCAACCGACTGGAAAATCACATAAACAGAAAGGTCTTAAAAACATCCAGGAGACGCTAAGACCTTTCCTCCCTTTCCATTAAGAAATAGGATGAGACAGCTGGATTGTTAATCTGGGAAGAATTTTTTTCCCTTTAAAAAAGGAATACCCTTTCCTTACTGCGGTGCTACCTCTCTACCCTCCAAAAACCAAAAACTTGAGCATTCCTAAAAGAACACATACCTCCTGCTTCTTCCTGGCCACTTCATTAGCTTCTGCACGACTGATGATACCTTCTAGAACTAAATTCTGAGGATCATCCACATCGTGTTTATCTACACCAGGCATTGGCAAGAGTTCCTTTCTAGCTGCAGCTTGCAGACGCTTAATTGTCTCTGCATACTCAGGAACATAGCCTTCTGCTTCATTGTCAACAAATGGAGACAAATGCGGTGGAAGAACCCTGTTAAATAACAAAAGCTATGAAATACCTCTATTCAAGACTTGAGGATGTTACAAAATATGCATCTCTTATTACCAAAAACTAATATTTGCCTCTAAGATCCAGAAGGGATTGACTTACTTCTCTCTCCCCCACCCCCCCACCCCCCAAAAACCCTCCCAAAAAAAAAAAAGAAAAAAAAGGGAAAAAAAAGGGAAATTTTTTTTTTTCCTTATCGAGTTTCGAAGGCTCATGTAAAGCATCACAAGTTAGGCTTGTGCCACCCGCTTACATAAACCCCAATTACCATTCGAGTTTCATGCAGTTCCCAAAATTTTTGTGGCACCCATCTATTTGCATTACACTGTGCTGATCCCCTCCCCTCACAACCATTCTTAAGATGTAACAACAAAAATTGTGTAATATATACCTTCCCACCAAATAATCATCCGTCGGTAAAATGATCCGTGCATTTACACAATCATAAACCCATTGCGGCTGAACATATTCTCTGGAAAGAAAGATATGACCCAGGGTCGGCCTATCAACAATCTGCACCAATGGCAATATCCATAATTCAG
Source organism: Protea cynaroides (assembly GCA_028583415.1). NCBI lineage: Eukaryota > Viridiplantae > Streptophyta > Magnoliopsida > Proteales > Proteaceae > Protea > Protea cynaroides. Next base: position 6,917,605 of record CM053273.1, read on the forward strand.
GCTCACTCAAAAAAACAACATGCTGCCAAAAATGAATAGCAGTGATCATTTATATTTTATTACAGGTAATCACAGGCCATAGAAGAAAAAGTCTACTCTTAAATGCTGAATAATGAACTCTCCAACTTAATAACATTTTATCTCATAAAGAAGACCAGCTTACTAATAACATACTGACAGATCCCCCCGGGGCAAAGAAAAAGAAGGCATGACTGACATGATTTTTTTTCATATGAAGAGCCCTGGATAGATAAATAATATTTCTTTTTTAAGGTTCTTACATTTTCATATCACTTGCCCTCTTCACACCCCTCAACCAGTACGAGCTTAATTCCAATACCTACCTACTACATCAGTACATTGTGGATTGATAGGCATCTTGGAATAAAGGTGCATGCAGATGCAAAGTCTACACATGCACAGGCTGCTTCAATAGGATGGGAACCGAAAACATAAGGTAAATATCTCAATACAAGTGTACAACACACAAAATAGCATTCCTTATAAACCATTTCCTCTCTTCTTTTTTTTTTTTTTTGGGTGAATAAATTGTATTAATAAAGCCCAAGAAGGATACAAGATGAGAGCTTAGAAAGGCAAACCCAGGACAACAAAGACAGCCAAAAGAACCACAAAGAAGACCGTGAGGATGCCAATTATCAAGCCAAAGGAGAGGACTCAAGCCATCCCCAGTTTTAACTTTAATGAAATCTCTGGCTAACGATATGAGCGCCAAAATCTTCTCCAGGCCAAAGAAGCATCATGAATACAAGAAACAATCCAAATAGAATCCTTCGAGGAAGGTAGCATAAATCCAGCCCACCCCTATACTCTTCACCTGGGAAACAATTTTCCAAATACACTTTAGGAAGGCAAACTCAGGACAAACACTATTCACCTTTTTAACTCTTCAAAGACAACCCCCCACCCCCCACACTATTCACATCTTTAACACTACAAAGACCAAGTGCCCCAACGAACCAACACTCCCCCCCCCCCAAAAAAAATAAATAAATAAATTCCCACAACCACCTTCTTCTATGGGAGGGCAAAACAGGGACCAACTTATGGTAATAAGCATTTGATGCAATCTAACCCTTTCCAAAGGCACTCATCAAGGCCTCAATTTTCTAAATGATAGAAAGGGGGAGACCAAAAACACCAGTCCTATAGATATAGGAACTTTGCATGACCAATTTCACAAGTTCAAGCCTACCCACATAAGAAAGAAATCGAGACTTTCACAATTGAAGCTTCTTTCTAAGATGGTTCAAGATGGGAATTCAATGGTGAGTCAATGATCTTGCCGATATCAAGGGCAGCCCTAAATACTTGACAGACAAAGAGCCAAGGGAAAACCAGAAATATTCTTCAACTGCTCCCTAGTAGCTTCATCAAATCCAGCTTTGGTTCTACCAATAGTTTTGAAGAAAAAAAAAAAAAAAAAAAAGCGACAACTCTATGCAAAAGGCCACCAAAAGTTGGATGGGCTTCAATTGTTCAAAAACACATCTAACTTGCTGGTTCTTACAGTTTTCCTGCAACCATGCAGGCCAACTAGCTTTGTGGCCCTTCTAGGTAACTTTTATATTATAGATATCTCATTGATTTTTGAAACTGGATTCTGACTAGGGGCCATCATTTTATGTGATGATCAAAAGTTTGAGTTATCAGTATGAAAGCATGAGTTTGAGTCTTAGAGTGGCCGCTTGGTGCAAAAATATCAAAAAAAGGTCAGGGCCACCTCCTACCTAATCCTCGCTGGACCCTGCAAAAGCATGATTTGGACTAGGTATGGCCCTTAAACTTCGCTTTCGACTGGTCAAAAAGAGGTTACAGTGGGTCAAACTGGGACTGTAGAACACAACAGTTTTTAAACTCATGTTAGAACCAACATAGATGACAGTAATTATTTCAAGGACAACTAGGACCACATATTAGCGCTTTTTTAAGCCCAGATGTTACCTGGATATTTAAAAATAGTCACCATTATAAAGCCACAGATACTCATTATCTGGATATTTAAAAATATGAACCATATCATTAAAGCCACCCATACTCTACATCAATTCTGGTGTAAACTCTAAGAACTCCTTACCAAACCATCACTAACTCTCCCTTTTGTCACCTCTTTTCCTTTTGCTGCAAAGCCTTGACAATCAGTCAACTAAACACAAAATCCAACTATTTGATAATTGATATTACTAGTTCACCTCTCACACACATTCTACAGCATTACCTCTACCATAGCAGCATAAGATACTATAAGGAACTTAGGATACATTATTTTATTTTAATGGAAAAACAAAAATTACTAGGCCATTTAAGGTGGATATACACATGCACAAACAAGCAACCCTTATTTAGCGAGGTCATGTACGAGAACAAAATTCGCCTCATTTCATACAATTGGATATGGCCCAGTATGCAAAACCTCTCTATCCACCCTACTCTTAGGCTAACAAATTTGGGGGGAAATTAGCTGATGAAAAAAAATATATGTGCAAAAAATACATGAGGAAACATGCTTTGTATGTTGTAGCAAAGGGGACAAACCTGATGAGTAATACCCTCGTCAGATTCATTAAATGGAACACCATCTCCCTCCCAAGAAACCAGACCTCCAAAAGCGGGAATGACGAATAACAATGAGTCTCTCGGGGCCTAAATACAAATAACAAAATTGATCATAAAAATACAAGTAATAAATTACCAACAGCATGCACCAAGCATATGATGAGCAATGTATTCCAAGCAAGCAAAATGTAACTGAACTGATGAGAAACTAAACTCTTTTGGAAAATTAATCAATCAACCAAAAACATATATAGATACACAAACATGCGCATGGCGCACAGAATTAGTTATGTATAATGACAAAATTAACAACAATGCAAGGACAATGTGTATTTTCCATTTGGCCAACTGAAAGAAGTGGTCAACCATGTCATACAGATTTTCATGGCAAGAATGCTGGAGAGTCTTGTCTTTCTATTCGTTTATGGAGGGAGCAGAAAAGAGAGAATATGGCTTGAAAAATGATGACACGCCCAAAAAAAAATAGTTTCAGCGTCGGGACAAATTGAAGTAACAAAATGAGACTTTCCCGAGGATAGAAGAAAAAAACTCACCTCACGACTTAAAAAGAACTTCAAATTTTTAAAAAGTGATTTGCATTCCCTTCTTTCCGCATCATCATCATCATCATCATCACCATCAGCTTCCCTTACAAGATGCATCAATGCGCCCGGTTCATTAGCAGGAAGTTGAGAGAGTCTTAGCTCAGACTCTTCATTCTGTGTATCCTTTTTTACATCCGCAGCTTGCTCTGATCCAGATGAATTCACAGCTTGAGAGTCACCCGTAGTCAATCTAGAATTTGTAGCAAAGTACCTAGATAGTGCATAAAGATCTGCAAGAGGGCAGTAGAACAAAAAGGAAAATAAACATCAATGATGATATAACATCGATAGCTTTGCCATGAGATGGCTACAGGAAACAAGCATAAGCAAATTAAAGAATTAACAGTGGGATGATGTTACAATAGATAATGAAGCCAGAGAAGAAAATAAATTTGAACCTAGTTAATTATACCTGCTGCTAAAGCCTCCATCCGAGGATCAAGAATGGGTGGATACTTCACATTTATGGAATAATAAAGTTGGAAATTGACGAAGGCAAGGAGAGTCTACAAAATATGAAATGTTACACAATCATGTTAGACATAATCTGTGAATAATCCACCTGCATAAATGTAGAGTAATACTAAACAGAGTTTCTACTGCCATCAAATACAATTTCATTTCCATTAGATACAAACAGTGAATAAGAATCCTATAAATAAAAAATAAAAATAAAAAAAGGAACAATTTCTGCTCAGTCATACCAAGTCTAATTCCTACTTTTTATTTGTGATGTAAAACAATAGTTCCTAGTTATCATACAGTGTAATCTAGTTAAAATTCATCCGTAGTCAAGTGAGGAACAAAATAAAGTGGACAGCTAGTATAGAACTGTTACTTCTTCATTCCAGTTACTTGGTTCTTAAATGCTAACTGTTTTATAGGTTTGAATCCATATTTAACTACATTGGGGATGCTTATAGAGCATTGAGGCATTGACAATTGAATGATGCAACTCTAGATTCCTGTTGCAGTTCCCAGTTTGGCTACTATCACTATCAATCTAGCACAGGGCGGTAGGGTTGTTGGAGCTTACAAAATATCAATTCAAGAAGGTGACTTTATCAGACTGATGCAGTCCAAGAAGGCCCAAGGCCCAAGCTCAAGTCGATAATGGGTCAGCCCAAAGAACCATTCGGTATTGATCCATTGGACCAACCCAAGGACCAACCCACACTGTTCACGTGAACAGTGTTCACGGTACTGTTCACGTGAACAGTACCAACAACAGAAATTTTCCTTCTTTTGTTATTTCTTTCCTAAATTATTCTTAGATTTTGTTTCATAAAGTTAAGTTATGGATTGATATTTTGTAAGTTGTTTTTTTAGAAACTTTCCTAAATCTATAAAGGCAAGTTTCCCTTATAATTTATCTTAGGATATTTTTTAGATTGAAAACTTTCCTAAATCTATAAAAACAAGTTTCCCTTTTAACTTATCTTAAGATATTTCTTTTTAAGAGGACTAAATCCTTCCTTATTTTGTAATCTTTCTTAAGTCTATAAATAAGATAAAGAAGAAGAGAGTCAGCAGATTTAGACCAGAAAAAAAAAGAGAGTTTAGCTCCTGATTTTCTGGTTGAGTCTCATAGGTTGTGAGACTCAACCGAAATATTCTGTTTTATGGTTTTCTTGTCCTTCTGTTAATTCCTTCAAGTTCTTATTATTGCATATTGAATTGCGATACCATTAAGTGCTGATTTGATCAACGAAAGCTCGTGGGATTAAAGATTAAAATCATATCGACCAGCTCTACCTAAACGAATCCCGTTTTCAGATGATAGGTAGTTTTCAAAAAATCACATCTCTCTCATCTGTGATCGGATTATCTCCAACTTTGGATATGTCTTCAAGTACATCCTAAAGAGTATTTCCCATCAAATTTCAAGTGATTTCAAGGATTAGATTTCAAGATAAGTGGTTTTCTTCATTACTTTTCTCTGCAGATTTTGTATTGGACTGAATTAAGATCCTGTAGCAAAGAGGGCTTGCTAATTTGACTTGTTTTGAACCCTCTTTGCCATCAATTGGTATCAGAGCATGGCTGAGGAGAGTTCTAACTCTCCTAATCAGTCCAACAATCCCAATGACCTTGTTAACATGGTGCTCCAACAATTGGCCAAAATGGATGCCAAGTTAGATAGCATGGATGGGAGAATGAGTAATTTGGAGGAGCTAAATCATCCTAAGCCTGCTAGAGTGGAAGCCCCTAGAAGGGAAGCCCTTAATGCCAACCTAATGCCAAGACGTATTCTTAGGGCTCCTCAAAGAGTTCCTAGAGAGGAATACCACAACCCACCCTATGAAGACTATGATGAACCTATCCGTTACCAAACCCATAAAGTACGGATGGACCTCAAGGAGTTTCATGGGAGACAAGACCCTGAAGCCTTTCAAGATTGGTTGAATGCCTTAGATGACTACTTTGATTGGTTTAGCCTTCCCGAACCTAGAAAGCTACAATTGGCCCGCTCCAAACTAGTGGGGGGTGCTCGTGATTGGTGGCGTAACTATGAATATAGTCTCATGAGGAGTCGTAGAGAACCCACTACTTGGGAGGAGATGAAGGAAGAATTGAAAGAAAAATATTTGCCACGATCCTTCCAAAGAAGGTTGCATGACCAGCTGAATAATCTTCGACAAGGCACTATGAGTATGGAAGATTATGTCTATCAGTTTGACCAATTGTGTGCACGGTCAGGTTCACGAGACAATGATGATCAAATGATATCTCGGTTCCGTTTGGGGCTACGACCTGAAATTAGAGAAAAAATGGGAGTGGTTGATATTGTTAGTTTTAACGACTGTGTTGATAAAGCTTTCCAAGCCGAGGACCTTTTGAAGTCAACACTACAGCCCACCTCCAGTTCTTATGAATTGAAGCACCCTACACCAAACAGTAAAGCCATAGGGACTACATCTCATGCTACTTCAACAACAGATAAAGGTAAAACTCCCATGGTAGCAGCTACAGATGTACAATGCTATCACTGTAATGCATATGATCATTTTGCTAGAGATTGTTCACAAAAATTAAAGATAAACTCTTTAGTCTTGCAATCGAGGCCAATCCAGATACACAGGTATGTGAGCCGCAAAGTGATGACACTTCTATTCCTAATACGGATGTCATGGAAGATGGTAAGGATTCGTATGGAATCCATATAATCAACAGTATGGTTTTGATTGCCCCAAAAGTAGATGTGGATAATTTTGATGCCTTTGCTAAAGCTCCAGGGATTGACAAAGGTGACCACAGTTTTGATGAAGACCACGGTGTTATGGAGACAATTTCGGAAGATGAAGAGTTGAACACGATAGTCCCCATGAATACCACAATTCTACTTGACTTTCCTCAAGATGTTGAACATATTGATTTTGTGATACCGTCTAAATATCTTGAAGAAAGTGGACCCAAAGTGATGGATTTTCTTCCAACATTGCAAACACAGCCGTAATTTCGGAATCGGAAGGCGTTGCCTACCGAACCCACCGAAATCATTCTTCATCATTATCGAACTCGTGGACGAGTTCATTTTAAGTGGGGGGGAGTTGATGCAGTCCAAGAAGGCCCAAGGCCCAAGCTCAAGTCGATAATGGGTCAGCCCAAAGAACCATTCGGTATTGATCCATTGGACCAACCCAAGGACCAACCCACACTGTTCACGTGAACAGTGTTCACGGTACTGTTCACGTGAACAGTACCAACAACAGAAATTTTCCTTCTTTTGTTATTTCTTTCCTAAATTATTCTTAGATTTTGTTTCATAAAGTTAAGTTATGGATTGATATTTTGTAAGTTGTTTTTTTAGAAACTTTCCTAAATCTATAAAGGCAAGTTTCCCTTATAATTTATCTTAGGATATTTTTTAGATTGAAAACTTTCCTAAATCTATAAAGGCAAGTTTCCCTTTTAACTTATCTTAAGATATTTCTTTTTAAGAGGACTAAATCCTTCCTTATTTTGTAATCTTTCTTAAGTCTATAAATAAGATAAAGAAGAAGAGAGTCAGCAGATTTAGACCAGAAAAAAAAAGAGAGTTTAGCTCCTGATTTTCTGGTTGAGTCTCATAGGTTGTGAGACTCAACCGAAATATTCTGTTTTATGGTTTTCTTGTCCTTCTGTTAATTCCTTCAAGTTCTTATTATTGCATATTGAATTGCGATACCATTAAGTGCTGATTTGATCAACGAAAGCTCGTGGGATTAAAGATTAAAATCATATCGACCAGCTCTACCTAAACGAATCCCGTTTTCAGATGATAGGTAGTTTTCAAAAAATCACATCTCTCTCATCTGTGATCGGATTATCTCCAACTTTGGATATGTCTTCAAGTACATCCTAAAGAGTATTTCCCATCAAATTTCAAGTGATTTCAAGGATTAGATTTCAAGATAAGTGATTTTCTTCATTACTTTTCTCTGCAGATTTTGTATTGGACTGAATTAAGATCCTGTAGCAAAGAGGGCTTGTTAATTTGACTTGTTTTGAACCCTCTTTGCCATCACAGACCTGCACTGCTCTCCCATAAAGAGGGTTTGGCACTTTCTTTTAGTAAAGAACAGAAACAAGTGATACACAATACATGAGGGAGATTAAGCAAATATTGCTGGATGGATAAGAGATTTTTCAAAGGAGGCTCAATATTATTCTCATTTCATTAGAATTAAAATATTTGTTCAAAACCTTGATTCCCAATTGAACTGCTTATTCTACCACAGGGTGGTAGGGTTGTTGGAGCTTACAAAAATATCAATTCAAGAAGGTGACTTTATCAGACCTGCACTGCTCTCCCATAAGAAGGGTTTGGCATTTTCTTTTAGCAAAGAACAAAAACAAGTGATACATAATACATGAGGGAGATTCAGCAAATATTGCTGGATGGATAAGAGAGTTTTCAAAGGAGGCTCAATGTTATTCCCATTTCATTAGAATTATAACATTTGTTCAAAACCTTGATTCCCAATTGAACTGCTTATTCTATAGTGACCCGTGAATGTAAATGAGAAGGTTGATGATTTGACAAAACAGGGGTTTCTAAATCCCAGGATATGTTCTGAGTTGCTTATCTGATGCCTATTGTCTGGATAGAGTTTATATTGTTGTTGGTTATTGATAGTCATTATTCCCTTTCAGGTGGCTGGCTGCAGTCTATTTCTATTGTTAATCATTATCAATAAATAACTAATAGTTATCACCCAAAAAATCTGCTGTTATGTTAATTATGGCTACTATCTTTGGATGCATGATATGCATACTAATCCATCAGCACCATGGTAACATGTGACCATTTCATTTCTTGTTATTTGTCTGTTGGATTGAGGAAAGGATTTGGAAAGTTTATTCGAGGCAGGGAAATCAAGATCTATTAATTTGCCATCATCAGTTCACACCAATGAGAGCTCTACAGAGATAGGTTGTTAAAAATCGTTTCAGAAATCAAAATTATAGTCAGTTTCTTCGGATTAGAAATCCTGACAAGGACTGTCCAAATGAACTGAAACTTTGTGCAACTAATGTACTACACTACTACCAGTTAATAACCAAGATCTAAAAATTTGTAAACATCAAAGCTATGTTGATATATAATAAATTGCAAAATTTACTTCTCAAAAATAAAAATTGTAATATAGTCAAACATATCTACCTATAAGGCCCATCTAGAATCTATCAAACCTAGTGAGTCACATACAATTGGCTGCAAAATTCAAGTACTGAAGTGAAACCAGACCACCAAAAGCTTTAATAGTCATGGGATTATTCTTGGGGGGCTGCTTTCACTTGTCAATACATGGGGACAATCATTTTTAGATTTGAAAGATTTTTATAAAATAGTAAATAGTGCTTTACTCTTTTTCAAGTCCTTTCCAGAATTTTTGGCCACTTAGGAATTAAGCTTCTGAATTCTAATTAAAATTGAAGGGACTGTCACTTGATGCAGTTGTAAAAATTTGGGCTGCCGACATGAAGACACAAGTTTGAGCCTGTGGGCAGCCATTTCATTCAAAATGCTGAAGGTTATTACCAACTTCAGTCCACCACCTCCAAAACCCTAGGAAAGAAGAAGAAGGGCATCCCAGTGCATGAAGCTTCCGCTACTGCAGGGTCTGGGGAGGGGCAAAATGTACGCAGCCTTACACCCACAACATGGAGAGGCTGTTTCCATGTTTCAAACCCATGACCGCCAGGTTGCAATATTACAACCTTACAGTCACACCAAAGCTCACCCCAAAATCCTAGGAAAGCAGGATCATATTAGATTACGGCCCTCTTGAGCTCTAGTTTAAGTTGAGGTAGAGCTTTAGCCTCAATGTCCAAGTGGTATTCTTTTATATATATATATATATATATATATATATATATATATATATATATATATATATATATATATATATATATATATATATATATATATATATATATAACGCTGGAACAAACCCACTCTTCTCACTATTTCCTTGTATTCTCTTTCCTTAACTCTTCGTCTCCTCCTCACCCCTTCCCCTCGCCCCGAAAAGATACCAGTCATGGCCTATTGACAGTCTCATAACATATTCGGGTTTTTTCATCTTTCATATCTTCTACCATTTTTGAAGCCTACATCATTCTCCCTAATTGAAATTGAGAAAACAAGTTTGTCTTCTACTTCTAATCTGCTGCTTCTTCTTTGTTGATTCCTCAATCTATTTCACAGTTCAAAATTTCAGTTTCATAAACATTTTTCACTGGCTAGCGAAACTGAGTATGCCTGGCAAAATGCTGAAATCTGGATCAAATGGCAAAATGTTTCAAAGACAAATTTCAACCGGTCATTCGACCAAATTTCATCGAAATCTTGACAACAACAAAGTCTTATCCCAACTAAATGGGATTAGCTACATGGGTTATTGCCCTCCAATCAACTTTGTTCAAGGGCATACTTGAAACAATACCTAAGCTATGCACATATTTCCTCACCTCACCTAGAGTCATCTTAGGTCTACCCTTGGCTCTTTTTAGATCGTTCGATCTAAATCAAATCACTCATCCATGATGGAACATCTAAAGGTCTCCATTGAATATGGTCATGCTATCTCAAACAACTGGGACCATCTCATTTGTATCATATATTCCTACTATATTTATAAGTTTGGTCAGTTATGCGAACTTTAAGTTGCGTTAGTCATATTTTCTCCCACTACTCCAAGGTTGCGGTGTGCCCAACCTAATCCTGCATCAGGACACCATTGACCAATTTGACCTTTTATTTTGGGACATTATTATTTACCTTTTATTAAGTGCCTCACTCCTTGGAACACATTCTCTAACTTCAACATGAATTATGTCTAGCATTTCTTTTAGCAATAAACCAAATACCATAATGGGATTCATCTATATACTAAATAATGACACAAACTTTGGGTAACAATCACCCATGGAGAAATCAAGGCCTAAAAGTTTCTTAACAAAATAAGCATATGAAAGCAAACCACTTCTATGGCATTTCTAGATATAGATGATCGATGATATATTTGATAATTGAGAATCACACAGCAATCAAACTATTTGGACAAATGGCAATAGAATAAAATCCATTGAAGCATAACCTCATAAAATTCCAGAAAGGTTAACATCACTTTAAAGTCAACATCGTCAGTAAAGACTTGTTGTAGCGCATGTGGTGTTAACCATGTTATCATCTGCCCCTTGACTTCAGCCTGAACAAAGAACAGCATGAAAATGGTCATACAAATAAAAACATCCTGCATCCCATATATCCACACACTTAAACTGAAATTTTTACCTGATAATATATGCCTTTAACAGATATGAAGATCTTACGTAAGCTATGAGTGCGAGTTATATAAGCTTGCCATTCTTGGCTCAACCTAAAATAGTAAGAAACAAAAAACTCATGAATACCAAACTCAAATAGATAGAATAAAAAACAAGCAAGTAAAATTGAACTTAATCGCCCTCATGTGGATATTGAAGGCAACAATGGCACCAAAATCAAAGAACACACAAGTTGACTAGTTAAGCAGCAACTGAATTACTTAGGCTATGTTTGGATGTCAAGACAAGAAAAGAAAAATGTAAAAATGAAACAATGATCACTTTATCTGTTTATCTCTCTCTCCTTTATTTACAATAAAAAAATAAACAAAAATAAAACTTTTCCTTTCTTCTATTTTCTTTTTCGTTTCTTTGACATCCAAACATACTCTAAGGGAAAAACACATAAATGTAACCTAAGAACTGTACTGTTAATATTAACCAAAGCCAGACGAACCTTCGACAGTTGTGAACACGCTTCACTTCAATGCGCTCACTCTCACGAGCTGGTAATGTTGCAAACAGGTGGACCATCGTGAGGCAATCATCCAAGTCCCGGAGTGCATCGATGAACTTCGGGTACCTAACCACCAAGCATAACATCCAAGTAGATAATAAAAAATTTGATAGAGATATACAGCAGAATCATCCAAGAAAATTAAATTTAGGAATAATGAAGAATGAGAAGACAGAAACCTTTCTTTTACAAGATGATCAAGCGTATAAGTTGGCTTGAGAGTCAGCAGTCGAGCAGCAAGATCCTTGTTCTTCTTTGACTGCGCTTTCTTTATCTTCTTGTCATAAGCCCGAATTTCTCTGAATTTCTCCAGTAATGGTTCATGTGCAAGGAACATGATATCCTTCATATGATAATATGTCTTGTGGTTTCCTTCCACCTTCTTCTTTGGTTCTCGCGGGAAAACACCCTTGAGGATGCATAGTCGCCTACAATTTATTTGCATAACAATATTGAATATACATTCTGACCTATACTGACAACAATACTTATAAAAATAAAAATAAAAAGGAAAAGCAAATTGACAACAATATTTCAAAAAAAAAATTAAGCAAAGACTGTGATGTGAGAGCATTAAACTCCCACGGCTCCATTGTTAGGCCGTAGGCTAATAATACAAGTGGAATAATAGTAGCAACATTCAATGGACTTAAACCTTAAATTACAAAAGCCAAGTTTCAACGACGTATTAACAAGTTCGGTACCTAAAAACAGGTACAGGGGAATGATAGTAACAGCTTCAACTTTCAATGGACTTAAAACTTAAACCCTAAACCCTAAAATACAAAATCCAATTTTCAACGATGTGACAAGGTTAACAAGTTCAGTACCTAAAAACAGGTAAAGGAATCTGCAAATATTTGATCGCTTTCGATCTTGTGATGTATTTCGCTGCGTTTCCTTCCTTTTTCTTTCCCTGAGATGTACATAAAATGAAAAGCTCATTAGATTAACAGGCAACGAATTGAAGTCCGTAGCTTGAAACAATGAAGTTCACTTCGACTTACAGGAGGTCTGTAATGCTTCGGCATCTTCGCGGGGACTGGTTTATGAACGACCGTTGCAGAACCCTAAGATGTTCACTTCACAATTATATAGGGTACGGGCCACGGTGAGGGACCCGAGGGTTTTCAATTGCTTCCTACGTCTACGACTACGTAGACGAAAGATGCAGCGCCATCCCGATCCAATACCGAGTCGAAACGCCCCGATCGAATACCGAGTCGAACCGTCCCGATCCTTATGACTGACTCTGCCCAACAAACTCCAAAATCGTTCATGTTGACAAATCGACATTTCACCCTTCATATTCAATGGGTCCCAAACCCTAGAGGTGACTCACACACCACAGCAAAACCTAGAAGACCCTCACTGTTTCTCCTTTTTTTACCTTCAAGCTTCTCCTCAAGAATGAACCCAGCCGCTCTTCTTCTCCCTCCTGCCCCCTCCTTTCTATGCTTTAGGGTTTGATCTTACCCCTTATAAATCCTTAAAGACCTAATTGCCCCTACTAAATATTAGCACTCTAAGCCCACTTTAATTTTAGCCCATTTAACATAACCGAACCCATTTAAGAAAAAAAAGTCAAACACCTAAACTCACTGACATAAACCAAGGCCCATATAAAAAAAATAAAACAATGTAAGCCCAGCAATTAATTTTTTCCCCCTTTTTTTCTTGTATTATATACATGTATTTATTTATATTTTTCTCATAAACATTTAAATGATTAGAATGCCCTTTCTTTTTCTTTTCTTTTTTGGTAAAACTAGAATGCCTTTTCATTGCATAGGATGCAGAGAATGGGCATTTTACACGATGGTCAAAATGGGGTGCTAACAAATGGGCATTTAAAAACCTTAAGGAGAGTATTCCAAAAATGACTCAACTCTACACTAGTTCGTGACACTTCATCAACTTGTTTGTGTTGCTTCATCAACTCTATTTTCGAATTTTGATTCAATTAAGATAAGTCTTGACTCACTAAGTTAGTTCTTATTCACTGTTACAATTTAGTTCTCATTCATTATTACAACATGAGCTTCTAGGTATGGTTAGAAATCTGAGAAAGACCTATGATCTTTTACAATCATGCCACTGCTCCCATTTCTAAATTTTTGCCTCAAATTATATAATTTATTTTCCTATAATTCTCACCTAAGTCAGCCACCAATCATGCACCTTTTTGGTAGTTCAAATATTTTTTTTTGTGCATGGTTTATCTTTTATCACTTGGTGAATTCCGTCTAGGATATAAAACATAATACCTAAACCATGGTTTTTATTATTGGTATTGGATCGGCCGATACAAATACTGATTGAGCAAACTTTTGGATCAGTCCCATGATCAAATCTTGGGCTGAATTGGGTGATCCGATATCCCCTTTTTTTACTATTACATGATAAGTATCTATCATCTAAGGGAATCGTTTGCAACATGTTGACCGTCTACATTAAAAAATATATATTTTTCATTAAAAAAAAAAGTAGACTCAAAATAAACGAGAATAGATGATTTTACTACTATGATTGACACAGGACCTGGGGTATAGGGGTCTATATGTCCAATCTACCATGTGGTAGATATTGTGTGCATTGCTAACCAAATAAATTTACATATTGTATGCCCAGGTTAGGAAACTTTGGATTACCTAAGGTAAAAAGTTTCCCACATTGCTATGTTACGTGGTCTCACATGGGAATTTTTTTCTGTATTTTTCCCTTACCATGTGAATCCATGTGGATGATACTGGCCCCTACTGTCATTGGTGTGGAGTGTGAGATTTTCCCTCATTGGCAAGCATGGGAAACCCTCTCCCCACAACATAAATGGAACCGAATCCTTTCTTCCATGGCTCCCCAGCTCCCACCCCATCCAACGTTGGAGGGGGTTGGAGTTTGAGCCGGCTCACCCCTCCAACGGTTTGATGGGGTGGGAGTCGGGGAGCCGTGGAGGATAGGATTTTGACTCAACATAAATAGCTATTATGTAACAAGTTAGATTGGCTATTATTTTTATTATTATTATAATAAAGTCGAATAGATTTGATTTGCCCCTGTGGTGGGACAACTTAAAATCTGAAGAACCTTGATCTTTCGAGGTTTGTAAAAATTAGGGATATAGACGAATCGATTATTCGGTGATGTAACTTCCGCATTTACATCAGTTTATGTTGACAGATATCTAACTTTTTTTTGAACATCCATTGAATATATATGTTGTTATATATATCATCTGACTCGATGATTTGATTATTCACTCCCATTTTCTTTTTCCATGCATTTGTCGTCCTTTTTATTTAGGTCTCACTTGCATGATTTCATTCGTGTCTCTCGGTTATCTTAGTCTTATAATTTTCTTTCCTCGATCTATATAATATGTTGAATATTCAACAACGCTCAAGATTACTAGCTACTTAATTTATTATTATTTGTTGAAAATCTATGTGAATCAATAGATTATGTTCCAATCATCAGAATTTATTTACGACATCCATAAACGAGTACGAATGCGATTTGAATCATGATTTTTATTAATTTTTTCTATAACATTAGGTTATTGAATATCATTAATACTTAGTATCCCACCGATTAGTAATCTAAGATTCCACATTTTTATAATTTTAATAAAATTTCATGCACCTCCCCTACACTTTGTCGATAAAGGTAGACACCTCTCAACTTCAACAATATTTATTCGAACCTCCATTTATTTGCAAAGGGAGTGACATACAGACTAATAAACAAGTCCATTAATTGATGATAAACGTGTTAAACGGTTTATAACCGATTTAACGGTCCAGTCCGGTATAAGAGGATAAAATCAGAATCGAATCGATTAACTAAACAGTGTTAAAATTGAAACCAGAACCGATTAGTAATAGGTTTTGGTCTACCGATTTTTAAATGAGTTTTTCATTAATCGATTTTGCTTGCGATTTATAAACGATTTAACGTATCAGTTATTAATTAGTTTTTCATAAAAAAAATATATATATATACATCCGATTAAAGCTGGTACTCTTCCAAACAAAACTCATGGTTCACATTGATGGGTACGCCATACATACAACATTAGAATCATGAATAGGAAAATAAAATCTAGAATTTAATAGTTGTCCATTTTTATTGTGCCATTTAATTATGAATTATTTACTCATTCATGGAGATGATTAGTTTCAACATTACTTTCATGGACTTTTGATACTTCCATGGACTTTTGAGTAGAATCCGAACTTGTACTCACGGAATTGATATTTCTATCTTTTGCTTTGAAAACCGTATTAAAATAAAGGAGAATAAGATTGGGAGAAAAACTTTATGTTTTGGTTTAATGGTTTAGCCCTTGGGAAATGGGGTTGGGGTATTAGAAAAATAATTTATTAATTACAGTTAGATTGGAGTTGGGGGTCTTTAGTCTTTGGAAATAATATATTAATTATATAGGGAATGAGTTAGCTTTTAGAGAATTAATGGTTCATATTCTATTCGATTTAATTGGTGTATAGCAAATATAACATGCCGGTTTAAAATGGTTCAAAATTGAACCAAATCGGTCAAGTAAATGATGTGATATTTGAAATCAGAATCGAACTAATTATTAAACGGTTTTTCGAACAGTTTCGGTCCAAATGTGGTACCCTTAATTGATGATGTATCCTCTATTAGTATGTTTTAATGCCAAAATTATCCATGGAGACATATAAACTTACCATTTCATCATTTTCAACAAAGCAGATCCCACTTACCATTTTACCCTTCTAAAGTTAACATCAGGGATTAACTTCACCATTTAACATGTGTGTTGGGACTTCCTCTTATTTTTTTTTTTGGTGAGCTTTTCCAATTACTATGAGTCCTTATCTGTTTATTACTTCTGTGACTTAATTGGATTTAGGAAAACAGATCTTAGGAGGATGACTGCATTCCTCACTAGGATATCAACATAGGAGACTGTTGTTGGACAGTGAAGGACTCGAATCTCGATTGATGAGGTCCACCAGATCAAAACCTTTGAGACTCTGGTTGGGTGGTGCCATCTTCTCCGATGGTGGGTTGTCAGGAGCGGTGTCCAACAATACGTAGGCATCACCGCCCTTGCGATTTGAATATCGCCCGCTTAGTTGCAAACCAACTCAAAGAATTCAAGCTACCCAAAAAGGGTTAGATTCCAATTCTTTCTTTGCTTCTGAATGCTGCCCAACAAATATGCCATGACTCTCCCAAGTAAATGGAGATTGAGCTCGTGGACATTTCACAACTCTTTCTCCTCAGACCTTGAGGTCGATGGGATTTGCCCTTACGTGGTTGAGGCTTCCTGTAAAAAAAAGGAAAAAAGATTTGTTGAAAAGATAAGAAGATGATAGAAAGGAGACGAGGTTAAAAAGGAAGAGATTTTAAAAATATGATGTTTATGGGTAAATAATTTATTTTAAAATGTTTGTTCACCATCTTAACAGAGCTCGATGCAGTTGTAATTATCATGGCGATTAAGAAGTACCTGCCTTTGTAATAAAACGAGGATAAAATGTGTGAAATTTCCCTTTTATTAAATGATAAAGAGATCCACCAACGCACTATGTGGCAAAAAGAAATGCAAATGATTAAAAAATAAAGAATTACATGTATTATCCTTAGATTATGGATTAATTAGACTTATCATTCATTAATTTATGACAATTATACATATCATCCCTAATTTCAGAAACGTGTAACAAAAATATTCATTCCGTCAACGGTGTTAAATCTAAAATTTAAAAGATAACTTTACACTTGTTGGGTTTACAAAGGAAACTGCTAAGGTAATGTGGGAAACCTTCTCCTTTTTCTGTAAATTGACTGTAACGGGATAAAGAGGTGGAATTGACTCGTTTACTTGATCATCCGGCATCAGTTGATGGAATAGGCCTTTTAGTTATATGTTTTTAAAATTAGGGGGTAGTATGTATAATTATTATAAATTAATGGATGGTAAATATGATTAGTGCATAATCCAAAGATAATACGTGTGATTTTTGGATCCGCATCCTCTCCTCCCAGTGGTCTGGGAGGACAGTGGCAACCTATCTTGGATGGTTGCCACGTGGTTTTTGGTGAATCCGAGACCCACGTCTGAGTCGACACCCAGTCGACAAGCCAAGCCGACAGAGGGTGTCAACTCGGATGTGGGTCTCGGATTCACCGAGAGCTACGTGACAATCATTCGGAATAGATTGCCACTGTCCTCCTAGAACGAAGATGATGTAAATCTGGGATTTTCCTTAAAAAAAGAAGAGTGAAGAAAAAAATTTCTCTCACATGACCTGTGAAATGACCTCCGACCCTCCTGTTGACCGCATATAAACAGGATCCAAATCGTCTCCTCCATGTACTTTAGGAAGGAAAGATGGTGGCCTGGATGGATGGCCGCCACCTGACACTGAGAGGGACTTTTCACCGCCGAATTAAATATTATTAGATTACTAGTCAATCTGTTTTGTTTGGTAAAGATCCCGAGTCAATCCACATGTGAGAATTGGCAACGGTCATCTGGCACGAAAGTCACGTTGGCAATTCGTAATTATGATCCGATGGTCACGGTAAGGTAAGAGCTGGAAATTCTGAATTTTGTGCTGATTTATGCTCTCTTCTGCAAGCCAGAGGCCGTACCGAAAACTATCGGCGCTTACGAAGGAGACGGTCTCCGCCAAATGGCTGCAACTCCGTCACGTTCGCCTCCGTCTAGAAATCCAAGCTCTGCTTGCTGCTTCAGAACCCTAAATCCTTCATTTCTCCTCGTGAATAAAAAAAATTCACATATTCGATCCTCGAAACAGATCGCATGTGAGCTTCAAAGATTTGCCGAGAACTCGCGCAAGTGTAGTTTTGATCCCGTCTCTGGTACTGATCATCTGCCCATCGTTCAAATATCTTCTTCTGCTTCGATGGCTGCAGCTGCAGCTATAGATTCGCCTCCGAAGACTTCGAAGAAAGTCTGCCTTTTCTACTGCGCCGAAATGAAGGAACTCGCTGAGAGAATCGTTGCTGAATCAGATGCAATTGATCTTCGAAGTATCACATGGAGGTAGGTTCTTTTGTTCAGATTTGAACGAAAAGACCTCGCTTTTGTTATCCTTTGGTTTGGCATTTGAATTGCGAGTTTGTGATCTTCACAGTTTATTCTGCGTTTTAGCTTATTATGATGGATTTGCTGAAGCAAAATGTATAAAAAAATTGTTTTTTTTTTGTTTTTTTTTTTTTGTTTTTTTTTTTTTTTTTTTGTATTTTTTATTATTTGGTATTCTAGCAGATAGTTATTGTTATTTGGAGATGGATCTTGCATTTCTGTAGTTCTAAAGATTCTCTTAGACAGCATGCATCAAGAGTGTGGCTAGTATTATGTGCACCTTTCCTTCCATTTAATCCATGGGCACGCGCGATAAGGAAGCGATGCCCAATAGTCATGTAAATTTTCTGCTTCTCCTGGCATATGGACATGAAAGGTACTGATAATCCATGAAATTAACGTAAATCCAGTTATATAAAGGTATGGAGAGAATTCCCTGTTAGCTGTTTGCTGGTACCTCGACAAATTTATGCGTCTATCTAGGGGTGAACTAGGTGAACGCAATGATGATTAAATCTAAGCACACAGGATGAGTGATAAGCCTTTGTTTGGTTTTGGGGGTGGAATATCTAGCTGTTATGCTGAATTGAGCAGTTCGGTTCTTTGATAAACTTGGAGTTGAGGCTGATATAATTTTTTTTTTTGGGGGGTGGGGGTGGGGGTGGGGTGTGTTGTTGTTCTGTTTGATTTCATGGCAATCCAGGTTTTCTGCAAGCTGGGAGTGGTTATAGATGATGGCATCTGAGAGTCCTCTTTGTGTTGAAGTCTCAAAAGAAGCGGAATTTGTTCCCTTCTTTTAGAACTCCAAATCTTTCGCCACATCTGTTTAATACTGCCACTTTGTTAGATATCTGCGCCACTAGATAGTGGTGATTGTGATTCTGTCATACTTTTGGGCCCTTATTGAAGGAAATTATGTGGATGTTTGCAACACTGGGTACCTTACCATCTTATGAGTCTAGAGGCAAATTAGATGGTGACCTCCCTTTATGGTGATGACTATTGTGCTAGCTTCCATGATTCTTGATATTATTCCTATTACTATAGCTTGGTGTAATCCTTTCTTTTTCTTTTTAATTCTGTACTATTGTTTTCAATGACAATGTTGGTGCAAAAGGGGGCAGGTAAATTCCTTAAATGCTTTAGCAACCTTCCAATTTTATAGTTAATACAGGACATTGTGCACATTCTGATATATGTTAGTCAATCTACTGCTTTAGGACATTTGCAGATGGATTCCCCAACTTAAGCATTTCTAATGCTCATGGCATACGTGGCCAGCATGTAGCCTTTTTGGCATCATTTAGTTCTCCGGGAGTAATATTTGAGCAACTGTCTGTAATATATGCATTGCCGAAGATGTTTGTCTCCTCATTTACACTAGTCCTTCCCTTTTTCCCCACGGGGACTTCTGAGCGTATGGAAGAGGAAGGAGATGTTGCAACAGCATTCACTCTTGCTAGGATCTTGTCAAATATACCAATTTCAAGGGGCGGGCCCACTAGCTTAGTGGTTTTTGATATCCATGCCCTGCAGGTTGGTTCTAAATATGACACAGCATGATTTCTTCTCTCCCAACTGTTGACTAATTATTTAGGCACCAACGTTTATTTCCTTCTGGCTTCCTTTTTCTGGTGCTCTGTTCGATACATGGATCAAGACTTACCCCTGCCCTTCTTTTGTTGCTATATATTTCAGGAAAGGTTTTACTTTGGTGATAACATCTTACCATGCTTTGAGAGTGGTGTGCCTTTGCTTAAGAATAGGCTTCAACAACTTCCTGATTCTGATAATGTAAGGCGGCTTCTCTCTCTCTCTTTTTTTTTTTTTTTTTTTTATTTTTATATATTTAATTTAGAGTTTCTAGGATAGTGAGTTGATCTACTTAAGTGTTATCCCATGTATAAATCAATCATATGTTGATGCATCAACATTCTGTGGAAAATAGAAATCCTGAAAGATAGTTAGACAAGAATGCTGGGTTGGTGCCACAAAATGACATGAAGCAACTATCTTGTTCCTTTTCTTGGTGTGTGGTTTGTTAATGCTTTGCAGGCTAGTTGGTATTGCTGTGCTGTAACTTGATTCCATTTACATAAAGGCTTTATTCTCTAATTGGACTTTGCAAAGCATACAGGGTGTGGTTCTCCATCAATGGAATTTTCTCAATGGTTTTAATATTAGCAATTTCATGTTAGTTTTTTTTTCCTGGTGATTGAATTTTTTTTTTTTTTTTTTTTTGGGGGGGGGGGGTGTTTGCTACCAGGTCAACACTTTGAGAAGTGACTGACTTTGGCAGTTTAAAAAACTAATTCCTTTTAGGAAGATTGAATCCCAGGTCAACAGGCTGGCAACCCACTGATCTGAACAAACTCGCACCTTCTAGTTTATGTTTTTCTTTTTATTTGACTGAAACTCCAGTGCTTCCCTTGGTTGTGGTAAGTTATCTCTTCTGCCATTAATCACATCCTAATCTCAGCCTTTCTGATACTTTGAATTTATTCCGACTGCGGTTTTTGCTTATTCTTGAGCTGACTTTCAGTTTCTCATTAAATAATTTCCGAAAAGATGCATATTTAAATTTTTTTTTTTTTAGTAATTTCAAAAAATTTGATTGACTTGGAATTAGTGGTAATTGTCCACTTATTCCTATAGGATTATCATATCTTAATGTCTTTATTGTCAAGTATGGAATTCACCTTATTGTCCTTATTTATGAAACTTACTGCTTTGCTTTTTTCTTTTTTTTGAAGATATCTATTGCTTTTCCTGATGATGGTGCATGGAAGCGATTCCATAAGCAGCTGGAGCATTTCCCTACGGTAATCTTCCTACTTCCTAACAAAGGACGTGAGACTTATGTACATGGGAATTGTTCCCTTATCATTACTGCTGTGTGCACTAACTGAACAGAAGATGCATGTCATGGGAGCAACTTGAGTGAAGGAACCAAGTTTTCTGTAAAGCACCTGATGGCATATACCCATCTGAAAGTCCGGATATCAAATGAGGCTCACTCGCTAATGAGCATGCAAGTACCTCAATCCAGGAAAATTCCCAACCTGATCATTAGCTTTTTTTTTAATGGATTTGGATGCTTGTTTATGATCCTGCCCAAACAGTAGGTATGCTGTCTCAGGATATGCACTCCTCTCCCCCCCCCCAAAAAAAAAAAAAAAAAAAAGAAAGAAGGTAAGCTAGTCAGTGGTTAGTTATGTTAGACCATTAGCGGGGAAGGCAGGATTAAATCCCTTATGGCTTCTACACATTACAAGTGAAGCCCACTATAATGTTTGACCTCTCTGACCATGGTCCAAAGTGGTACTTAAAACCATAAACAAAGCCATTAAGACAAGCACCTAAATCTTGATATTTGCTTTATAATCTTATAACCATACCATCATGCTTGTGTTGAGCCCACATTGTTTTTTTCTTCCTCTCCAGTATCTCAGATATTTATCATGGTTATCTATTACATTTGAATTTCTTGATTTGCAATATATCCCATATGAATTCCAGATTGTCTGCACCAAAGTTCGAGAAGGCAATGAACGAATTGTGCGCCTCAAAGAAGGAGACCCTAGAGGCCGTCATGTTGTAATAGTTGATGATCTAGTACAATCAGGTGGTACTCTAATTGAATGCCAGGTATTGACATTCGCAGATAAAGGCGCTTTACCATATTATAGTCATTTTGTTTTCTGTCTTTGGTTGAAACCTAAATGGAAATAGGTTTCAAGGTTGCTTTGCGAAAGTTTAGGACTTTGAGATTGAGATGTAAATGGATAGTTGAAAATCCATATTGAAACTTTTCATATCCATTTATTTATATATTTATCCGGATGATCAGATACTGGATATGAATTCGGATTCCTCTTGGTATCCAGATGTTAATTTGACACAAATTCAGAGATTGGTGCATCCACTCTGATAATACTTGCTTTGATTATAATTTAAGATTTTACTTAATTTTAGAATTTTAGAATATATATATAATAGAAACAATTATTTGATTTTTATCAGTAATTGTATATTATAAAATAAACCCCAGATTATTCTAGTTTCTAATCATTCACCCCAAATTATTCTATTTTATAATGCCATTCTTACTCTGTTTTATTTTTTATTTTATCTTCCAGAAAATGCTGGCTGCACATGGAGCAGCCAAAATCAGTGCCTACGTGACACATGGGATTTTCCCTAAGAAATCATGGGAACGGTTTCAACATGATGTTGGAGGTAATGTGTCTACTTTGTTACTTTTGAACTTCTAATCACATGACCTTTTAGTCATTTATCTTTTATCCTTTGTCACTTTTGTTGCTGTTGAAAATTGGATCTGCAAGTTCGCCCGTATCCTGCGAAACAAAGATAAGAGGTCAACGGAACCAGGACAAAATTCCTGGTGTCTGCTCTGATGGTAAAGTCAGTGACAGAGCAAACAATCCAAAGCTATACCAAAATGGTTAGCTAGGAGGGTGTGGGGTAAGTAGAATTCAAGAAGGATGTAGGTGATTGTTAACAAAGAGCTCAAGTGTCTCAGAATGCCTTTACCTCTTGTCCATTTACCATCTTATATAGATTGAGAGAGAGTTCCAACTAAACTTCCGCCTTAACCATCCAACCGCCAAGAGCATGTGCGACATCCTGACAATACCGTAGGATAGAGATCCAATGACCAATCTTAATGCCATGTTTGTTTATGATTAATAACCCTTGTAATTGCTGATGGTCGTTCCAAGAATAGTTAAAGAACTACGCACGTGCGTTTTACCGTAGTCACAAGCAAACAGGTTGTTAAAAATACGTGCAATGAGAGACCCAACGGACGACCACAAAGTCTTATTATTTAGGTGACAAACCAACGAGACGCGATTTGCTAATGATGATAAACGCCATCTCGCATGGGAGGATAAACTGAGCTAATCAGGACACGTGCAAATATGTTACATCTAAGGACGCATGTCCTCTAGTCACATAAAGACAAAATATGGCATTAACAACTTTGTTTTTAAAATAATCAACATTGTACATGCCCAGTGGGATCTTTTTCCCTTTATGGCTTTAAATTAAAGTAATAATGGACTTTTTTTTTGTGCTTGAAACATCTAATCAGGGAAAGATGATGTTATCAGTACACTAACATCCAGCTAAAAGGATACTAATACATACTACTAAACTTCAGATCATACAGGTCTTTAAAAGAGTGCCTACTTTAGGTTTTTTATTTTTTTTATACTTCTCCTTTTAACATGGTTGTGCACATCAGGTTCCCCGGAGAATGGGATGTCCTATTTCTGGATCACTGACGCTTGCCCACTGACTGTGAAGGAGGTAAAGAACAGACCCCCATTTGAAGTCCTTAGCCTCGCTGGCTCCATAGCAGCTACCCTTCAGATATAACAGTCCTGGAGCACCTCGCGAGGAAGTCTCAATTCTTGCAAAGCTGTTTGACTTAATGTTTCCCTTGCAATTTTGAATAAGAATCCAAAATGACAGGTTGAGGCCGGGAAACACAACTCTAGGGGGCAGAAGTCCACTGAATTGTACGTGGAGAGCATTGGACCCTTCCCCCTCTACTCACCCCCACCCCCAAACCAAAAAAGAAAAAGAAATAAAAGACTAGGATTAGTAAACACTGGAATAGAAATTTGTAAGCATGTCCTGAATCGTAGGAGAGAATTTTTTTTTATGAAAGAAAGAAATCCATAGGAGAGGGATGTTCGTTCTAGCAGACCATACATTTAGGTTTTTTATGTGCTTTTTATGAAAATTACTATGATCTAGCATAGAAAAAATGGGATTGAGGATAGAATTTCATTGGCAGTTTGGGTTACTTTATTTTCTTAGGGCTTCTTCTGTTTCAACAGAAGATATTTTATAGGAATTACCTTAAAAGCAAAACAAGATTGTAGAAGAATGAAAAAAAAAGGGGTTTATTTTAGACATGGTTTCCGGTTGCCGCATCAGAGAATGCTTTCTTGGATGATCCAAATGTCAAAGTTTAGTCCAAATGGAGTTGACCACATGGCAAATAAAGCTTGAAAATTCTAAACTATCAAGAGCTGGCACACGAAATCAGAAAATATTTGTCAATATAAATTTGATTTTCTGGGGAGTACTTTATATTTTCATTGGCTTTGTTTGTTTCTATGTAAAATGGTGGAAAAAGAAAATTTCTTGAGAAATATGATTTTCTATTATTTGTTTTAATGTAAAAGGAAAAGAAAGACATTGAAACTAGTATGTAAAATATCATTTGCATGAAATTTTACCAGAGCCTATGAAACAAATGGGAATCAGTGAACTGTACAAAGGTTCTTGGGACAGAAATCAGAACCACTCAGTTCCGTCCAAGTTGAAGAAATTGCCCTCCACCCACGTCCAACTCTTTAATTGTAGGCTGCATTAGTTAAATGGGATGTACCCAATGTGGGAATACAAAGATCCGTTCTAAAGGCCAAGGGCCCTACTAACTTCTCCCGAATTTGTCTTTATAATAAAAGGAAGAGAAGCTCTAAAGGATTTCTTTTATCAGTCCGTCAAAGATAAAATGGAGAACAATCAAAAGGTTTTAAGTGACTCAATGATATAAATTGACTTGATAAATATAGTTCAATAAAAAAAAAAAAAATCACAGTCCAAGATTTTTATCCTCTCCAGGGTTTTGTTGTGAGTAAAATTCAACTAGGACAGTCACATGGCATAGAGATAATTTGTGAAGCCCTTAACAAAGAAAAAAAAAATAAGTTTTTGCAGTAAGCAATATCAAGACTCAACAGTATCCAGGAGATTTTGGTTTCGACTCGGCCTCTCCTAATCCGGATATAGTTAAACCCCCAACACCCCCCCACCCCGGCGCCGTAGCTCAGGGGTTTTCCTGTATTATAAAAAAAAATTACAAAAGGTCTGCTCTAAGAGTTAACAGTGACAAATGAACATAGAGAAAATGAGGAGGGAGGATGGTACCGGTACCGGTCACTCGTGAACTATTCGGCATTGATGGTATTTTGGTAATAGGCAATGTGGTTAGGCCTATCCTCTCTATCCTAATCCCAGCCCAGCTGGCTGAAAAAAACCCAATCCAGACCCTAGAAATTAAGAACGGGCTTCAGGTGGGCTCTGGCAAGCTGGCCCAATCTCTCTTCCCTTCCACATTGTACAATGTCTAAATTATCCTCGTACAACACACTTACTCCGACTCCATTTCTTTAACTTATGTAAGTCGCGACTCCCGTGTGCCCTCAGAGCCCAGAATAGAAAAGGTGAAAATTTGAAAATAGCAAACGGAATGGGAGGAAAGATGGCGGGAACCTTGTCCTCCGTAGAGACTGAACATGTCGGCACCTTGTTCACCGCCATTGAAGAGCTCTGGGAAGTCGAGTTCTCTCGTTTCTTTAACTTCCCTTCTCTTCCTTCTACCTCTCTTGTGCTCAAACCTCTGCGGAAATCCATCATATCTCGTCTCAAAGGTACCTGGCTTTCTTCGTCCTCAACCGCTTCTCTGAATCTCCTCAGCTATCACTCTACTCCTGAACTGATCCTTGTCGTCTCTCTGAGAGGCAAAATCTACGTGAGTAGCAAATTTCAGATGATAACAGGCAGTTTCCCTTACTGATATGTTTATGTTTAAACTTCTTGACATGTTGTAGCTCTTCGTTTCTTCTCTCTTTCGTATAAACTCTTGCATGTAATAGCTGAAATAGTTCGACAGGGCGTGTATATTTGCGGAGTTTGCGTTTTTTTCGACTCCATCGGTTCAGGATCAGGACATGTGCATTCCTTGTTTGGTTTTTGGTTCCTTCGATTAATTTAACATTCTTGCAAGGCAAATTCGACTGCCTGAATGTGTGGATTTGATTTGCGGAGTTCTGGAATCATTTTGCATCCGTTTAATCCGGAACTACCTCGATCTTTCCATTTTTATGCTCTGTATTTTCTTGGTACAGTTCTACGGATGTCATTAGAATCTGATCGGATTCTCATGATTGTAACGTGAAGATGTTCAAGGTGCATTGCTTATAAAACTTGTGCGAAAGATTATACTAGTATGCAATTGCAGTAAAACCAAAGCAATGCTTTGTATTTTCATATGTATTTAAGGTTTACTTAGGAAACCTTGCACGAAAGATTATACTAGTATGTTTCCTTGGCTTCATATTCATGTTTATGACTCTAATCTGTGGAGTTTCTGTAGCCTTCTTTTTCCAGCTCATTTGCTCTGGCTTTTGTTTGGATTTCGTTGAGTTTATTCCTCTTGTGCCTTTGTATGGTTTCTGGATAGCTTCTTTTGACTAAAATAACTGTTCTACTTTCAACGAAAGATCCATCTAACTGTTCTTTTGATTTTCGTTTTGATATAGTTTTTGGTGTCTTTTAGATTTAAGCCTAGGGTTTTTGTTCCTCATGTAAATAGCGGGAGCATTTTAAGTCCGACTCATTTTGATTTTTAATTTTTCAGGTTTATTTTTCCTTCTTACTGTTATTGCTTAAAAATTTCTTATTCTTTTTTATTGAAGTTGCCGAAGGTTTTTTGCTTTCTTGTTGCTCAATTTATCATACACTTCCTTTCTCTCTTTTCCCTCCCAAAAATTTCTGAGGCTAGGTTTGTTTCATTACATAACATTTTCCTTGCAAATTATTTACAGATTTTATTTATATATTTTTTGGACATTTATCATTTTTGGGCTGGACATGATGCATGATGCATGATTGAGTGAGGAAAAGAATCCAGCCATACGATGAGGGTGGGGTCCTCCATGGCTGCCAAATGTATCAATAATCTAGATATCTCTACTCTTTTTCTAATCCTTATGAAAATTTGCGTTGTTTTTTTTTTTAAACAAATCTTGGAAATATTTTACATTGTAACTAATCGATAATAAGGGAAATTATATTGCAATAGGCCATGAAAATTAATATTATGCTTTTGGCTCATAATGTAACTTTCCAACAGATTGGAATTTATTTCTTTAAGAAAATGATTTAGTATCTAGAAATGTAAAGATTGCAGAGGATGGTCAATTTAAAATATCTGAGTCTTGAGTATTAGATATGAGTAACTGCAGGGTAATGTACATCAATCTTAATTTACAGTACCACCCTAGATTTTAATTTGAGTTCTTTGCAGATATGATTTATATATTTTTATATTCTACTATTTTTTCTATTGTCACAGATTATGGCTTTTTTTATTTTGTAAGTTATGTGTAACTTTGAGCAATCAATTCAATACATTGTCAAAATGCTGCACTGTTGCTTGTTATGTTGTGGTCGTGATTAAGATGCACCACCTTATTTATCGTCTTATGAACAAGTTGGTGAGGAACATTAGTAAATATTGAAATTTCAGTTTGACCATTAAATTTTAATCTGTGGTGCAGGAAGAACATTTCGTTTCCAATCTTCATTTCTCCTGGCCCCAGGTATCATCTGTCTACCAATGCTCCACCAGGGGAAGCAGAGTTGTATTTGCAAGCTACAGAGATAGTATAGGCCAGGCAAGCTCCTAAAAACTCTTTATGAGTATAGGTTTTTTATGTTCTTTTTTTGGGGTGGGATGGGGTGAAGATTTCCATCAGTTTCAAACTAGAAAGTAAATATTTGGATGATTTTATTATATTTTTCTTTTTGATGTTCCACATTTGTGATTTGTGAACAGCATGTGGCATAAGTTTACAATAACAGTTAGTACAGACTAGAAAGTAAATATTTGGATGATCCTATTGGAGATGAAACAGTGTAAAGATGAGAGCTCTTTTGCTATAGTGCTATTTGGATGAATTGTAGCTGCAGAATGTATTCATAATTTTCTTGTGATTTCACGTTATTATCTTAATTGTCACTTCTAATCAAGTGGATGCAACTTTTGTCTCTATAATAACAATGCAATTAAAACTTTCTGAATCAAATATGAAGTGAATTTACTGTTATTTCATGCAGTGTCAGTTTAGGATAGAGTTCTTACCAAAGATGGGCGAACATTTTGGATCATATACCTGGATTTCATTAGTTTGTCATTTTTTTCTTCTCAATTTCCAAATACAAATAACGAAAATAGATGGCTAAGCGTTTAAAATAGGATGGTTCTTTTCCCTTTTATTTATTCAATAATTCTATTTCTGCATCTCAGCTTGGTCCTGTTGTTATGCTTATTGTATTTACTCCCCTATTGCTTCTGTAATTGGATGCAAGGGCTTCTTTGGGATATAAATTTTCATTTGATTTCGGTTATAATGGTTTTGAATTTATGGTTACACTTCTATTCTTGCATATGAACCCCGTGACTCACCTTTTTGTGGTTTTGCAGATCCAGAAGTTTGCTTTGCGTTTTTCAACTTCTTCGGAAGCCGAAAAATTCATAAATGTTTTAAAGGTACAAAAAGTGCAGAAGTTATGGTATTGAATATCATTTTCAAGACAACCACAGCCTCACTTGTCTTTTGCAATTTTTCTTCTTTGCTTTCTAATGGGCATGATTTATTACATTTCCAGGAAAGTTTGAAGGACTTGATAAACATTGGATATCCAAGAGGCAATTTCAAATCTGAGATTTCATCGGAATCTGTGTTCTCTTCTTCAAATGGACTCCAGTGCAGGTACAAAAGGAGCTCAAACAATTGCTGAACTACTTTGTCTTGCTTATAGTTTTTCTATTGTCAAGAAAGATAAGTAATTAAGAAAAGAGAAACCAAATGTCAAATTATTGTCCTTTGAAAAAAAAAATTCAAAAGTACTACTGATGCTTGGGGTTTATGGTTGTACAGAGCTGAAAAGGATGCGAGCTATATGACTCCTGAAGTTAGCTATGTAACTCCTCATGCTACTTATACTTCTCAGATGCTGCTATTGGACAACGAAGCTTCCCAGACGACGTGTTTACTGGAACCAGCACCTGATAATGACTTCGAAGGCATTTTTGCAGCTCTGCCTCCTAGCTTCACTGCCTTACTTGCCAACTGTTGCACTGAGGCTGAACAAGGTAGACTGATTGCAAAAATTGCGAAGTAAACGTCTTCCTATTCCATCTAAATTTTACGGTTTTTCATAAATGAGACTGTGGATAATTGCAGAGCGACCAAAGTTACCAGAAGAAGTTGACCTTAAGACCCAAATTACGGTATATTTCTAAAACCTCAATTTCGATATAATTGTGGATTACTTGGGTACCATATCATAGTTGTACGGGGTGCCTGTATGACTGCAGCTTGTTGAAAACGACCTGTAATTGTAAATTCTCAATGGAGAGTGATAAAGGCCCAAGAATATAATAGTGTGGTGTGGTACCTGGTGGAACCTCACAGTCTAATAAGTTGATTATTTAGATTGATATGTTTGATTAGTTCTATTTCTTACATATTTTTCAGAGATGCATGTTGGACTCTTCCTTCAATGGTAGGTCAAATTCCTTATATTCCCGGTGATTCTCAATTTAAGTTTATCAGCCTCCTGAAGTTAATCCTGTTCTGTTGAATAGTTGCCATCCACATTTTTATTTATTTCAATTACACTCCTCATGGGCATCTATGACCAATTCTTAAGAACAAGATTCAAGTTGGCCGAGTAAATGCAATGCAAGATCTAACAGTTATCAGAGTTAACTTCGGTGCATGTTTGGAGATGAGCAGACCTAGTGGATACCATAGTGTCGTGAGGCTGACTAATGACATCATGGGCATTGTGATTTAAAGAAGCCACTTCTGTCTGGGAAATGATAAAAATCTTGTTAGGTTTGAGGTGTTTTTCTTCTTATAAATATTGTTCAGATACTGAGATTATATTTTCTGTGTTTACCAGATATGTTGATTGAAGTGGAGAAATTTATTGGCAAAATGGGAGGCGATTTGGAAATATAATCATATCCAAAGAAAAAGCTGTTTGACTAAAATTTTCCGAGACAAGATATGGCTTTTAAGCAAAACTTCATATCCATTTCATTGTGGTAAATTTGAGCTTGCTTCAATGAGAAACGAACCCATGTTTGATGTTGATGTGCTCAGATTTTATTGGCCAATTTTGTCACCTTTCTCTGTCAGTTATTCATTCTTTATAGGTTATTTAATGCAATATTGCTTCATTTTTAAATCAACAAAACTGAGTTATAATTCTTTAGAAAAAACAAAAATGACAGTAGATATTTTTTGGAATGTCTTATTGAGTTGGTTGGTTAAATAGCTAACTTTTGAAGTTATAGAAGCTTGAAGAGAGAGGAAGTGTGATTCTTGCACCCTGTTCTTGCCACATCACATTTCTACTAAAAAAATCTGAATCATTGAACAGGAAAGGGAAACCAAGTAGATGTAGGTGTTCATTTTCAAAAAAAAGAAAAAAGAAAAAGAAAAAAAAAGTATATATATATATATATATATCAGGTGTTCAAAGGCCTCCCAGTCATCTCAAAGAAGAGTAAATTTGGGATTCATTTTTCTTTTCAGGGATCTCCCTTTTTTGTAATTGGGTTTTCTGGTTGGTTTGTGTGTTGGTGTGATTCCTTGGATTATATATATATATATATATATATATATATATATATATATATATATATATATATATATATATATATATATATGTAAAAGGTGTTAAATTTACAGCCTCGATGCAAATTATATAGCCTTTCTGTATTTTCCTTTATATTTGCAATGGTTAATACTTTAAACATTTGGTTTTTCATTAATATATAAGAGAGAGAAAAGGGTTGTTGTTTTCCTTGTCATTCATTAACGAAGCGACAGTAGTTCCTGATCTCCCCTTGATTTCCAGTGAGCACATCAGTCCTCCCCAACCGAATCATGGCCTTGCCGAACTCCCGGTTCCACAGGTCGGGATTGAAAGCCATCTCCTTCACTATCTCACTAGTCTGGGGGTCGTTCAACAGGGCTTGATCGGAAGACAGCAGACCTCTCCCAGCCATGAGTTCCAAATAGTAGAGGTTATCAAGCTTTTTCGGGGTGATGGGATCCAAGTGTACCATGAGGTCGATGCTGTCCTCCCTGTACACCTTTGGGCAGAATAACTTCAGCGTGAAAGCGTAGAGCATGTCCAGTTTTGGGTCCATGGGCAGGGCCTGGCTGAAATTGTAGAGCCTTCTGTTGAAGGACGAGCAATGGCTGACTCCAATGGAGTGTGCGCCCGACAGCGTTACCATGTCACGCAGGCTCAGACCTTTCTTGGAGAAGATGTTGGCTATCTCGCTGACATTGTTGCTCGGTCGAGGAAGGTTCTCCTTGGTGTCGTTGGCTCGTGATACAAGTCCATCGCGGCGGCCGGCGGGGACGAAATAGTGGCTGATGCCAGATGCCATGGCAGCGTCGCGGGCGGCAAATGCCACGATATCGGCGCAGGAAACGGTGCCTGGGCATTCCTTCTCGAGGAAAGCTTTTGCTTGGTCGATAACTTCCATTCCTCGTACTCCCTTGTTGGATGGGGACGTCTTCTCTACGGGCTCCCCTGACTGATTGACGTCCAGCAGAATTGAAGCATCGCACCCCTGTTTCCATTCCACCATCGTCATGAAATGCAGGCTTTTTGGGAGGAGATATGATACATAGTAAAGAAAATAGGGGACTTACATTGACGAAACAATCATGGAATTGGAGGCGAACAAGGGCAGCGGCAACACCAGGATCCAAAGTGATGGCTTTCGTGACGACCTCGTTGACAAGATCTTCAACCTGTGGACAAGTCTTGTTATATTGCCCGACGTGAAGATGATGTCCATCCACTTGTTTGCCTGACGTAAACGGAGTTGATGAACAAAGGAGCATACAGATGATAGTGAAAGCGGCAATGCTCATGGTCTGGTGGTGGTGGTGGTGGTGGTGATGTTGGTAGTGATGGCTGCGCTGCTGGGAGCTAAGGCGCCGTGACTACTGAGTACTGACTCGGTCTGCTGCTAATGTTTCGCAGAATGGGGTGGTGGAATTGAATGCGATTATATGGGAGGGAGGGACTCCGTTTTCGTAGCTCTCGTTCTTTGTTGGTCCATGAGGTTGAAGGAGTTCTTTTCGGTGGACGTGGGCTGACGGTTTTGTCAGGTAAATTCTTTCCGTAGACCAATTGACTCTGAAACTAAAAGCCCCAAACTACTCTTTAGTATCATTGGGGTTCTTACAACACAAACGTTTTCCAACTCATTTCTACAAATGCAAAACAAAGATGTCTTTTTATTTTTTCTTCCGGGAAAAACAGTCGAATGTGGAGGAACTAACCAAGACCAATGAACTTTTCTATGCAACTCACCTCGGAAGAGAAATTAAAAAGAAATATAAAAATCATTAGATATGGTATTAATTTTAAGTTAATTATATACAGTTTTTTTTTTTTGGGTGAATTAATTATATAAAGCTTTATCTTCATGCAAGTGACAAATAGACATTGTCATCAGAAGTCTAAGCCATTAGATCTTTAACACCATCCCCTTAAATACCAATGTCATTGGATGTACTCCATCCCCTTGAATACTAAAATTACCTCCTCTTATTGGGTGCAAAGTCGTGATGACTTCAGTTACATGGAGACCAACCCGTATCCTCATCTTCTCAAGCAGCTGGGCCGTCCAGTGAGGAATCCGACAGCTGATCACTCGGACCGCTCCCTCACTGGGTGGCCCGGCTGCTATAGATCAGTTGGAGATAGACTTCTGCGAGCCACCAAACCTCATTAAAAAAATAAAAATAAAAATAAATTAATATAAACTAACAGAGAGTTGAACTTTTCTCGTAGGGAATGGTTAACTAAAACAGCTTTGCACGTCAACTACAAATGATTCCGGATGAACAGAAATCGTCTCCGGCCTGAGTTTGGGCGGGAGACTGGGCGCCCTGGATGGATGGCCGTCACCTGACATCCGAGCCCTTCATCCGAGCCGACCCCAGTCAACTGGCGGCCATCCATCCAGGCCGCCCAGTCTCCCGCCCAAACCCAGGCGGGAGACGATGTGGATCCGGTTGCGAATATAGTATTGATAAGATCTGTTCCTAAACATGCGGACAGTTACGTTCAACAGATTTTATATAGATATAATGGTCTGCGATTGCCATGGAAGGTTTCATCTGAAGTAATTGGATTCATAGAGTTTGTTGTTGTAGGAGCAGGGTTCAAGGAATCAGAATGGGATTGACCAATTCAAATCAGAATTGGAATAATACGTGGACGGAAGAGATTCAGAAAAAAAAAATAAAAAAATCGAAGCCTCAGCTTCCTGAATGACCAAGAAGGTGAGGGAGTGCTGCCCGTGTCCCAGAAGGAGGGGAGGGAAGTCGGAGGGATTGCAAATCCTCTCTCCACCTGGAAACCACCTCATACCTTTGTGAGGCATCCTTCAATGTAGGACCCAAACAGAGCACCTGGTTCTACTGGTCAATGCTGGGATGCACCTCCGGTCCTACCGGCTTCATCATGGTTGTACTGGGTGCCTGTGGTGGCTACAGCTTGTTGAAACTCCTTGCGACCTGTAAATTCCCAATGGGGAGTGATAGAGGTCCAACAGTATAATAGTTTGGTGTGGTACCTGGTGGAACCTCTCAGTCATATAAGTTGAGTATTTAGACTTGTATGTTTGCAGAGATCATTAATGCTACTCATCATAACTTCTCAGCAGGCGACACTATTTCTTTTTTTTTTTTTTTTTGGATAGATACAGGTAACACTTTTATTCAACCTATTATAGACGATATCTCTTTTCTTGCTTCTAAATTTTCCCAATGCACTTTTTCTTTTGCAATTTTTTTTTTAATCTGCTTTGTCAAGTCAGAATGATTCATCTAGGACATTTTTAATGATTTAGAAAGCTTCTGAAGCAGGACCATGAATGTGAACAAAATTTTGAAGCTTCAAACATTATTAGCGTCCTGCATTTAGAATTTGTAAGCTCCAGGATCATATTCGATTAAATCACCATTGGCACATTCTGAACCTAATGCAAATCCATAAAAAATTGCGAGGATGAGTGAGTAGAATATGGAAATGGGATTTAAAGGTGAAATTTTCACTGCTTACATTGCTGATAACACATGAAGGGCAACAATGACACAAGTTTCTTTCTACATAATTAAGGCCTCTAATCACAAATTTCATGCACAATCACTAAAGCAAGATCAAGGGAAGGAACTAATGGTAAACATGGGCATGATCCATAAATGATATTATTACAGTACATCAGAGTGAACCAGTGTATACTTGTATGGATGCAAAAGCCCGTCTAATGTATATATGTCACAATGGCAAACAATTCCACCCTGAATTTGCACCTTGAACAATACACAAGTAAGCAAAACTTTGTCAGCTTTGGAGGAGATGCAAATTTCTCAGTCTGAGTAAAACCTGAAGATCCAGGAGGATTCTGTGATACAAAAAGGAAAGAACTTGGGCCATTCAGTGGCCACCTGATCAAGCAGAGTTACTGAGCTATTTTAATTCAGAGCATTCAATTCAGTTTAAGAAGTGACACACATTACACAAATGCCATCCCATCAATGATGATCTTGTTTGTGAATCGAAAGTTCACCTTTTCCTGAATGGATAGTTATGTTAACGACTCAAAGGAGCATACTCAAGTGGTTAAGTGATAAAATACCCAACAATTGTTCCCAGAGTTGATGATAGTGTGTGCCTTGATATGCTGGAGATCTCATACCATTCTCCAAACATGCAGAGCTGCACATTAATGGTACACATGTGCTTAATTAAAAGGATAAATCTATCTTCACAAAGATGACTAGTTCAGCATCAAATAGTGAGCAAATTCTATTTGGTAGGAGTCGTATAAACTTTGGGAGAGAGTTCTCTCCACTGCCCCAGGAGATGGGTTTCTGAACAGCCCTTAGTTTCCTTCCACATGATAATTTAGCTGTTGCAGACGCAATTCTCGCCATCAGCCAGTCAGTCTGTACTTCTGTGGCAAGTTTCATCTAAAAGCATATTGCTACATGGAGGAACAGGGCTTTAAAGAGAAAGGTCAAAAAAGCCAATCCCATATTACCACATGATGGGCAATATGGTCAAGAAGGATGAGAAAATTGACATATGAATGACAAGAACAGTAACTACTACATTGCAGAAAACCATGGCGTGCAGGCTGAAGCTATTTCCAAGGGCTGTGGAGAGAGCCTTTTTTTTTTTTTTTCCATAAACTTCAAAGTGTCAAATCTACTCACATTGGAGGAGAGAGAAAATAAGAAGTTTCACTGTTGGACGATATAAAGCTCTTGCTGAGCTATATAGTAGCATCCAATAACACCCCCTGGTTCCATCACAAACTGCTCCTGAAAGGTTCCCATCCTTTTGCGGGCCATGTCAAGTGAAAGATCTTGGAAATTGGGCATTCCTTCTAATTGCACTCCTTCTCCACATATAAGGAACTGGTTCCCAATAATAAAGGACCCCGACACACGAATTGTAATTCCATATTGACCATGCGCACGACACTGAAGTTTCTCCACAACATGCACAAGTCTTTCAGTGGGCCAGTCACCAGCTAATGTCCTCCGGAGGTTTGACAAAGTTGCAAAAATATCATTTGGGCCAGTAGATATTTTCTCTGAGAAACTGGCAAGAGAAGAGGTGTGCATTAGTAACTGAGATTGCCAAAGTACCCCTGCTTGTCCAAATGCATTATCCTTTTGAGTATTTAAAGTTTCATTTTCAATATATCATATTTTACTAGCATTCAGGAAAGGATAAAGGCATGTTTCTCCTCCCCTTTGGCTTTCATGCTAAAAAACATGCAAAGATCCATTTAAGTTAAATCCAGCATCTTTTCATACAAACATTTTAAATCCCAGAATTACCCTCAACAGGCTTGGAGCAGTTGATGGGAGCTTGTAAGCATTTTCTAGTCCAGAAAACTAGGTTCATATTAACATGCGCTCAATGCCACTTTCGGTTTTTATCTAAGCTGTAAATGAGAAGTATTTCCATCATGATGGAACTCAATGAAAAATAAAAATGATGAGTAAAGGGTGCTTTGGTCCAATTACACGTCCAGTTAATGGTATCATGGTCTCAATAACCCAAGGAAGGCATGTACACTCCAGAAAGGTAAGGTGAGACATTTTTCAGAAACCTGAAGGGTCTAGCTGTAATTTACCCTGATAATAATACAACTCCGATGAGGCTTCATCCTAGCTAATCATTATCAAAACCTATTTGGCAAGTGTTGCTCGAGGAGAAATGTACAGAAAATCATAAGTACCTGAAAGTTGAAGATGCATCGTACAAGTTTTTTGAATGATGCCAGAGCTCATCAGGTCCATCAAAAAGTAAGTAGTAGTGCATAGTAAGCATCTGCTAAAGCAAAAATAGGAATGAAATATACATTGACATGCGTCTTAAGAATAAAAGAACTGAATGATGATTTTATTCACAATCAATAGGGAACATCAAAATTAGGTGCGACTTGTCTACAAAATGACTTGTGGAGAACAAAAGCAAAAGCTATCCAAGCAACTCCTCCAAAATCCAAGTTCAAATACAATCCCATTCTCTTGATAGATTTTATCAACACAACAGGAACAAAAAAAATATTCAAGACCTCTAACTTTTTTCTTATAATAAAATATTTCTTTCAAAAGCACTGAGTTACATTTAATCACATCTAACCAAGTATCTGGATACTACCCATGTCAAAGTCCTAAGCCAGGCATTAGTAACCTGATTCTGATAATCTGTTACACTCTCCTCCTCCCTACGTGAACCTGTTGAGAAATTGAAGGGCGGAAAAAGCATCCCATTTATAAGTTTCTAAGTGCATTGGGATTTCAGTTTCATTGATAAACCCAGTGTATTACATTAATGACTGAGATGTTCTTTTTCCTGCCTTTTGAGGCATTGACAGTTGTATCCAAGGCATGCATAACAGTGTATATCAGGTTCTGGTATTCACACGAAAACAATGCCTACATCCAACTCACAGAGACTAGAAGATGGTAGCACATTTTGAAAGAGATTACAGAATTGAAATTT
The DNA here is from genome assembly GCA_028583415.1 of Protea cynaroides. NCBI lineage: Eukaryota > Viridiplantae > Streptophyta > Magnoliopsida > Proteales > Proteaceae > Protea > Protea cynaroides. The sequence goes on from CM053273.1 coordinate 6,955,184, forward strand.
TGGTAGTACTACGACTTACATCTGCTAAATCCTTCATCCTTTGAGTTGGATCAAAAACACTTCGAACGAATGCTGCTAGGTCTACTCCTGCATTCTCGTACTTTTTAATAAATGGATGTGAAAGAAGCTGCCAGACATTCAGTAGCAAAAAATAATTAAATACTGTTGACAAGCTCAAAATGAAAACTAATTAGGATTTTTCATGAACAAAACATAATAAAGATCATGTCCTTAATGAAACACCTCAAGATTCAGATGGTGTTTGAACTGGTACAGAGAGGAATTGCCTAAGTTTTGAGAATAATATATGGTTTTTCCAGTAAAATTTGACACATTTAGTCACAGAGAACATATATTCTAACTTCGTACTAATGCTAATATTCACATAAACAATGTCTTCTGGAAAGGGGAGGGAGATACTCACATAAAAAATGTATTGTGTAAGAGAAGGAGAACATATATGTTTAACTTCCTATAAATGCTTTCTGACTTACCTGCTCCGCTGTTGGTCTTGAATCTGGATCCTTCTGCAAGCAAGCATCAATGAACGAACAGAATTCTGGTGAAAGTGAGTACTTAGATGGTGATGGTGATGGGTCATCCAAAATCTACAATAAAGTACAAAGGCTCATAAGCTGCTATACAAAGATATGAGCACTAGGTGGAACAAACAACATATGGAAGTTGAAAATTGCTGTCAGAATGCATAGTAAAGCATGTTAAAGAGAACCAGGAAATAGTAAATTCCAGGATGAATGCATTATAAAAATTCCCACAATGTGTGCACACACACACACACACACACACACACACACACAAATCAGGGGCAGACAAAATTGGAAGAATCTGGATTTGGGTTGGACAATAAGCTGATAAGGTCTACCAGTCTGAATTGGACCCTAATTTTGGAAGAGGACTTGGAAGCATGCGTGAGTGCACACGAAAACAATTTTGCAGATTATAAAATGTCCAGAAAACAGCTCATCGAGTCCACCCATGATATGATAATAACCTTTTCCATGTTTTTAGGTTCAAAAAGGTTGGAAATGTTCTTATCCATTGATTAGAAAATTGTTGCAAAAGGCTTCGTATAGAAGCAAGAATTCAGAATGTAAACTAAAATTGAATGAACAAACCATCAAAATCATTAATTTAGTGGTGCATCACCTGTAACATAAGATTAACGGGTCCTTCATTAGCTGTATATGGGAATTCTCCTGTTCCACATTCAAATAAAGATAGTCCAAGGCTCCAAATGTCAGCTGGATAAGAATAGCTCTCATTTCGAATTCTCTCAGGTGACATGTATGTCACAGTTCCAACAAAAGTAGCACACTGGTGAACCACATCCAAATATGTGTTAGCCAAATGTCTGATATTTTATATCCATATCAATGTGGTAGCAACAGAAGCAAAGAAAAAAAAAAAAAAAAGGGGAAGATAAAGGACTTTCCTACACAAAAAATCAAATATAATGATACCAAGTTATAGAAAAATATAAGCCTGAGCACACATAAATGCAGCATCACCGATCACTGACCATTGCCACTGAATTCTCCAAACCAGCACTTATACCAAAATCAGTAATCTTTGGCTCCCCTTTGAGATTTATAAGCAAATTTGCAGGCTTAATGTCTCTGTGAACTAAATGTCTTACTCCATGTAAGTAGCTCAGTCCCTTCAGAAAGGACCCCCAAAAGAGAAAATATAAGCACACATGGAAGTATTTAATGAAACAAATTAATGTTAAGACTACTCTACAAGGGAGAGCATAGAAGAAAACAAGAAAAGATGCTTACTTGCAGGAGTTTTTGAACCATAGATGAAAGAACTGGCTCTGGTATACATTTTTGCACTCTTAAAACATCCACTAGAGACCCCCCATCCATGTATTCCAAAGCTATGCTTATTTGTCCTGAGTCTGGGGTATAAAATGCCCCATGAAATTCCACTAAACCCTGGTAACAAGGTGCTTCACATAATGTCCGAATCTCATTGAGAAGCTGTTGCCTTTTCTCCTTGAATACACAAAAAGATGTATCTAGGTAAGAAAAAAAAAAAAACTACCATCTTCATCAAATTTTATTAACTCAATTCTTGAATTCTAATCCTTTTTAGCCAGGTAATGCACAACTTCTTGTTATGCATCCCAGAAGCCAAACTTGGTCAATTCAACCTAACTACAGTTGCAGAAATACACTGACAATATAAGCAGAGAGATCTGATTACCAAATCAAATCAACCATATATAAATATAAATATATATATATATATATATATATATATATATATATATATATATATATATATACTCCCTCTGTCTCCAAAAGATAGTCCTCCTTCCCTTTTTTGGCTGTCCCAATTTTTGGTTCATCTTACAAATATAATTAATGTTATTAAGAAGTTTACTTTTTTGTCCATTGTTTATTACCCAACTTGAAGAAAGTAAATCAATAATGGAAGGGAAACATAGTGAATGAGGGGTTTTTAAAGCCTTAATCACTCTTAACCTTTGGGCTTTTTCAAAGGGGGCAGTCATCATGTGACGGAGGGAGTAATGTATTTAGGACCGGCTTAAGGCACTGGGTAATTACTTCAGAGTCTAGGCACTATCTCAGCCAGAAAGTGTATCACTAGGATCACCCAGGCATGCTGAGAACCTTGATAGAAGGAAGTTTGATAATATGAAAGCACTGTTGCAGAAGATACACAAACCTGGTGCTGAAAACAAATTAAGACCAAACTTGCTCATGTAAGGAAACAGTAAACATTCAAAGCAAGAAGAGTCGAACCTTTTCAAAAATATTAATCTTCTTAAGGGCTAAAATTCTGTGAGTGGGTATGTGGATGGCTCTCTGAACAACACTGCTTGCACCACTACCTATGGCCCCAAATATACGCATCTCACGTGAAGCACATCGATATGTCTTTTCACTGTCATCTATTTCATCTATCAGTCCAGATGATCGCTTATGCAATCCAAGCTCATTGATGTTGTATATTCCACAGGATCTGCTTAGTAAGTTAACAGTCCCACCATCTGATACCTTCAGGAAAGAAGAAATGTATCAGAGAGAACCTTGTCCCCAGATTTTCAGTATTTTTGCATTCCAAACCACAAACATACAATAATAAGAACAAGAACAAAAACTTACCATGTAAGATTCACAAGGGTCCAAGGGTGTTCCAATTGAGAAGTCCTCAACATCGAAAAGAGGTGTAAGCTTCTTTTTTAGCTCCTCTAACCCAGCCATCACATTTAGCACTTGTTTTCCTCTCAATAAATAAAACTGAACATCAGGATTCTCAATAGCTGTATCCCCCAACAAAATGCACAATCAGTGTCACCCATGCAAGAGTAAGCCAGCATTACCGATAGCTTGAAGTTGACTTACTGGTTTTCCTTAGATGCAGCTTGTAGCTACCTCATATTCCAGGCTTACTTGAATCTAGGGTTGGAGGGTCAATACGAGACTATTAAAATTTGACAATTCCAGTTGTCATAAAACAGAAGATGGATAATATTTGTGATTTAATAACTCAAAAGGTTCTCTGAGATTTGAAAACATGAAATGGTACATTAAGGACTCCTGTGACCCTTGAGTATTTGTCCTTCTTATTGCCTTTGAAGTGATTCTGAGGCTGCTGTACTACTTTTCTTCGGATACAGAATCCTCTTCTGACAAGCACAAAAATAAGTAGAGATGAACCACTGAATCTAAACCACAAATTTAAATTATCAAAAACCACCCCAAACATGTTGCATTCCAATTCAAAGTTAAATAAGATCATAGTGTTCTAAGAACTTATATGTTGTGACAAAAGATGCACGGCCTAAAAACCAGACTGAAGTAAGTTCAGTATCTTAGCTTCATTTTCACTTGATCGTCTATGACTCAATTAATAACAACATGAAGATTACAAATTGTCATTGTTTTGACAAAAAAAACTAGTTGTATATAACTCAACTCAGCCTTACCCCAACAAAATGGGGTCGGCTACATTTGTTTTTTTTTCTTTTTCCCCTCCAATCAACTCTATTCAAAGCCATACTTGTTACTAGTCCAAAGCATGTCTTTCCTCACTTCTCCTTGAATCATTTTAGGCCTACCTTTGGCTCTTTTAACTTCTTCAATCTGAATAAAATAACCCCTCCATCTGAAGCATTCAAAGGCCCCTGTTGTATACGGCCATGACACCTCAAGTGACTTTCTCGCAACTTATTATGTATTGAGGCTACTCATAAACTACCTCTAAATTGTTCATTCCTTATTTTTATCTTTCCCAAGAAAGAGGGTGAAAGGTCCACTACTTCTTCATTCATGGCCTTTTTTTTTCTTTCTAATTTCGATTTATATAGAAACAACTTCCTATAATCAGACACATCATCTCTTCCTTTTACTGTACCTCACATATCCTCACATATCTCATATGTAAACAGATCGAATCGACCCCCTCACTCAATCCACAAAGGCCTCTCCAATTAAAAAAAAAAAAAAAAAAATCTAGTTGTATCGAGTGTTCACTAGTCCATGGTGGGCTACAACTAGCAGCCTGCAGAAAAAGGCTAGAGCACTAGCTAGCCAGTTCGTCCAGCTCTGACCAAACTTCAATCATGACATGTCCAATGGCAATGTATGATCATATTTGAGCCATCATCGTCCCCCCAATTAATCTAGCCATTCCACTGGAGACATAGGGGCGAGAGAGAGAGGTCCTCTATGAAATGCTGAGTAATTACCACTAGCCTTACCAAACCACAAACAAACCAATACAACAGAAGATAATCTGTTTCCAAATCTTGAAATTGAAAATTCCATCTTATGACTAATCTATCTGAATTCATTTGCCGGTGGGAAAGCTAGCAATTAATTAGTGTGGTTGCCACACACAGCTAGAATCCCAGTTTTCAGTGTCACTCTTCTATAGGAATGGGTCCCACAAACAGTATGTGCCTCACCACAATATATATATATATATATATATATACCTTATTTGTCAATTGATTCACAAAAAATGAGGGGGCACTCAACTGCCACAATATTTGAAGTTAATTGCAACACTCAATAAAATTTGAAAGAAACTGTGAGCCTATATTGGAGAGAGAGTAAGAAAAGCACTTTAAAGTCCATCAGGAAAGGTGCAATATTTTTTTCTTTTAGTGCATCAATGTATAGACTATGTCTAAGACCAGTTGAAAACCAAATCGAATGAGAATTCTATATCCAAAGACAGATCCGGATACAATTGTGGAAATAGTTAAAGTATTGTGTTACATTAGATATAGCTACAATAAATTTTTATTGTATTGCTTTCACAGTTTCCGGTTCCAGCAAATATCAATGACATTTTATAATCAATTACTCTGTTTTTAGTGCAATGCATTCGGCATTAGTTCATTTCTCTTTTTATATATGGTCATATGAACCTCATTTTATACGCCTAACTTCAGAGTAAACCTGTGATGAGATCGTAGAGTAAAAATTTTTTTTTTTCTAGCTTAAGATATACTTCCAGCAACTTACATATATAATATACAAAGAAAGGCAATCAAATTACAGCTATATCTAATTATCTAATGACAGTCAAAATCATAGCGAAGCTCAACTACTCGAAATATCTTGTTCCACTGGAATATAGCGGACCTTCGAAGAAAAACATAGGCTTGATATCAACGAAAAGAAGAGGGGGGAAATTTGCAACACTTCTGTAACGAGTAATGCTCAGAGTTCTAAATCGAAACACATGATTCTTTAGCAAGTAATCAAACCCTAATTACAATCTAAATTCAAGATTCAAGCATCCAAACATTCATAGAAAGATAATCAGAAATGCCGCATGACATAACGCAAATATCAATGAGATAAAGAAATATTCAATTACAAAAAGAAAGCAACAGAAATTACGAAATTCAATTACTGATGTACAAACAAAAAAAAGAATCAGAAAGAAAGACGAGCAATTAAAGTTAAAGCCACACTTACAGGTGAAATGAGGAAGTAGTAGAAACCAATAGATGGACAAATAATTTATTTCTGGAATCTGATTTCAATTTCAGGAAAATATCATCTCGTTCTTTCTTCCTCCCCTGTTCAGTTCGTTCCTCCTCGCAGCATCTGCATTCAACTAAGGGTATAGGAGAAACATGACACGTGGTCAACTCACATGAAGACACGTGTTATGTGAGAACTTTCGCTTCGCCTTCGTGAACCGTTAAGATGTCATTCCACTGTCATCAAACGGAGAAAGAAAAGGTACGAAACCGTTAACGTCAAACCGTTGAGATTATGTTTCTAAAAACGCTGTCAAGGAAAAGATCTTACTAAGTACGAAATAATAATTGATGAAGAAACTCTAGGCTATGTTTGGCTGTCAAGGAAAAAAAAAAGGAAAAAAAAAAGGAAAAATAAAGGAAAGAGATAGACACTTAAAATGATCATATGATATGTCTCGTTCCGGTATCACTATCTAGTTTACAAATCTCTTTCACAAACATTTGGGTATTATTATAACTCTAAGAAATGTTACTTTTAAACTAATTATAGACGGGAGTGTCTGAATGATACCTTTATATAGGGTTGCGAGTTTGGCCCTATAAATCTCAATCCGTCCTAAGCTCGGATAAAGTCAAACCCGTGATAAAATTGAAATCCACAATAATGAGAAGTATCAAGTCCTTGTGGCTTGCATGGTTGAGAGGGCTAGTGTCTACTTGCAAACTTTTTTAGATATCAACAAATTATCAAACCTAGCAAACACAAATAAGTTTTTGGGAAGTTTTTCTTCTCCTTGAGTGGAGAGAAACAGTGATGTTATTATTAGTCTCCCAACATGATGAAGTCCCATCTGAACACCAAAACAACATTGTTTGACAAATCGTTCACAAACTAACCATCCAGCGGTCCAAACTTATCTTCATATACTCAATCAGCCATGACCATCTTTCTTTATAGAAAGAGAAGAAGGTTCATGCACGTGAGATTCCTTCCATAATCAATTTGTTTTATCGGGAGATGTTTTGGAACTAAAAATGGGTTATTGACTGTATACATAAACTAGTTAAGGGTTTGGTTAGGTATTTCTCGATGCTAGTTGTTGACCTGACGCACCAATCCTCTTCCTTTATCTGGACTTGAGACCAGCAACATAACACCGGTAGAGTTCTCTACACATAAGCTGGTTGCATTAAAAAATAAAAATAAAATTGATTGGGAAAGAAAAAGTGTTGATCAGTTGAACACATGAAACACTAGGGGGAAGCCTTTCTAGTTTTTAAAATTCCATTAAAAAGAGAAGATAAGAGAAAAGTAGTAGTTGTGATCCAGTACTAATGAAGATTGATGGGGCTTACAAGAAAGAGATAGTGAAATGTGGTGAGGAGCGGGTACTGATGATAGATTGATGGGGCTTAAAAGAAAGAGATTGTGAAATGTGGTGAGAAGAAGAGGGGGCCATGATGAAGCCATGCTACCGTTGGAATCCCATCTTTCAAGTAAGGAATAATATTTGTTTGTTTGTGAGGACAGCCGACAATAGCAATCTCAAATGGCAAGAAAGATCACTTCTTCATGAACTCCATTAATCCCTGCAATGGCCCACCTAAGATATATATCCATAAAGGGAGAGGGAGAGGGAGAGGGAGAGGGAGAGGGAGATGGAGATAAATGGGGGTCCATCAAATATACCTTAGACAACTCCACCCAATTCCACCACCAGCTAAACTATTTGGTTCATGTGATTGTATGATGCCCACAATTAAAAATAAAAAAATAAAAAAAGGGTGTTGTGACGTAGTTACCTTTTTTTCATAAAGTCATGGCAAGAAAACCAGAGAAGCTCCAATAAAAAATGTTCTTGATTTTACCATAATCATAATGGGTTTTTTACTTGACATGGGTGGGGGCAAAGTCTATTTAATAATTATTCTTTTTTATTTACATTCATTGGAGGATAGTTTTGGTATTTGAGATAAAAAAAATGCGAGAGTTTTACGTTGTCAACAGATGATCGATTTTAATAATGATTATTTTTACGTATGCTTATTGGAGGATAGTTTTGATTTTTGAGACGGAAAGGGTAAGAGAGTTTTATGCAGTCGATAGACGATCGATTTTAATAATGATTCTTTTTTACATATACTCATTTGAGTAGTTTTGATACTTGAGACCAAAATGGTGAGAGAGTTTTATACCGTCGGCAGACACCCATGAATAGAAAAACCCAATCATGTAACTTTTCCTGCCCTGTTTTTTCTTAGGAATATTCACAAAAAAAAAAAAGGCCAACGGTCATCAGTAATTTTTTAAAAAGATAAAAATAAAAAACCAAAGCAATGGTCTGTGAAGATTGAAAAGAATAGGGATATACTCTTGGGTGTCAAATTTAGGCCCGATCCGATAGCAAGGACCAAGTCAGCCCGATATAACTTGAACCCTTAATGGACAAGTTTCAGTCTAGGCTTGTAAAGTTCGATACCGTTTCAACCTAGATTGAAACAGGATCAAACCGGCCCGTTAAGAAGCTTAAATTAGCCCGAACCCATAATACCTAACCCAAACACCGGTAAGACCCATTAAGAAGCCCGAGCTAGTCTGAAATGATTCTTTTTGTTGCTCAAATAATAACCAACTGATCAAAGATCTAACGATTCTAACTAGATAAATGCAAACATACAATCCATTATCCATACTCAGATGCCCCTAAGATTAATCAAAACTCAACCGCTTACAATTGTATTAAATATGAACAAAAAGCGTCATAAAAAATTTATTGTCGTGCAAAAATAGCTACATACGAAGGCAGCCCGGATTGAGCCGGCCTGAAATCAACCCAATAAGTCCAGCTCGATAACAACCGGACATTGGATCAGCGGACCCCAGCCAGAACCCTTAATGGACATGTTTTGAGCTGGGCTTGTAAACCCCGACACTGTTTCAGCCCGGACTTGCCCGTTGACACCCTTAGATATACTGCACACCGAGCGCCTAAAAGGTGACAAAAGCTCGTTTTTCACTTTTAGAGAAAAGTGGCGGATTACCTTTTTGGAGCCGAAACAATATGGATCCGAATCGGATCCACTGATCCCCTCAACTCCTAGGTATGAATCAACACTTCTAAGTTAATGGATGAAGAAGGGAGCCGCAAGGGATACGTGGGAATGAGGATAATTTATTTACATGTACGTGTATTCTCCATGGGATTCTATCACTTTTCATATTTAATGGATCTTACATTCTAGAGATGGATCTCGCACTATATTGATGGTGATGAGATTTTATGGCGAGTACACATATATGTACATAAACTAAATTTCGTAGGAATTTAAGTCGTTTGGCATTGACACAAGTGGGAGTTGAATTTCTAGGTGAGCAAGATTTTCACCACATGACATGTTATGGGTTCTAATTTTGAGGACAAGTGGATCTTAAGGTTTCTTGTCGCACGTTACATTTTGGTCAAATCAAAATTTGTCAAGTCATTGAAATTCCAAAACTACAAGAGAATGAACGAGAAAAAAATGGAAAAAGATCATCTCATGTTGTCTAATCCCTCTAAAGGAGAGAGGAACTGAACCCAAGGAAAAAAAAAAGACAACTAAAGCAATAGAAAGATTTTTTTTTTTCCTGTGATAAGAACAGAGCCCGCAAACGTCAACGTCAAAAGAGTTAATCAACCCACAGTGTCACAAAACGTCTGTATCTGAAAAACCACACACGCACATGATGCGGGACTAGACCGAAGATAACACAAGACTAAACATTTTGGATACATAAGAATATTTGATTGAATATAAATTACAACTTGACATGACTAATCAACATATCATTCCTAAGCATCCAAAAATCAGAATTACCGGATCAAATTTTATCTGTCATAAATAGTTGGACACTGATCAACCTTTCTAACTGATCTCCCTCTCCCTGATCAACCTTTCTAGATGAGTTCCCCCAAAAAAAAAACCTTTTGCCAATAGAGTTTACCCCTTAGTCTGTAGGAATCCACTAGTGTTAGCATAATTCATGTAAATGCTATTTCTTTTGCCGATTTGAAGGGGGGAAGCCCAGCAGTCACGTCTCCTCCCAATCTTCCCCATGGCCCTCCTTGACCCAAAAAAACCCCTAATCCATACTCACTTCAGTTTCTCACTCTCTTACTTTCTTTTTGTTTTTTTAAAGAAGAGGGGAGGGGGGGGGGGGGGGGGGGGGGGGGGGGGGGGGGACATGGCGAATCTTCTCCAATTATCTATCTAGCCCGTCAAACATTTTTGGGATGGACTGATATGCATTGACATACATGTTGAGCATTCTAGCCCATCCCATGGACTGGATCCGAATCGTCTCTTTCCTGTACTTTAGGGAGGAGGGAGACGCCCCCGTTCGATGGTCGACACGTGATTTTTGGGAAAATCCGAGCCCCACGTCCGAACCAACATCCTCTGTCGGCTCGGCTTGTCGGCTGGATGTTAGTTCGAACGCGAGGCTTAGATTTTTCCAAGAGCTACGTGTCGGCCATCCGACGAGGACGTCTCCCTCCCCCATAAAGTCCAGGGAGGAAACGATTTGAATCCCCATGGAGTAGGCTCTCTTACGTGTTTCTTTTTTAGAAAAATATATTAGAATGGATTTTATATAGGGAGTGTTATTGGTGAATGTAATGGAAAGTGGTATTGGTACAACGGATCCACATCGGATGGAGGGCTCGGATCCCTCCGAGTGACAGGTGGCGGCTATCCATCCAGACCGCCCAGTCCCCGCCCAATCCAAGCGGGAGACGATTTCTGTTCTTGGTACAACGGAAATGGGATAAATTTAGCCACATGTAGGAATTCATATCCCCTATTTTGGTAACTTCCATTATTATACAATAATAGAAAAGCGATCTTCCTCGAATTATGCCATTTTTATATCTTCTCCGTTATCCTTCTATCCTCTCATCTTGATTGGATAAGATTGTAACAGATCCAAACCCGTCATACAAGGCATCGATTTGGGGTTTTGATTGTGAACTGAAAACGATAAGCGAGTAGTTCCAGTGATCTGGTCGGATTTTGGGGGTGGCTTTTTGAGTTTTGATGGGTATGATGTGTGGGACCCACTTTTTATAACCATTTTTCTAGGGCTGGTTATGGGGACCGCAGCGGCAGTTGAGCGTGGGTCGTTAAATGTACCCGACAAATAGGATCTTTGATTGGTAATTTTGTGGGTCCTACTTATTTGACTGCCTTTTCATTGCCTTCTCCGGGGGTAGTTTTTCTTTTTCAGCACGAAGTCTACCACGACTGTGATTGCGATTTCTTTTTAATTGATATGTTTTAGGATCCATACCCAGTTAAATATGGATTGTAATTACCCGCTCCATTTGTAGACCTACGTGGCACAAGTATGAATCCGGAAAAAAAAATAAAAAAAAATAAAATTGGATGATCTTTCACAAACACTTCTAGCAGGCTTCTAGGAACCAGGATGGAATCGGTCGGCTCCAGATGATCTCTACTCTAGTAACTATTCTTGGTATATTGTACACTACAAATGATCAATAAGATATAATTTGTCAAAATAATAAGGTTTCGTTTGATTTCATGTAATATGCAGAGAAAAAGCAAAATGAGGAATTGTCCGACAGCACCTCCTGCGCCCTCACAAAGGGTGTAAAATGATAAGGAATGGCATTATCATTTCACATTTTCATGTGAGAGGAGTAGGAGAACACTATCCGACAACATTCTTTTCCCCAAAAATAATTCCACTATATATATATATATATATATATATATATATATATATATATATATCAAAAAGGAAATTTTTAATGAAAAGAAAATTTTCATGTAAAATATCATTTCCACAAAAAATGTAAAATAAAACAAATAGGGCCTAAAGGAATGTTTTTCCTAGCTTATGCAAACCAAAGTGCATCTCTAGACCGACACAAATACTTGACATGTTACTAGTCGAATGAAACTAAATTTGGTAGATAAGTATATCCTAAGATCTCCTAGTAATATGTCAAGTTTTAAATGAAATATGGTTTGTCCAATTGAATGTAAAATTGAGATTTGACATATGACTAATCCATATCATTTTTTAAATATTTAATGGTTGGAATTGCGACAAATCTTCCAAGGCACAACTAGGTTGATCACCGTCTAGAATTCCCATATAAGTGGACTATGCTGCTTTGGTAACCTTTTGGTGGCTTTTTTTGGAAAAAGATTATCTCCAGTCATCCTACCCCTTCAATCGTGATCTAACAACTAGAGATCACTCAATGCCAGAATTATGTTTGGAGAGAGACGAAGATAAGAGAGGATCCAAGTCCCTTTTTTCCCTTTCCATTTTATTCCACCATATATGCATTAATTTTTTTTAAAGCACATATAGCATGGCATATTTTACAAAGTCATGGTAAATTTTTCATATTTCGATCAGCACTATTCATATATTATTTCTAAATATTGTACAATTTATTTCAGGAATTGGTGCAAAGATCCGTCAAGATATCAATGACATCCTTCACATGTTCTTCCATCGAAATGGTTTTCCCACACGCACTCCACTCCATGATATCCTCAATCCCTTATTTGGTGATGGGAAAAATCACATCGGGGAGTTTTTTTTTTTTTTCCTCCCAGCATAGGATGATAATGTATGTGGGTTTCGATTATTATTTCATGAGCAATCAAGTAGTGATTTAACTTTTCAAATGGGTACATCCTTCAAATTTTTATAAGGGGAGGGTTCAATAAGTATGTGAGATTTGGTATAATTGATGTAGGACTTACAAAGCTAGTGAGAAGAGAGAAAATTATAGAAAACGAGAGAGTTTTCATTGGAGAAGGCAAGGGAAAGAATCCCCAAGCACTGCGCTAGCTTTAGGATCTTTTTTTTCATTTTTTTTATAAAGTTATTTTTAATTTAGAGATCACATGATCTTCTGGAATAATCTTAGAAGAGAACAAAAAACAAAGAGTTTAAAGAAATATACTTTGGTGAAATTTTGGGGTTTTCTTTTCCTTTTAAATATCTAATTATACAAAAAAGAAAATTTTCCATAGCTTGCTTTCAATTTCTTTGTTGATTATGTACCGATTTTTTCTTTCTTTGTTGATTAAGGGAAAACGGTATATATGGGCTTGCCTTTCACTCTCTCCTTCTTGACATGTAGCTAAGTCATCTTTTATAAATAACACAAATCATGTAACACTCTTAACTATGCTCCTATTGGGTTCATGTGGCTGGGAGATGGCATTACATACCTCTTGCGTGTAGATCCCTTATCCGCTGATCAATTAGCAAACAAAAATGCTCAAGGGCTTAGTTCTTAGGAATCTTTTGGGAATATTAGGCATGACAATGTGGCCAGTTGAAGCAATTAAGCAATTAATTAAGTATATGCCCCATTCTATTCCTAATAAGTTGGTTATGGTGTGACCTTTAGCAAGACTCTCTTTGGTATAATTTATATTCATGTGTATGAATTATTTATTATAAATTATGAGTCATAAATAATAACTGTTTTGTACCATTAGACATAAATAAGTAATAATAAATTATCACAATAATAAGGAAAAATTATACAGACACTCCTTCTACTATTGTGAAACTACACAGAACTAGCCTGTCTTTACAAAAAACTACACAGAATACCATTCTAACAATGTTATCATACACTCTCACCCACACTGTTACTTTCAACTTAACGGCAGAGGGTCAATTTCTTTTAAGACAAAAATCCTCTTATTAAATGTAAAATGACCTAAAAGGGTTTATTATTTAACGATCCATCCATTGTAACCTTAAACTCTGACAAAGTCTACGCCGGCAACAGAACTTTTTCAACATTTATACTGAACACCAAGAACATGACCATTCTGAAGACGACGGTGTCGAGCGTCAGTGAAGATCTGGACTCATCGTTGGCTAGGTCTTTGAAGTCGGATCAGAAGAAGGGAGTGATACCATTGGCGGATAGTTGGACACGAAGGTGAAGGTGAAGATAGGAGGTTTGAAGACGAGTAGATTTATGATCAGAGTTAAGTGCGATGGGCTGAAATTGAATGTTTCGAAAGGTAGGACTCCGGCGACTTTGTCTTCGTAAGACGTCGTGTGATGTTAAGCTTCGGATCAAAATCTGGAAATGGACTTTCTAAATAATGTGAATTTGTCTTTTGTTCTTTAGCTTTGTCATCTACCATAAGTACTAGTACTACTGTCTTTGAAGTTTGAATTGAAATTGATTTTTGTTTTTTTTTTATTTTTAAATGAGTTGAAGATCAAGTGTTGATTTGTAAATGGAGAAGAATTTGGTAGGAATTACAGACAACCCATGACTTGATATTATAACAAGTCATGGATTTTCATTTATTAATTTCTGGGTTTGGAACAAGTCATGGATTGATTGACAAACCATTTTTCAGAACAAATCATGGATTGATAGACTCAGCTGGGTTCCAAACCCAGAAATTAATAAAGATGAAAGCTTGCAGAGAAATTAATATCTGGGTTTTGGAACCCAGCTGAGTTTATCAATCCATGACTTGTTCTGAAAAATGGTTTATCAATCAATCAATCCAATCTATCTTCTTAACTGCTTTTACTTTTAGTTTGGGTTACTTTGTGGGAAAGGAAAAAGGAAAGAAAGCTTGAGGTTTCCTTATTAGAGTAAGACTCTCTTGCAAAAAATAGGGCAAAGAAAAAACCCAGAAACTTGTGGAGAAGAAGAACTCGCTGAGAAGCAAACCCATGGAAAAGAAGACCCTTGGAAAGAAATTGCTGAGAAACCAACTAGTGGAGAAGTTAAACCTTGACAAGAAATTGGTGAGTGGAGAAGAAAACGGCAGTGGAAAAAAGAAGAAAGAAGAACTAGGGTTTTGTTGGGAGGACTAAACAATAAACCCTAATAGGTCATTTTACCTTTAGTAAGGTTATTTTTGTCTTAAAAAAAATTGACCCTCTACCGTTAAGTTGAAAGTAACGATGTGGGTGAGAGTGTATGATTGCATTGTTAGAGAGGTATTCTGTGTAACTTTTGTAAAGACAAGGTAGTTCTGTGTAGTTTCACAACAGTAGAGAGGGTGTCTGTGTAATTTTCCCCAATAATAATAATAAACATCTAATCTATTTTTAGATTTTAGATTATATTAATTTATTTTAAATATAAACAAATACAATAAATCATACCAAACAACTACATATATGTCATAATTATTATATAATTAATTATATAATAAATAATCGAAGAAAGCCTTAGTATAGGAAACCATATGCATGTTTGTCTTGTAAAACCTAAGTATTCAATCATCTTTTTTCACCTTGTTTATCTTGTGAGGTTAGGAAATCCTATGCATTTTTTGTTGAAAAATCTTATGCAACTTTGTCAAAGCACCTTCAGTATGGGTTATGTATGAGTGTCCAGTTCAACTCAGCTTCATGTCTATGTTTCTTGAACATTTAGAAATTTAATTTAAATAGGTAAAAAATTTCCAATAATGAATGGCTAATAAAACCAACAATTTTTCTACTATACGTTGAGAGAATTCTTATTTTTATCACATATGGAGAAAGCTTTCGATATGGGACATATCAAATTTACAAGGTCTTATGGTGGGCGTTAACTATTGCTGTTAGAATTTAAAATGATCTTCCAAACAGAAGACAAGAAATGAGTACAAGAGTAGTTAGAGTCAAAGTCAGGGTCTGAAGTGGTACACTCTGAAACTTAAATCAGATTCGAACAGTTAACAGTAAGAAAAAAATGAACAGTAAAAAGAGTGACGTAACTTTTGATAGGTGAACGTGAGTCCCGCTCCAACCTAAGCAACTGCTTTCTGGAATTGGTTCTATCAGTTATACCCCTAGTGATCTGATTATAGTTTCCCGCTTGTGCGATAAAGATAGAATTGTCCCTGAATGAGGATGTTCATACTTCCTGTATAGATCATTGATTGACCAATAGCATATATGACTGGGCAATACCATATTAGTATCTACAATATGAATTTTTTCAGTTTTTCCCCTCTTCCAAACCGAAATAGTTTCTTGTATTGTCTTTTATATTTGCTACATGGTAAATAAGATGAGGCTTAACGCTTTTGAATTGGTATGGCCTAAGATTTCCTGTTTACTATGGTACAAACAGAGTTGGTCATACGATAAAATGAAGTTTTGAAAAAAAAATAAAAACCAGAGGTATGGAGATATAGAGTTTGGATCATCAGCATGTGTATGTATTTTTCATGGAATTCCATCACCGTCAATATAGTATAGGACCCACATCTAGAGTGTGGGATCCACTGAATATAGATAGTGATGGGATCCCATGGAGAGTACATGTATTAGTAAATGATCCAAATTCTATATCTCCATACACTTTTTATTTATTTTTTTCAAAACTTTATTTTATCATATGAAAAATACAAGCACATGTTAGGTGAATTATATTCCCCAAGATAGATAATAGATTTACCTGGAGAAATGAAGACATGAAGACTGAAGAATAGTTCACTTCTATGTATTTGTGTCCTCTATGGGATTCCATCATCGTTTATATCTAATGAGTCTTACACTACATTGACCATGATAGAATGCTATGAAAAGATGATGGAATCCCATCTTAAAACTTTAGGAATATTCCCGGGTTATCCATATCCATTTCCTAGGGAACGCGCCCGAAAGACACGTCCCTATCCCTTCAATTTTGTGAGGAAAAGTTAACGGCAGCCGTCAGCATCTCCCACCGTTCACGCTTTGTCGGTACGGTAAATATAAAATGTTGGTAAATTACATGATTAACCCGATATGGGGTTTCAGTTTACAAAACTACATATTCAATGTTTACTTTAACAAAACACACAAAACAAGTTTGGGTATTATAGAACTACCCAAAACAGTGGACAAAATATGTCCTTTTACATTTTTGCCCCTACTCTTCTTCCTTCAATGTCTCCTAGTGGAATCCATTGGAGGAGGCCTTATGTGGTAAAAGGGAAATCCTATAAACTTGCTTCCCAGTGACATTTCAGACCGTAGACAGACAATGATTGCACACCATTGAGCCCACTGTGTGTGCCGCTTATTTCTAGTATGTCCATGAAGATACGCGGGAATGAAAGGAAACAGGGATTACGATGAACATGGTGGAGAGAGCCAGAATGCCACTAATTCTAGGGGATATAAATCGTCTATTGCCTGTGTTTGGGTGGAAGACTTTGTGGTTAGGATGGATGATCACCACCTGGCTCTCAGGTGGATCCGAACCCTCCATTCGAGTCGACACCCGAGCCAACAAGCTGAGCCGACAGAGATGTCGACTTGGATGGAGGGTTCAGATCCACTCGAGAGTCAGGTGACGGTCATCCATCCAGGCCGTCAAATCTCTCGTCCAAACTCAAGCGAAAAAGGATGTGGATTCAATTCTAAGTTGTTGATCGTGAAGGATAGAGCTTTCTTTCATTTGACATGCTTTTCTAGTATTTCGTACAAAGTTCTTATTTTGGGATGGGGGGTGGAAGCTATATCACACCTTCATGGTAGCACAGGTCAATTATGACAGTGTTTTGTGTATTTTTGTAATTCTAAATTCAATTTTGAGTAGTTTTGTTATTAACAAACATTGAGTGTGTATATTTGTAAAATGAAACCAAAAGTACGTAATTACGTAATTTTAATATGTAAGTGAAATCACCGGAGAATGTGAGGGAGTGGATGTGTGTGACCATGGGGTCCATTAGATTGCTTTTGAAAAAGCCTACCTAGGGCTATTGTTTTTAGCCATTTAGGCTTCTGTGTGGTTAAGATCGAATCAGAATCTTTTAAATTGGTAGGCAGATATGATGTTTGCTGTTTGGCGCCCCTTGATTTCTCACCAAGGATGTAAATGGATGGAATTTGAATTAGATACATCATTCTTTGAATTTGAATTCGATATTAACTATCCTATTTGAATCTAATTGGAAATCCATTGGACCCAATTGGAAGTCCGTCAGAGGTATAAAAGTCAAGTAAGTCAAGTTCAAATTCGAATTTTAACTTGATATTCGGTTAAGTCTCGATTCTAATCCGGAAAATAGAAGTAGAATACAAATTGCAAGGAAAAAGAAGGAAAACCCTAGTTTAAAGAAAATAAGAGATACAACTCTGAATTGCTACATAAACGTTAAGGTTATGTACAGCTTAACACTCTAAAACCCAAGGCTATATGCTTCTTAACACTAGGTTAAATGGAGCAGATCTAATCTAGTTTATTTGACTATTATTCGAATTTACATCCAAATTCAACCCAAGCTATCTGAATTCGAATCGGATTCGAATTTTCAATTATCCATTTCCTTATTCCTCCCCCACTATAGGGTTGGAGATGGAATTCAACGTCAAAGGGGCGCCCTTCTTGGGGGTGCGGTGCAAGGCTGCAAGCCATGCACCAAGGCATTTGAGAGGACTTGATCCATTGACCAAACCTTGGACATGATCTTAAGGGACAATGCCGAACCACCAAGGCAAGCTCGGGTCTGCAATTAGAGTAGAACTCAACTGTAAATATTCTTTGACCACCTAACCTATTTCAATCTAGAGGAAGGGACATATGTATTCATCAATCCACCACTATGATCTCATTAATTTTTTTTTTTCTACTAGACAAATGTCCGAACTACCATCTCTACTGTTCTTGGAATTCCATACAACTACCCAAAGTGGTGGGTGAAGCGTCTCTATCCTTGTCCTAATTCAATTACCCAAATTGTTTTTGAACAGTTTAAATAAATATTCAAAAGTGGTTTTAACAAAATAAAGTGAAGATGGACACGCGCAAACGCGTTTCTTATCATTGTAGCAATACTTAATAGCTTTTTCTACTTGACAACGGTCTGGCGTCAGCAACCATTGACATTATTGATCTGATGGCAATTAGTGTCCATCACTATTCTCATGTATATTATGATTTCTGTAATGACCCAATAAGCACGCATCAAAAAGAATCGTCATCAGGCCCTCTTGATGACACCGGTTGGTGTCAAGTAGAAATACCTTTACTTAATCTAGCTAGTCTATATGTTAATTAATCCCCTAATCATTCATTCTACTTTGCTTGATGTCCCAACCCAATTTACTCTCCACATGGAGTACTTTAAGAACTCAAGGCAAGCATGCTGGAAGGCTGCATTACCCCTAGTTGAGAAGTGGAAGAGGGGAGGTATGTATATAAAATTACCCATTAAACAATTGTTTTTCTAATTAAAAAAAAAAACTTTGTTTAAATTTGTTTTCTAATATCTGCTTCTATTTCTTATCTCAACAACCCTAAACTATATATGGTGCCATGCCATGATGATAATCAAGTAAATGAGGTGGCGGAGGAGGATGATACTTCTTACCTCTGATTAATTTCTCTAATGATTAATTTCTTGTAATCATAAGAGAATAATTATGGGCATTATAAGATAGTGATGTATATGTATCACACTAGATTGTGTAAAGTAGATTCATGTGCCTTCAAACTTATTATAAAAAACACAAATTATATTCGATCATTTTACAAATAAGAGTCCCTAACTTTTTTGCAAAAATTACGTATATGATCTAACTTGCCTTTGAACCTTGCTTAATACCAAACTCTACCACTTTTAAGTTCTTGTGGTGTTTGAAATTTTGGTCTTGCTAATAACATTTGGAGATGTTTTTCTTATGTTCTTTCACATTTTAACCATGTGGGTCATACATTAACACGCTCTCTCTCTCTCCTCTATAATATGAACCTCCTATTGATAACTGTTTCTGGGTCATGACTGTTGTGGTGCAAGCGATTCCCCCAAACTGTCGGCGTTACGAAACATTTTCCCCTGAGATTTACTTTTGAGCAAAGATCATTATGTACTACTTGACTGGAATTTTTTTTTTTTTTTTTTTTGTTAGAGATACACTTGATTTTGAATTAATAGTATATATTATCAAACATGCTTATAAGATAAAGTTGGGTATTAATGTATACATTTTATTTTATTTTTTAATTGTCAACTCGAGATATGGTGGGCCTGATCATGTGTTACTTGTAAGCCCAAAAAAAAAAAAAATTCTTCCGCCCTATCTGCCTAAGCAAGTACTAATTGATAGGTTTGCTTTTCTTTCTTTTGTATATGGGTGCTTCTCCATAAACTGTGTTATCATATAATATGTATGCACGCCTATGACAAATTCAGGTTAGCATCAGTACGTTCATCATCCTTAAAGATGACTCCACAAACGTAAATGGATTTACCAAAATACAAAGCCGCATGAAAGAAGTGAATATTTCATACAACTCAAATACGAGCTGCAACCATGGTTTTAGGAATCAGTATCAGATTCATCGATTTCCGTTGGGATTGATTCCAAAATCTCTTAAAATGGCTTAGCACTCCAAAAAACCAACCTTTACCAACTTTACTGATACGGGTCCTACGCAGATCGGCCCAGTCAATCCGGATCGCGATCAACTAATAAGATAAAAGCTAGAAATTATTCTGCATATATTGGAAGAAGCTAGCTGAACTATCAGCCTGTTATTTGAATTATATCACATTTCAAGCGCAGGCAATAGACTTCAACTGACTCATGATATATATAACAAATTCGTGGTCACCTAAGGCTAATTAATTGTGTATATTAACCAAAACAGAAACGCCTTGACCACCAAATTAATTGAAAATGTTATTGACGATCCGATTATTTTAGGATATTCTAATTGACACTGATTTGGTGTCAACGACACCAACGAACAGTGTTATCGGATAGCACAAATGAGCCTTCACCCCTTGACCCAAATTCCAAATATACCCTATGTATATTGAGGTACCATTATGGCCTAATGAGAGTGGACAAAAGGGAATCGGTGTCAATGTAAATGGTATCATAAAAAAAGACTCAAGTGATCTACCCTTTTGCACATGGCGCACACAACCAAGACTTCTTGGGTCTGACTAATTTATGCTACTTTCCTAGTAACAAAAGTGTTGTCATCAATTCCTTTTAATGCACATTTATTATCCAAAAACCACAATATATAAGGGGTAGTTCTGGTTTTAAGGGGAAGAGATCGTCAGAACTTTTAAGATCGAACCGTTCAGATCCCTTAGTGACAAGTCTAGTTGTCATTACTTGGGTGACAGTTAGCTTTTCCCATACTTAAATTACAAAAGGGTCGCTATTATAAGTCAAGTGAAAGCAACTATACTACTTATAAATATATTCATTATAAAATTTCAGTTACAATAGCCGACATGGTCACTGTCAGTTCAACTGTATTATTTGAGTTGAGTCTTACACAAACTTTTCCTGGCAGTCAAAAAACAAGAAAACTTTCCTATGTTTCTCTATTTACAGTTCTAAGGCTCCGTTTGTTTGTTTTGTGGTGAAAATTTTTACATATAATATTTTACATGTTAAAAGAATTTTTAATATTTATTTTTAAGAGTTAAAATATAGTTGAAATTTGAAGAGGAGGGAAAAAAAATTTCGTCTTTCTTTTACCTTATGGATACAGATATCGAATAAAATTTAACATACAAAATATTAAACGTAAAATTTATAAAAAACAAACGGAACCATTCATGTAAATATCTATAAAATATATGTATGTATGTATGTATATACTGAAGTATATAGAAGCTGAAAAATGCTTTACTTTATGATCTGTATTTTTGTAGTCTCCAATTTAATTGGTATATCTACATGTAATTAATTCCTATGGATGCAGAAACTAATAACCAGATAGAACTGAATCATATATGACAATCTTGCAGCTCCAAACAATGTTCTAAACCTGGTTCTTGTGTTATACAGTATTATTACAGTACAAAATCACCCTTTGTGGGCTAATACAATGTGCTGAGTGATTTTCATTGGAAGTTAGGTATATAGTTGCTTTCAACAAATGGCAAATGGACATAATTATGTCAGACCATGTCAGTCAAGGTTTTAGTTCCAGGTATTGGCGAATACCGAAATCGACCCTATATTGATTCGGATAGATACGGCTCCAACGGCGTGTTAATACGTGACGGATATTAATTAAAAAATAAATAAAATAAGAAAGAGTTAGGTACCCGATCCGTTATCGATTTCTAAACCCATGATGCCATGGATTTCAGCTTTCAATCCCATGGATGTTTGTTTTACACAATTTAAAGCAATCTAGAATACCTCTGATCATGTCCATTATACACAAATCTTCACCATGAATCTACCATAGAATGAGATTATCATGGATGTCAGTTATCATGATTTTTTGTTGTTTGAATCTGTTTAAAGGTAATTAGATTATGAGGCATAAGAGTCAATATGTGAGAAAAAGGGAGAAGACCAGAAGGGGGACATGAGAGACATTCCGTAGACCTGATAAAATAAGAGCACAGTTGTTATGGTCATTCTTTTTAGTGTACCTTCCACTCTCCAATATATTTAACCCTAGTTTGTCCTTTCTCTTTCATTCTATGCTCTTTCCTTTCTCTCATCCCCGGACCTCCCTTCTCTTTAATTAGCTACTGCAAGTTGCTGTCCTTCCTTCTCCAATTAGGGTTTGCTCTTTCAGGACACATGACTTCAGTAATGAAATATCATAAACTCTCATCATTCAACGTCAACAGTTCCATTGATCGCCAAGAACCAAATAACAGATCTTGAAAGAGTTCACACCAGGGAAAAAAGTACTACTCTTTTCTCTTCTGATCAACAATTCTAGATCACAAACAGGTAAGCACATGCAGATGCCCTTGTTTACCATTTTCTTCCCTTTTTTTTTGTTCAATTTTTTTTTTTTTTTTTTTGGGGGGGGGGGGGGGGGGGGGGGGGTGGGTGTGAGGATGGGGAGACCATAGAGATACCACATGACCTGGGGCTTCGGGCTCTGATTTAGGGTTGTGCTGGATTTGATATATTTACAGGTATCATAACAAGTGTTTGTTCATGTCATCTTAAAGCAGGTGTGGAAAAAAATACCCATGTGTAAGATTGCATCAACTAGATCCCATGCTCAATAATTGTACAGAGATCTAGTTGCCATATATAGTAGGTGGTGCAACTGAATTCCATGAATTCAAGGGGAAAGAGAGAGAGAGAGAGAGAGAGAGAGAGAGAGTACCCAAATCATACGTGTGCCTTCAATGGCTAGGAATGCATATATTTAGAGAGAAGAAGAAGGAAAATAGAGAATTTTCAAAGAAAAAGGCAAATTAAGGAAATTTTTAAGGAATGGACAAAATTAATAGAAGGCAAGTCTTGTGTTGGTGCAACTGAACCCTATTCTCTATGCATGAAATATTGAATTCTTTCTCAACTTGATGAGAACTTATTTTGTTTACAGCAGTAAAGATGGCTTCATCAAGCTATTCAAGCTCACCATGTGCTGCCTGCAAGTTCTTGAGGAGGAAATGCATGCCTGGTTGCGTCTTTGCACCTTATTTCCCACCAGAAGAGCCACAGAAATTTGCTAACGTTCACAAGATCTTTGGTGCCAGCAACGTAACAAAGCTACTCAATGAGCTTCCTCCACATCAGAGAGAAGATGCAGTGAATTCCCTAGCTTATGAAGCCGAAGCAAGAATGAAAGATCCTGTATACGGCTGTGTTGGGGCCATCTCAGTCCTGCAAAGGCAGGTTCAAAGGCTTCAGAAGGAACTAGATGCTGCTAATTCTGATCTGATCCGATATGCCTGCAACGAAATCCCACCAGTATTGCCTGGTCAGCCCCAGATGTCTGAGGACTTTGGTAGAAGGGTGGGTGATGGTGGAGGTTCTTTCTATCATGCTTCTGGTTTGCCTCTTCCATACCCTCCTCCTCCATGGCCTGACAACCAGTCAGGAGATAATTCTTAGATATGGCCACGTTTATAAATGCAAGAAGCACCTAGCTAGTTTTTTTTTAATCTCTCATGGTATGGGGTAATCTATTTTATGATTTGTGAAGGCTAGCATATTTAAATATTTCTTAGATATGGTGTGTTGTTATCTAGATCTTTGTGGCAACTATAATTTGCTTTGCTTGAAAAGATTTTAGGTTCTATTGATGTACACTTGAGAACAGTGTTAAGTTGTAGGATTTGGGTTTGAAGGGTCATCTCTAGAACTGATCTGTATGATCTATTAAAGTGTGAATTATCTTTTCTTTTCTTTTTTTCTATTATTTTTGATGAATTATCGATTGATGTTCTTCTATGCAAGGAACTAAATCTTGATTTCAAGGCTGGTTTTGGTCAAGCCTGAAACCGAGTCGTGCTGGATCTCAGCCCAGGGTTGAATTCTAGTGTCGAAACCTAATTTCAACCATGAATTTTGACCTCGGGTTTCATTTCGGTTAGACCAGCCATGCTGATATGACAACTCATAGATTTTAGTCAATTTTGATCGAAACCTTGAATCATGCTTCTATGTGACTTGTGATGTAGTGTAACTAAAATTATATTTTTCTTTGTTTTTTTCTTTCTTTCTTCTTCTTTTATCTGTTGGAATATTTAATTGAATTATATATAGAGCTAGTCCATGTTCTCTTGGTTTATTTGTTTATGTTCCAAGGGAATGGAAAGAAGAATTTTGGTAGGGTGGGGAAGACCTTTTGATCTAAGTAGGATTTGTTTAGTTATGTCTTAAGGTCGTTTGTGAAAACTATAGTAAATATTATTATTAATTACTCTTTAGAATATTAGTTATTCTACTTCTAGTTCAACGAATCTGCAGTAACAATTGTCCAAGCTGATGAGCTACTGTGTAGGCCTTGATTTTAGGAATCTCATATAAAGTATTTCAATATTCAGTTTAAGACGTTTTACCCAACTGTCGCCTTTATTATTAATATTGTATATTAATTCAGGCATAAGCTTCAGTAGGAGATCCTACATCTACCCTAGTTTTTATTCTTCTTGATTTTATCCTTCTTAGAACTCAAAACTGATGCATGACACTGTAAATTTGTTGACTTTTGTTGTGCTTCTGTTGCTCCTGCTCATCCTCCTTCTCTTTAACTTGTTCTGCTTGTGAATCTCAGCTCCAGTGATCCACACACTATTCTATCCTGTCATCATCTGAAACAGTGAGTTATAGTTCCCTAATCTTATAGCTAGGATTCATAAAGGTCTTGATCTGCCATGTGAAGAACGGATCAAGATTCGTGCACCAGCAGAATTATTAATTGTATATCAGAATATGCAACGCGGCTTTGGCTTTCACTTTTCTCTCTTTCTCTCTCTCTCTCCCCCCCCAAACTCCTCTCCTAACCTTTCACTATCGTCAACAATACTTCTCTTAGATAAAGACCACCAAACCTTCAGACAAATTACCTCTCTCTCTCTCTCTCTCTCTCTCTCTCAAACATATATATTTCTTAATCTCAGTCAAAACATGCAGTTATTACTGAAATTTCTCGGTTTTGATTAGACAAAACCAATGGTCGATACTTTTTTGTACTGGGTTTTGACATAGAACTGAAAGGTTTCGATAGTTTTTGACCTAGGTTTCAAATTCAACTCAGAAAAAACCCCAAGTTTCGATTAAGTTTCAGACTGTGGAAACCAAGTTTAGAAGTAAGTTCACTTATATGTAATGTTTGTAATATGTATGCAGTTACCCATTTGCCGACCTACTATACAAATCAATTAATATTTGTTAGGAAGATACATAGAAGATATGTCTGCTGCTTCCGAGTTTACTTAGTCAAACACAAACTACGTACATATATGCATGCATTGAAGCTTAATTATTAAAGATGTATATACAAACGTATATTGATGTCGGACTAAGAAAAAAAAAATTCTTGTGTTAATTAATACAATTAAAAAAATCATAATTATATTCCAAAACCCTACAATAATACACTCTTGAGTCACTAGATAGATCAGTCTTCGTTGAGTCCTCCTGTATTTGTCCTTAAGGAGTTTTTTTTTTGGGTAGGTTGGGGGGGGGGGGGGGGAGTTACTCCTAAGAATGTTCCTAATTTTCCTTCATTTCTTCTGTTTATTCTTGTACATACATTCAATTCTGATCTTGCGTTTTCATCACACAACAGTATGGGCCCTTTTTGGTCTCCACACTCTCTCTCTCTCTCTCTTGCTAGAGAAAGTTTGAAAAAGGTAAACTGACTTCTCTGCTCTTGCCATTCGAAGGTCACATTTATTGTCCTCCAATTCCTCGGCTACTTTCACTGAAATCGTCAATCGAGGATGACCAGTACTTTCAGTCTCAGAATCTGAGGGGTTTGAATTTAGGGAAGTAAATCTTATGTAGAGATTTCCCTTCCACAGTGACCATTTTAGCATAGATTTCGAAAGATGAAAGCCAAATTTTAAAAACTATTTCATGGGTTTTCCTCCATTCAAAGCTTTTTCGTAGAGTCTGTGAAGATAGTACACCGACCAGTAACAAGTATGGCTCCCTAAAGCTTTTGTTGGGTCATCCGAAGAATGCAATAGTCCCTTTCAGAATCCATCAATCTCAGTTGTGGAAAGAAAGAAAAAAGGAGTAAATGAACAGTTGAACTGGCAATTTAAAAGGATAAAGACAATAAGAATAAATCCAAGACCCATGCATGGATGCTCACATGCCCTTTCATATTGTTACTGCACCAGACCCCCCAAGTCACAGCCACAACTGCTTGGAAATATTTATGAATAGAGTCATTAAGTCCTCAAAAAGATGAAAGGATTCTTGGGCTGTGTTTCCTATGCAAATTTGGAATGATGCATTTCTTCTCAGAATAAAGAATACATTCTTAAAATATAATGACAATTGGTTAAAGAGCGAGATATTTTGATTCCGGGCTCTGAATAAAAAATGGGCAAAAGAGCACGTCTTAAAATGGACTGCAGGACTGCACTCTCTTAACGTATTCTATAATTCAAGAAAAAAAAATACCAAGCACTGTTTTTATTGTTTTTATAATTATCTCAAAATGTGTTTTCAACCTAGAATGCAATTATCTCATAATATATTTTCAATCTAGAATATATTCTATGAATACATACCAAATACAGCTTAGAATTAGATTCGACGAGGACAACATGCACTCTTATCATTTATGGTTTATTTTATTACCCGTAAGTACAAAAGAAGCTAGTCCATATTCTTAGCTATTAGTAGTTCTTGGCTAGTTACCATGATTAATAATATAGCACCGCATATCAACATGACACCTGGAGGTCTTAGAAGAAGGTTATGTGGCTAATGTTAACAACTTTGTGCCACATGCTTGTGATTATTATATGAAACTAATCACTTTCAGTCTCTTTCTTTATATATATAACTAATCACTTTCAGTCTCTTTCTTTATATATATATATATATATATATAAGGTTTTGATTGGTTGCAAGGAAAATAAAAGGGAAGAGAATTGAAAATTTTTAAAATTTTGTTATCTTTCCATATTTTTGTTAAAAATTTAACTAGTTTAATAATTATGTTGGATAATGATTATAAACTCTCTGTAGGTTTGAAAATCTTTTACTTTCAATCCATCTTCTTTAATTTCCCTTCAACCAAATGGAGTTTAAGTCACAATCTTATTGCAAGGAAATAAAGATAAAAATTAAATTAAATTAAGACTAAAATGGAAACTTAATTTTGTAATCATTACTTAATATAAATTGTATAGTAAAACTCTAAAATCATTCTAAATCTGATTTCTGAATCTTACTTTATCAAAGTTGTTAAGGTTTCTTTTAAGGTGCTATGAATCTTGATGGATGTCCTAGTTCTATCACATGTGCAATGATTAGGCGTTTAAAATCATTTGGATAGGTGGAACACCCTTTGAATTGTTCACAATGATTAGGCCTTTAAAACCATTTGGATGGGTGGAACACCCTTTGGATTGTTCATAAGTCATTTTATGTGGGCAATCTCAAATATATTAAAACCATTTGGATAGGTGGAGCACCATTTAGATTGCTTACATACAAGTCAACATCTTATGGCCAATCTCAAATGTATGGCCTAGCAAGAGGTGAGGGTTTTTTTTTTTTTGTTCCCACCCATACTATATATTAACCATCAAACCAAAGGGATTAATGAAAGTGATGATAATGGATAATGTGGATTGAGAGTCTTTCAAATTCTAATCTAAATTGAATCATGAATCCCACCATGCATAGAACCTTTTCCCTAGCTAATTGTTCAAAACTTGACAAGAATTATCCTACTGATTGTATGCATGGTGTGATGTATTATTTGGGCTGAAATATACCATGAGTCAAAAGTTATGAGATCAATTGGTCTAAAAAAATTTACCATTAGACCACATTTGTGTTGTTGTAACATGTTACCTGCAAACTTAATACATTTCTTTACATTTTATGTCAAAACAAATCACGGAAATAAAATTTTAGAGAAAAAAATTATTTTTCCACCATTCTACTTTTTTTTAGGGGGGTAATACAATTTTTGTTAAAACTTATTTCATGAATTGCTTCGACATCATTTTAGAGAAGATTTTCATTACAACACCTTGAGCCAGCACGGTTGGAACGATTTTTTCATGTGCGTAAATCAATTCTTAGATTTTTTTTTACCAATTTGGTGCCCAAATTTGTATTCTTTAACCTTGATAGGATCTGTTTTTTGAGTTTTTTTTGTAGAATAATAGACGGATTTTTTTTTTTTTTTGGGAGGGGGGTAAAAAAAATCCAATTCTCAAGTTTTAAGCAATGAAAAGTTAGATATTCTATTTCGTGTACACATATGACAACACGTACCCTCTATTATAAATCTGACAAAAAAAAACCCTCTGTAATGCAAATCGCCGATACACACGTGATGTTTTTACACATACGTGCGGCACAGACATAGGTGGCGACGTACTGGTTGATCACCTTGGTCCTAAGGCTATGTTTGGAAATAAATATATATATTTTTTGAATTATAGAAATAGGCAACATAAATTGATGACAAAATAATATTCATCCATTAATTATGAAATTTCTCTTCTGACCGGTTTTTGGCCCATGCAAAATGGATAAAATTTGGCCGGTCCAGAGAGGAAGTGGCAGAAGTTGTCACTTATCTCTTCTTTGACACATTAATGACAGCTGGGATCATAATGGTAAGACCTGTTGCCAACTCATCTCCACGTGGCATAGCAATGTTGTACACAGGATGAATAAATGAACTTTCACGTACGGTTCTTACAGCATAGTGAGCTTCCCATTCACAAACCCACACGTGACTCGTTTGAACTCTGCAGTTCGCGACTACGTACCATAGTCCATAGTCCACAGATCTCTGGATCGAAATCTCTCTGCAAAATAAACGCGCTGTGGAATTTTTTTTTTTTTTTTTTCACTTTAGGTCAAGAAAATAAAGATATATTTATATATATAAGGTCATCTGTTGCCAGTTTTCACATAATCTATATAAGGTCGGATTCGCATCCTCTCCTCTTAGTGGTCTGGGAAGATAATGGCATAATCTATCCTGAATGGTTGCCATGTGATTCTCGGTGAATCTGAGATCTACGTCCGGGCCGACACTCAGTCGACAAGCCAAGCCGACAGAGGGTGTCGACTCGGACATGGGTCTCGGATTCACTGAGAGCCAGATGGCAACCATCCAAGATAGGTTGCCACTGTCCTCCCAGAACCACTGGGAGGAAACGTAAATCCATATAAGGTCATCTGTTGGGTTTGAATTAAGAAATCAGGAGCAATCTTTTACTTAAGCGGTCATGCCGATTTTTAGGGTTTACTAAGTTTTTATTCGGGGAACCAAAACTAATGCAATTTGGACTGAACGATGGAGGATGTTCAGACTGCTCCTACCATTTTTCAATTGAAAATCCGAAGGTTTTGCATGAAAAAGGGAGCCAACAGATCTAATATCTTGAAAGGAGTTACAGAAATCCCAATTTTGGAATCTTCCTTCTCTTGAGTTATGTTCTTCGTTTTCTTTTTCATAATATCAATGACATTGTTTGTGTTAGGGGGAAAATATGTCTCCCATTAGAAATATGCACACGTGGCACGTTATTCGGTTTTAGCCGACTTAGCCTGTCACAATTTCACTCGGCTTCCGTCTCCATTGACTCCTATTAGGATACGCCATCTAGTTGGATGGACTTCCAAAGACACATGTCACCAATTAGTGACTCACTCGCACTCCGCGCAACTCAAAAGGGGGAAGCCTATCCCAGCTAGGTTACTTCACATGATACAGGAAAGCACTCGCACACTGACAGCTTGTACTCAGAGGCCCTCATCCTTAAGTTCTTCCACTCCGACTTGGAGTCTATGATTAGGGTGTCTTACATTGCGACATTTGGCAGTCCACTCTGCACACGGCATGTAGAGTCCGGGTACCTCTGTAGCTCTAACTTCTGCTTATAATATGAACAGTCCCCCCAAGGTAAAGCACCTACTTCGTTTCTTTTGCACTCAAGCTCTCTCTACGATCTCCTTCTCTTTAAACTGAAGATAGCTCTTTGCTACCTCTTGACTGTTTACATTAGGATTCTAACTTAGGCATCGGAGTGTACTCGGGGCTTAGTCGCCCAGCTCCTTTGTCTAATCTCTGTGATTGTAAGTTATCTAGGTCACAGATTTGCGGGACGATTTCCAACCGTAACAGTTTATTAGTAAGCTTTTGTCCTAGTCGTTTTTTCCTATTCGTATTGAAACTTGTCTGATCTAACGCTTTGTAAAGCTTGTTCATGGCTTTTCTATAGAAATGCACTTTTTTATGTGCCTATGTGGTTTTCCTATGTTACTTTTGTATACATGAGTTTCCTTTTATATTAGTAAATGAGTTAAAGCTTCGCTTGTTTGATTTTGGTGTCTGAGCAATTCATTTTTGAAGAATTCAAGCTCCTGTATATCGTTTTCCATATGTTGGTCCTCTCTTTCTCTAACAAATCAAGTTCACCGAGGTTGAAGAAAGAATCGGAGGAACAGTTCCCAATGGAGATGCCGGAGTTGGATCCTATTAAGAAGCTATCTTTGCCGTTGTGATTTTGGTTTTACCCGATAGACGAGGAGCTTTTGGTTCATTATTTGTGTTGAGTTTAGTAGTGAGATTAAAGAGAGAAGAAGATATGGTGGTGCGGAAGGAAGAAGACAGACAATTTAGGAAGAAAGCACAAAAGGTCAAAATTGTCATTTTCATTTTTCTCAGCTTAAAACTATATAAAACTGTTTTCTAATTTTTTGGATTTCCATCATCAGTTAAATAGAACCAAATGTAATTATCAAAAACCAATAAGTGATAAATGAAATTAGTCCACAGTCTGGAGGCAAACGCATGATCGAACCAGGATCGGGTCAGACGTCCGGATCGGGGTGGAACCTCATTAATCATAATTTATTTATTTTTTTCATTTAATTTTTTTTTTTTTTTTTTTTTTTTTTTTTTGTAAAATTAATCATAAGTTCAAAACGTCCAAAACTAACCGGAATTTGCTAAGCACAAACTCAACAAAACAACAAAAAATGTGGCAATATATTCTAGAGTGAGCAGATCCCTCATAGACATATATGCTTCTCATGCAAACCCCTTAATCTCCTCTCACTAACAAGTGTCCACGTTTTCACACGTGTCTATTCTCTCTTCTCTTTAAATACCACTCTCTGTCACCTTTCATCTTCCGCCTTATTCATCTATCTCTCTCTAGTTTTTAATTTCTGCTCATCTGCTTCCTTCGACTCACAGCAAACAGAAGAAAAGAAGAAACCCAGAAGCAGAAGACGTACATCCATGGCGGATTACCCACAACAGCTTCAAGTGCGGGCGCAGCAGCAGCAGCAGGACAGAGGTCCTACGACCTCCCAAATCCTAGCGGTCATCACGCTCTTTCCCATCGGTGGTATCCTGCTCACCCTCGCTGGTGTCATCTTGACCATCACTGTCATTGGGTTGGCGTTGACGACCCCACTCTTCGTGATCTTCAGCCCAGTTTTGGTGCCAGCAGCAATCGTTATCGGCCTAGCGGTGCTTGGCTTTCTTACTTCAGGTGCTTTTGGGCTCACAGCACTGTCAGCTCTGTCGTGGATCCTCAATTACTTGCGTGGGGCGAGAGTGCCTGAGCACATGGAGTACGCGAAGCGGCGGATGCGGGAGACGATGCGGGAGACAGCGGACCAAGTGGGTCAGAAGACCAAAGACTTGGGCCAAGGAATCCAGAATAAGGCCCATGAAGCTGGCAGGACGTGAATCTGGTGTATCGACAAACCATGACAAGGAATAAGGACTCCTCCAGACAGTCTGAATATGGAGAGATTCCAAGATATGTGGGTCGTTTTCAACGGTAGATGGGATCCATGCATGCATTTCGGGGTTAATATATGATATGTAGTACATTAGTAGTAGGGCTTGTTGTTGCTGTCTTTTTATTTTTACCAGTAATTATCTACCTCTAGATATGTAACATAGCGTTAATAAATAATAATGTTTTGTTTGGTTGCGTAGTGGAATTGAAATTTTTTACATTTTAAATGCAAATTTTATAATTCATATTATTATCTAATTAATTTTATATTATTTCGCACTTAGTTATTAATTTACATTTCATTTTCCATCCAAATTTTTTTTTATTTGAAAAGAAAATAAATTTAATATCTTATAAATATCATTTATTAAATTATTAAATATTTTAAGAAAAATAAAATAAATTTTATATCTTATACAGTTAGCACTATAAATTTAATAAATATTTTAAGAAAAATAAAATAAATTTTATATCTTATACAGTCAGCACTATAAAACTTTTTTTTTTTTTTTTTTTTTAAAGTTTACAAAAACTTCTCCCCTTCTCTTCAATTTTCCTTTTCCTTCGCAATCAAACTTGCAATCAAACAATTTCCCGCATGTAGAGGTTTAATGTGTTAATGTGTTTTCTTCTCTCTCAGATAATTGTGGGTCCCGCACTAAAGATCTTCTTAACTTTAAAAATACATTTTTACTGACTTTAAACGTATTCCTCGATCTAATTGCTAATGAGAACGGTCAAATGGATATCAATGCATAATGGGCCTCCGGCAGTCCCTGGATGGACTCCTAAATATGGACCCAAGTTGAAGCCCAAGATGCTGCCAACCATTCTCATGCCAAGTGGACGCCCAAAAAGCTGCCAACACATTCTCATCCAGTTACGTGTTCGGTATGCATTTTTTTTTAATGCATTGAACATATTCTGATATTTTTGGAATACATTCTAGGTAAAAAACGCATTCTGAGATAAACCATTTTGATAATTTCTATTTTAAATCATGGAATGCGTTCGCAAATGAAGATCACTTTAGAATGCACTATCCAACACATACTACATTCTGAGTCTAGAAAGGAATGTTCTTGCCTTTTTAACCCATTTTCATTCTATATTTAGAATGCATTTTCATAGAGTTTTACAAAAGTTTCGCCCAAGTTGGCAGGGAAAATGCAAAACATGAGCTATGCCAACAGTTTTTGTATTTGGTATCCTAACAGCTTACTGAGAGTCCACACAAACTGTCATTAGTGTTGCATTTTTACCTACAAAGCCTTTTGATTTGAGACACTGATATCGCAGAGGTACAACACAGAGAATGAAATACCAGGTTTAAACAGAGAATGTTTCCTCGCTACCTGCCTGCAGCATCAGGATTCCCGGCACCGGATTCTGGATTCAACTTCTCAGTGTTTGGAATCCAAAATGTAAGAACAGTAGAGGCAGCAACAAACATTGCTCTACGAGGTGCCCACTTCAGGCAAGTTGCTATGCCAATATGGCTATTCCAGCATGAAACCTGCAAGGTAAACCAATCAATAGTCACATCTTTGATGGACACATTTTCATCACCCCAACTGCATGGCCAACACATCTTCATCACAAACTGAGTTATACAAACACTTGTGTCCGAATCTATGCTGGATATAGGATTAGGCCTAACGGTGACAAAAAGCCCTCCTGGCAAGTATTTAATTTTTAATATTAACCTTATTATTATATATTGCTGTTAATTATTATTGTTTTTTACTACCAAAAAAAAAATTTATTATTGTTTCCCATGCCCTCTAAAAAAAAAAAATTTTTGAGAGGCCAGACTGAATCCCAGGTTTCGGCTATCAAAAAACTAGAGGTTAGTACAACCAGGCCAAGGTGGAAATTTTCCTTTTGATCATTGATGGCCAATTTGGTACTAGTCATACGATGGATACGAGTGAGAAATGGGCAGAAAACCGTTTACATTTTTTTCTATTAAGTTTCCTTTTTCAAAATAATTTTATACTCAAAAAAAAATTTCCGCTATTTCCTGAAGACATTGAAAACCATGTGTTATAAATTTGTTTTTTTTTTTTTTTCAATTTGGTATAAAATTCCATTTTCCAAAGAATGTATAAATGGAAGGGATGGTGTGGTGCTATAACTGTTAGGTATGTCTATGCACATATAAGAAAGAGTTTTAAGATTCGGATCCACATCCGTTTATAGGAATCTAAACAATCAAATTCGGACACGAATTCAGATAAATGGGATTGGTTTTGGATGCAAACAATGTAGCCTTATGGGTATGAAACATATAGCTTAAAAAACTGATCTCCTCCCACATATAGCTTAAAAAAAATATTCTTTACCTTAAAAAAAGGAAATAAAATTGTAAGATGTATTTATTTCTCTTTGATTGATGTTTTTGTAAACTGTGAGAAGACAAATTATGAGAAGTAAAAATTAAAATTGTAATTTTGTGTTTTTTTATGGTTATTATTGTATATAAATTTCAAAAATAATATGGTGTATACTTTTCGGATTCGAATTGGATTTTAACTGGATATCCAGTTAAAAATCGAATTTTAATTCGAATTTGTTTTTTATACATCCAAAATCCGGGTTCGGATAGGGTAGTTGACAAACGGACTCGAATTCAGATTAGTGGTGTATTCGATTAGAATTCGATTCGTTTCTACCTGCCACTCTAGATGTGATTGCTAAATAAAAATAAACACACACAATATCCTGGCTATTGCATCATAACTAAAATATACCTCATGTCGCATGTTGATACTCCATGCATGCAAGGTTCCATCTCCTGAGCCTGGAGAAGAAAATAAAGACAATAGTCTCATGTTCTGAACAAAGAAAAGACAAAGTCTTGTGATGCAACTTCTTTCTGTCAAATGATATGACCAGGCTATCTAGCAAAATTACTAAACCATTAATATGAAAAACTAGCTAAACTAGAGGCTACAACAAAAGTAGCTAATCAATCGAAGGAATTATTAAACCAGTAGAAAACAGGTACAACTGATAAAAGTATTATATAATTGGGTTCAAAACAGAGTACCTGCAGATAAAAGTATTTAATCTTGCAAGTGTCGCTTGTAACTTCATAAATCCTTCTCTGTTTGTCTCACATACTATCCCTAAATATCAGTCCCTTTTAGTTCCAATCTTCAACCCTAATTACAACCCTAGTTTCCTACCTATCTCATCAACCTACTCTGTTCTGGTAGCAGCCTGCTGTTGACTCATCGCACCAGCTTGACTCGTCACACCAGCATAGAGTTGTGAGAAACTCAAGTTTCAGCCTCATTTCTGCTCTGGTTAGAAAGTTTTTAAAATAAAAAATAAAAAAAAATCTCTCATTCAAGCTCTCTATTTTAGCCCTGGTTCAATTCTATTCTCTGGTTTATTTCAGTTTATTCCTGAATTCATAGTTTACCATATTGACTGATTTTAATCCCTATTTTACAAACCTCTGACTAACCGTAGTCTGACCTTCCATAGCAATTAGCAAACTGAACCTAGTTAGGGATAGTTCCCTCCCTACACCACAAAAGGTTCACCAAACCATACAAACTCAACTCAACTCAGCCTTAATCCCAACTAAAGGGGTCGGCCACATGGATCTTTTTTCTTCAATCAGTTCTATTCAAAGCCATACTTATTTCTAATCTTAGGATATGCTTATTTCTCCCCACCATTTCTTCTAGTCATTTTATGCCTACCCCTGACTCGTTTAGCTCCTTCAATCAAATCAAATCACCCCTTAGTACTGGAGCATTCGAAGTCTTCCATTGCACATGTCCATGCTACCTCAGACAGATTTCTAGCAACTTATCATATTTCGAAGCTACTCCTAAATTGCCCTAGTCTGTTCGTTTCTTATTATATCTTTTCTAGTTTTACCACTCATCCATCTCAACATCCTCATTTCAACCACTCTAAGTGTGTTTATACATTGTTTTTTCATTGCCCAATTTTCAGCACTATACGTCATTGTTGGTTGTATAACTGTTCTATAAAATTTTCCTTTGAGTTATTGATGCAGTCCAAATTATACAAGAAGACCAAAGGAAGGAAATGCCAAAATCAAACTGACAAAAGCCAAAAATACTATTCACGGTACTGTTCATGAACAGTACCAACAGGTTTTTTTAGAAGTTTTGCCTTCTTCCTAAATTCAAAAAAAGTTAGATTTGTTTCCTTAAAATTAGTCATTAGTTTTGTTTCTTAAGATTGGTTATCATATGAGGCAATCATAGATGTTATTTGTTTTGAAAACTCTCCTAAAAGTTATAAAGGAAAGTTTCTCTTTTTTATTTTTGGACATTCCTTCTAGGAACCAGTCTTTCTATCTTTTGTATTTTCTTTTAGCATTATAAATAAAGAGGAAGAAGATGCTAGCAAGAGAGAGAATTGGTTAGAGTTTTTTGTTAAAAAATTCTAGTAGTGAAACTCAACCGAAACTTCTATTTGTTCATTCCCGTTTTAATAGTGGTTTTTTGAAAATTCATGACTTCTTCATCCATGGTTGGATCACCTACAAATTTGAGTATGCTATCAAGCATATCCTAGAGTACTTCTGATGCAGGCTGAGATCCACTGGATTGGAATCTCTAGAGGATTCTATTTTAATTGAGATATATTTGTAATCTTTAATTAGATTTGTTAGAATTTTTAAGTCTTAGAGTTTTGTTAGGAATCGTTATTTTCAATGACGTTTTAGGTAGTAATTGTTATTTATTTTTATTTTAAATGTGGGTTCCCACGTGGAGTCTTTTGTTTTATTTTCTATTATTGTGGGTCCCATCCCCCTTACACGTAGTTAGTAATTGAGTTGATTTAAATTTTTAGTTTTTAAAAGTTTAATTTTAGTTAGTAATTGAGTTTAATTAGGATTCTTATATTGAAGTCATATTTGAGTTCTAATTGTATTTTTTAGAGTTTCAGTCCAATTAGGATTATAAGTTTATTTAAAGACATTATTATTAATGAAATTTAGTTGATGATTATTTGAAGAAAAAAGAAAAGAAGCTAGAATGCTCTCACGGCTGATCCCTCTCTCCCCTCACGTAAGTCCTTCTTTCTCAGCTCCCCTCCCTCCATATCTCTAGACTGTGATCCCTTTCTCCCTTGCTGTTTCGATAGCTTCTTTCTCCTCTCTATATCTTTTTCTTTTTTGGTTTTCCCTCCCTATACCATAAGGTATATCCCTATATTTCTTTTGTTTTAATTCTTTATTTTGACTCCTTATAATTATCCCACAATCACATTAATTATCCCTAAAATCATCCCACGTTACTATTTTGGTTCCCATCCCTTTTTCTCCCTTACCTGATAATGGTGTTTTTGATATTCTCCATTTATGTCCAAATCACGCCGCATTAACTTCCCCTCCAAGTTTGAAGACCTTCCAACGGCTGAATCTCAAGATAAGTGAGTTTTTTCATAATTTTATAATTCTGGTTTGCTAAAATACCTGTTTGAGACCTACGAGCAAAATTGGTTTCGATCCCACCTATTGAATCAAGCTCATCTTCTGGGATATTGCTCCTCATATCCTAAGGATCAAGGATCCCAAATTTTAAAGCATTCTTACAGGTGGATCTGAAGTTGTGGAATTATTTGTTCAATTTCAATTACTCTTGCTTGTTAAAGTTGGGTTTGGGCTGAATTAAGATCCTGTAGCAAAGAGGGATCTATGAATTGGATGTGTTGAAACCCTTTTTGCCACCAATTATAAAGGAATACATCGATCACACAACACTCCAGATGTACCCCTTTACTTTATCCATGCTATTCTAATTCTTTTTGTAACATCATGCTCTATCTCTCATTCATTATTTATAATTGGACCTAGGTATTTAAAATTTTTACTTCGCAGTATGGACAACAACAATAAGGAAACCGAGATAACTAGGCCCAACAACAATTTCTTCCTCTATTTGTTCACATATGAACCTTCCTAGAGCTTTAACAATTAAGAAAAAAATTTATTGAACATTCTTAACTCCAATTTGATCAAGTTCCTCAAAACTGATAAACTGATAAACTCAAAAAAGCCTTTTCCTAACTAAATGAGGTTGCCTACACGGATCCTGTTTTAGCATTCAACTTTGTTTAAAGCCATGTTAGTTTTAATCCAAAGCCATTCATATCATTGCTCACCACTTCTCCTCAAGTAGTCATGTCACTTTTCCTTGGCCTCTTTAACTTCGCTAAAATCATACAAAATTTTCCTATGATAGTTTCATGAGTGCCAACATTACTGAACTCCCACATTATTGGGTTCAAAAACTTCATAGATTTCCAATTTACCAAGTTGTAACGAGTACTAGAATATCTGCAGAATCCCTTCACTGAATTGACTCGTCATCTCCATGTCTGTCCATTAAAATGCTCAAGTTCAAAGAGATATTTTTTCTTTTTTTCCAACGGCAAGATACTTTTAAGAATCCCTTCACATTTGATATCATACTGTGGATCAACCGAGCCCCTCCAATATTGGTTTCTAGAATTAATAAACTTTGGGATTTCCTCGAATGGTAATATAAGGTATTTCAGGGGCAGGATTTCCACATTGTTACCCAAAATACTGGCATACTCCCACGACCACAATTCCTTACTCAGCACCCTGTGAGCTGCCCTAATTTTTTCATCGCAAC
This sequence comes from Protea cynaroides, assembly GCA_028583415.1. NCBI lineage: Eukaryota > Viridiplantae > Streptophyta > Magnoliopsida > Proteales > Proteaceae > Protea > Protea cynaroides. The sequence continues at coordinate 6,994,046 of CM053273.1, forward strand.
ATACTTTCAAACCATTTTCTAAGGCCCCTTACATTGTTGAACTAGTCCTGGCAATTGCCAAAAGAAAATAGTTTATTGTAATCTAGTCCATTATGACGAACTTCAAATCCTTGAGTACATCAAGGCTTTCGTCTTTCAGGAGTAAATTACTAGGGAATTTTCTGCCAAGACATAAACGAAAGAGTAATTAACACAAGAGGGTTGAATAGGAAAATGGATTACTTTACTTATCTCAATCCCTTGTCCACAAGGAAGAGGCCTTTTGGAGGATTATCTACGAAATCCCTCAAGTATACTGAGATTAATAATTAGCTCAAAATGAAAGCAACTAATATGTCATTATACCTGGCAAACTATACTCACTCAAAGGCTCTATTTCAAATAACACTAAAAAAAATTACAAATCAATTACAAAAAGAAATCGTAAAAAAGATTACGCTCACTTTTGGTAAAATTGTCCCGGGGATCTTTATGAGCCTAAAACCATGAAATCTATAAATAATGATAATGATCAAAACTAAACACATTAACCCTACTATTATTTTGTTGAAAACAATATGGTACATTGGATATACAGCTTCACTATTAATTATAAAACTGTACTATTTCATTAAATGTAATATTAGGTAAATTACACGGACCTCCCTAATGTAGGGCTAGGGTTTGATAAATAATCTAGGCTGTAGCCTTACAATAGAACCTTTTGCAACCAGCCCAATAGCAAAACCAATAAGAAAACCAGAAAATCAGAAGTAGAAACTTATCTGTTCTAGTCAACCTGGCTGTTGGATGATTGAGAAATTCTTGTCACATGATGTTTCATATATAGAAGATCCAAGAGCCAAGCCACCAAGCTGCCGAGCCAAGCCACCAAGCAGCGAAACCAAGCCAAGCCAAGCCACTAAACCACCTGCGGCTAATGGCTACCTATCGGCTAGGCTGGCCAGCTGTAGGTCCAGCTGTCCTAGAGTTAGTTATATATATATATCCTTCCTAAAGTTAGCTATTTTTATTGTTAGCTACTTGCCTAAATTAGTCTTTATATTTTAGATTAATTCTATTTTCAGTTTTTGGAAAGATTGCCTATGGCAAGAGGATATTAGATCTTCTTCTTTTGTAAAGTTTTAAAAGGGAAAGAATACGATTCCTTTTTTGTAAATTTGTCAACAAGGAAGAATTGACTAATCTTACCTTCCAATTTCTAATCAAGACTCTCTCTATATATATGAATACAAGAGAAGAAGAAGTTTTTAGAGAAAGGAAAATACTTGCTTATAGTATTCAAGCTCAGTCTCCAAGGCTGTGAGACTCAGCCGATACCCTCTCCCCTCTCCTCTTTCATTAGTTCTTCCTCCCTCTCCTATCCCCTTAATCCTCCATCGGTTTCATTGTTTTCTCTTTCCCCCCATTATTGATTTCTGCAATCTTCGATCCATTGTTCCTTGCTGAAAGCTGAAGATCTGAACCTCCTCTTATAGAAGTCTACTTTAAAGCTATTGACCTCAAGTAGAGACTTCAAGCTACCATCATCGCATCAGCAAAGCACAGGGTTGTGGTTCCTGTTCTGGAACCCCTGTACGGCAGCTTGGATCTACCATAACTCTCCAACCCCTGGTCAGATCGACTCCATCTTTTGATATTGTTGCATACCCATATGAAGCTTCACTCAACCAGAATTATTTGATTATTCAATGGTCGGTTTGACCAGGACAGCTAAGTTTCTAATTCTGATTTCTGATTTTGTTATTTAATTATTATTGGAATTGATTGTAAAAGATCATATTGTAAAGCTAAGGCCTAAGTTAATTGTTAAACCCTAGACTTGACAAGAAATATAGGTCTTAGCCTTATAATAGGATCTTTTACAACCAATCTCAATATCAATTAAATAACAAAACCATAAATCAGAATTAGAAACTTAACTGCCCTGGTCAATCTGATAGTTGGATGATTGAGAAATTCTTGTCAAATGGAAGGTCATATGATTGTAGTGCAATGCCAAAATTTGAGATTGATCAGCCCAAGGACCAGAGAGTTATATAAATTCCAAAAATCCGCAGCAGAAAGTTCCAGACAGTAAACCGCAGGTCAGATTCTGACTTGATGATGCGTAGGGTATTGTTGGAAGCCTTCTAGTTGATTCATACAATTGTAAATGGTCCAGCACTAATTGGTTCCTGTTCTTGTGGTTGCAGCAGCGCTAGATGACTTATAGTTGCAGAAAATCAATAGTGGGGAGAAGGGACAAGCATAACCGAAGAAAGTCAAGAAGGGGAGCAAGCGAAGGAAGAAGGGGGGGGGAGGGGGAAGGAGCAAAGAAATAAGAGGGGAGGGGAATTTCGGCTGAGTCTCACAGCCTAAGAGACCCAGCTTAAAATCGCAAGCAAGGTTTCTCTTTTTTTCTCTAAACTTCTTTTTCTTCTCTTGTATTCATATATAGAGATAGCTGTGAATACAATTAAGAAGGTAAGACTTGGTCAATCCTTCCTTGTGGAAACTTTACAAAGGAGGAGAGTCCAATCTTTCCTTTTTGAAACTTTACAAAAGAAGAGGATCCAATATTCTATTGCCTTAGACAATCTTTCTAAACTGAAAATAGAAACAATCCAAAATAGAAAGATTAACTTTGGCCAGTAACTAACAATAGAAATAACCAACTTTAGGAAACTTATATAATTTGTAACTCTATAGATGGTAGGTGGATTCTATGGCAATTGTCATCCAAGGAATCTCTAGTTGGGACAGCTACCCTACCGCTGTCCTAAAGCTGGCCAGCAGCCAGTGACTTTAGCCACTAGCCACAGGAGGCTTGGCTGGGCTTGGCTTGGCTTGGCTCGTCCTGCAGTAGACCTATACTGCATCACTCCCCTTGACAATGCATTAAATACACATCATTGCCTTGTGCTTTTTAACATTACACTCAACTACTTTAAACTAACGGTGTTAAGAAAATCGATGACCTAACTAAAATACCCTTCCACGTTACTACCTTAACTTTACCAATTTCCTTCCCTTCTCTTCCCGCCAGCTGCAACCCCATGAAAGAAGCAACTCTTGCAATCTGCTACTCCGCCGAAGAGAGGAAAAATGGGCTGGAATCTAAGACCACTCACGCTTTGCTCAAGAAATAGAGATTGGAATCCAAGAATATTTTTGGGTAAGTAAATTCAAGTAGCAATCATGTACAAATTCAGGCGCATCTAGTTTCCTCCTTGAAGAATGGGGAATATGTTTCTTCGGCTTTATTGGTTTCCGTTGTTGAACTGATGAGATGGTTTCCGAGAAAAGCCCTTCAACTGGGGAAGGTGGCTTATTCTTGAATGCAAGGATCCAAGTTCTATTCATATTGAAAGTCTCCTTGAATTGCTTCCTATAAGCTTCTCTTGATGGAGAGATCACTCCCAAGGCTTCTTTGTCCACCCTTCCATCTGTCAACATGTCACAAGCAAAGTCAAAATCCATCACTGAGCAACGGTATTAATGTATCTAAATTTTCACGGCAACTTCTTCTCCGGAGGATCTGTTTTTGAAGAGGGTTTCAACATTGAGTCTTGCTAGAAGAGGTGAAAGATCATGCATCCATAGATTAGTGCAAAGAGGGAAAATATGTGAGAGGGCGAGAGGAAGTGGAGCGAGAAGCGGCGTGATGAAAGCAGCAGAGGAGGAGAGGGCAACCATGAAAGAAGCATCGGAAACTAATAGTTGGGGACCTAGAACTCCATGAGAGCCAATGTCGAAACCCTCTTTGCAAATGTTGATCCAATTATTTGTTTTGCAGGAATCATCTATTTTCATTCCCAACAAGACCGAATGTCGAAACCCTCTTTGCACAATCGTCATGATCCGAGGTTCCATCTCCTTGATCGACATCAATACCTTGTCCATCGCTCCAGGCCTTCCCAGCAATATGTGAAGCTCGAAAACCGAATTCACTGCCACCGCCTCCACCTCACTTGGCCTCAAGTGTAGCACCGATGGGAGCAAGGCCGCTAAACTATTCACCATAAACCCTCTGTACTCGAATTTGACGTTAATGGTCTCCGCCAGCTTCAACCCCACTTGCTGCAAGGCGTCGCTATGATCGGGTTGAGGAGGGCCGATTCCTGTCAACCGAAACGATGGCGGACTGCCTGGTCAGAGGGCCAGCGCCTGCATCAAAGCCTGCCACTTTTCATACTGAAATTGATGACATGAACTCGGGTTTTTCCAGTGAAAGCCTCCAGGATTGCTTGTTTGGTCCTAGAATGGGTGAATTTCAAATACGGATAGGTCTCATAGAAGTGCATCTGAAGGACATCTGAAATGGACAAATCCAAGCTCTCCTACTATCGATAAATTTGATGAGCTAAGGCTTCGACGAACTAAGTGGCATCTTCCTCATGGCACTTGCCTGCGACCAAACCAACGTCCCTATTTGTTGAACCAGTGCTTCAGCTGTCTTGAGGTTATCCTATTGAACTGCCTCTGTGCAGGCCATCAGGGTGTGGACCAATCAAATAAGATGGAGATAGAGGAGTTGAAGACGACGATGGAGTTGCCAAAAATAAGATGGAGTTGGAATAGTTGCAGAAGTATTGTTGGAGAAGAAGATGGAGTTGGAGAAGAAAGATCCATCCCAAAATCCCTATTTTGTTTGTTTAGTTATAGGTCACTTAAGGGTATTTTTGTCTTAAGAAAAGTTAAGCCTTCTCCACGTCAGCAACTAACATCCCTAGCCTAACAGAGTACACCTATCTGTCACAAATCTAGTGTTACAAGGGTAGTCCGTGTCAATTCTCGCAAGGCAAGGTAGTGATGTGTATTTAACGCACTGTCAAGGGGAGGTCCATGTAATTTACCCTTTAATATTTCCAGCCAAAACAAAAGTTGGAAACCAAACTTATCATAATTTAAGAGAATAATATCTACGTATGCAGTAAGTTTCACATTTAGTTTCATGCTGTAGACAAAGATTTGGATGAAGAAATACACCTGAAACTACATATTGCCCATCTGGGGTAAAAGTTGCCTCTATGGCTGTATTTGGAGATGGTTCCAAACTGAAGCCACATCGCTGCATAGAGGACAATAATAATTTAAAATCCACAAATGTATTTCTAACAATCCTAAACAAGCATAAAATATCCAAACTGAAATGAATTCATTGAGATTCCAGCATGCCAAAGCAGGAGACATGGCCCTGTATATTATCATTACAAATCTGGATGAACTGACCTTCTCCCCTCCATATGCATCAAGAATATAGATATTGCTATTTGTTGTTGTCAAAAGCATAGATTTTCCGTCATTGCTGAATTTGATATCGGAGACCTCAGCTGTATCTCCTCCGACAAAAAAGGTGTCAAATGGACCCTACAATTTGAAGAGAAAATAATTCAGAGTCCAAATTAATGGTGCCAAACCCAGATGCCTTTTTTTTTTTTTTTTTTTTTTTTTTTTTTGGGGGGGGGGGGGGGGGGGGGGGGGTGGAAGGAGAAGGAGGGGTATGGACCTTATCATAAGAACGTGAATCAAACAATTTAATAGCACCCCCTTCCATTGCTACTGCGAAAACAAGACCCTGCTGATCGTATGCAACAGTAGGCCTACCTCGCAAATGAAGGAGTCCCTGAAAACTATAACAGTGAGCAAAAAATCACGTGTATAATTGCATTAGCAAATTGGCAGACAAAAGTTCATTTCCTTTCACTCTTAACACATTTAATTTGTTGTCTCCCAAGTCCCAAGTTGGTCACTTCCAGAAAGTGGGATGCATACATGGGAAGATAAAATATAGCAGATAGAGAAAAGTTGACTTATTTAATGGGTCTTCAAGTTAGAACCCATGTTAGACAATTCCATATTTAAGCATAGAGTTTAAAACACTCACAACACCCACCCACCCCCCACCCCCAAAAAAAAAAAAACCCAGTCATACTGGGTTTGGAAAAAGCACTTATATAGGTTCCATGTTTCCCATTTTGATACCCCTTTTTTATGAAAACACTGCAATTAAACCAGAAGGGAACTGGCAGCACTTCAAGTTTGTCACACTGTCCAGCTTTTCAAGTATTAAAGTATGAAATGGCAAGCTCACTGTTATACCCAGGCAATGTATACCCATATCATGATCTCCTGAAGGTTGACCTTATTGCACCCATCAAATCTGTTGACTTCTTATATGGACAGTTCATTACAGTTCTCTGACAATATAAAAGTAGTTAAAGATCAACCAATTTGGAGCCTTCAGTCACACAGAACACTCCAAGGTGGTAACCATAGGGAAGAACTCTTTGGTTCTGGTCAAATCAATAAGCGAAGCTCTCAGCCTCTCAGCCTCTTGACTGCCTGCATGCTTCTTCCCTGGGTCCTAAGAGCGAGTTTGTGGAGGGGGAAGTATAGGCAGTTAAATCAAAATTAGCACGTCCGGTCTTCGACACATGGATCTGCATATAGAGTTTACTCCTTTCCTTAGCCTGCACCTTAAGGCAGTGCTAGGGCGGGAAATTGGGTCTCATTTGGGATGGCATGTACTAATATATTGTTGCAAGAAGGAATTTATTTTGTAAGGGATAAAGAAGTTAAATTTTCTCATTTGTTTTTCTGCAGGGACTTTTATTAAGAAATTAAATACCAACCTGGCAAGCATTTACACGAAGATCCCATATTCTGACACTGTGATCAAGTGAACCAGACATGAAGCTGTCATTAATTGGAGACATGCAGAGTGAAACAACTCTACAATCAAGACAAAAGAACCAATATTAGAAAAGAAACAGTAAACTTTATTATAGTATCCTCCAACTCAGCAAAATGATTGAAAAAAAAAAAAAAGATTTAGAAGAGGAGGAACTGCACTCTTTGAAGCGCCAGACACACACACACAGAGAGAGAGAGAGAGAGCTGTTTAGAAATCGGATACAGATAAATCATTTAAACTTCGAGCCATGGATCCAATAAACCTGATGCGCTTAGATGTCCAAGTAGTCAATTCCATCCTCAGTGAATACATATTAGAAAAGTATCGACATATATAATTTTCTGTGATTCAAAGATAATAGGGGAATAAAAGTAGAAATCAAGAAGTGTCATGACATGCCTTCTACATAATTGGCTTCCAAGAAAGATGTCTTAGTTCCATTGTTCCAAGTTATTTTCTAGGTTTTCCGCCCACATCCTCTTCTTTCTCAGGTCTTTCAACCAACAAAACCACATTGTTCTTTATCATTGGTGTTCTTTTGGGTAAGGCATCCTCATTCTTTTAAATAGATCATAAGGTCAAATATCCACTCATGCTACCAACTGAATAACATAAGAGTTACAGAATAGAATCAGAACCTTTCCTTGTGCCCTTTGAAGTATCGAAGACATCGATTGTCATACATGGAAAGATATCGCAGGGGATCTGGCAGCAGAAGAAAGAAAAGAAACAGTCACCACTATTTATCTGAGAATATCATTAGAAACACATCTCAACCGTCAACTTCTCATTGAGAAGCTAACCATCATTGGAATCTGTCTTGTATCTTGAAGAGCATATAACAGAGCTTGGATGGTGTGTAAAGCATATGCGATCAGCACCATACTTCTTGTGGAATGTGGTCTTCAACAAACTGAAGTTATACACAGCAAGAAAAATAAATTATTTTAATTAATTTAATAAAGAAAAAGAAAACAGGGACTAGTTACCGCAAATCGAATGTCTAACTCAATATATCTGACTTAATTTCTCATGTGGAACTTGAAATGGAGCCACCGTGGATGTATTCAAATTCTCCGTTACAAATACAATCAAAACCAATAACTGAAAAAAAAAATATTATATATATATATATATATATATATATATTGAGATACAGAGGTGCCTGAGAAGTTGAATTACAACTATCAACAAGGCAAAAGAAATGTCAATATGGAGCAAAAATTCTACTCTATGCCACCACCTAAACCAAATTTAATTTTATAAACTAAAAGCTACATGGTAGCTAATAAATAAATAAGTTAGATACGGGACATGGGTCAACAGGGTAAACCTTGTAGTTCAACCTGACATGAAACTCTTGAATTGGGCATCATAAGCCCTGCCCAAGTGAGCAATTAATCAGGATTAACCATATACCAAGTGATGTTGTATCAGCAATGTCATACTCAAGCATTACTTTGTGAACTTTACTCTTTTTCATGATGATTGATGCTTTACATATCATTATATATGTCATTCAATTGCATCACCATACAAAATAGTTAATTCAAAAAACTCTGACCAGCTTATACTTCTGAGTTGAATACTCACGTCGCATTTGCAATGTCATAAAGCCGCACCGAGTCATCATCACTAGCAGTAACCAATAGATCCTTGGTACGATGAAAATCGACTGAATTGATCTTTCCACCCTAAGAATCAAAATGGCAAATCAAAAGCTTCAACCACTACAATAAAAATCAACTTGGTTGCAACTTTCTACGCTTTAGAAGCAAAGGCTCTTGAAATATCACTGACTTTCCACATAATAATATAATGATAATGTCGATATCTTATTACCGGAAATTTGAGGTAGGTAATTCTATTCCTGTTTTCACTCTTCTTCCCTAAATTTTTTTATAGATTCTCATTCTATTTCTGGAAGCCACGGCTACAAGGGAGCGGTTGAGAGAGCTGTTAAACTGTCAGATAAACCATATGGAATATCCGGAAAATATTTTGAGTGATGATGAGAAACGAGGGTGTCAATAGATTGGACAGTTCTGATGGTTTATTAGCTAATTCATGAGAAGCAAGTTTTGTATTTATGTCTCTCTCTTCTTTTTTTTCCCTTTCGAATGTAAAACGTACAAAAAAACAGTATGCATCGTCTATAAGAACAGAGACGGGAATGGAAATTAAAGGCAAAAACTCACGAAGTCTGAGAAAACGGCTCCGATCGACATACTGCGTACAGTCTCATCATCGAGTTCTGTTAACGACATCGCCCCTCAATGACCTCTGGAAATTGAGAATTTATTAACAGAAAACGAAATTAACAATGTAGTGGAGAACCAAATAGTAGTGTTTTGTCGCAAATAAGGAATGAAAATTTGAAAAAGAAAGAAAAATGATGGAAAGAATTGAAACGGAGACGCCGTAAAACTCCGAGACGAAACCAACGTTAGGTATTGATTAAAAATTTAAAAATAAACAAGTAGAATGCTCACTGTACAGTGGCGGCTATGAGACTGGAAGGGTTCACTCCAGACTTCGGTGTTGTTCTTCTGCGAATATAATCTAGATAAATAAACACCATAAGATACTCTTAAGTATTCTAGCGACTTGTCACAGACTTATGGGCTTACTCCACCATAAACAAAGAAATTATTCCATTGGACCAGCCCACTATGAAGCCTAATACCTATGTACTAGAAGGTCCTACTTATTAGAGTCTTCCACACTTGCATAGAAATGAAGAAGACTCTAGAAAGGAGATTAGATATTTAAAGAGTAGTATAAAAACATCTAGTAGTATAGAAAGTTCTAGAGATAGTTCTAGACAATTCTTTACACCATTGGATTAGTAACACATGTACAAATCCTAGTCATTGATTTGTAAGGCCTCCAAGTATAAATAAGGATTGGCTACCTTCATTTGAGATAACAAGAGTTGAGTATTCTCTAAGGGTATCAACGGGCCGATCTGGGCCGGTTTCGGTCCGGGCTGAACCGGTGTCGGGTTTTATAAGCCCAGCCCAAAACATGTCCATTAAGAGTTCGGGCTAGGGTGGGCTGCGCTGGACACAATAACTAATGGGCTGGTCCGGTGTCGATTTGTTATCGGGTTGGGTTTATTGAGGTGATTTCGGGTTGGTTCGGTCCGGATCGGGCTTATCGGGCTTATCGGACCCCTTTTATATGTAAACTATATAGCCTATTTTATTATTTCTATTTATAAAATTAGCATTATTCCTTCCATATGTATGTAATTTAATAAACTATAACAATTAACATAATTTTTTCAACTATAGATTCACATAATCTTCTAGATCATGAAGTGAACTCTAATAGTATAACACAATTTATTAAAATTTAAAAGCATTAAAATTAAGAAATTGGGCCCAAACGGACCTTATCGGTGTTCGGGTTGGGTTTTATCGGTTTGGACTAATTCGGACTTCTTAACGGGCCGGTCCGATTTGGTTTCGGTTTGGACTGAAACGGTGTCGGGCTTTACAAGCTCAGACCAAAACCTGTCCATTAAGGCTCGGTCCGGGCTGGGTTCGGGTTATATCGGGTTGGCTCGGTCCGTGCTACCGGGCCGGGCCCAGTTTTGACACCCTTAGTATTCTCAAAGCATTCCAAGCTTCATTTCTAAAAGTATCTCTTGTTCTCTCTTTTTGTGTGCTAGTAAGTCTTGAGGGTCTTAGCAACAAGGGAGTCTTGAGTGAGTAGGCTGACTTGTGTGACGAATAAAAGGGTTACACGAGTACCGCACGGGCGAGTTAGCTTCTTCAAAGAAGAAGTCTGTGACAGACTGCAGACGCGTCCTCAAGCGCGAACCCAACAATGCTACCGTATATATATATATATATATATATATATATATATATATATATATATATATATATATATATATAAGAGAAAATATATATGTTTTTTTTTTTTTTTTTTGGTAAAAAAAAAAAAAAAAAAAAAAATATATATATATATATATATATATATATATATATAAAATTTCATCTACACCCCATCAAAGATATATATATAAAATTTCATCTACACCCCATCAAAGATTGTTAACATCATCTACACCCATAAGAATGCAGAAACATCACCTAAGTCCATTTAACTGACGAAAATCACTAAAATTGTTGAAATACAGTTTTACCCTTCATTTTTATATTTTATCTTTTTAATTTTAAAAAACTTAAAAGATTTATTCCAAACAGCCTTCTTCTCCGACGAGTTGGTGCATGGCAAGCCATGCCAACTCCATAACCTGCAATGCCTGATCGCTATTTTAGTTGGATCCATAACCCGCAACGCCCGATCGCTTCGTTGCTTCGCCACGCACCGACCCGCTTCATTCTTACTTTCATGTAAGATTGATTTTGTTTGTTCTATGAGATAGCTTTTCCCCCGGACAGGTATAGAGCCATGGACTCGAGAGAAGCAAAGAAGGAAGGTGAGATCGAAAACTTCTTTTGAGGGAAGGGGTCGCAAGGCCGGTGGACCGATTTTTGATGGCCGGCCGATTAAAATGGTCGGATTCAAGGCGGAGTTGCCGGAGGTTAGGGAAGAAGAAACCCATAGACGGCTGGAGGTAGTCGATCTCGGGCCCTTTCTTTTCTCCATTTTTGGGTTTCTTCTGTGATTGATTTCTGGAGAAATGAAACATTTCTCCCAAAATCTTGCTCCATAAAATCTTTGCCCGTTAACATTTTCAGATTCTCTACTCTCCTCTAACTCAAACACCCTCCTCTCACCATCTATCTTCCCACTTGGTCGACGCGCTCGAGAGTTCTTCTGAGCGGAGCAGTGGCGATAATTGACAATGAACTTTGAAATCCCTACAATCAAGTTGTTGATCACCTGTGAAGCAACCACAAATCCAAAAAAACACAAACCAAACCACACTAAACATAACCGACCAAATAAAACCCCTGTGAAGCAATCACAAACCAGAAACACAAGAACTTCACCTTCAAATCTTCCGAAGTACGGACCCAATTCTCCCTTGATCCTCTTATATAATCCATTTTATCGTTATTGAAGTAATCAAATTCAAACCCCATATGAACCCAAATCTCAATCAAATAGAGCATTTTTTTTTGAAGTGATAATTTATTGAACAACAATTACCAAGGATATTGGAGGATTGAGAGGAGACGGGGCCAAGGATCCTCAAATCCCTTGCAGGAATGGAAGCCTCCTTGATGATGGGATTCCTATTGCATTCGAGCGGCTCACCCCGACCAAATCGATCGAAAGCATCCGAGCCGTGACCACCCGGTAGTTTAGACTACTCTTCAATGGTTGCTTCTCGCCACGCACCAACGCCTATATGAATCTGACTATGGAGAAGAGCAGAAGAGCAGAAGAGGAAAGAAGAAGAGGAAAGGAAGAAGAAGAAGAAGAAGGGTAAACTGGTATTTTATCTTTACTCTAAGGGCAGTATTGTCCATGGAAAATTTTATTTCAATTGACGTCAGCATCTAACGGGAATTAACTGACGGAGTGGACTTCTTTGATTACCACCGCCAAAGTTTTGGGACCTAGGTGATGTTTTTACAAACTTGTGGGTGTAGATGATGTTAACAATCTTTGATGGGGTGTATATGAAATTTTTTCATATATATATATATATATATATATATATATATATATATATATATATATATATATGAAAAAATTTCATATAACCCCCAAAAACTATGTCAAATTCCACTTATTACCTAATAGTTTCCAGAAAATCTAACCGGCCCCATTTAACTGACAGACTTGACTGAATATGTAAGTGGACAGTCTTGCCCTTTTTAATTTGAAACTTTAAAACATTAAAATGAGATAAAATTACTAATTTACCCCTTTCTATTCTTTTTTCTTTCTCCAAATTTCTTTTCTTCTCTATTGCAATTCTATTCGGTTCAGAGCCCTAATATCATATCTCTATCGTCTCTTCTCTATTGCTATTCGGTGAGTCTCCAGTTTCGAAGCTTCGGTATCCCATCGGCAACATCCAAAGTCCGGCTTCGGTATCCCGTCGGCAACATCCAAAGTCCGGCTTCGGTATCCCGTCGGCAACATCCAAAGTCCGGTTAGTATTTCCATCGTTGTGCTTTGTGGAGGTGCAGTTACTTGTGGAGCCAAAGGCGATGCAAAATCAAGGGTCTCCACAGAGCTCCCAGGGGCGAACTCCGCCCCTCTTCCCCTACCTAAGAGCGGATGACCTATCAATGTAGATAAATCAGAACGAGCACCAGGACCACTACAAAATGTCTTGTTTACTCTCCCTCTGATCCAAATCTGGTGGAGCATGAGGCTATGTTGCTATGCCAGGACGTCTTTTTTCAAACTTCGTAGAGAGGTCTCTTTCTGAATATAAAATGTTATATCCATCTCGTGTTTCACTAGATTGAGGTTCAATTTCGAGGTATAGCTGCCCATTCTCAAAATGTGTTACACTTTCTGTTTGGCCTGCTCAAGAATTCTTCGTGTACATCTTTGTCAAAAGAGTCAGATCCTTTATAAAATGTCTGAAAACATCGTTACTTTACAAGTCCGGTTAGTATTTCCATCGTCGCCGACTACAAATGGACAGCACACTGTTGGCACGAAAGAAGGTTCCACCGTTGATAGTCGTCGGGGAATAAAGGTTTCGAAACAGGGTTTTTTCTTTATTACTTTTACTGTTGAAGAATTTGGTAAGTAAATGTATTTTCACTTTGGGAGGCATTATCATCTTTTACTACATGGAAAAGGGCAATATTGTCATAATATTTGCAACTAACGGGACTATACTAACGGGTGGGGTCTATTTGACTATAGGTGAAAATACTTTGGGTGGTAGATGAGACTTTTGAAAACCTTTCGGAGAGTAAATGAAACTTTTGAAAATGTTGGGGGTCAGATGGAATTTGACATAGTTTTTGGGGGTTAGATGAAATTTTTTCTATATATATATATAATGGTATTACAATTTCGTTTGATGGTGGAAGCAACCGTGGCACAAAAATTTGTGTAAATTTATAATATCAAATTAACTATTTAATTCAAGGGGATAGTTGGTAAAAGCCAGATCATGAGTTCAAATCTCTTTCGATCTAATTATTTAAAATAAATAAAAAATAGAATGATACTTTGTCTTTTTTGTGTATTACAAATAAATTGTGAAGTTTTTTTTACATATAAAATATTACATGTAAAATTTTGAAGTTTTTTTTACTTATTCTATTTAATTAAAATTATTTTTATTAAAAAATAAAAATTGTTTGGTGTTACAAACGGTTAAAATCGATTCAACGTTAACTTTAATTCGATAGTATTGAATGTCTATTTGTATAAATAAAATTTATTTTAATACTTTATACGTTGTCTACCTTAAATTGTAATCTTACATTCGTGTGTGATTAAAATTATTTTAATATTTTTCCTAACTTTCTTCTCCACTCTTCCATCATAAATTAGATCGGTTGGACCCCTTGTTGTGGTTGTATATTCTTGCATGGTATTACTCAGTCTCACAGTGTGAGATGAATGGTGATGTAACAATAGCTGGATTCACTCAATGCGTCAAATGAACTATAGCCGTGTGATCATGGCTGGAGGAGCTGGCCAATATGAGAGAATTTTCGATCGAGCCAGTCGGCTCCTTGGATTCTACTTAAAATAAGGCTATGTATGTCTTTTCTCACTACTCTTAAAGTGATCTTATGTTCGTAGATCGTTCAATTTGAATCAGATCACTTATATATACTTTAGCATTTTGTTGTATCTGGTAGCGGTCGATCGGTTCGCATCTATGGTTAATCAATAGGTCCACGGATCTATTATTCTATACGATAAATCACCATCTCATACACCACCACGACACCGATTCTCGTTCTCTTTGGAAAATTACGTCTCGCTACTATCATGTATCGACTCTACCCCTAAATCAGCCATAATACGATAGATATTTCATCACCTATTTTTTCATAGCTTGCCACACATTTTTAATAACGTCTCCGTCTTAATAACACTAAGTTTATCTATATAATTATTCTTAACCGTCTAATATTGGGCAGAATCGGCACCACACCGTACAAACCACGGGACGAGTCCCGATTCCTGAGACAGGAGTCAGTCCCGGTTCCTGAGTTAGGAGTCCGAGTTGTCATGAGTCATAAGAAGGTGCTGTCGGGCGTTAGTTTAATCGTCTGCTCACTGATATTCACAATTTTTACTTCAGGGCCGGGGAGTGGAAGGAAGCCTTTTCATTTATCAGACACAGAGATCGGAGACGAGGAAGTCAGACCACCACAATTGTTGTCGTTTCTTTTATGAAGGTTGTTGTTCACACAATCATGGTCGACTTTCCCAGGAAATTCATATAACAAAGTCCGAAACGCATTAGAAGATGCTCTTCGATTCTCGTTTATTCTGTGACACCTGGAAATCCAGATCCCCTCTGCGAACCTTATCTGACCTCTGATCTCTGATCTCCCCAATTTCCAATCGATGGCGGGCGCCGCCTCGGCGCTCTTCCTTCTCGACATCAAAGGCCGCGTGCTGGTGTGGCGAGATTACAGAGGCGATGTCTCGGCAGTTCAGGCGGAACGATTCTTCACGAAGCTCATCGAGAAAGAGGTAAGCCGATGTGCAAATCGGGTTGACCTAGGCTGCTTTGTCATTGATTTTGGTTGCATATGGTGATATATTTCTCACAATGGTTGGGATTGGATTTGGAGAGTGCTGAACGTCCTCCTCAATTTCCAAGTTTTTAGACTTTTTTTTCTTTTTGTTTTTAATTGCGTAGTTTGGTTTTTAAATTTAATGTCCGGCTGGCTTCTTAATTTTTTTGTGCAAATTTTTTACATTTAAATCTAGCTAGTATCGTGAATTTGATTTGTGATATTCAATGTTATCTGTTTTCCTACATGTTATACAGTATCCCCGACTTACGGGATTCTTATTTATTTTGCTGTTAGTTACCTGCCGTAGCAGCATTCAAGTAATGTCCTTTGATTTCACCTGTTTAGGCCATTACATAGACAGTTGGTAGCTTCAACCCCTTTCAAATGCTCGAAAGAAGTAACTCAACTTCAAGTGGTTGTCTCATTAGTTTTCTCTTGATCTATTTCAGGGGGATCAGTCTCAAGATCCAGTCGTGTACGATAATGGCGTTACATACATGTTCTTACAATATAATAATATTTACCTAATGACGGCGTCAAGACAGAACTGTAATGCTGCAAGTCATCTTCTCTTTTTACACCGAGTCGTCGATGTAAGATCCCGTTCATTATATTGCCATGCCATTGGTTTTGTTGTTTCTGTAAATAAAAGGGAGTTAAAACTTACTAATTTGGGCTCTCTTTTGATGAATTTCATGATGGCGTCCTGAGTTATATCCATGGCAGGTATTCAAGCATTATTTTGAGGAGTTAGAAGAGGAATCACTACGAGATAATTTTGTGGTTGTGGTAAGGGGATGTCTCTGAACTATATTCAGTGGCTTACTCTGGTGGAACGCACTGGAAGAAGGAAATTATATTCTATGAAACTAAGATATTTTTAATTCCTTGTCTGAGGTCATAATTGATGTGGTGCGGTTTTTGCAGTACGAGTTACTTGACGAAATGATGGACTTTGGTTACCCTCAGTATACAGAAGCAAAAATTTTAAGCGAATTCATCAAGACTGATGCATACAGAATGGAAGTCACTCAGCGGCCTCCTATGGCTGTAACAAATGCTGTTTCTTGGCGCAGTGAAGGGATACGGTACAAGAAGAATGAAGTAGGTTTGTCTTTATTTGAGTTTTATCGTACTTTTAAATGCAAGATGATACCCTATAAAATCTTTTTTTTTCTTGTTTGTTCAGGTGTTCTTGGATGTGGTGGAAAGTGTCAATATACTTGTCAATAGCAATGGGCAAATAATTCGGTCAGATGTTGTCGGTGCGTTAAAGATGCGAACATATCTGAGGTGTGTTTCAGTCCACCATAGTTTCCATTTTCATGAGATTTGTTTAAGGTTTAACAATTAGCGATCTTTGGAGGATCTGTTGCAAAAACTTGTGATCAATGCCATTCTGTGATTGTCAGGATAATGGCATTTAAATCATGATCTACGTATCTGTTAAGTGATATCAGTCTTCCATTGATGCTGACAGTTCCATAACTATATCATGCATATAGAGAAAAGAAAGGACTAAAGGACTATGTCATAAGTTGTGTTTGGTTGCAAAGAAACTGGGAACAAAGAAAAAAAAGAAGAGACAACTAGAAATTTACACTATATGGCTGAATTTCAAGTCATAAATAACTAACTAAATTCTAACTGCCATTTATATTATTCCAATACCAGGTATATAACATTGCAACTAGTATATTCAATAGTAAATTACAGCAATAAAATTGATTTTTCAAAGATAATAGAATTTACTGTAGTTCTATTAAAGTATATATTTTACATTGGATCCCCTTTTTATTTTATTTTTGGAGGGGGGGGGGGGGGGGGGGGGGGGGGGTTGATGAATAACAGAATGATTTTGTTGATATGAAAGACTATTACATAAAGTCCAACAGAGAGTACAAAATATAGACCTGTATGGAATTTATTTTTTCATAATATAGACCTACAAGAAAAATTACAACAAAACACCTAATAATCTATCTGACAATGGGTAAAAGAGCCAGATCTCCACCCCACCCTATTGACACCTTGCCTAGCCAGCGGGTCTGCTACATCATTGGCTGATCTAGGGTTCCAGCTGAATGAGCAATTCATCTGGGAATGAGAAATCTAATATGCCTCACAATAGGTCCAAACCTCCATGGAACCTGAAAATCAGAGTTCACCATGCAATGGCTGTCGCTGAATCCCTGTCAACCATAGTTTTATGAAATTCCTCTCTCTAGGCATATTCCAATCCCATCCGAAGTGATAAGAGTACCGCTTTTTTTTTGAATTCCATCCCCAACTGGGCTTGAATAAAGTCCCTAGAGTTGTCCTAGTACTAGATCTGAGAAGTCCTCCCAGAATTGATGGCCTCAGATTCATAGTTGTCAAGGCACCAAGGTGAACCAAAGCATTGGAGGCCTGACGGGGCGCCTAGGCGACCAAGGGGCTCGATTTTCCAAGGTGTCTCATGGGCACCTGGGTGCCTAGGTAACGCCTTGACAACTATGCTCAGATTGAAAATTTAACTTCACTATCCATTTGGTTGGCGGGAGTGGGGGCACACATCCTTCCTTGGCATTTTAGAGCTCCTTATACTATATTGTGAATGGGATGCATTTAAAGAGAGGATCCACCGTATTCCATTCTGCCACCTTCGGTTTCACCCTCCTAATAACAACTATATATGATGAGTACTCATCTTGGAGCAATCATGCATTCCTCTTTTCCCACAACATTCAAAGACCTGCCAATAATGTGACCTTTGTAGAAATCTCTCTTGCCCCAAATGTTGTAAGTTGCAAAAACCGTATCACCCATGCTAAATCTTTGGGAAAAGTCCAATTCAGATTAAAGACTAATAGTATATCACTTATGTTAATGTTAGCAATATTAATAGTGGCACTTTTATTTAGACATTCTACATCTCCTAGTTCTTTAGAATGCAGTTCTAGGAGTTCACAATTAATGTTCATTTATTAAGAGGTGGTGTTGAGTAATCTATAGCAAGACTGGATTGTATGAACTAAGAAAAAGACTGCATTGTCAAATGAAAATCAACCTTCAGGCATTTTTTTTCCTTTGTATGTTTATTATTAGCACGTTGTTGAAGGTGGTCTTCCCTCTTGATTTTCTTCTTAAGAAATGCTCAAATGCCAGTTTCGAGTGCTAATTGTACTGCCTTTCCTTTAATCTGTTGATAGGACATGAGTGTCGTATCGACGCTTATGACTGTGTTGGTCATGGAAACCTCTCATATATAGAAACAGGGACATGGCCATGTAGATTTGACAAATCAGTTTGCCCTCTAGTTATATTAGAATATCGTCCTAATAGAAAATATCTATCCATTGGTTGAATGACCAAGGCGTCACTGCCATATGGCCAGGGGGGGAAGAAGTTTATCAGATTCTTCTTTTTCTTCATCCTTTTCTTTTTGGGTTTCCTTTTTTTTGGTGACAATCCTTTGGGCTTATGGTACACCATAGGTTAGATAAGAACATGAACTCTAGACCTTTACAGACTAACTAAGATTCTTTTTTGCAGTGGTATGCCTGAATGTAAGCTTGGGCTCAATGACAGAGTATTATTGGAGGCTCAAGGTAGAACAACAAAGGGAAAAGCCATCGATCTGGATGATATCAAATTTCACCAGTATGTGCCTTGAAAAAACTTTACTGTACTGTGTTTGGTAGTCGTTCGTAAGAGCTGGGTGTATTTATTAATTTATCCATGTGTAACATTGTCTCTATAATTATGTATTCTAACAGCTCACTTATGGTCTAGGTGTGTGCGGTTGGCCCGATTTGAAAATGATAGGACAATATCCTTCATTCCCCCAGATGGGTCTTTTGATCTAATGACCTACAGGCTCAGTACTCAGGTTTATGTCATGCTTCCTGCCATTCTGGGCCAATTTGGGGCAGTCTTGTTGTATCCATTGATACAGATAAGAGTGCTTTCCTGAAGTTCATTTTCTGTCTTTCAGGTAAAGCCATTGATCTGGGTGGAAGCTCAAATAGAAAGGCATTCAAAAAGTCGTATAGAAATCATGGTAAAAGCCCGGAGCCAGTTCAAGGAGCGTAGGTATATCTTTTTGGTTTGATTATAACCCCTTAGTTAATCTATCAGTACCTCATCCAGTGACAAAGTTGATTAAGGAGGCTAATGAGGAGAATTATTGATTTTTGTTCGTAATTTGCTTGCACAGCACTGCAACTAATGTTGAAATCGAACTGCCTGTGACATCCGATGCAACAAATCCTAATGTTCGGACTTCCATGGGTTCTGCCGCTTATGCACCCGAAAATGATGCATTGGTCTGGAAAATAAAGTCTTTTCCTGGCGGCAAGGTGCAGTTGGCTTTATCCTTATCATTTCCCACCAGTGACTGTAGATTCCTGCTGTTAGCATGCATAGTGTTGTCCATGTGGTTACAATTCAAGAAGCATGCCGACATTGTTTGTGCATTGTGTAGGAGTACATGTTAAGGGCAGAATTTAGGCTTCCGAGTGTAACTGCCGAAGAAGCACTCCCAGAGAGAAAAGCTCCCATCCGTGTGAAGTTTGAGATACCGTATTTCACTGTCTCAGGAATACAGGTGGGCCTGATGTTCTGCTCTCTTTATTATGGTAGTGGATAATTGGTTGCTTGTGTGGTTTGGAGTGTTTGATGCTTTAACAAATTAACCTGTTGTCACCCCAACAAGTAAATTACAAGACTGGTGCCTTAAGCAAAAGCGAAGGACAGCCAAAAGCAGTTTTATTTAAGATGGGTAATTAAATAAGGATGTAAATGGATCGAATTCGAATCAGATACACCACTATCCGAATTTGAATCCGATTATTAATTACCCTATCCGAATCTGATCTGAAATCCGGCGGAGGTATAAAAAACAAATTCGAATTTGAATTCGATCCTTAACAGGATTTCCAGTTAAAATCCGATTCGAATCCAATTCTCAATGCCATTTACCGACTTGAGTATGGAGTGAATATGTTACCTCTCGCCTCTCGGTGGTGATGAGATGCTTCCAGAACACTGTTCTGCTAATATTATCGGCATTTCCTACTTCTTTGCTACCCTCTTTTGCTCATTGTTCAGCGAAATCCTATGTGAAAAGTCAAAATGAAAGAGGCGAAATTTTTGTAAAATTCATCTTACTTCATAAAACAAGATTTACTAATCAAAATCAAAATATATCAAACACCCACTTGAAATCAATCTGCATTTCTTTGGATTTAACCCTAATGAAGTCTGATCGATCTCAAACCATGGAAAAGTAGGTGAGAGAGAGAGAGAGATGTACCCAAATGGAATGGAAAGATTCTTTCCTTGCTGTTGAGGTGCTACTCAGATACAGAGAGAAAAAGAGAGTAACCATGTTTTGTGTCTCAGGCGGAGGGTTTTGGGCAGAAGGGTCGAAGGCACACACCTTGCAACATACAACCATAACCAGGAACAAGAACCATAAGCAAACCCTAAAACGTCCCTATCAAATCCAACCGTTAAACATCCCCATCTAACTGTAGTTCTCCAGTTCGAGTAATGACAACCGCCATCTTCATAGCCACGATCACCACCATGGCTCGAAACCTTAGTTTCCCTCTTCTCCTCCCAGCCTTTTCACTTTCCTTAGGTAAGAGATGAAATCCTTAACTCTCTCAGGAAAACAATAAGAGCATAAAACACTTACACCGTTACACGAAATCCTATTCCATTTTACTATATTACCCTTACTTATTAGGCTATATACTATATTTTACTTAAAGCTACACCTAAACGGGTCAGAGAGGATGATATCCGAATCTTCCTCCGAGTCTCACCTATCCGAATTCGCTTTGTTCGGATTCGGATTCCCCTAAAACGGGTGCGGATTTGAATCGAATTTAAATTTTCGGCTATCCATTTACATCCTTAGGTAATTATATTGTTTGGGTAATGAGTAATATCTTGTACTCTGTTGAGTCTGTTCAAAATTTTGAAAGAAAGTTGCTGTAAAAATGGAATATATATATATATAGGATTGTTATTGTAACAAGGATTTGTTACGTTTGGAAACGTAACAAAATAAATCTGAACCATTCATTTTTATTATTTTTTTAATCTAATCCATTCAAATTTGGGGAGTGTTATAGTATTGTTTAGAGTATTCGTACACATGCATAGACACACACGGGATGCATGCCAATACATAAGGGGTATTTGATTGAATTAGAGTTTGAAATTCGACATGTGGGTAATCTAGACCATGTTCTTTCTATCCAATGGTTTGAATGGACAAATCATCTACCCATGTGGCATAATAGATTCCTTGTTATGTTTGAAAAAATAACAAACCATTGTTACAATAACATTTCCCCATATATATATATATATATATATATATATAGTGCTTTCATTAGTAGGATCAAATCATATTCTTCATATAGGGCTGTGCATGAGCCAACTTTATGTTCAATGAAGACTAAATTACTTCTTCGGTTGTTCTAGTTATGTGCCTTGTTGTTGAGGCATTGTGCCTAGACTACAACTCTCGTCAGGTCCAAAGCGACTGATCACCTCCTATATGCCCTGGCACCCATTCCCAAACCTTGATAATATTTTGCCTTTCACATGTTATACATTTCAATCAGTCATTCCCAAAACTTGATTATCTTTATGTACATTCTTCCCCTCCCTAGACCCTGCAATAGTGAGAGCCTCGTGCATTGAAACGCCATTTTTTTACTTTCATCCCCATGTGTTCTATATTTTCTTTTTTCCCCTACATCATATATTTTTCATTTACAAGATAACATATGGCGGTGTCACCTAGGTGTCAAGGTGTCTGGCCACCCCCATGGCTATCCTTGGTGCCATGACAAGTATGACTGTGGATGCAGGATGAATGAGGAGCCCTATACATTTCCTTGTTTGCAGCAACTGATACACCTCACAACCAGCCGAGGAGCAATTACACCCTTGGTTCCTCCAGCTAACTCTCCAATTTTAATTTCTATTTCGTCCATTAAAAATCCACCCAGTTAATCTCAACTCCTTAGCCAACCTGTTATTCATGATAGATACTTTGGTGATTTCACCTGCTACACCCAAACTCAGCAACACCTTAGGAACCTTTTAACCTATTTTCTGTTTTCACCTTAAACTATTCACTCTTAAAACTTTGCTTAATCAGAACCATTAAATTCCATATTTTGGCAATCCTAGTGCTACTAGGAGTTAATAGTTTTCATCAATAGAGCACCTATTCTCTTTCCTATTTTCTTTGTCAAATTATCAGACGTTCAATTTTATCATTGATTCTTTGAGACATGCTTCCTAGTGGGATGTGCTAATCTTACACTGGTTGACCTATCCAAAAAAATATAAAAATATATTAAAAAAATTTAAAAAAATTTAAAAAAAACCTTACACCAATAGTGTACAGTTCCCTGATAGGCTGTAGGAAGATCTTAGTCCTGGAATATTCATCCGGTGTTAGTAAATGTTCTGATGCTTACAGGTTTTTCATGTAGATCTTTAAAGATTTGATTAATCTTGGGTTATATTCTGAGAAATCAGGTTTATTTTTTATGTGTGATCATCAAGTGGTTGTTTCTGACTCATATTTAAACCTAATTAAAAAATATCCTGATTCCTGAACCATTATGCAAAACTATCAGAATATACAGCTGGTTGCCAATATCTAGCAATGACAATACCAATTGCTAGGGGGCCCCCTACTATTCATCATAGAAAGGAGATGGTCCACTGTCTATACCTGGATAATCGACCCACAGTTTTTCAATTCCTAACCGAGAGAATTATCAGTCCCTGCTTGAGAAGTAGCTACACTACACTCAACTTCTATTTTTTAGTTTATTTCCTTCACAATCTAGTGTTTAACAGTCCGTCTGTGTAATTCAATGACATGAGCCAGTTCTCTCCCTCCCCTCTCCCCCCTCCCCCCCCTCCCCCCTCCCCCCTCCAAACAAAAAAAAAATAAAAAAAAAAATCCCAACCCCCAGTGCTTTTCATATGCATCTGTTTGCTCTTAACTCCTACGTTCGTATTTCGTCTATTTGATGACAGTACCTTTTTGGGCATGCTGCATAGCTGCGTGTCTTTAAAATCCGTCTGTAATAGGAATTGCAACTGCTTTGAGATGTGGTAGACATACCTTCTGTCTTTTCTACTCAGTAAGGATGAAGTTTTTCATTCTGACATTCACGATAGCATGTCTGTGATTGCTATATATTCTTGTAGGTCCGTTACCTAAAGATCATTGAGAAAAGTGGTTACCAGGCTCTTCCGTGGGTGAGATACATAACAATGGCAGGCGAATATGAGCTGAGACTTCTTTGAAAAACCTGTCTATTGTTGTTTTCTGACCAAGCAACATATTTTATGGGCTCCTTACTTACCCCCCCCCCAAAAAAAAAAAAAAAAAAAAAATTTATGGGCTCCCATTATCTAGAACGAAAATTGCAAATGATTTCAGGGAGGCTCTAAGGAGGTCAATGATGCATTTCTTTGCCCTTGGTATGTTCAGCGTGAGCTTGTTCTAGCATTCTCTTTCCCTTTTTGGTCGTTGTGTTTATGTAACAGTTGTTTGTAAGGGTGCAGTGGATACCCAAAAATGTTTGTTCATCCATTTTTGCAAGAATTAAGAATTTATTTATTGAAAATTAACTGATGGCCGTGTTCTTATTGATTTGCATCCTTGCTTTTCTGGATACAATAAGCTGTGCACCCAAAACTTAATGCAATAAGATGTGTTCTTATATGAAGCACGAGATACTTTCTCCAGTGCATCCATTGTTATGGCTTCGAAGATGCTAATCATTTATATAATTATATCATGTGAAAAACAAATGTAATAACCAAAAGAATAGGGGCCTCATATCCTCAAGCATTTATATAATTTATTGCATCTCGTCTCTCGGGACATCTTAAATTCCTCATCCAAAGACTGGACGGTACCGGTACAGGAAAATAGCAAATTCAGATTCATCTTCAATTCCTCATCCATAATTTGGATGTTAATGATTGCAAACTCAGATGGAACTATTCATTTCCACTGGCCTAATTCTGACCACTTGGTCGATCGTGTTTTAGTTGGACACCAAATTTTGATTATACGCCATGGTTTGATTTATGCCACGTGCTCACACGCTTTGAAAATTGATTTGAAAATTCAATTTTATTTCAAAACAAGAACTGTCGAGTGAATATAGCCGAAAACCCCCACAAATGATGGATCCATCCAACAGTTATAATAATTAAAACAAAAGAATTCCTATATCCTTTTCTGTTTTTTTTTTTAGGGCTTTTTATTGGATGATGGGTGGATTCATGATGGTTGTGTGACAGATTTTGGTATTCTCTCCTTCCGGACAACTTTTTTTTAACCATCTAAATGAATGATCATTAGAATAATTTTAAGGTCTTTATTTATAAAATATGGTAGGTCAGGAACTACATAAAACTAATACAACATGTTTGCATTATCTTCTTACGGACTACGACCTCCTTCGATGATCACCCCATTCTTTTCACATTTCCGCTTGGAAGAAATAAAGGTGGATAGTCTCTCTATTAAGAGGTCTATCAGATGTTGACGATCCACCATGCTAATCCTCGCACATAGTGGGCTCCCACCAAATTCCTTCCCACCCCTTGTCAGGATCTTAAGTTCACTTAAAAAGCTTGCACAGTCCTCAATCCCCTCCTCCTCCACTTTCAACCATGCAAAACCTGCATAATTGTAAGATTTCAATTAGACGACTATGATACAATATCACTTATGAATGTTGATGCAGACACACACACACACACACACACATATATATATATATATATATATATATATATATATATATATATATATATATATATATATATATATATATATATTTTTTTTTTTTTTTTTTTTTGGGTAAGTACACATATATATATATTCTTACTGGGATATGCTTCAGTGAACTGTCCTGAGAAGTTGCAGAATTTTTTAGGGTACTCTGGCAGGCTGAAGAAGCCATTGTCTTTGATAGCATTTCTAAGGCGCTTCCATCTTTCAGCCATGAGGTTCCGGGCACAATAGAAGAAGTTTTCGAGTTTCTCATCTGCTGCTACTGCTCCATTCCACAATTGATCAGATTTGTTTTGTTGACAGCTATCAGATATTGTTTTCAGGATCTTGGCTGCTCGAAGTTGGGAATCTTTGGAAACTCCTATGGTGTTGAGTTCAATGAATTTGGTCATCGTCTCAGCCATCTTTCTGTCCTTTACCACAGCCCACCTGTTTGTCCCAAAGTTAATTATTTGTAACATAATTTTCTTTTTAATAATAATAAATCTTATTATTTCAAATCAATCAGAAAATAATTACAATTTCTTAGTTCACCACTCATAATGACTATTCATTACTCACCCAATGCGAGAACCCGCATGGCCGGTGGATTTGGAGAAGGTGAAGAGCATGATATCATTGTCCGCTGGAGCGGTGATGGCGGTGTATTGAGGCCAATAGTAAGCGTAGTCGTGGATCAACATCGCTCTTCCTTCTCCATCTTCGGCACCGTGACGGTTAACCACAGGTTCCCTAATAAACCCATCTGGGTTGTTTGGGGAAGTGATGAGCTCTATGTATGGTTCATTATTGGTACCCTTGAAGCTATTTGCGTCTCCCTTCCATTTGTACAGCCCTGACTTCAAGTAATCAGTCACTGCTGGGTATGCCTGCAAAACCAATTCAACCCACAACACCATTATACACATACTGAGGAAGGAGACATAATATAGATTGATAGTCCCATCATGAATTTATCAGCCTGTACTTGCATCTTCATGGGATTCTGCCACCTTTTATATCTAGTGGATCCCACACTCTTGATGTGGATGTGGATCTTACAGCATCAAGAAATATGGGATCCATGAAATGTGCATGTATACTGAGGAAGGAGACATGATATAGATCGACAGTCTCATGATGAATTTACTAGCAGTATTTGTATCTTTCATGGAATTCTATCACCTTTTATATCTAATAAATCCCACACTCTAGAGGTAGATTTCACACCACATCAACCCTCCATGTGGAATCCATGAAGAATACATGTATAATGAGGAAGGAGACATGATATAAATTCATAGTCTCATGATGAATTTTCCAACATGTAATTGTATCTTCCATGAGATTCTATCATTTTTTATATTTAATAGAACCCACACTCTAGAAATGGCAATTACATTCCATGAGATTCTATCATTTTTTATATCTAATGAGTCCCACACGCTAGAAATGAATCTCAGAAGATGAGATCCACGGAGAGTACATGGATACTGAGGAAGGAGACATGATATAGATTAACCGTCCCATGATGAATTTATCAACATGTACTGGTATCTTTCAAGATGGGATCCATGAAAAGTACATGTACATGCAGTGATCCCAACTCTCTAATACATAGGAAAGATGGAAGATACCGAGTAGTAAGGAGCGGCACAGACGACACTAATGGGGTGCGGTGAATCAGGTGCATCCAAAGGATAAGAGAGAGCGTAGGCATAAATTGCAGCCTGGTAGAGTTGCACAGAACCAGTCCCCACAACGATATAACGATCTTCAGTGACGGCATTCCCAACCAGATCATGGATCCGACGAACTTCTTCCTCAAATTCCTTCTCCATGAACCAACAGATACTTTGGTTCCTGGTTCCAGCAAGGTCTTCAGCGAAGTAACTCATGCTCCGGCACCCTGGTATCAGTAGATCACCCTTCTTCCCTGTCTTCCTCCAGTATGTCTCAAACATTGTTGGATTGCCCCTATCATTCAATCCAATATAAATTGTTTCAGAAATTTAAAAAAAAAAAATCATTACAAAATTTATAAACACTATACTTACTGATTAAGGTTGACAACGGAGTCGGACGAGTCATTGTAGGCTGCTTTAGGAGCAGTGGCAGAGGAAGAGTGTCTACGATTAACGATGGTGGGACACATCTTGTCTCAGACTCTCAGACTCTCAGACTCTCTGACTCTCTAACTCACTCCGGAAGCCGTTGAGATCCCTGTTTTAACAGATGAAAATGATAGAGGATGTAAATACGTATATATAGGACTCAGATCAGATGCCACGTGTATCTGACGTAGTGACGTGGCCATGCAGTGGCCTCTTGAACCGTCGCAATCTTAGAGAATCTAGGACACATTTTGGTTCTTCCCCCCTTGTCTACAGAGCATAGTGTCATTATAAATTCGTATCTTTCGGTGAACCTGTATTAATGTTGAAAGATTTTGGGAACAGATCTGAGTGGGACCCTATTTGACAAGTGTTGTTTCAGTTTCTCACACGTGCTGTTTTCAGTTTAAAATGGCGAAAAACCATCCACCAAGAGTGTTTTTATAGTTACACCACCGGATATATTATGAGTGTTATTACCAAAACACCCATTGCCCTTTTAATAAAATAAAACTTAAATACCACCTTTCATGAAGCTTACACTTGTACGCGACCCGAAAAGATAATACTGGGTAAAAGGGTTCGTATGGGGCAATTATATTTTCAATTATCGGATGAAAAAGTATAATCTAAAAATTACCTTTTCTTAATTTAATGAAGGATTGAAACCCTGACCATGTACATAGACAGTGTGTATAAAAACGGATTGGGATGAGTGATACTCAGTCCATTATGTATCGGACTATTTAGCCATTATCCACTTCCTGGATTCAGAATATTAGTCTTTTTCAATTCCATCATGTGTGATTATTTGATCTTATCCACTCCTTGGATTCAAGATATTAATCTTCCTTAATTCTTTGGTTTTATATATTCCAATCAGTAAAATCTCTACTTACAAAAAAAAAAAAAAAAAAAAAAAAAAAACCTTGGGTTTTATCATTCCAATCAATAAATCTCTATTTACCAAAACAAAATAACAAAGTATACAACAAGCAAACTCCCAGATATTCGTGGATATAAAAATTAAGATATTCGTGGATATAAAAATTAAGTTCCCTTTTAGACACATGAAAGTAAGTAATTATGTGATCACAACTAGATGATTTTGAATGGAATTTAGAAAGGAAGTTTTGTTCAAGAACAATGACTAGGTAGTAATTTTTCTTTCTTTTTTTTCCGTAACAGATAAGAACATATTAATTTGGTGAGAAGCATTTACCCTTTCATACTATGATTTATGAGACGTGTACAGTCAAATCTACAGATCATCTACTCCTGTAAAAAATTCTGTCACTACCTTTTTTTCCCCTGCCTTTTCTGTTCCCCAACCATTCAAATACAAGAGAGTTCCAGGAAGTTCCATTATATTACATCCATCACTTTAAGTACCTTAAACCCTTTCTGGTTCTTCTTTTCTTGAAATACAAAAATCAGATCCAAATCCTCTTCTGCCAAAGTTGGATCTTCAACGTGATTCAATAGCTGGAGTTTAGTTGGTATAAATATAAATACATCGATATGTATGCTAGATGAACTCCAACTGTTAGATCACCATTGAAGTTCTTCTTGCTCTAAGAGAGAATTTCTATCCACAAAAATCACAGTTCACAAAGAGACATACAGCAATAAATCACTATATCTTCGTATCTTTTGATGAAGAATGTACTAATGTGGAGAGATTTTGTGCATTTGTAATTCTTCACGTCAGGTCCGTTGGGCACGGATCCGAGTCCAGATCCTCTTTGACACACCGAAGCCCATGGAGCCTACTGTGGGTGTTTTTGTAATTACACCACTCTTAGATATTGAGTGTTATTACCAAAACACCCTTTGCTTAATTTTTTTTTGTTTGTTTACTTAAATACCCTTCATGAAGCTTATACTAGTAACCTAGATTTAACCAAAAAGGCCTTTTTGTAAATTTTTTTGTAATTTTCCATATAGAAGTAATAGAAGTAATACTTGGCAAAAGGTTTTATATATATATATATATGACTGTATTGGATGAAAAAGCATGATTTCTACCATTTCCTTAGTAAATAACTGACTGATATCCTGATCATGTACATATATATATACAATCCATGTACAAAAACCATCGGGATGAGTGGTAAAACTACATCCACATTCCACAATCCATAAAACTATAAACTCATTTATGGTTAGTGAATCCTAGAGGGTAGTTTATCAGTAAATAATATCGACAATGTAGACACGTATTGGGACAATGCTATCATTGAAAGTTTTTCCCTATGTATTAATTTGTCTTCTATTTTTTTTCAACGTCTTCCTTTGCGTTTTACAATAAAATAAAAAATTAAAAGTTTTATTTTACAGGAACTTTTTTTTTTAACCATTTTGTACACCAAAACAAACTGAGAGTAGGAATATATCATTTCTTCCATTTTGCTAAAGAAGATTAGCCATTGGTCCTTGACGTTTTTATTGATATTTGACACATATTGCAAAAGCATGTAATCGTAACGTGGTAGCTCAGTTGACAAGAAGCCTATGTCTTAAGAAATGAAAGATTCTTTATTCGACTTCTCTTGCAGCCCTGAGGTTACATATGGGGTATTAAGTGTTATTTTCCAGTTTTGGATGCAAGTGGAATGATTCTGATTTAATTCTAGAGTGATCCGATCCATGTGATTGTGGGTCAGTATAGACCCATAAGACTAATCAGACCAAAGGTTTAGATACTCGTCGTTAACAATAAAATAAAATTGCAAAAACAAATAGCGATGGCCTATCATAAAATGACCATTGGTATATTTTTGTTAATAATGATAACGTATGTTCAAAAAATACCGAAGTTGACAGCATTAAAATACAGGTTTTCTTTCCCACAAGTAGTTTTAGAAATGTAGAACCCAGACCTTTAGAGAGTAAAAATACAGACGTCTTCTACCAAAAAAAAAAAAAAAAGACGCCCAATACAGTCTAAATTAAAAAAGAAAAACAAAAATCTAAGAAACCAACTCAACAAATTATTTTGAGGAAAAACTCAATAAAGGCTTCTTAAATGATAAATGATTAAGAAAATTAAAATATCAGACATCATTTTCAGATGGATCACTCCATTATATTGAAAAATCTGTGTTAAAATGACTTCTCCTCCATTGTGACATTTGAAGTGGTTATCATACAGTTCCCATTCGGGTGTACATTATTTTCTAGCTATTGTTGACTATTACTCACGTAGTGTATGGGTATACTTAATGCGCCATAAATCCAAAACATACCGTTTCCTAACCTAGTTTTGTGCAATGGTACACACTTACATGCTTGATCTTCATGCTCCTACTTGGGGGGAGTATTACACTGACTCACTACTGATTCACTGAGAGGAGTCCCACCGTGCTTGCATGCGATCTTGTCTCTCAACGACCACCTCAATCTTCCATAATAAGATGTAATCCTATCCCATAACTCACCCTTCATATTTCATATCCAATCCCATAATCAAAGGGAGTTGGATCATATCATTTGGGTATATATATATATATATATATATATCCTATTGCACAAATACAAGAAGACTGATCCAGGGGTTCCATTATATTACATCTATCACTTGATGGTACCAGCTTCAAGCTAGCATGGCAATGGCAGAGAACAACACATTTTTTTCAGCCTATTCATCTTTACACAAATATTCTGCTTCATTAAATTGGAAACAAAAGCTTTGTATCAATTAAGAGATCACATGAAGCAATTAAAAAAATCAAATGTACCTGAAGGTCCTGAACATCTGTAACAACAATGTGATTCACACCATGCACCATTGGGCGTACAATATCCACTCAGAAAAAATCCACACTCCTCAGAGTCTCTACATCATTGCCGTGCCATGCCGATGCTCAAGGAAGGATTGATTGGTGGTATGAGCGTTCCTGGCAAACCAAGGGGATGGAACTTATCAAGGTTTCCATTGGGCATTTCTGGAATTAAGTCGAACGCACTCCAGGATCCACTCTGCATTTCCAGCATTTAGCAATCCCCTTCCCGGAAATAGACTAGGAGGTGCAGCTACTTGTGGAGCCAAAGGCGATGCAAAATCAAGGGTCTCCACAGAGCTCCCAGGGCCAGAACTCCACCCTCTTCCCCTACCTAAGAGCAGATGACCTATCAATGTAGATAAATCAGAACGAGCACCAGGATCACTACAAAATGTCTTGTTCACTCTCCCTCTGATCCAAATCTGGTGGAGCATGATGTTGGGTTGGTGTCTTGTATTGTAAGATATTTTTATGGGCTTAATTAATTATAAAGTTAGTTGATTCAGTAGGAGTCTAGTTACGGGTAAACCGGTATAAGTATGATTGGAGATGGACCAACCTGGTCCACTGTGGGACTAGTCCAGGGTTGGGGGTGGTATTATAAATACCAATGGTTAAAATCCCCACAGCCACGGTGTTATTTTCTTCTCCTGTTCCCATACGCAGAGAGAAGGTCAAGAGATCCCGACAGACTGTGGAAGACTTTGATCCAAGCTTTCCAACATTCAAAGCATTCAAATCAGAGAAGGTAAACGGTCGAAAATCAATCTACAGCAAGAGGTATGTCTCTAATCATCTCTTTTCAATACCCATTGTATTCTAGTAATCTGTGTAGTGTGTTTGTCAGGGTTCATGGGAAATCCCATGTAAAAACCTAAAGAGGATCTATCTAAAATGCTTACAGTGGTATCAGAGCCACCTACACAGATCTAGAATCATGGGAAAGCATTGTTAAAACTATATGTTTGAATGAATTCAAAAAGGGGAGAGATTTTTCTCTCAAAATTCTCTTCGAACCTGTTTAAGGTTTGGACGTTGAAATTTTTTTTTCGGACCATTAAAAAGCAAAATAAATTATACAGGATTGTAGAACTCGGAGAGACGGAGCCGGCGACATAACGTTGGTCGCCGGAATCAACTCCACGCGCCCTCACGCGCCGCCTGAAAAGGCGAGTGAGATCCACGCGCCGGGTTGGAAAAGTATATATAAAAAAAAAAAAAATCTGACGGCGCCGAGTCATCGCCGGGTCGACTCGGCGCCGAATCGGTAACGGGTTTGTTGGGTTGACTCGGGCCGAGTCTACCCAGCCCAGACGCGCCTAGCCCAGGCCAGTCGGGCCAGGGCTGGCCCAGCCCAGTCCGGCCCGACCCGGAGTGGATCGGATCAACCCGATACCTGACCCATCTACTTCGACCTTTGGCCCGAAAACCACGACCCGGTAACCCGATCTAGTGACCCGAATTTTGAAAAACGCTATATTGACCCGAAATTCGACCCATTGACCCGAATTGTGGCTTGGTTGGACTGGTGGTTGGACCGCCGGTTTACAGTTCGGTTTAGGTCCAGGTCGGTTTGGTTTGGCCCGGACCAAAGCTAAAAAAAAAGGTTTTGTGGGTTCGGTCCGCCCATAGCCGAACCCAGACAGACCGAACCGAACCCGGATGAACCGGTTCTATCCGGTTCAGGTTTCAATAATGCTCAAGCCTACTTTGAACGGCGATTGTGAGAGCTAGGAGCATCGGATTTTGACGCGGTTTTTCGCGTTGGTTTCGTATTTTGATGTTCTACAGTTTGGTACATAGTTTGATACAGATTGGTGATTTGAGAAATTTATTTTTGATTAAAAGGTGCCCCAAATTAATCCGGTTTGCAATTTTCTGCTTATTTATCAGTTATTTTTGTACCAGATGCATGTAGAAGGTTATGTGTGCATGAAATTTTATTTATTGACCCACAATGTGCTGCAAAGTAGGGTTTGAGGATATCATTGTGGAATTGAGTGGAACCCACCAAAGTGGTACACCTAGTTTCATCATGATGTCTTCAAATTCAAAGTTCATGTATTTGTAAATGCTTGTGTAAGGGCGATGTACACCCAAAGGTGGCATTGTCAAGTTTTAATCAAATTAAGGTTTGTGGGTGTCATGTGAAGATTGAGTGGAATCCACCAAAGTGGTACATTCAGTTCTATCATGGTAGTCCTCAAATCCCAAATTTATACATTTACACATACAATAAAAGATATATTTTAATACACTATTCTTTATGGTGTGAAAAGCAGCTAAGAAAGTCAGTCTTAACCCAAAGGTGGCATTGTCAAAGTTAAAGGTATGTTCATGCACATGAATTGAAAGAGTTTTGACTTTAGGGAGTCTCATTAACCCAAAGGTGGTGGGATTTTCGAGAGTCATTATTCTTTCATAGTTATTGCACAGAAATTGAGAAGGTCACTGCATGTTTATCCCAAAGGAGAATGTGTAGTTGGTTAACTCTTGAAAAAGGATATTTATTTGCATGAAAGGGTTTTGACTTTAGGGAGTCTCATTAACCCAAAGGTGGTGGGATTTTCGAGAGCCATTATTCTTTCGCAGTTATTGCACAGAAACTGAGAAGACCACTGCATGTTTATCCCAAAGGAGAATGTGTAGTTGGTTAACTCTTGGAAAATGATATTTATTTGCATGAAAGTTTTATATGGTTAATGCAAGTAAAGGGTATATGTATGAGTCTTCAGTTGTTTGATACTGTATTTAAACTCATACACTGATGTGTTCATCCAAGTATCACTGTCCCAAAGAATGTTTTGATATCTATTTTTTTTTCTCTTCCTGGGACAAAGAATAAAATTTATTATGAAAAGGTTAGAGACTAGTCTAGGATCGTTCGACCTAGATGTATCTTTCATAGTGGTTCACATAAGTTGTGAGGTATTCTACTATTGAGGTTATGTATAGCAGTATTAAGATGAGAAATATTACAAAGGGATTATCTAAGAAAAATCCAAAGGATAAGAATAATATTTTAGAGAGGGGGTCGGAAGATAGTTTATTAACTTATTTCTCTAGTACCAGTTATGCTGGAAATGATAATGTGAGGAAGTATTTTTTTTGGGAACTGTTAATTATCATTGAAAAGCTCAAGGACAATGAGACCAATGTAATTGATATATTAAATATATTCCATTACTTGCTAGAATATATATATATTCAGATCTTGGTGGCTTACATTACCAAAGGGGAGAAATAGCTAGTGATAAGATTGTTGTTGGGTAACTCTAAGCTGGATTACTCATAGATGGGTAGATTGACGAAAGATAGGTGGTTTGACCAAGTACTGTTAAGCCAGATAAGTATATCTAGAAATAGATGATGGTTCTAAGACTCCCTAAGTTTCATTTACATTCAAATGTTTTTTTTCTGCTTTTGATTTTACTTTGTTTTATGTTTATTGTTTGACTTAGCATATTGTTCCCATATTAAAATGTAATGATATTATTTGAAATATCGAAATGTAAAATTTTTCTTTTCAATTAAATTGAAAGAAATTATGCCTATGATGTTGTAAGGTAAATGATTGCATGTAATGTTGATTGTATTTGTTATGTGATGTGGTGAATAATTTTTCATGTTTGACTGTGCAATCTTAGGTTTGACTAGTTGTACCAGTCATAGTTGATCTCTAGAGCAATGTAGAGACAGGTTGAAAAAGTTTTTTTGGAATAGTTGAAAAGGTTTTATCTGTGGGAGTCTTTAGCTTCTCTTAGTCAGTGGGAGTGTTTAGATCTGCTTGGTTAGTGGGAGATCTGGTAATTGATGGTTTATCTGTAATTGATTATTTTGTCTGTGGTTTAATGGACAGGATTATTAGTGAGCATTCATTGCTTGTATGTATTATTGATTATTTAAGACATGTCAAAATTACAAGACGGTATTTAGCCAAAGAAGGCGGTATTTAGCCAAAGAAGGCGGTAAGCCAAAGTAAGATATTAATCTAAATTGGAGGCGGTTTGCCTATATAAAGTTGGATAATATCAAAGTGCGTTGATCTATAAGGATTTTAAGGTAACGAGATCGTGGTAATTCGATCATTGGACTCAAGTATTCATCTCAAAGTGATTTATGTCATTAAGTAAACCTCTGTATGTGACTGACAGTAGGGGGTACACCGGATGTGTAGGAGTATTTTCCGCTGTTGTTCGACATTGGTAGGCTTGATAACTGAATCAAAGTAAAGGATGATTTTGGTGTAATTAGATTCCATGACCACATTAGATCAATGGTGAATTTATAATTAATATAGCCCAAGTGGGAGATTGTAAGATATTTTTATGGGCTTAATTAATTATAAGGTTAGTTGATTCAGTGGGAGTCTAGTTACAGGTAAACCGGTATAAGTATGATTGGAGATGGACCAACCTGGTCCACTGTGGGACTGGTCCAGGATTGGGGGTGGTATTATAAATATCAATGGTTAGAGTCCCCACAGCCACGGTGTTATTTTCTTCTTCTGTTCCCATACGCAGAGAGAAGGTCAAGGGATCCCGGTAGACTGTGGAAGACTTTGATCCAAGCTTTCCAACATTCAAAGCATTCAAATCATAGAAGGTAAACGGTCGAAAATTAATCTACAGCAAGAGGTATGTCTCTAATCATCTCTTTTTAATATCCATTGTATTCTAGTAATCTGTGTAATGTGTTTGTCAGGGTTC
Organism: Protea cynaroides; assembly: GCA_028583415.1. Taxonomy (NCBI): domain Eukaryota; kingdom Viridiplantae; phylum Streptophyta; class Magnoliopsida; order Proteales; family Proteaceae; genus Protea; species Protea cynaroides. The sequence goes on from CM053273.1 coordinate 7,029,816, forward strand.
ATGGGAAATCCCATGGAAAAACCCAAAGAGGATCAATCTAAAATGCTTACATTCTGTGGGATCCACACAATTAAGGTATGAGTCTATTACATGTATGGGGTTAAACTTATAATTGTGGTGGGATTAGGGTTTCTAGGTTTCCCTATATATTGTCTCTGTGTGAGAAAACCTAGGTAAGGCTACAAGGGCTGTAGAGGATTCTCCTCTGACAGTGGAGAGCTGGAACGCTGTAAGGCTGACAGATGAGATAGGCCTGTCAGGTAGAGAATTTTGTAGACTGTTCTTGGGAATAGAAGAAAGTCACTCTTTTCTCTGGTGGATGTAGGCATCCCACGATGGGGTGCTGAACCACGTTAATTTTTCGTGTACTTCTTGTTTGTTTGCGTTCTCCCGATCCTAACAAGTGGTATCAGAGCCAAGTTCGATAGATCAATCACAGATCTGATAGAAGGAGAGAAGTATACAGTACGAAGAAGAAGAAAAAAAAAAGTGAGTATTTTTTACGTCTTTTTTCCTCATATATTCCTTAGGAAAAGTTAAGGAATTAAAGAAAAAAAAAGTGATCATCATTACCGTACAAGAAGAGGGAGTTTTTTTATTTTTTTAAAACTCTAAATGTCTGATCAGTTTTTGAGAAAAATGATCAGTGCATAAAAGAAGAAAAAAAAAAAGAAAAAAGAAGTTAAAAACCAGTGCCCATAATCGAAAATAATCTGACGATGGATCACGGACCAAGTGGATCATTTGAAACGATGATGGGAGAGGTTGCGATTCAGAGAAGCAAGGGGTCGGATCATGAGAGAGCGATCGCTCCAAGGGTTGGGCAGTGGGATTCCAGATCGACTGATGTTCATAGTAGAGACTTGCAGGAGATGGCTCAAGGTCGAATGCATGGTTTGAGGGTGTCGATGGCCGCAGATCTACAGGAAGCCATGAAGTTATGTTTCATATCAGGGGGATCGGTGCTTGCTGCAGTGATACATCCGATATCGCATGTGGCAGTTTGGAGAGAGCCACCCATGAGCATGCAGGGAGGAAATTTGGTGATGAGGGAGAATGGGACTCTGCCACTGTTATCACATGTGGGAGTAGGGTTCTCCAAGGGTTCTGTCAATCGGGATTTTCTCAAGGAAGCTCAGAGTGGGTAGCAGAGATTGATGCTACTGGAGTTGTGGCGTCGGAAGAAGGATCACTTAGGTCTGGAAATAGTGGACCTGGTCGAATCGAGTATTGGATCTGACGGTGGGATTGAATCCCAGCACGGTGTGCATCATGACCAGTGGATGCTGCATCGTGGGGCAAAGGAGTACTGGCGGGCTGGGACAAGGAGTCGGATCTCTAGTCTGCATTGGAGGTGCAGAGGTGAGAGACTTGGGTTCCAGGTGCAATTAGAGTTGTAGAGGGCTGGGATGAGGAGTCGGTTCTCAAGGTCTGCATTGGAGGTGCGGTGGTGAGAGGCTCGGGTTCCAGGTGCAACTGGAGTTGGAGGAAGACTGTGTGTGACGGTGATCTTTCCGGTGATGCTGCAGCAGTGGGAGAGATAAAGTTACTTCACATCATGCGGCGGTGAGCTGTACGGGACACCCAGACGGGGTGTGGGCTATGCTGGTTTGGGTGTAGCGTTTTGGCAGAGACGGATTTACAGAATCAACATCAACGGATTTTCTTCAAGGTGGTTTGCAGAATCCAAGTTAGGTGGAGATTTGTTGGGTTGGTGTCTTGTATTCTGTGGGGTGCACACAATAAGGGTATGAGTCTATTACATGTATGGGGTTAAACTTATAATTGTGGTGGGATTAGGGTTTCTAGGTTTTCCTATATATTGTCTCTGTGTGGGAAAACCTAGGCAAGGCTACAAGGGCTGTAGAGGATTCTCCTCTGACAGTGGAGAGCTGGAACGCTGTAAGGCTGACAGATTAGATAGACCTGTCAGGTAGAGAATTTTGTAGACTGTTATTGGGAATAGAAGAAAGTCACTTTTTTCTCTGGTGGATGTAGGCATCCCACGATGGGGTGCTGAACCACGTTAATTTTTCGTGTGCTTCTTGTTTGTTTGCGTTCTCCTGATCCTAACACATGAGGCTGTGTTGCTATGCCAGGACACCTTTTTTCAAACTTCGCAGAGAGGTCTCTTTCTAAATATAAAATGTTATATCCATCTCGTGTTTCACTAGGTTGAGGTTCAATTTCGAGGTATAGCTGCCCATTCTCAAAAGGTGTTACACTTTCTGTTTGGCCTGCTCAAGAATTGTTCGTGTGCATCTTTGTCAAAAGAGTCGGATCTTGGCTCCCTCCTACAATGCTTATGGTTACGGTCATCATCCTCATCATCACTGACCTCTTTCTCCTCAGGGTTACTGATGCAACCAGTAGGGGAAAGGCTCTCTGGCTTCAAAGATGAAATTGTCAGTTCTGTTGGATCCTCCGCAATGAAAGATGGAGATGTTTCAACCATTCTGATGGCATCCAAACTCTTGGCAAGTACTACGATAGAACCATCTTCTAGGGCCTGAAACAACTTTGTGATGAAAGAGTTTGTACCTACGAACATGAAAATTTTGTATGAAGCTATAGTGGCCGGCAAGCTAAAGAGGGATTACAATTTATAAAACTAATTAAAACTACAAATTTTCTATTCATCAGCAATAAAAATTTATATTATTCAGGGAAAAGTATTCAAATAGGATTGAGCTCTTGACATGAAGAAAATGGAGATGCAATTCAAGGGCAACTCTGGTGCAGGTATACTCTAGTATTTTTTCTCTTGTGTTCTTGAATCTTGTCAGCAGGCCACCTACTTCTCCCTTCAGTTGTATTGAAGGTTTCAAACAAGGGGGGACCCAAATGCAGGTTGAACATCATAGGGAATAGTCCCTAGTTATTTTGCCTTCAATTCACTAATGGCAAATGTACCAAGCCCCCTTTCTGAAATTCGGTCTACAGAAGCAGGAAAGAAGCCTTCTTGCCCATCAGCATGCTAGATTCAATATATTACACTTTTAACCTATACTGGTGTGTCTCAAGTCTGCCATTTCCCCATACAAATAACTCTCCTTTCCAAATTCCATTCCCGTTCTTGTGTTCAATAAAGTCTCGATCATCAGTGGCTAACAGAAATCAAAGCATTAGAACTGAAGTGTATTCTCCATTTACAAACATACATTACCCAAGAAAAGGAGCAGTAAGCATGGAGGCTGACTAATAATTTTAGAAAATGAAAAGGCTCTTGGGTGAATTGGCATCTGACCATGGAATCTCTAGTTTGAATCATTAAAGCTCCAAGAAAAAGAAAAAAAGCAAGAGGATCAAATGTGAGAATTATAGCATGGTTCTAAAAGTTGGATCTATTCAGCTATTCGAAGTGGAATCCATGGAGGTGACTGCAATTTCTTCTAGTTCCGGGCAAACTGAATTCATTAAAAATAAATTTATATCTCATTTTTTGTTATTATCTTCTTCCCTTGGTCACCAAAACACAGATAAGTCAAGGAAAATTATTGTTTGGTTAAATATACAAGGTTCTTTACCCCAAAAATAACTTGATTATGGACAATAGCATATCTAAATATTATACCTAGACTAAGGGACTAGGCTATTAATATAGCACTTTAAACAAAAATATGAAAACTAAAAAGACATCTTTAGATCTTTGAAGGCATTTTATTAAATTTTTAATATTGTAGAATAGAACTTTGCTGGAATACCTAAGAAGCAAACTTACCAGGTGCAGTTGGAATAATTGTAACACCAATAAATCAAATCAAAACCTTTGCATTAACTAAACAATAATACATCACCAAAATCACTTCAAAAACTTTACATTAAACAGTAGAAAATAATAAACTTCATCATCAAGATGACTTATCTAATGGTACAGACTAGTATTTTCCTGCAGATACAATATATACCATATGAGGTCAGTAGCTTTTAAAGGGGAAGTCTCCTTACAAGCAAAATTCTTCTTTGAATTGTCACGGTACGTACCAGGTGTAGTTGGAATAACTGTCGCAAAATAACACCAATAAATCAAATCAAAACCTTTGCATTAATTAAAAATACAAAAAACATCACTAAAATTACTTCAAAAACTTTGCATTAAAAACTAGAAAATAATAAAACTCCATCATTAAGATTACTTATCTAATGGTACAGACTAGTATTTTTCAGCAGACTGCAGAATATATACATACATATGTACATATGTGGTCCGTAGCTTTTCGAGGGTTCTTCTTTGAATGGTCACGGTACCGAACAAGTAAAATCAAATGATTATGCCCTGCATCTTTCTTCAAATCTAAGGTGAATTTTCAAATATTTAGAAAAAGTTCCTCATAGTCACTGAACTAATTTTTGAAGCTCAGACAGATTATTAGAAGTATTGAGAACTTACTCTTCAATAGCTTGCGCCTTCATCTCAAATTGATACGTTGGATTGAGTTCTGTATCAATAGCTGTGAAAAGAAAGAAGAATAATTCAAATCAAATTCATTGAACTAATAATAACAAATGTTAAAATATGCCAGTAAAATTTTTTTATTTAATAGCAACAGTACCTTAAAATAACTTTACTGCTCCCAAGACAGAATACCCTCGCAAGCATAGATTCTTCATTGAAAGATCATCTAATCCCAACGGGTAAAAGCAACAAAATCACGTTCAGGAGCAGCACTGAAGCATTAGCAGTGGACACAGTTTGGCCAACACTAAGGCAAATATGAAAAGCGTTGAGACTGTGTCCAAGAATCAAGGAACTCGCTTTGGGAGCCTAGACTGACTTCAGAAATCTTGATATGGCTTACAACCTTCTTGCCATTTTGAGAACTGTCTCTCAGCAGGCAACCCCAAAGTTAATAGGAGAAACGTCAAATTTCAATTCTACGGGGCATAACTCATCAAACAGTTCTAATCCGGTAGGTTTGTCATCAGAATTGGGAAATGCATGCATCTTAGAACACCTATTTAGTTCCGGGGCAAACTCCTTTTCATGCATTTTACATACGAAGGTAGTAAATTTCTCGTCTTCAAAGACCGGCTCATCTTGTCCACAATGCATGGCAGAACCCTTCTTATTTGAAAATGCCTGGGGTCTATAAGAGAAGAAACTTTTCGGCTGTTTCAGCTTTTGAGAACGAATCCATGCCTCGTCTCTGTCACTGGAAAGGGAAATAGCATAAGAATCATTAACCTCAGAATGAGATCCTACCAATGTCATATTGTTAGCCTCCTTTATGATTTCATTGCATTGGTGGCTGATCTCTGTCAGCAGAATATCCACTTGTTGGGTTGTGTCTTGTATTCTGTGGAGTCCACACAATTAATAGAGTTGTACTTGTATTAGAATTTGGTCTATTACATGTATAGGATAAACTTATAATTGTAGTGGGATTAGGATTTCAAGGTTTCCTATATATGTTGTCTCTGTGGGAAAAATCCTAGAAAAAAAGGCTGGGTGACAGCTGTGAGGTTGACAGAGGAGAACACTCTGTCAGGTGGAGAGTTGTAGAGATTTCTTAGCAATAAAGAATTCTCTTTTTCTCCGTGGACGTAGGCATCCCATAATGGGGTGTTGAACCACGTTAATCTTCGTGTTTTTTCTTTCTGTTTGCGTCTCCGATCCTAACACCACTTGCTTCTTCTTCCGAATATGAACAGCTCTTCTCCTTATCCATTGCATGAAGAGTCAGCAGAAGAGGAAGTGGAAGCAAAGGCCCTAAAACAGGATCACCAGGATGCACTTTATGCGATGACTTATTGTTGTGGTTCAAGGACTTCCGAAACAAAAAAGGCGGCAACTGGGATAAGTTTGAAACATCCAAGAGTGTCGGTGAGACCTCCTTCCACTCTGCAAGAGCTTCAAGGAGCTTTGATTGATTGGAAACACCTAACCGTAGAATATCCACCGGTAACCCCGTCCACAGTCTGCACAAAGAAATCTCATGTACGCTCGTAGGCAAGCTGATGACACTAAAAATTCGGCCATTCAGAAGGGATGACCCTTTGAGGTCAATGCCAGCAACCTTGAATTTATCCCATGAAAGTTCATTGCAGTCTTGATTATATGGGATCACTTCAGTAGGACCATCCCAGGGTCCTGTATCTTTTTAGTCATCAATTCTACAAGATTACTACTCAAATTTGCGAGGAGATACTCCAGTTTCAGATATTTAAATTTCCTAGGAAATTTATATTTCTGATTACTGGAATGATATAGAAGACAATTTTCAGATTGTAAGGACATTCCTTCCACTGAATCTGACTTTGCACTGGGAGAATCAAACGAGGCATGGTACATCTGTATTTCAAGCTTCCCTGATGACATCAGTCTAATCAATGTGAACCCATCAACACAATCTCTTTCAGGTAGAAGGGCTGGCAAATCTTTGCCAAGAATAAAAAATCCCAGAACTATTTCTTTCTTCTGTTGCAAATCAATCCATGCAGGAAAGTTGGTCTTCCAAAAATTTTCTCTCAAAAGACAGTCTCCACAGTAGCCCTGGAGACCCGACAAGGAGAGTTCTGAAGGGAGCTCCCATGCATAGAGGGAATTGCAGAATTTTGAAAATTTAGATGCTACTGATCCATCTACAGCTTGTAAAGGTGGTCCATAACAGAATAGTCTGAATTCACAGCTCCAGAAAGAACCCAATAAAATGGCAGAACCAGATTCAGAAGCCCACGTATACTTATTATCTTCCATTTTTTGCCTTAAGTCTTACAATTTGAATACGTTGACATACTGGGTTATCAAGGCCATGGGCCCATTGCAAAACAGGCACCAATGGTTTGCGGATGTCAAAAAGAAGTAACCAACATTTAGTCGCCATAATAAAATTAAAGCCACCAGAACCACCCATAGTGAAAGCAGCAAATCGATCAGTCCCTCTTGAATTATTCATATCAAACGTCTCAATCTTAACTAAAATGCTCACATTGCTTTTTCCATAACGAAATCCACTAAGAAAACAGATTTAGAGTTGGCAACAATCAAGATTCGAGGATGCCAAGCAAATCCACAACTCACCCATTCAACCTTCTCTGAACTATCCAAATCCCCACCGAAATCTTCCCACGATGTACTGATCCTGGTTCCTTTCAATTCCTCAGCAAAATTACTAGAACCCGAGCAAAATCCCAAATCAAACAGGAACAATCTACCATTTTCTAAATTAACTATACTTTCTTCAGCCAAATGTGGGCTCCAACAAGCACTTATAATAGAGCTATGAAACTCATTCATACCCAAATGAACTAAAAACCGGTTTCCTCTTTTCTGAACTCGAATTTTTAACCTCAATGCGAAACCAGTGAATAGTATACATAGTATAAGCAAACAGAAAACCCACAACAACAGAATCACCAGCAGCAGAAGAAGAAAGAAGATCCCAACCACTCAAATCAGTAACAGAAGCAATCACCGACATTTTAAGAATCCGATGATTGAACCCATGTTAAGGATGAACGCGTAACCACGAGAAAGAAACGAAGATCAAGCAAACACACAACACATGATTTGCTGTGGTTCAGCACTCAATCCGGAATGCCTACCTCCACCATAGAGAAACAAAGATTCTTTATTGCCAAGAAACTCTCTACAATTCTCTCCACCTGACACAGTGTCCTTCTTTGCTCAGACCTTACCTTGGTTTTTTCACACAGAGACAATATATAGGGAAACCTAGAAACCCTCATCCCACTATAATTATAAGTTTACCCCCATACATGTAATAGACTCATACCCTAATACAAATACTACCCCTTATAATTACGTGGACCCCACAGAATACAAGACACCAACCCAACAAATCTCCACCTGGCTTGGATTCTGCAAACCACCTTGAAGAAAACCCGTTGATGTTGATTCTGTAAACCCGTCTCTGCCAAACTGCTACACCCAAACCAGCATAGCCCACACCTCGCCAGGTGTCCCGTACAGCTCACCGCCGCACGATGTGATGTGTCTCCATCTCTCCCACTGCTGCAGCATCACCGGAGAGATCACTTCCACTCACAAAATCCGAAGCAAAAGATACTCGCTTCTTCCCAGATCTGCACTTGTTCACAACTTGAACTTTTTGCATCTTCTGTCTTCCATCTGTACTCCTTGCCTGAGTTCCAACAGAAGCACCATTTGTTTCATCACTCCCTGCAAGTCTGTATAGATCGCCAACCATCTGTCCCTGCATCACAACCATGACCCCTTTGGAGACCTTAAGAACTCCACCTTCAGATGAACACTTGTAGCCTCTCGCATCCAGTGTTCCCAATGAAATTAGATTCTTCCTTAAGTTCGGCACATGTCTAACCCCAGTTACAGTTCGCACAATCCCATCAAACATGGGAATTCGTACAGTCCCAATCCCGATAATCTTGCTTTCAGCATCATTTGTCATTCTAACGGTACCCTTATCACATTCATGATATGTAGCAAACTGTTCTCTAACTAAACACATATGAAACGAACAACCTGAATCTAAAATCCAATCTGAAGTATCCGTACATGATGAAGTAGTGAGAAGGAGATCTCCATCACTCTATTCTTCTGTGACACCAGCAGTAGATTATTTTTCTCCACTCTTCTTGTCTTCCTTTTTCTTTTTATCCTCCTTACGCTTTGGACAATCCCATCTTATGTGACCTTCCTCATCGCAATAATAACAAATTATTTTGCGACCTTGTGACTTGGAGCGACCCCTATTCTTGCCATATTCCTGTCTCCCATTTGATCTTCCTCTACCCTGACCACCAACTGTAACTAAGGCATTACCCTCATCTGACGTCCCCTCATTACTATTTTTTCGTCGTGTCTCATTCATTAGCAAAGCAGCAATAACATCGTCAAGTTTGAGAGTATCCTTACCAAACAACAGTGTAGTCACAATGTGATCAAATGAATGAGGCAATGAGGCCAACAAGATAAGTGTCTTGTCCTCCTCTTCGGTCTTCACGTCAAGAACAGACAACTCCGTCAGAATCCTGTTGAACTCATCAATATGCACCTCAAATTTCACTCCATCTGATAAACGAAAGCCATATAATTGTTTCTTCAAAAACAATCGATTTGTCAACGATTTGGACTTGTACCTGCTCTCCAACTTCGTCCAAACTTCTTCTGGATCCTCCAAACCAATGACCTCACGAAGAGTATTATCCGCCAGAAACAATTGAATCGTACTATTTGCCAGATCCCTCAATTCTAGCCACTCATCATCTGTCAACTTTTTCGGCTTGTCGGATTTTTTTTTGAGAGCCTTAACAGTCTCCTCCAGCGTAAGAATATTCTTCACCCGTTGTTGCCACAAGGTGAAATCATTATAGCCATTAAAGGGTTCTATGGAGAAGTTTGAACCCTTCGCCGCCGTTCTATTAACTCGATCTTTACCTTCTGTGTCTGCCATTAATTTTCAAGAGCTTCAATCATCGTTGATCTTGCACAAGACTGTCTGATCGATATCAAAGACACCGAATCTGTCTGATCCGTATCTTCCAATGAAACCGTAGCAACCAAAAACCCTTGGGACAACAACCTCTATGTTTTTCCCCTTCTCTTTAGATGATATAACGTATGAATATCGAATCGTACGATCTTTTTTTTTTTTTTCTTTTAATTCCTTTTGACTTTTCCAAAAGAACAATCGGAGTGAAAAACAAAAAAAAAATCTCTTCCTACGATTGAAACTTTTCTCTTTTTCACGATTCACCAAAAGAGAAAATAATCATACTTTTTTTTTATCCCTTGTAATGATTACACCAAAAACGATATGAGAAAGAAAACAAAAAAAACTAACCTCTTTTTTTGTCCTCTTACCTGTTCCCCTTATTTTTTTTCTTCTTTTTCTTTATTCCTTTCATGTTCCTCCCCCTTTCTCCTAAATCACTGATCGATCTATCGAATCTTGGCTCTGATACCACTTGTTAAGGATGAACGCGTAATTACGAGAAAGAAACGAAGATCAAGCAAACACACAACACATGATTTGCTGTGGTTCACACTCAATCCAGAATACCTACTTCTACCACAGAGAAACAGAGATTCTTTATTGCCAAGAAAACTCTCTATAATTCTCTCCACCTGACACAGTGTCCTCCTTTGCTCAAACCTTATCTAGGTTTTTCCACACAGAGACAATATATAGGGAAACCTAGAAACCATAATCCCACCACAATTATAAGTTTACCCCCATATATGTAATAGACTCATACCCTAATACAAATACTACCTCTTATAATTACATAGACCCCACAGAATACAAGACATCAACCCAACCAACACCCATCAGGCGTTGTAAATATATTACCTTCAGCATTAAGCCTGACTTCCCAAGTGGGTTCTTTAGGCGACACCACAACGAACCCAATACGATCGAAATTCTCTTCGGTTGGGAAGAAAAGTAGGGATTCTCCATCTGGGCACCGAAGCATTTGAAGGTTGTTGTTGAATAGGGGAGTCGTGTCTGCGTCGGATTGGACGATGGAGGAGGAGGGAATGTAGGTGTCTTTAGACGTTTGGATTGCTGAACGTAGGGGGGAAAGGTTTGGACGTAAGGGTGTCAATGGGCCGGTCTGGGCCGATTTCGATTCGGGCTGAACCGGTGTCGGATTTTATAAACCCAGCCCAAAATGTCCATTAAGAGTTCGGGCTGGGGTGGTTGCGTTGGACACAATAACTAACGGGCTGGTCCGGTGTCGGATTAATATCGAACTGGGTTTATTGAGGTGATTTCGAGTTGGTTTGGTCCGGATCGGGTTTATCGGGCTTATCGGGCCCCTTTTATATGTAAACTATATAGCCTATTTTATTATTTCTATCTATAAAATTAGCATTATTCTTTCCATATGTATGTAATTTAATAAACTATAACAATTAACATAATCTTTTCAACTATAAATTCACATAATCTTCTAGATCATGAAGTGAACTCTAATAGTGTAACACAATCTATTAAAATTTAAAACCATTAAAATTAAGAAATTGGGTCCGAACGGACCTTACCGGTGTTCGGGTTGGGTTTTATCGATTTGGGTTAATTCGGGCTTCTTAACGGACCGATCCAGTTTGGTTTCGGTTTGGGCTGAAATGGTGTCGGGCTTTACAAGCACAGACCAAAACCTATCCATTAAGGCTCGGTCTGGGCTGGGTTCGGGTTATATCGGGCTGGCTCGGTCCGTGCTACCGGGCTGGACCTAGTTTTGACACCCTTATTTGGACGGCATAGAAACGGGGATGAAAAAAGGATGGTTAAGGTTTTGGGAGACGGAATAAAAAGAACGGGACCTAGGGGTTTTGCAGAAGAGCCAGATAGGAGCAGAGGTGGAGAGAAGGCATGGACGATTGGCCACAGAGATTTCCAATCCTCTGAGAAGTTCATCTCTTACGTCGCTTCAGATGGAAACTGAATTGGAGTCGATCTCATTATGGTGTCATGAGCTTCAATTCGAGTGTGAGCGCAGGCCGAGTGGCTGTGCCCGGCGTGGAGAAGCTACGTTACACGTAGACGGTAATGGGACAAAAGGACCACAACCAATCTGTGGCCGCTGGCACGAGGCTCCCTCTTTCTTAATGGAGAGAACCAGAGATGAAGGAAACAAGATATCAAGGCCCTCAATCCTCAAGGGATGAGCAGATAGGAGAAACGCCCAAGGTAAAGTGGTAAACCAAACAGTGAACAGTGAACACCCATGCAGTCATGCACACGGACGTAGATTCATCAGTGACAAGTTTACCTAAAAAAAAAAAAAAGATTCATCAGTGACAACGCCACAGGAAGTCATGCATGGTTCGATCAATTTGTGTTGATTTTGGATGACTGATCCTCGACCTGGGCTGAGGTTTTCTTGTCGACTACGTGTGTCCTGTGCGAGCGTGGGATTCAATAGAATGACAGACACAAGTATTGTACCCAAAAAAAAAAAATAGATACAAATATCTAGGAGGGAGGGTAGTAAGGTCATTTCACAGACCGCGTAGAAGGGCACACGGAAACATGTTACCATATGAATCCGAACCGATCTTCCAAGGGGGACTTGCTCTGCAAACACGACAATAAACTGGTACAACAGCAGTCACAATAAGGGTCCAAAGGGTATACTCCAATACTTAAGTTGGGGATCTAAGCATCAAGCAATACGAGTGGAGCAAAGTAGAAAATAGTAAAATAATGAAATATTAGGCAAACCTTGGTAGATGAACCCTTTTATATAGTAATCTATTGTGGGGCTCGCGCACTTTTGCAATACAGTTCCAAAATACCTGAGGTCCGTTTTGACCCCGGATATCGGGTCTGCTGTCAGATTTACCCTTGGTATTTAGATAAGGTGGGATCTACCCTAAAGGTCAATTAGAGGGTGTTTGATAATATTTCAGAAGTTTGATTCTGACTTCTGGAACATAAATAGAGTAAAAGCTCGTTTGGTAATCCGGTTCGGACTTCTGGAGAATCCATGAGTGAACCAGCTCCAAATAAACTCCAGAATCCAATTTTTTAGAGCATCAAATAGATGTTTTTCTACTTCAGAGTTGAAATTTGAAATAGAAAGAACCACCCCACACCACTATTACCACCAACCACCACCACCACCACAACCACCACCCACCACCGCCACCACCCTCCTCCACCACCCACCACCGCCGCCACCACCACCACACCACCATCACCCACCACCACCACCACCCATCACCGCCACCATCCTCAACCACCACCCCCCGCCACCAACCATCACATGCCACCACCACCCACCCACTGCCACCCTTTGCCACCACTTCCCACCCACCACCACCACCACCAACCATCAGTACTCACCATTAGTGCCACCATCCACCATCACTCTGGAGTTCATGACTAAATTAGATTAACAAACATGTTTCTACTCCCATATGCTCCTGAATCCTTTTGAAGTAGAAATAGAAATTTAAACTAGAAGTAAGAATTCCAGAGTTGAAGTTTTATCAAACAGTCCCTTAAAGTCTGTTTTGCTCCCAATGGACATCAAGACACAACCGTACGTAAAACTCTGTTTTGCTCCCAATGGACCTCAAGACAACCAAACGTAAAACCTTTCCTACTAACATTATTATATACAATATCAACCACATTATCAATTGCCCATTGGATCATACATCGATCCAATATGGATCAATTTTGGACATGACCCATACTGTATATAATACCTAGATTTAGAACCTTGCACCAACGCAGGCTTCTCCAATCCAGGGGTAAATCTTACGAAATAAAGCTTAAAAAACTCACCGGAAAGGGGAACCCTTAGAGAAATCAGAAATGGTTCAAATTTCAGAAACAGATTTGATCATTAACCCTATCATGTATATCCATGTACTCCTTGATGGTCTCCAAAGCACCTCAAAAATCATAAATTTTTTCAGTGTTTTGTTTTTGTTGCATGTCCAAATTCATTTGCTAAAACTTGATATGTGAACAAGAGATCTTAAACTCCACTCGTCCAAAAAAAAATATATATATAAAATGAGCATGAGAGAGTTCCCCCATTGGTAGGAGAATTCTCTGGACCAGTCTAAACAGGGTGGATCTATCCTCAACCAAAGATATCAAATCCCACATGTATGGTCCCAACTAAAAGCACTGTAAAACAAGAATATAAAAGACCTGCATTTTACTGTAGAAATTGGAAGTTAATCATTACAACATATTCTCACATTTCGGTGCAAGTTACAATGGTGCAACAGGGAGTAACTCATTGTATTCAATTTCCTGGCGTTGGTCTTGACAACTGATGGCAAGAAGACCCAAACAGGAGGGGCCAAATTAAACCCACCTTAAGCCAATAAAAATATTTGCAGTTGATATAAAAGTTGTGATAAAAGTACATCGGTATCAGAACAAGGGCCTGCAACCAGCCCATATGAACGAATGCTGTTCAAGTCAAGGGAAAATTTTCCTAAGCCAGGTAAAGATTGATTACTTTTTACCTTTAACTTCATATTCTTCTCAATAAATGGAAGACCAAAAAAATCTTCATTCACAGCGAAAGTAAACTGAAGGGCTAGATACAAAACCTGCAGGTTACCAATTTCGTGAATACCTGCAGATATTACAATAAGAATTTGTCTCTACAGTAAAAGATGTTGAATCCGCTGAGAAGCACATGTGAGCATTGGTAGTCATTCTCCCTCAATCACACAATCAGATTCTTGAGCGTCAAAATGCCCTGTAAAAACCCAGCAACAATAACTGTAACCGTGAGTATCTGAGAAAATATTGAACAAAGACTATTCTTATACAGAATTTCAGAAAAACAATATCATGTATAATAGCACGTATGTCTTTTAGCTTCTGCACCAAGTACTTTAATAATATATTACATTAAAAATATATTAGAAACAAGAGCTATGCATACAGAAACAGAATTTCATGGCGTTACAACCAAACAAAACCATGACAATGTTCTGAACCTGCGATAATAATGGTGGTGGTAAGTGTAGAGAAATGTGCACTCAGAAAATGGTGGTGGAGGTTGCATTCTAAACCAGATAGTTTATGGCGTTTGGAAATCCTACGCAAATATGAGGCAATAGCTTTGCAAGTCAAGTGACTTTTTCCATCACTGGAAATCATCATAATTCCATTTCTATTGTGTTCCACAAGATTCAACCACTAGTTCCTGCACAAAACATATTGCATTCCTACGCCCACCCCTAAGTTAAACCAGGAGGTAGGCCACATTAAGTTTCGCACATGCCTTGGGCATCAGCCCCCTTAACGGAGGGAAAAAGAAAACCACCCTCCAATCTCATGTCTAAAGTCAACAAGTACCTACAACCAATATACATTTCACTAATGTTTCTAAGATTTGGGGAAATCTGCCAGAGATTTTGTCATATCTTGCATGTTCGATTAAGGTAAAGATGTGACATGCAGCCTATCTCACCAGCTACAACTCAGCCAATCTCCAACACCTGAAATATGAGGGCCGACATGTCCCAACATAATAAACCTGGCCCTTATAAGATCCACGAATCTCCAAGAGACCCCAAAAGGAGAGCTGAGCCACTCACTTGACAGCGTCTCCCACCACAATCAACTCTGTCCACCCTGGAAAGAATACACTCCACATCATGATAGCCTTCATGATCTGATTCACCAGATAGTCCATGGAACACTGCAATGACAGCCTCCACCACCTATTTGTCTACAGTTAAACAATCACATTTATCAATTGGCCCTAAGTAAACCAAAATAATAATACCCTTAAGATCTCCAAACGGCCTCCAGTACAGACTCGACAAGAATTACCGAAGGAGCTAAATGTAACTTGATTACATTGGGTTTTTTTTTTTTTTTTGGAGGGGGGGGTAAGAAGATAGCTAACCAAAGAACCCAGTTCCAATGCCTACAAAGAAAGCAATAGAGACACCTTGGAAACCCTTCAAAGGCAACCTCAACCCTAGATTATCTCAGAATAAAAAATTAAGTAGTTCTTAAGCCGATCTTACCAACCTCTAAAAAATATGTTGTTTCTTTATTCCAAATGCTTACAAAATATAAGTAACACCACAGAAGCTTAACAATTTTACCAATGAGGACCAATTGCCAATATCTCACAAGACCTTGTCCTCTACAAAACATCCAATTCACTCCAAAGATGAGACAGAAAAGTGGGAACCCAACGGGCCCTCATGAATGAGCATTGGATAAAGAGGTGACAAACAACTCCCTTTACACAATGCACACATAAAATCCACCAAAAAATTCGGTAACCCTAGCATGTTCTGCACTAATTAAATGGCTCATATTAATTACATTCATACAGTAGAGTTTTTTTCCCAATGTAATTTGAATTTTGGTAGCAAGGAACAAGGTACCCAATCAATAAAAGCAAAACGCTAACTATAATAGCCTATGTGCAGTCAACTGAGTTCTCCTAAATATCTGTAGAATTTTACTCTATAAAATCTTGCTCACCATAGGCCCAAGGGAATGCCTTTCAAAAGCCCTGTAATTCATTAACACCAAATAGTCTATGAATCCACTGCCTGGAAATCCCAATCACCCTCTATACAAGGAGGACTATAGAAGTTAGGAATCATTGTCACACAAGGACAGCAAGTCCAACTAGTAAAAATTGCAAAATCCTAACCCAAATAGGACTCAGAAATAGGAATCCTAATCACAGTAGGAAACAAATAGGAACATGTACTTAAATTTGTACCCTAATCAGGAAGTTAGAATCCAAACATAAATAATAGAGTTCCTAATTCAAATAAGTAATAAATCGGAACTCAGATTCAAATAGGAACTGAGCAAGCAATATCAAACTGTAACAAAGAATTCAAACTAGAGAACAAATAGGACAAAACAAAACAGAATTTATGATAATCCCTAAAGCCTAAATAATAGCAAACTTTAGGACCAATACAAGGAAAAGGCAAAAATGAATGAAAGGAAGAGTAAAGATTTCAACCATTTTTGATGTATTAAAAATGCATATGGTAAAGTTATAGTAAGGGATGAAAACATCAAGAAGAGATCGCAAGATTATTTCTACAGCCTCCTAAATGAAGACATCTCAAGTAATAATGTTCCGGAAGACTGTATTACCCATCAAGGTTGTAGATATATATATGAAAAATTAGTATCAGACGAAGGGAAGGGGAGCAACAGACTTATAAAAATAAAGGTCATATTCAGAGTTGCAATAACTACAAAGGCATAAAACTAACGAGTCATACTATGAAAAATTATGGGAGAGTTATTGAAACTCTTCTGAGACAAGAAACTAAAATTATGGAGAACCGATTTGGTTTTATGCTAGGAAGATACACGAAAGAAGTTACTACTTAAGAGGAAAAGTTTACTTGTAAGAAAGATCTTCATATGATCTTTATTGACCTAAAAAAAGCCCATGACAGAGTCGCTAGAGAGTTACTCTGGCAAGTGCTAGAGAACATAAGTGTTTCAAGTAAAATATGTGGACATAGTCAAATATATGTGTTATAGAATTTATAGAGTTGTGAATCTTGTGATTAGTGTAAGAACAGTGGGTAGTCAAGGTAGTGAATTCTCAATTGCAATTGGTTCTATCAAGGATCAACTTTAAGCCATTATTTGTTTGCGCTTATCATGGATGATTTATCCAGAGACATGCAAGATTAGTTTCCTTGGTGTATGTGCTGATTAACCCCAAGTTGGAGTTTTGGAAATTAACCTTGGAATCAAAAGGTTTTGAGATAAGTAAAAAGAAGACAGGGTATGGGGTGTAACTTTAGTAATGCAATGACAAATAATGAGGTGGTGAAAATTGATGAGAGGGAGATACCGCAAAGTGATTATTTTAGGTAACTAGGCTCCATAAATAAAAATGTGATATAGAGGATAATATTTCACAGAGAATTAAAAAAAGATGGATGAAGTAGAGAGGTGCATCTAGAGTATTGTGTGATCTACTTATTTTTTTTAAAACTTAAATGAAAGTTTTATAAGATAGTCATTCATCCGGCTATGATGCATGTGTGAAACATTGGGCAGTTAAGAAACATCATATAGATAAACTCACTATATCTGAAAAGATGATGTTGAGATGGATGGGTGACAAAACTAGAAGGAGGTCAGGAATGATCATATTAGAGCTGATTTGGGAGTAATGCCGATTCATGATAAGCTAAAGAAATTCATTTGAGGTGGCATAGCAATGTTCAACGGAGGCATTTAGATGCTCCATTATGGAGGAATGATTTGATTCAAATGGAAGGCACTAAAAGAGCTAAGGGCATAACTAAAATGACACTAGATGGACCGTGGAGTGATGAGGAAAGTGCATAGCTTAAGCTTTGTATAAAATAAGACATCGAACAGAACTGATTGGAGGGCAAAGATCCATGTGGCCAATCCCATTTAGTTGGGATAAAGCTTTGTTGTTGTTGTTGTACAGGGAAAATTCAGAACAGAGTTTCACTTTTCATTATGAACTCTACACTCAAAACCACCAATAGATTTCAAAACATGTCTCTCATATGAATCAAAATTTAATCCCAAAATAAATATTAGAGTTCAAAAGTAAAAACCTTCCCAGAATTTGAATATTTGAATACACAACTTCATTTAAGAACAAACCTGAGACCAAAGTGAGATATGGAAGCAGACGACAGCAGCAAGCAAATAGCAGCAATGGCTAACAATGGCCAAGAAACAGCTCACAGCCTTTCCC
The DNA here is from genome assembly GCA_028583415.1 of Protea cynaroides. Taxonomy (NCBI): domain Eukaryota; kingdom Viridiplantae; phylum Streptophyta; class Magnoliopsida; order Proteales; family Proteaceae; genus Protea; species Protea cynaroides. The sequence continues at coordinate 7,047,993 of CM053273.1, forward strand.
AAACAAAATAACCTAATCCATTCCATTCCAACACCCCAGAATTTGACCGCAAGTAAAGTTACATACAATTAATTAACATAACTCACTTTTGGACTCCTCAATGAACTAGGAAATCTGTTCACCCCAAAAAAAAAAAAGTAATAGGAAAACAAAATAACTTAAATCCATTCTCCATAGGTTACCTGAACCGACTTTAATGGAAAACCAAATAAAAAAGGTAAACAGACTCCAAAGAGAAAACCAAGTAAAAAAGGTAAACTGGCTGCTTTAGAAACTAAACTAGGACTCAAATAATCGATCCTACCACAATTAGAACTTATTAAAGCGATAAAAGAACACAAACAAAATAAGTATATAGGGAAATTTACTCAGACACCCACTTGACAATTGGTTTACTACACAAAACCATAGTTGTCAAGGCGTTGTCTAGGCATCTGGGCAGTAATTCATGGGCTAGGCGGCTAGGCGCCTTGTGGGTGTTCAAAAGGTGACCGCTAGATCTTCTAGGCGTCGCCTTAGGCGCCCTGAAGGCCTGGGCGGTCGCCTTATTGCATATGTGTATATAAATCTTTAATTAAATGAAAATTTTCATGTACCTCCTTAAGGTTTTCGTTTACCCGCAATTCAACCATCCCCCATTATTAGCCACGCGCTGTTAAGTTTCCTAACGGAAAAGATAAAAAGAGTTTTTTACCCTTATACCAAAAACCAGTCTGAGATTAGGAAGCCGATGTCGTCCAAAAATTTATTCCCCAGCAGTCGAGGTGCTTCAAAGTGTACAATATATTATTTATCGAATTTACATCTTTAGTTCTTTACGTGCATTATAGACTTGCACTCTTGTTTATTATTTTATATGCTATCATGTTCTTAGTTTATTGTTTTGTGTTTTTTTTTTTAATTATAAATATGTTTTTTTAGTTCTTACATTCTATACTTCAATCATTATTTATTTATTTTCTCATATTAAGTTGTGCCTTAAATGTTAATTCTTGATGTAGCATATTGCATTATTGCATATAATATATAAACATAAATATAGCATTGATATTTTAGGGAAAAAATACACCAGGAATGCCTTGGTCGCCTAGGCAACGCCTGGGACTGCCTCCAACGCTTAGGGTCGTCTTGACAACTATGCAAGGTGCCAAGGCGAACCAAGGCATTAGAGGTCTAACGAGGTGCCTAGGCAATCAAGGCGCCCACCTAGGCGACTAAGGCGCCCAATTTTCCAAGGCATCACAAGGGTGTCTGGGCGGCTAGGCGATGCCTTAACAACTATGCACAAAACTACCATGTATCTTTTGGACTTACAGTTTACTACCTTATTGCTAACGGTGTTAACTTAAAATTTTGGTAGACAAAAATACCCTTCAAAATTACGGTACATAAAGTGACATTTTCACCACCGCAGCCGCCAACCTCTGCCATTAACCACAACCTCCCACCTCCGCTAACCTATGCCGCTATCTGAGCTCAAGGGGGCTCCAACACAGCCACATTCACTGCTACCGTGAGAAGCCTCACAATCTATATCCGATGATTGCCGAAACGACTCAGAAGCACTAGTTCTTCAGATGATCGCTATTACCACAATTCTCACGCTGGTGTTATTGGTGTCGCAACCCCCCTCATCGGAAAGAAACGTAAATTCCTACACACCAATGGGAACCTATTTTTAGCCATGAAGGCCTTAGCAACGGGAGTAATTCTGGCGACCGGGTTCGTTCACATGCTCTCCGACAGTACGGCTGCTTTACTAAACACATGCTTGCCCGAAAATCCATGGTCTAAGTTCCCCTTCGCTGGATTCATTGCCATGATGGCATTGCTGGCCACGCTAATGTTCGAGTTTGCTAGAACTCAGTTTTACGAGGGAAAACTGGAAAATAGACGAACGGACAATATTTCAAGTGTTAGAATCATTCCCGTGGCAGAAAGGGGCGGAGACGGACACAGATAGAAAGGTTTTCGGGGGAGAGGAAGGTTTTCAGCCTGAATGCTTTCTCCATTAATTTCCACCCATTTCTTTTCTCAAATCTACAAACCTTCAAACTTCAAGGAGGCTAAGGAAGGTACTAATTGGGAATTGGGAAAGAGAAAGCTCAACTCAACACAAATGCCAAGTTGTATAATCCATTGTTTTTCTCCTATTAGAAATCTGAAACTCATTTTTCTCTCTCCCCTCTCTATTCCGATTTCAATCCCTCTCTGTTCTCTAGTCTGAGTGACGGATGAGAGTTGCCTCCCTCTTCTCTTTCCTTTTCTCCCTCCATTTAAATTAGGGCTTTTTAACGTCTGTCAGTCTCTGTGGAGCTTTGGTGTTGCAGTAATGGCAATTGAACCAGACATGAGTAGCTAGACCGACCAGCTCCACACATCCACGAAGCTTCTTGAACAAGCTGCTCCGTTTGCTCAGTTCCCTCATCTACAGAGAAACTTTGATCCATTGGAAGTGTTGTCAAAGAAGCTCAAGGCCAAAAACCCTGAGAACTAAAGCTCCTACCGAATCCATTGCGGGTTTCGTTGGAGAAGAAACAACAATGAACAGAGAAGTGATTTTTACCCTAAAGGATATTTATGTAATTTTATGTTGAGTAAGGGTACTATTGTCTTAAAAAAATTCAAAATTTCTCCCGTTAGTTTTTAATGCCCAAAACCTAACAGTGTGGACTATACTGTTATAAAACATTGTTTCAGGGGTAGTCCATGTAACTTTTGTTAAGAGAGGGTAATTATGTGTAGTAAACCAATTGTCAAGAGGGTGTCTAAGTAAATTTCCCAAGTATATACTTATGACTTTTGGCCCCTAGCTATCACCCATAAAGTGGGTTCATTAAGATTAAGTAGAGCGATTACAAAGAATACCAAGTGGACCAAAGGCCCAACCCAAAACTCATATAGGCTTCAATAAGCCTCATCTTGGGTTTTACTCTACCTGCATCACCTCCATCATCAAGTAGCAGCATTTAAAGAATAGGCACAATCAACAGTAGGAATGCAAACATTTCACATATATCATGCATTAAATAGCAACAATAAAGAAACAAGTTTGTAAAAGCTCCTAGGAAGAACCCCTGAAATTAGTGTCCATAAACAGAGCAGCTTACCTAAAAGCACAGAACGGATATTCATGCCTTCCTCAACCATCAGAGTGTCACCTCTGGGCGAATGAATCTCATTTGAGAACACAGTAGTAGAACTGGACGGGCAACCTTCTGCCACTTCCATACCCTCAGTTCCACACTTTATCCCTTCAGAATCTCTAGAGTCGTCATCCGCAGCAGCAGGTACATCCTGAGAACCAATGCCTGTTGATTTTCCTGTACTTGATGAAGAAGACCCAGATGTTGATGTCTTACTTGGAACTTCAGCATCTGGAGGAACCCCGGGATTAGGAATGGGAGAATTTTCTCTGCCAACCTGCTCACTGCTATTGCTGGAAGCAGCCAACCATGTCAACTGTAAATTGTGGCCTTGCCAACATTTACCATTTAAGAATGCCCTCTCAGCTGCACGACGTGTTGTGAAAGTTATACGAGCAGAACATTTTGCAGATGGCTCCAACCCAGCCGATCCAGTATGGGAGTCTGAATCGTCTAGTTCAACAGTAGCCAGATCACCAAATGATTGAAAATGTTCCTTCAAAGCAGCAACCTGGAAATATAAAGGAATCAGTAACAGCATACAACATATTTGAAGTTTTTTTTGGGGTAAGTGCATATGTTGTTCACCAACACATTAACAAGTGGAAAACTTCTTGGAAGTAAATAGCACATCAATGTTTACAGTTTACACCAGGCATTAGAAACCGGTATTAATAGTCAAAATTGTAGACAGATATATGATAAACTATAAGCCCAATCAGGACTATCAAACCTGCATATGAAGGGTCAGTAACCTGTGAAATGGACACTTGACTTCTCTTATAGGTTAGCAACTAGTAAATCTGACCATCATAGGTGTCCAATCTAAGATGCACTACTTTGGATGGACAGTAATATCAACTTAATACCAAGTTTAGCACAGTTTAATTTTCCACTCTTGATTGCGGATTTTTTCTTTTTTCATATACGGTTGCAAATTAGTTTTAATTCCCATGTAAATGATAAAAGAATGAGGGCATATTTGAAGTTAATATAATTCCATAGAAAGAGGGAGATTAAAACAACGAGAGAGAGAAGATGAGAGATGGGCGTATTAGGACTTAGAACTCTTTCTACAATCCCAGGAGGGAGTGACATAATTGATATTGTTCTTTGTAATCAAGAGAGAGAGAGAAAGAAAGAGAAAGAGAAAGAGAAAGAGAGAGAGAGGTAGTAGGGGAGATAAAGATGGCGAGTGGGTAGCCACGGAAGTCAAAGAAAAGTAAAAGTAATTTCTCCCAGCATTTAACGGGGTGTTGGATTTGAAACAACATTTAAGAATAAAATAATGTCTATACAAATGTTTCTTTTAGTTGATGAATCAAGAAAACATGCAGTTCTATATTTTTTGGGAGCACCAATCAAGATTTCTCAAACTGCAGATCTGAGACAATTTGCTCCAAAATGTCAAAACCACAGTTTCGAAGCATGCCTCCTTTGCACATTCTGGTTACCAAGGGGTGCAGTCTGCATTTGCCACAGGAAAACTTAAGCATTCACACCCTTCCACGTATTCTCATTTTTTTTATTATAATCTCATGGGATTCGAATCCATGATACAATCTTCTTGTATGTTGATTTAGCAAACCAATGCCTTAAGCCACTCACCCATACCTTCAAGCTGTTCATCGGAATTTGATTTGCCAGGGTATAGCTGGTTGCCCAAAGGGTTATATCTGATCTGATTAAATGTGTAAGCCATAGTACCTTAGCGTGTGTACTCTTCCTCTATGAGCGAGACTCTATCCAGATCTATGGATCCACATCTTCATTCTTCACAGACCAAGAACTACAAGATCACCCCTTTCATTCTGAGGTGACAAGGAATGATACCAGTCAAGGCTTTTTTAATGCTTTTCCAGAGGTCTGGAGAAAGCTACTCCATTTGTTTTCACCATTTTCAAAATTTTCACTTTTTAATGGATTTTCAAAGCTTTCTTTGCCACATCACTACATGAAACCTAGATAAGACCATAAGGGAGTAGGGGGGACACAGGGACCTACTTGTCCACGAATTTTGTGTTTCACCTGATATGACATCTGGCAGATTTTACGGCCGTAGAGGAAGGAATCCTTGGGTGGGCCACCCAGGAAATCATTCTCCTTCAAAAAATTAAGATTTATTATGTTCTACGGCGAAGGGTTTTGTGCAATGTGCACGGCCATGTACATACATGATCGTAGCTTCTGCCATGGGATCGGGAAAATGGGGAGGATGTGTAATACCAAATATGCCCCTCCTATTGGACAAAGCACCCAATGCATGATTGCATATGTAGATAGCCCGTGTATAAAAACTGGGTCCATGTCTTATTGACTCTCTTTTTTTTTTCTTTTTTTTTCTCTTTTTTTTTTTTTTTTTTTTTTTTTTTTTCTTTTTTTTTTTTTTTTTTTTTTTTTTTTTTCTCTTATAAAAACTGGGTCCATGTCTTATTGACTCTCTCTCTCTCTCTCTCTCTCTCTCTCTCTCTCTCTCTCTATATATATATATATATATATATATATATATATATATATATTCCTGAAATATCAATGTGAATAATTTAAAATTTTTACCAAGTGTCAACAAGAACAAAATATTTCAATACAACATGTTTGAGAAGTTTTGACATGTTTCTTATCTTACGTGACCGAGATTCCTACTGGCCAAATTTAAATCTGATGGGGGTGATATACATTATGATGATGCATTCACAACTCATAGTGATTTTATGGGACATATTGACTGAAAGGGACATTACCCAGTGCTGGTCCCACCTATGCAGGGTCCTGGGAAAGGATGAGTTTGGAGTCGGTCCTAACCTTAGGCGTTTTTGCTCAAAGTGGCTGCCCTCAAGACTCGAACCTGAGCATTTGCCTTTTGTTGATTAACTGTAAAATCTACATGTAAATCTTTTTTCCCCTTCCAATATTACATGCTTCATTCCTCTTTGAAAAAGGACATATGACTCTTTTCTTACTTGCCCAAATATCAAAGCATCAAGAGCATAAAGAAACACATGCATGCATGCTAGGTGGGGTGGAGATAAAGCGAATAACTTACATCTGCAAACTCAGCTGGTAAAGGTGGAAGAATTTTGAATGCAGTGGGACGGTTGTCCAACTTGAACCTTTTCACCAGAAAGGGAGGCCCTATGGGTGCAGATGTACGACTCGGCTGCTTCGAACTCCTAGGCGATTGTAACATCAAGGATGAGCTTGTTTTTGAACTAGGAGATGCACTATTTTCACCCACATAGTTTTTATCCACCGCCTTTTCAGCACCTGGTCTTTCACTGGTAGTACTAGGATCTGTCGGCCACGGACTAGCAGCCTTCGCAACATCAGTTGCTGTCCCCACTTTGGGTCTCTTGATAGGTTGGTCAGCAGCTGCTTCACCCTTAACTGTTGTATTCTGCACAAACCAAAAATTCAGGTTTGTATGTCTCTCATTTGGTTTAGAATTCCACAAATTCATGCTATTTAAAATTTGCTTGCCAAAAAAGAAATAAAACGTATGCATGTGTCTTCAAAACACAATTATGACCAAGGCAGGTATAGCATTATTTTTCAGGTAAAAAAGCACGTAATGACGAAATGGTTAAAAATTGTAGGCTTCTCAAACAAGTTAAAAATATTTAAACTTACATAAAAGTTAGACAATGGCGGTTGGGTCTTACTTGTTTTTCAAGCTTATCCAGCTTGCGGCGGAAGTCTTCCCGTTTCCGATCCAGTATTTCCTGCTTTTTACGGAGTTCCCCCTTCAAAAGCTCCAAATTCTCTAGCTTCTTGTGTACAGGAGGGATAGCCTTGGGACTATCTACCACAACAGGTTTATGGTGAACAGCAGCAGGCACTGGAACATCAGATGCAAATCCACTAACCTTCGGAGGTGCAGATGCGATATTTTCCTTTGCTCCATCAGTAACAGATGACTGCAAGGGAACAGAAGCAGTTGTAACACTGCGGGGATCTGCTGATACATTATTGCCATTGTTTATGCTATCATCAAGGATGCTATCCCTATTAGCCCACCACAACTTGATGAAGCGGTTGCCCATCACAGCATCAGGAGCTTTCAGAGCAGCTTCTGCCTCTTCTCTTTTGGAAAACTGAACAAAGGCTCTTTCACCGTTCAGCGGAATATAAATGTCAATAACCTCTCCAAATTTTTTAAAATGTGAAAGTAGGGCCTCCCTCTTGTTGCTTTTTTGGGGAATACCATTCACAAAAAGCGTACGTAAAGCCTTCTGCAATGGACGTCCACCATTACGTCCAGGATCATTTCTTGGCTTGGGAGTAGCAGCAGAATTCATGGTTTTTGGATCATTATCCCCCATAAAAGTCAGTTTCTCTTGCTGAGCAGTACCCGAGGAACTAGGCATTGCCTCCTCAAGATCTTCCTTTGCTTCATTCCCAAGAGAACCCAGGGAAGGTAGTGCATTATCATTTGTTCCCATTGTTTCTATTTTAATTCCTGAATTTCCAATCCGTCCCCAAACAGATGAAACTGTAGAACCCGCAGTTGTTGTGATGCTTTTACCTGGCCGTTCACTGCCAACTCCATCAGAAATCCTTAAACTGTGGCTATAAGACGTATCAGCATCCCATAAGGCACTTGATGTCTCTGGACGATCAGTATTCCACAGAGGCTGGTCAGGATCATAAAGATCAGTTTCACCCACACCAGCAGAGGAAGATAGCACCCCATTCAAGCCTATACCATCATCATTTGTCCCAGATTTGGTACTTTTACCATTCAAACCTTTGCTATTCGTCAACAGGCCTGAAGAACTAATAGAAGTTATAGGACCTATTCCAGATGGTACCCCCAATTGACGTGCACTTGGAAGAGAAACAGGGAGATTGAACTGTGAGAGGCTCTGTAATTCAGAAAATCAACTGTTACAACCATTAAAGAGGGTAAAAAAAACTCATAAGTTAAGCACATGGTTTAAAGTCAATCAATTATACTGCCTGCATAAAATATATAGCAATATAGATTGGGAAACACCACCATGCACCAAGTTTTTTTATGCATTCAGCAATTCTCTTATATATTGATGAATTGTGTTGGGGGCAAAATTTTCATCAGTTGATTGATCCTAGTCATCCAAAATTATATCATTTTCCAACCATTTACACAGTTTTATGGATCAAGCAACTAGAATTGAACAAAAAGTCAATATAGGCTATAGCCCAGAGTCCCAGACGCAGATATTCAGTGCTATAAGCCTATAACAAGGGAGGTGGCACAGTGACTGGACAAAATGGACTCATGAGCATATAAAGTGAATGTCGATATAACATTGCATCATGAAAACCTAACAGTCAATCAAATATTCAGTAAAAAAGCAATCACAAAAGAAGCCCTTCCAGCCCCTTGTCCCCTTCAGTACATTCAAGTTTTAACACAAATCCAAGAAGATAGGAATGAACATAAGACAGATAGAAAAGAGATCTTTGAGGTCAAGACTTGATATGATAAGATGAACATAAAAATTAGACCAGAGAAATGTTTTCAGAACATGTTACAGGATTTTCTGTTCCCCAACCATTCAAATACAAGACAGATCCAGATTGTTAGGCGAGAACAGATTCAGGTATCCAATGTAGGAGTTCCCCTCTATTAGCTCTATCAATTGATGGTACTGGCAACAAGCTTGCCACATGCATGGCAATGGCAGGGAACAACACATTTTTCCAGCCTATTCTTCTTTACAAAAATATTCTGCTTCATTAAATTGGCAACAAAGGCTTTGTATCAATTATGAAATTACATGAAGCAATTAAAAATCAAATATACCTGTACATCTTCAACAACAATCCGATTTACACCATGCTCCATCGGGCACATATCCCCTCTCAGACAAAATCCACGTTCCTCAAAGTCTCTACACCGTTGCCGGGCCATGCCGATACTCAAGGAAGGATTGATTGGGGGTCTGAGTGTTCCTTGCAAACCAAGTGGGTGGAGAGTATCAAGGTTCCCATTGGGCATTCCAGGAATTAAGCCAAACGCACCCCAGGATCCACCCTGTGCATTTCCAGCATTTGGCAATCCCCTTCCAGGAAATAGACTAGGAGGTGCAGCTACTTGTGGAGCTATATGCGATGCAAAATCAAGCATCTCCACAGAGCTGAACCTAGAATCATGTTGGCTCCAGAGGCCAGAACTCCTTCCTCTTCCCCTGCCTAAGGGAGGACGACCTATCAATGTAGATAAATCAAAACGAGCACCAGGATCACCACGAAATGCCTGGTTCACTCTTGTTCTCTGACCCAAATCTGGTGGAGCATGAGGCTGTGTTGCTATGCCAGGACGCCTTTTATCAAACTTTACAGAGAGGTCTCTTTCTGAATGGGAAAGGTTATATGCTTTTTGTGTTTCACTAGGCTGAGGTTCACTTTCTAGGTATAGCTGCCCATTCTCAAAAGGTTTGTTACGCTTTCTGTTTGGCCTGCTTAAGAATTGTTCATGTGAACCTTTGTCAAAAGACTCATATCTTGGCTCCCTCCTACGATGCTTATGGTTACGATCATCATCCTCATCATCACTGACCTCTTTCTCCTCAGGTTCACCGATGCAACCAATAGGAGAAAGGCCCTCTGGCTTTGAAGATGAAATTGTCGGTTCTGTAGGATCCTCTGCAATGAAAGATGGAGATGGTTCAACCTTCCTGATGGTATCCAAACTCTCGGCAGGTACTACAATAGAACCATCCCCTAGGGCTTGAAACAACTTTGTGATGAAAGAATTTGTACCTACAAACACGAAAAATGATATGAAGCTATGGTGGCTAGCAAGCTAAAGAGGGATTACAATTTATAAAACAAATTAAAAACACAATTTTTCTATTCATCGACAATAAAAATTTATATACAAACATAATTCAGGAAAAGTACTCAAATAGGCTTGAGCTCTTGACATGAAGAAAATGGAGTTGCAATTCATGGGAAACTCGGGTGCTCATAAAAATGGGAAGGAGGGAGTACTCTCGTATATTTTTTGTCCATGTTCTCAAATCATGTGAGCAGGTCACCTACTTCTCCTGTCAGTAGTATTGAGGGTTTCAGACATGGGGACCCAATGTATGTTGAAAATTACAAAAAACATAGTCCTTTTTTTTGGGTAAATTATGCTCAGGGTACCTAACGTTTCAAGAAACTTCACTGAAGGTACCCAATGGTTCGTAAATTATGTTTGGGGTACCTAAATCCGAATAATCTTAACCAGAGTAGGATAAATTTCCAGTTTTGCCCAACCCTCCCTACCGCCCTCTTCCATCATCTACTCCTCTCTCTACCCCTACTTCCATGTCCGTTGTTGTTCCCAGCAGTGGAAGACTCCAATCGGCATCTACATTTCTGTTGTTCCCCGCCCCCCAACCTCCACCCCAGCATCTCTCCCTTCTTCTCGCAGCACCCCTCTCCTTGCAGCTGCGTCTTCAATCAAGATCTCACAATTCCATTTAGTTCTAATAGAAATAGCAACTAATACAGGCAATAAAACTTCACAAAACTTGTGGATTAGATAGCCAATGCATAACCATCCTTGAAAGAGATTTTGTAAGGATTCTCTTATCCTCAGAAGAGTAGTAAAAAGGATTACAAAATTAGTTCCCTGTTATTTTGCCTTCAATTCACTAATGGCTAATGTACTAAGCCCCCTTTATGAAATTTGGATTACAGAAGCAGGAAAGAAGCCTTCTTGGCAATCAGCATGCTAGAATAAAATATGTTACACTTTTAACCTATACTGGTTTGTCTCTGTCTGCCATTTCCCCATACAAGTTACTCTTGTTTCCAAATTCCATTCCCATTCTTGTTTTCAATAAAGTATCAAACTCATCAGTGGCTAACAGGAATTGAAGCATTAGAATTAAAGTACATTCACCATTTACAAACAAACATTCCCCAAGAAAGAGCAGTAACCATGTTGAAGTAAGGCAATAAAAACTTGTACATATAAATCCACCATCAGCCAAACGTGGACAAAATATAATAAGAATGGTAGAAAGAAACATAACTTCCAGCGCAAAATAGTTTTTCTCCGACCGCCCAACTAGCATAGGTATAATAAAAAAAAAGGTCAAAAAATTCGACAGAGCAAAACAGAACTAAAACAAAGGTATCAACAAATAAATTGAAACCTCAACTTGATGAATACCAACATTTTTTTTCTAAAAATATGCAACACATCATCAAAAGCAGCAGACCTCACTCAATTAAGCATTTGAGGAATAGAAACACTGCTTCCAAAGGCCCCGGGGGGAGAGGAAAAAGAAAAAGGGAATCACCACAAATGAAACATACCCTGACCCAGAAATTCAACTAAATTCTCAGCACAGAGCTTCTGTAGTTCTTTAATGGGTTTGTCCTTCTTTAATAATGCTGCCACATATTCAGCAAGAATCACAGGGTCAGCCTCTGTCCTGCAAAATGCAAAAAAAACCTTCCATCAGAAACTAATTCAAAATAAATGGCTTTAAGAAGTTTTTTTTTCCCCTTTTTCCATAAACCAAAGATCATAATTATCATCAAAGCCTTAACCCAATTATTCGGAGACGGATACACAAATATTAATCAGCCACGATAAGGGGTTAGACAATCAAGTGAACAACTCAATACAACCCCATCTCAACTACTTCGGTATGATAGTAACACAGTATTTAGTAAATTAACAACTTAAGAAATTAGAAGGTTGGACTAAGAAAGACAACTTCAGGTTCATTCAACTGCATTCTCTGAGGGGATTATCTTTGAGACAATTCAAGCTAGCCTACAGGCAATAGACTATAATAAATAGAAGAAGTAAAAGCAGATTGGTACCTGACCAGCATATATCCATAAAATTGATTATTAAGAATTAAGAATCAAATTGATTATTAAGATTTAAGAAAAAAATTGGTTATTAAGATTTAAGAATCACAAGATACAGTAAATGAGTAGGAAATCCACCCAAAGTAAGTCTAAGACTAACTTTCCAGCAACTGAGTCTTGGAACTGGTATATGATTCACTAAAAGAGGTATCTTTCAAGGAGATTAGTGAATATAATTTGCAGACAAGAATAAAAATCCAATTCCCACAACTGTTTGGAATAACAACCTTGATCATATTAATTATTAATTAGAACCACTTGAATTTTTTTTGGGGAGATACTTTAGAACCTCTTGGAACCTGATAAATCATTTCCAGACCCGTAGAATTCATGGATAATTTAATGCTTAATGTGCAGGTTGAAGAGGGGGAACTCAAGCTAAGTTTTTGGGTTTATCAGGAAAACAATCTAGATTTAGATTATGAAGCAGACAATGTCACTGACTATCTGAAGATTGCTTTCTAAACAAACTCCATCTGCACTTATAGATGTAAGCTCAAGACCAGGATTTCAAGTAAGAAATTGAAGAATGTGAATACAAACAAATCCAGCGAGGTGGAACTGATATATGACATTACTGAAGGTATATTGTTGTACCACGTCTGGAATATCTTGTACCCTATAGCTGGTTTCGGGTTTTCTTGAAGAACAAAGTTCACAGGAGACAATATTCAGCAATCAATTGGTAAGGTCTCAAAATAGAAGCAATAAAGTATGAGTTTGAAGATCAAAGCAATAGACATGGAAACAGAATATGCAAAATATATGGCAACCATCTGCAATAATAGTAACAGAGATACAAAAATCAATAAAAGAAAGAGGACAGCAAAGTCTGCATATGTTTGTTGAACGCAAAATGTGTCCATTGTGTACAAAATCTAAATAAGACAACCATATTCTTTAAGTTGACAAATATTTTAAAATCCCCAACAGAACCCTTCAAATAGACAGAGACCCTAGCCTAAATGGTCCTAGTAATATCTTCAAAAAGATACAGAATAATGCTTCTCCTTGAAGTTGAAAAGCCACAGAAAACCTGCAAATTCCTAAGCATTCATTATTTTATTTCCTCTAGGACAACTCAATGGACGAACAAATTCATCACTTGCAGACAAATTCATCCAAACAAGAAGAGACCGATGCCACAGCCATTTTGCTGATTGTTTGGGAGCTTCAGGACCACCCAAACCAAACTAAATCATTTAAACAAATTTTACTGTTTATGGGAGCAGCCGTACTCAGGTCCAAAGAATGTTATTAAAACCAGGTGATTTCTAAGGCAATTATGTCATAATAGATTTATTTTAAATAATTGAATCTCATATTCTGCTTATGGATATATATTAAACACTAGTGAAAAGTAGGGGACTAGGGCTTGTGAAGTCATTTGAAGGGGAGAAAATAAAATTTCAAGTATCATTTTGGCATACTTTCAGAGCAGAATACATCATGATGTCGAAATTTGAGCGAAGAGTTCCCCCAAAGGTTCAAGATTTCGGTCCGAATGGGATTTCAACTCTGGTCAAAACCGAAATATACCAACAAAAATGACACCAAAATATTGCTCCAAAATGGAAACGAGATATGGCACCGAAATATGATCCATTTTGGTGAAAATATCAAAACATTGAAGACCCAACAGTTTGCATGCCATTTCGTTGACATTTTTTGTTTCAACCAATGTCAAAACCGACATATGCTGTCACTATTTTGGCACTTTGACTGACATCTAGAACCATAGTTTCCCATCTTTATTCCTTGTTTATTTGCCCCATTTGGCAAAATTGTATGGTTTTGTTTCCAGCTGTTACAGCGATCTGCAGTTGACAAGTTTTCTTCCACCAGATCTGAGTATTTTAAACTTAGGCACTACCAGATTCTTTTCCCTAACATCTCCTCTATAAAAAAAATATTTTAATAATTATTTATTTCCCAAATTTCTTATATTTCTTCAAACCTTATCAATCCTACCCTCATAAGAAGAAAAAAAAAAGAATCATTCCTACCCCTTTTTGCACACTTCTTCCTCATTGCTCAGCACAGAAATCTAAAACAGTAGGCAAAACTACTTACAATTATCTTTCCAAAAGCTTAAACATGTGAGCACTTGAGAGTTTTTGAGGAATTGGAATTCAGTAACCCCCCCCCCTGCCTTGACATAATGTTCGCTTTAGAGTTTAGACCTTGGTAAAATACGACTAACGTCAGCATTTGAGCTCTTAGAAACCTAAGTCACTCAAGGACTGACATTCTCTTTAGAACAGTAATGATTTGATTCTTTCTTCTTCTTCTTTAAACCCATTCAAAGGAATGTAATTCCAATTTCCAACAAAATCGATGTCCTAGGATAAGTTTCGTATTAAAACTAGCTAAGTGTTTCCAAGTAAACGGAAACAGTTACTTCACTGCTGCTTATAGAATGAATAGAAAGCATTCATTAAAGACTTACATAAAAAAAATTTAAAAAATAAATAAATAAAAGGATCTTATCGACCCCTACCTTGGTTTTGCTTTCTTCATTTTGCACCATTATCTTTCTTTCCTTGCCTTCGTAGTCTACAATTTTACATATTGAAGGAAAAACCAAAAAGGCAAAAAAAAATTATGAATATCTTCTATTTTTCATATTTCTTATTTGTTTGATGCCTCTCTATTTTTTCCTCACCTGTGTAAAATTCCCATGGTTCCAATTGTTTAGTTCTTTTCCATGTAACCAATATGGCTGTATAGGGTGTCCCAGTGCATAAAGCTCCAGCAACTGCAGGGTCTGGGGAGGGGCAGAATGTACGCAACCTTACCCCCGCAATGCGGAGAGGCTGTTTCCGAGTTTCGAACCAATATGACTGTATGATGTTCAATTTAAACACAAGCAACAAAAGAGGGATACTTGGAGAGCACTAGATTATAACATCAAAGAGTATAGTTTTAGTTCCTTTTTTACGTTATCAATACTGCCCTATTATGTCCACACCCAAAAAAAAAAAAAAAAAAAAGGGGTACTTGGAGAACACTAAATTTTGACTTCAATAGTTTTATTCCTCCTACAACACATTTACTCCTTATGACAAGACTCTCCTACAAGTCTACAACACCTTTACTACTTATGACCATAGTTTTAAATCTCGGCGAGATCTCGAAGAACTCGGCGAGATCTCGAAGAACTCGGCGAGATCTCGAGGATCTCGAGGAGCTTGAGACGAGATCTCGCCTCGATACAGTGTCTCGACCATCTCGACTAGTTCTCGAGCATTTCTCGACATTTTCGACCATTTCTCGACATTTTTTACCAGTTCTCGACCATTTTTCGACTAATTCTTGGTTGGTCTCGACATAATGCATGAATTATGATTGTATAGTCTACTTGACTACTATGGGTTTTTTTTACTATGAGAATTAACTAATTAAGTGTTATTATGTTTATTCTTCTCCTAATATATCATTTTACTGGCTCATTTGGTCTTCTGTGATCTTCTAGTAGTGTTACATTATGTAGAATAACCAATATTACCCTAGGTTTACATTTGAATTTCAAGCCGACACTGCCAAACATGGGTGTAAACCCAAACAACCACCATGTGTGATTATTTATAAAATTTTATGGTTTAAATATGTTTATATATGCTAAAATAGGGTTCCCCCAGAGTATCAAGCTTTAAAATTGTCATTTTAGGGTCGAAATACACATTTTAAGCCTTCACGGCTTTTGTGCAATGTCTCGCCGAGATCTCGACCGAGATTTCCGAGATCTCGGTTTCTCAGAGGGTCGA
Organism: Protea cynaroides; assembly: GCA_028583415.1. NCBI lineage: Eukaryota > Viridiplantae > Streptophyta > Magnoliopsida > Proteales > Proteaceae > Protea > Protea cynaroides. The sequence goes on from CM053273.1 coordinate 7,063,768, forward strand.
GACACCCTCGAGAATCGAGATTTCGAACTATGCTTATGACAAGACTCTCCTACGACACATTCAGTACTTATGACAACTACACAACAGATTACATGTAAAACTCAACTGAACTAAGCCTTGTCCAGACTATTTCTGGTTGGTTACTTGCTTTGACTCCCATTCTGCTTTTCCACTTTTTTAAGGCTAAACTTCTGTCACATATATAATATATTTGTTTGTGGATTACATACAACTTATAAAGCATAATGAGGAAAATTTCTGCACTAGTAATATCCTTATAATAGTATTGATATTGATATGCATAGAAAAAATCGGGTAACAGAAGATGTCATTAATGGACCACAAGATCCTGATTGCAACAAATAACTCTAACATGTAATGAACAGCTTTGATCACTCTCAAGGTCGAACACTTATTCACATCTGTAAATGTTGGTGTTAGACTTGAACAAGCATCAATCAAGCAAAGACTAAACGATGGAACTAAGTGAAAATTCCATAAAATGACTTTGTTGCCCATGTGTCAGTAATCATGCTGGAGATGAGTAAAACTCATGAAGTTCGTGAACCATAGTATAGAGCATGAAGCTTCAAAATGATTAAACTAAGACTACTGTTACTCAATATAGTACTAAACCTATAACAAAGCAAACTGTTCTAGTCCAAGTCTACATGATTATTGGATTTCAGAAATTTTCCATTGACAAGGGTATATGCTTTACATATTGCCTTTTAAACCACATAACCTGAACTCTTCGGGTTCCTAACGTTGACTTAAGTATTCCATGAGTCAAGTTCCAAGCATTGGAAAGCAAGTCCTTGAACCCAAGTATCAAAGTGAAGATCTCATCAAGCTCAGAAGACGTTTATCATGGATTGGTGGAACCCAGCTTGAAGATCAAGCCAGGCCATCCATGGAGTTTCAAGCAACTCGAGTAAAGACTTTGAAGCTATTTAAGTTTGCTTGAATGCATGCCTAGGATAAATTTCATTCTGCATTTACCTAGATGATCCTAGGTTATAAAGATCCCGAATGCTCAATCTCATATAATCACCTTAGGACCTAATTTGAAAACTAAGATAGGTGGTTCTAGAGACTAGACTGTCTAAGTCAAATACGGATCAAATGGTTGACAAGTATCATGAACCTTGACTTAGCCTTATGGTAAGCTAAATGGACTCTACATAGAGTACTTGGCATGGTAAAAATGTTAACTAAGTTGATCTGGCCAAAAGTCGCATAGGTCTGACTGCCAATAAGCCCAAAATGACTGGCTTGCTTAGGTGGACCACAGGTAGAAGAGCCTCTCGGTCGATTGGTTGATGAACTGCTAGTCATCAAGAAAACAATATACAGCCGGTCGATGAAGCGGCCGACCGGTTCATAATCTGGTGGTTACTAAGAATACCTGATATAGTCGGTTGATGAAGCGGCCAACCGGTCAATCAATTGGTGGAACCTGATGAGGTATCAGTCTACCATTTAGCGACCAACCAGCTCACGATAGCGGTCAACCAGTGCGTTGAAAATAGAGCCGTAGAGACTTCAACAGCTAAAAATATGACCGTTGCAATGTCCTCTATAAGTAGGGGATTATTGGGAACGTTTTAAGTGACTTCTAAGCATGAAAATTGGACATTAGAAACGTCTATTTCATCTAATAACTTGAAAATCATTTGAAGAACAGTTGAGAAGAGCTTGGGCATTGGGGATTGATTGATTGAGCTACAATTTGAATATTCTGCCTTCCAGAGGTAATTTGTTTTATTTTTAGCTTTGAGAAGCCATTTCTTTCACTTCATTGATTGTGTGAAAGGGGAATTGAGTCCCCAACTTGTGTGATTGATCACAGGGTGATCATTATGTAAGGGTTGATAGTTTTCTGGGAAAACTATCCTTGGGTGAGGGTTTTCTCCTACTTTGGAAAGGAGAGTGTGTTAGTGGATTCCAAGCAGGGTGCTTGAAAAGTGAATTTAGAACAAGGGGCTCATTCCGAACTATAAAAGTGGAGTGTGCACTCTCTCTCTCTATGTCTCCTCATCTCTTCCACAGTAGCTTGTTTGCACCACTTCTTTTGGTCTTTGGGTTGAATTGAAACAGATTTTAAATTTGGGGAATAATTCTGCACTACCCAATTCATCCCCTCTTGTTACTTATCGGTCCAACACTTAAAGCTCAAATTAGTTAAGTTGTTTACCTCAGCCATTTACTGAGTTAAAGTTTCATTTTGGTACCTAGCAGAGCCCAAAAGAACTGAAATAAGATAGTTGGAGTGTTTGATACAGATTTCAGCTCAGTAATAGCAAAATATCAAGAACAGTTACACTCAATATACAGAAAAAACGAAAACATAAAAGGTTTGACGTGAAACAAATTGCTCAAAAGAATAAATGGATCGAGATATATTCAGAGAGTAATGAATGAAGCCGTGTCATCAAATAATGGTTTCAAGCCCTATAAACAAATTTCTAATCGCGTCTATTGACACCCATCTTCCCAAACTATGGTTTTTAAACATACTGAATGTTTTATTCATCGATCATGGCCACAAAATGAAATTCTGAGATACAGACGGTCCATAGTCCATAAACAATTACGAACGCCCAAACAATTTAGGTATCCACAGATTCAATAATACGATAGAAAACGACGAAATAAATAACAAGAGATCACTCACAGTGGTTTGAGATTCTTCGCGAGATATTCAGTTAAAGACGACTCCTCAAATTTCATATCTCCAACCATTCCTCTTCATCGTCTATGACCAACCGTTGCTCTTCATCGTCTATAACCAACCGCGGCGAAGAAGAACCCCTACAACGCCATTAGCTGATAATGCAACTTGCAGAGCTAGTGCAGAACACTAATTGAGGAACGATTAATGGTGCTTCCTGCGAGAGCTTTGCTGTAAGACCCTCGTGGCCTGGTAGGGTTTTTCTTTAACGCTATTTCTTCTCCATTTGGGAAGAAACTTAGAGGGGATATGGGATTTTTTTATTCTTCTTAGTCTTTTTTTTTTTTTTTCTTGACTAATACGGTTGGACCGTTTAGTGAACCAACGAGAGAACAACGGATAAATGAAAATTGAAAATTAAATAAAAAAAGCGAAGCTATAAAGGATCCTAGGGGCCTGTTTGACAAAACTTCTGTTTCTGGATTCTATGGATTCTAACTCCCAGGGAGCCATTTTGGAGTAGAAACGCGTTTGATAAGTCCGATTGGATTCCAACTCTCACAGAGTGAACCGGATTCAAAATGGCTCTAGAATCCAAAATTTGGAGTCATAAATACTTGCTCTAAGCTGTTGGATCAACTTTTTGGGAAAAAAAAAAGAGTCAACTCTCACATGACTCTCACTTGACCACTACCACCACCGTCGCCACCACCCACCACCGCCACTGGCACCACCCACCACCCACCACCAACCACCACCGACCACCCACTTCCACCATCGCCACCACCACCACTGCCATCGCGGCCGCCGTAGCTGGCACCACCACCACCACCGCTACCTCCACTACCACTGCCACCAGCCACCAGCCACCACCACCGCTACCTCCACTACCACTGCCACCAGCCACCAGCCACCACCACCAACACCACAACTACCACCATCGTCACCACCACAACCACTGCCACCACCATCCACCACCCACCATTGCCATTACCCACCACCACCACCACCACCATCATCGCCACCACCACCCACTACCACCACCACCACCACCACTGACACCACCCACCACCACCACCCACTACTACCATGACTGTTTTTCTAGACTTCGATTGGGGGGATAGTGTGTTATCAAACATGTTTATAATCTAAAGATGCTCTGGAATCCATTTTTGAATTGCGTTATCAAACAAGTTTCTACTCCAAAATAATCCTGGAGTAGCTTGGAGTAGAATCCAAATTTGAACCAGAATCCAGAATCTAGAAGTAGAAGTTTTATCAAACGGGTCCTAGAAAACCTAAAATAATAAAAAAATTAATTGAAAAGGAAGCTGTTATAATACCATAGTGGGGTGCTTCTTATCGTTTTTTGGACTTATGTGGTGTGGCAGTATGTTTAGATAAAAATCCTCTATAATGATTAGTGAGGATATTGGCAACTCATAAGACATCAGTACATATCTCGATGCATTATGAGCGATTAGGATCTCACTATTGCTTGACAGTCACTATAAAAGATCCTGGTCTCATTCTGTACAGATTTTGAAGCCTACAGCGTCGGGGTTGTTTATGGACCATGGATCACTAATATAATATAATCATGTCATACTTTATCATCGTTGGATATATATAAATTTTTGGAAGACAATAGGATGATGGGTTTAATCGAGCCAACCGGGTAATAGGAGCATAGTTAACAAATTGGGATTCTATAATTATTTGGAAGGAGAATATATGGAAATATTTTGATAATTTAAAATTTTGTAAAAAAATTGCTGTCAGGAAATAGGGATTTAAAATACAGTTTGTATTTGGATAAATTCAAAAATTATTCATTTAGCTACAAAAATCCAGATGGTTATTCTTAATATTGGAATAAAGTTCTATAGCCTTTGTGGTTTGCTTATACTTGAATTATTCGTGATTATTTGGTATAATTTAGATTTGAAAAAAAATCAGGTACCCCCATTTTCAAACATCACCTATTACCTATACCTTTCAAAAAACATCAACTACTATCCAAACGTTTACCATCGTTAATCAAATAAATCCACTCCGTTAAACGAATCCTATTAATTGCTGATGTCATTCAGAATTGATTTTAAATTTAACAATTATACCATAAATGATATATTGAAAGACGATTTGACCCTTCTTCAGTTAATTGAAACCCTTCGTGAGACTCTAGGTACAGGGGACTGAAATCCTCTCCCGCGGCAGGAGATTCAGGTGAATCTCCTGCCGCTGATCTTAGGGCTGGGGATCAGTCAGCCCGCCTACCAATACATGGGGAGGTGGGTCGACTGAAATCCCGCCCTTGGCCGGCGGCTGTTGGGCGGGAGAGGATTTTTTTGCAGGTACAGGATCATCATCTATTCGAGTCTCATAGTCTCACGCCTTCTCCTGCAACACCGATGCTTGGACTTGACGAAAGCACAACCGCCATACTGCGAGAGCTAATATCACTGAAAAGAGGGCACCAGAAAAACCAGCAACTATCAAGAGGATGATGACCTTCTGGTTCAAACCACCAGTTGATACTGAATTGATCAAAGCAAGACAAAATGAAGAATAACATAAAATTCCAACAAGAGAAATAACTACTAAAACCATGTTTTATTTTTCGACAATTGAAGGTAAGTACCCTTTTCATCTTTCACTCCGAAAGAACTTGCTTCTGCAACTCCGCTAACTCCACTAGAGTATGATTCTCGTTTAACGAAGGAAAATGAAAGCAAAAGCGGCAAAATCAGCAAGCAAGTTGGAATTTCTTCTACTTGCAGTTCCAACAGGTGTACTTGCAGTTCCAACAGGTGCTCTTTACTATTTATTTTCTCTCTTTTATTTATGTATGTCCTTGTTTAGTCTTTCTTTTCCTACCAAATTCACTTGATTTTTTATAACCGTATGGTCTGAGTACCTATGTTTGTTTCTTCTGATTCCTCCGCCATTAGCAACAAGAACTCAAGAAAAAACCTAACTTTTTCGATTTTTTTTTTCTTCTTTTTTTTTTCTCTCTGAATCCCATGTCTCCATGCCGCGATCGTCTTCGTGTCCGTCAAGTACTCCAGCCAAAACCTCATCGGCAAAGTTGCATACTTCACTAACTGGGAATCCGTCACTTTCTATCGCTGATGTCTCCAAATCCTACAAGATCGTCGTCGAAAAATCCACTGTCCTCGTCAAAACCGCAGAAGCAATAGAAAAATCCTCACAAATAAGCATAAATTTTTAGATCCCCTTTAACCAACTTCCAACAGAGCAACTTCTTTCCATCAAATTTCCCAACTTCTATAATATGTTGTAGCAGCATGAACTGTATCACAATGTTTCTCAACTTTCCATCATATTCCGATTTGTTCAATGATAGCGCAATTTCTTTGGCGCAATTACATTCCAATTCATATGTTTAGATATCCAATTCATATGTTAAGACATTCTTGTATTTTTTTTTTCTGGAGGGTAAGAAGAACCCACCGTTAGAGTGAGTTGCAGCCATTGGTGGTGTCACCGAGGGCATGGATGTGGAAAGCATAGGTCTTCTTCTTCATTTCAATTTCTCTCTCTTCTTCTTTGCTTTCTCTGGCCAGACCCCGTGGTTAGATGCCTTGAATGCGATGTGTATACAAGAGGGGAGAATGATGAAGGAGGGAGAGAGGAGAAGGGCAATATTAGTAATTTTATTAGCTTTTAAGATTTTTCAATTAAAAATAAAAAAGGTAAAAATGTTTAATTATGATTTTCGTCTCATTAAATTAAGGTGTAGGTGGTAGGTGATGTTTGGAAATTATTATGGGAATAACTGATATTTTTTTTTGGAATTATTTGGTATAATTTGGATCCAAAATTATTCAGATTCAATTGAATTAATCGAGATATTTATTTGTACTCCAAAAAGGCATAACTTTTTTCCGACTAATTGGATATATTCGGACTCGATCGAATCATTTGTATCTATAATTAAAATAGGAACAGCGATATCTAGTGAGCTCAATTGCAGGACATGCTCCTCCCATCGCCAACAGGGCGAACCCCAAACACCATGCTTTGTAATTCAATCTTATAGCTTGGAGAAGAGATCAGGATGAGATGGATCCTGGAGCACTAACCATGGTGGATACAGAGTGATCGACAAAGATGCAAGATTTGACCTGCAAGCTGCAACTACAACTCCTCTAAGATGGCAAAGAGGTCACGGGCATAGCCCTCCAAGGAATGGTGCAGTGACAGTTGAGTAGCTGGGTTGCAATGCATACATATCAAATGGTTGAGATAGGATGAGAAAAATCTTACGGTTAAAAGGGTGCTAGTATATAAGATTTTAACATACCCCATATGCCCCCTTAACTTACAAGCGGGAGAGAGCGCAAGGACACATGCCAAAAGACTGTACAGTTGGTGTGAAGTCAATTTTAATTGGCAAGCAAACTATCTTTATCCGAGAATAAATAATGGTGTATGTCTCATTTCAATGAAAAAAAGAAAGAGGAGCCCTATTTAGCAAGAGTGACTTCTTCTGGACCAGCAGTCCTCTACCTCTAGTCGATGGGTTATTATGTCTTCAATTGCTGGATTCTCTAATCGAGGATCCAGCGGTCTCTCTTAACCAGGCGCACCTACCGATGTATTGGTAGGCGCGTCCAATTAAAGAGAGACCGCTGGATCCTCCTTGGAGAGGATAATGACTCCTAGTCGACCGCCATGGGTTGTCTTCTCTTATTTTTTTATTTATTTTTTATTTTTTTGTCAAAAGTTGGTAGAAAGAACCCTAGGGTCAACCCTTAAAGGACCCCCAAAAGGGATTAGGCTTCATTCATGAAATAAAAAGATTATTCAAAAGAAGTAAATACAAAATACTTTGAAGCTCAATCAAATTTGCAGTGTGCTAGATACCTAATCCTGTGGTCAAAGTCATTTTAACATTGCTATTTTTTTTTTCTTTGTTTACACTTTTTATTTTAATTTATATTTTTCGAAGGTAAACATGAAATTCATACCAAAAAAAAGTGGGGAAGAACTTTGTTTCTCATTTGGATCCCATCAATCCAATTATGACTAAACAAAGATTTATTTAGGTTAAATATTAAAAAAAAAAAAAAAAAGATTTGTTAATGTCATAAGTCTTTCTTTGTTTTCCCATCATGTTTAGATTTTACCTCTAGGACTTATTTTATTTTTTAAATAATGTTATTATTATTATTTTAAAGTGCATCTGTGACTTGATACAATCTGAAATCGACTTGGCACAATCACATAATCATTTACCTCCTCTTTCGCCAGTCTGAATTTTTCTTATTTTGTAAGATTGCTTCATTATTATGATAATCAAGGGATCGAATCTGAAAGCAACCTTACCCCCACAATGTAAAGAGGTTGTTTTTGTGTTTCCGATATGTAACCACCAAGTTACAATATGATGTGATGACCTTACTGTCACACCAAGTTCACCTTCTTGCATATTTCTCCATAGATGATGATTTTCTGCGTCGGTCGGTTTTGCCGAGGGGTCTTGTCAATTTAACCAATTCGCTAAAGGACAATATAAATATCTAAGAATGCCCTAAAAACCATAGAGATTTGAGGACTTTAAAATTATGGTGCTGAAGATGTTTGGGCATAAACACTTTTAAGAAGCAAACTGCATATTATGTTCTTTCATGACAAATTTTGTAGACATAGTGTCCAAGTTACCACCTATCAATATTAGGTTCAGAGGGGTAGAATAATAAACCAGCAACCAGTTCTAGAAAAATATTAACCTGCCCCTGAAGCAGACCAAAGTAGTGGATTGTGAAGAGAATTCCTTCTCATGGCGTCCGATCTGCAAGTCACTTGGGGGAAGCATTAAACCCTGTCAATACTAAGTAATAATATTATGCATCTACAACAACGCACCCGGGGTCCAGGTGATCCACATTAATTCACAAAGAACTGGTTTACATACGGAAATTGGAAGATGTACAGAAAATTACAAGCCAGTGCTAACTGCACGGTAAGCACAATATCAGATCCCAAAGACCATAAACAATTTCTGCCATTATTATGAATGAACAATGACTAACAATCAACAAACGCAGCAGGTCCAGTGAAAAACCTACACTTGAACCAGATAGATGCCATCCCAAAGAAACAGTAGTTCACTTTATACATAACAAGTCAAGAATGGCAGAAACACACAACATCACCTGCCGAACCAACCTTTCTGGGGCTGCACTTCCCGATCATTCATCAGTGTATCCAGTACCACATTCAAATCGACCGAGTGACCATTCTCTGTCAGTTTCCTCACTGTTGCCCTCACCTGGTCCCTTGAGAATCCCATCGTTGCAACCTTCTCAACCACGTCATCAATTGGGACTTTGTTCCCAGTATTGCCAGAACTTGAGCTACCACTATCACTGGTGGCAGTTGGTAATGCATGCGGTAATATCTGTGCAGTTGGTAAACGTGGGTAATTGCTCCCACCACTCGGGGCTGAAAAAGAAGAATGTTGAGATGGTTTCAACATTGAGCTTCCGTAGTGAGAAAGTGACCCACTATAAGGGTAGGAATCATTATAGTTAGGACCAGAAGTTTGGCCATATCCTGGGGAAAATCCAGAACTGGGCTTGCTCGAAGGAGGTTCATATGCATGAGCAGGAGGACCATAAAATTGTTGGGTCGGAGGAGCTCCAGTGGGTGGCTGAGTAATTGATGGTGATGGGCGGATATGTGGAGGGTAACTCTGAGATGGCATGTAGGTGCCTTCTTCAGTATGGTGGCTTAAAGGAGGTTGGGGTTGTGGAGGATGAACAGGGCCTATGGGTGGGAGTTGTTGAGGAGGGCCAGGAGGCTGAGGTGCCTGAGGGTATTGTGGAAGCTGAGGAGTTGGTTGATAGTGTTGATGTGCTGCTTGAGGTGGGAGTTGGGACTGTTGAGTTGGAGGTAACTGATATTGCTGATGTAATGCCTCTGGTGCCTGACCAGGGGGTGGGAAGTAGGGTTCTCGTGGTTGGTTAGAAGAGATCTGGTTCTGGGGTAGTTGGGTAGGAAACTGAGCTGGAAGCCGAGTCTGCTGGCTAGAGGGTGCAGGTGGTGGAGCATTAGGAGGGAGAGCAGGAAGTGGCTGAGTTGGTTGTTGAAGAGCAGCAGCGAGCGGGAGTGGCTGGTGAGATTGTGGATGAGCAGAATCTGCTTGCTGCAAAGAATCTGTGTGCACAGTAGCGTTCTGGTTCTCAGGTTGCTGCTCTACCCTGGATACTTGCAGCTTCATTAGCTGCAACTGGGCCTCCGCTATTTCTTGCTTATCCTTCACCACTTGCACACCAGCATGCACCTGCGACGAATTGTTATTTTACAACACTAGGCATCAAAGAATGATCAAGGAACCAACGCATGTAGGAGGCCAAGATGCAAATTTCCAGTTTAACTGTTTTTACCAAGATGCAAATTTCCTGTTTAACTGTTTTTACAAACAAATAAGAAAGCACCACAATTAATGGGATGAATTTAAAGGAACATCGAATACAAAATACTTTCACCAAGGCTTTTATTCATTCTAGCCTCAAATCACAAGCCTAAAACAGCCAGGGTAGGGGGGTCAGTTGAATATAATTCTCAGTGAATGGACCAAGGAGTCACCCATATACCCAATTAAATTGCACAGATAGCAAAAAACACCTAATTCCAACAGCATATTTAAAGGCACTAAGGCTGAAAATGAAAACACAAAAAGCATCCAACCCTCACAATCATCTCCCAGAATATCAATCCATTCAATAACACCAGGCAGTCAGCTATTTCAACAACATGCAACACTTTGAGGTTGAATTAACTAAACTTTTTGCAGTGTTACTGTTGTCTAAATTTACTAGTATTAGACTACAGAAAAGAATGTATTCAAGATGCTAGCTGGTTAATTGGAAATACCCAATGTATTCAAGATTCTAGCTCGTTAATTGGAAATACCCATGAGTTCTGATAATACAGACTTGGGTTAGAATCCACCATTCAACAAATAAACTGTTTGACACCAGAAGAAAGTTGTTGCTCGTATCATAGTATTGGCCCTTGAGAATTATGCTGTAACTATCGTGTTCAAAATATCTTACTTCTTTCACTTCCTTCTTAGGTTTCAGTTCAACATAGCAGTTACACATCATGTGATTTTGGATGCAAAATGCTGGCATAGCCTGGATATATTGAAAATATTTTTCTTTCACTTCCTTCTTAGATTTCAGTTCTAGTAGTTCTACCCTAAAAAAAGAAGAAGTTCAGCATGGTAGTTACACATCATGTGATTTTGGATGCAAAATGTTGGTATGGCCTGGCAATTAAAATGCAAAAATGGAGTAGAATGTGCCAGTGTTTAAGAGCATCAAGGCCAGGGCAAGATACCTCTCTTAGGATACTCTCCAGCTGCCTCAATTTTCCATTGGTGCTGCCATGGTTATTTCCTACTGACACTTTCAAATCATCAACAGAATTGTCAAGATGGAGAGTTCTGCTCTCCAGCTGGGATAATCTTGCACCAACTCCTTCCAACACCTGTAGCAAATTATCGGCATGTTTCTTCATTGTTCGATCAATCTCAGAAACCGTGGCTGCATCGTAGGCACTCTGATGTTTCTCCAGGGAAACTTCAGCAGATTCATAGGGGTCTAAAGAAACTAAATTCTGCACACAATGTAAGAGTAAACAAGAGAATTATAAAACTAGATAACAGCAATGGATTAAGAGAAGATGAAGAACACCACATGTTATTCAAACAACATTGGATTCTAACAATTCAGCAGATGTTGGACAGCTGTCAACATATAACCCAACAAGGAGTCTTTAATAAAACAGCTTTGTAGTGAGTAGTACACACTAAAGAATTTTCACGTAAGTACGAAGGGTCAACATCCAACATTTAGTTAACCTTCCCGCTGCACCAAATCGATTGGTGCTTGTTACATATGGCTAGAACAACCCACTCCAGCTAAAAATTTACCATTTATTTCTAATGGAATATGTTAAATCACCTAACACTCCAGAAGCACCTTCAAAATCCATTCACCAAGTTCTAATTATACAATCATCATTTTCAATCTTTCCCCACTAAATGGATTGAACAAGACAGTGAACGTCGCTGCTCAGGGTCTCAGTCGTCAATCTTAAGCACCGGTTTGTTTCCACTCCTATTTTATTAGAATTTGCACTCGATATATTTTCTTCTAGACTACGTTAAAACCTCGTAATTCAAAATATTCCCTCCATAATTCTAACTAAAGCATTTAAAATCAAAACCATATCATCATCAAACAGAACAAAAATGGAAATTTATACTACATGCCAAGTCAAAACATCCATAAGCAATGCAAGTGGGTACTGGGCCCAATGCTAATTCCAGTAATGAACCTAATGCCAATATGAAAAGAGCTCATTTCTTCCCCAGTTGTTTCCAAATTAGAGTCTAGATTGCTTTCGAAAATATTAACCAGAAGAGCTCAGAGACAAAGCCCCATCAATCAAACTCATTACCCAGATCAATCAAGCACGTGCACCACAACAATGCATTGCCAATAACCCACGGACAAGATCTAGAAAAGACACAAGCAATTCACTATGCAAGGATATTCATTGGAGAGAGAAACAAGGGCATTATACTCCCAAATGTATAGTTCCAGCTCCAACACTAAAGCCATTTACACAAATTACACACATCCATGCACAAACCCCGGTAAACAAGTGGGAGAATAAAATATGCTGAAGATGAACATCTTGCTACCATCTAATATTAGATAAAACAGAATGACCAAATTAAAATTCCTAATATATGACATCTTGCGATAAATGGTTACATTTTTTGTCTTATCATGACTAAACACAAGCCATTCCTTGAGAAAGGTTGTCAACAAGGAAACCTATCAAACCTCCACCAGGATCCTAGCCAACTTTAAACTTGAATATTGAACACATTATTAAGATCAATTGGATTGTTGATTGAATTTTGAAAATCCAATAAGAAATGGATTAGAATATGGATATTGAGTTGTAGTGGATCAGCTCTAAGTTTTATCAACCAATGGCCCTAGTTGAAGGGATACTAAGCAATTTAATATTATCATTTCTAGGTTACCAAAGCATTGCATAAATTTTTTGGCACGTATACCCTCACTAGTCTACTAGTAGATGATGCCAGGCAGCCACCTACAAACACCTGGGTTGCCTAGAGCTTCCGAGTAGACCAGACCCAACTAGGACTATTAAATGGTGTTTGGCCTTATTTTTGTAATTGAATACATGCTTCTTCGCCTGTTTACTGTATTTTTTATGGGTTGCCATCGTTGTAACATGCTCTATTTTCACTACTACAGATACTGATTGCATAGATCACTTCATTTCTATCGTTGTAAACTTGTCGTTGTAAACTTGTAATATGCTCTTTTGGAGTTAAATTTTTTTTTGAAAGGCCTCAATTTTAGGACCACTGGAAATCATGTCTAATAAGATATCCAATGAACACAAGTTTGTTCATTTAACATTATTCTAGTTTCTTTTCAAAGCATATCCAGTCACTTATTCAATGGAGTTGTAGTTGATTTCTGCTGCTCTGGTGGTTCTAGCCATTGAGTTCTTGAGCTATAGTTGATGCTTGCACTAGATCATCGGTGAAATAGCCCACCTAGTTATCTTTTTTTTTCCTTTTTTTTTTTCATTCTTTTTTGTTTATATTTTGAGTTTCTTCTCTACAAAAATGGGAAAGTACTGTTTGCACCTACGACCTGTGCAATACATTAATGCTGTCTCACATCAGTAATTCCTACTTACTTCCCTTACCCCCCGGCCCACGCGCTCACTCTCTCTCTCTCACTTTTTTTTTCCCGCCGGGGGGGAGGTATGGTGAATATGGGTTTATGCTAGTGAAAAGTGTTTTAGCTTCTAAAGCAAAGGATATTTTTACATTTTCTTAATATTGTTCACCTAAGGACTGGAGTTAAATCCTTTATTCCCGACACCATAACAGCCTAATCCATATAGTGTTACCTTAAATGTAGTTAAAATACCCTGGGAAACCTTACCAATTACTTAGGCATTGGCTCCGCAGGTAGCCTGACCATTTGTATAGAACACCAGGTGGGTTAAAACTTCCCAAAAATCGCTTCTAGTTCACCACATATAACATATACAGGAGTCAAAGTGTGTATTAGCTAAATTAGCACAATAGTGCAGGTTTAATATGTATTTACGAAAAACTACCATGTGGGTGCCTCACCAAAAACCATGCCTAGGAACACACCTATTAGCCTATGCAGTTGCTTAGTCAAAATTCAGGAAAGCCACTTCTAGATGCAAATGCACTTCATGGTCTATTGTCCATGTTAGCTCTACCATATCATTGTTCCACTAGTTCGACATGACTAAAATTTTCTGATAGTGCATAATTTTTTTGGCCAGCGCAACTACATGTCATATCGTGCTAACAAAAAAGATTAAATGATATTGAAATTTATTAAACCAAGTCCTGGGGTTGTAAAGACCACATTTTTATTGGGATTTGGTCTGCATCCAATTCAAATATTTCCATTTAAGGATATGCCTATATTCAATTTGATTTATATCCCACGCGCCTATTCAATATCTGAATGTCAATTGGTCAAACAGGATATGGATTACACCTACTCAATCCAATTAATATGACATATCCATAAATTTAAATTATAAATAAAGCTTAAGCGGTGTTGATTGCCTATCCTACTCACCAATGAAGAGGTGACACATATTCTGACACGTGTCATTCGTAAAGCAATTCTACTCTTCCGAGGAGACAGCACGCACGCCACCACGTGTCAAGTCCACAAGTACTTAGCGTACGATTGGGGGAATCCTATCGATAAACAAACTCTACCTACAATTCGCATGGGAATAGGAAAAGACTCCAGAGATGTAATATGGGCCACCTCCACCGTCTCTGATATCATTGGACTGCTAGGAAAATGGAAGGCTTGGCAATCCAGGGTTGTTAGATCATCATCAACGGTCATAGATAATAACCGACTGAGGTCTTCAAGAGACAATCACCTATATCAACTCAACTACTCAATGGCGTATCTGGCTCCAATTAGACACACTGTAAGTCTATATAAACACTCCACGGTCACAGGTAACAGGACACACTTTTTCTACTATGAGAATACTCAAGCCTTACCCTACTCTTTAAGGAGTTTACGAACTCTCGTAATCTCCATACTGTTTGCTCTGTTACTGACTTGATCGTTGGAGTGGCCGCCGAACTACCCAGTCCTACCCATGGTGATCCTACTCTTGTTTCAGGTTACAGGCCACGTCAACACTACCGGTTTCAGCAGCAACAAGCGGTATCCTATACATAATTTGAAAGGCGCTGCAGGTTTAATTTGTAGAAACTACAAAGATTATATTTGTAGAAATTACATTATTTACAGGAATTATGTATGTGTTTCTAGGCATAGGTTTCTAGTCATAGGTATAAACAGGTAGGGCTTGATGCCTTTTTTTTTTTGGGTGGTTGGGGGGGGGGGGGGGGGGGGGGGGGGGGGAGGGCGGTGTTTGAATGGGTTTAGGCATTTACATGAATGGCAAAGGAAGGTACTTGTATTTTGCTGCCTTTTCATGTTTAATTAGATATCCAAATCTTATTCAATAATAGAATATCAAATGCTTTCATACAGATGGGTAATTCACAATTTGGGTCCTCTACGTTAAGGGTGTATCTGAAGTCTGAACTGGGTTCTCCATGTTGCAAGTACACCGATTGTGGTCCTTCTACTCAGACAGCATAGTTTGGGCAGCAACAGAAGTCTTTACTCAATATCGATCACTGTTACACCATTATATTTGTTTCAGAGGTCGCCACTAAGTAGGGTTAGTCTAGTTTTTACTTATAAGTCTAGTTGGAAACACTTCACTTACTTTGGGGGTAGGGACAGGAAGACCATGATGAAAAGATGGAGAACGTTACATAAACATTTGGTATAGAGTTTTCTCAAACAGTATGATATCCCGCAGATAGACACTTCTTCTACAATATAGGATGCAATATGCAGATGGGGTCGATGATCACACATGAAAGCTATAATGCATGCAAATACAAGGTATAATGATAGGTAGCAAACCAGCTCTTTTTGTAACCTTGTCCTGGTTGCATTTATATTTATGACATTTCTCTCCCATTGTAACGCACCTGACACAAAATGCCTGGGAACTGCACCCACTTTTTGAACACAATATATTCCTTTTTGTTTTCTTTAGACAAACTGATCATGCACAAGCAATGCCGATAGTGTGAGAGCCAATTCAAGAGGAGCATGCAACAAAAGCTACCAATCAGCTCCAAATCTTACTCGCCAATTAGGTCTATGTGGATTCCACATACAAGTGTGCTACAATTATCAAGATTTTCTAATATTATTTACGCATAAAATAATTTCAGTGAGCCATGGTTTTCTTTTAAGTCTAACGCATGCAGCAGTGATTAGCAACCAGTCGTATGGTTCATTAGGATTACAGAATATCATGCATTCTCCGAACATCAACCTGGCAACTCATCACCACGCAAAACAGATTAACTCTGCAAGATTCCCCAGAAGAACAAATAAAAGCTTCTTAAAATACTCTGAAGGAATACACATCAAGTCTTCAACACTTATAATATGATGACTACTCTACAAGTTAGCGGACAAACTGACGAACAAAACCATGTTCATAATAACTATCCTTTTTTTTTTTGGTAGGAAAGAAATGTTCATAATAACTATCCAAAACCAACAATACCTCAAGCGAATTTCCTATAACCTTTACAACTTAAAAATCTGAAGCCTGCCGCCAGCAATAACATATATTTTTAACAAAGCTATAATACTCGCCATTCAATTGCACCAATAAATTCTCAGGTTCACCCAAAACCAGAAACGTAACCAAACAATAGGCCCTAACAAATCAAATTATATGAGAAAATAAAAAATCTTACTCTAATATTTGATGCGTTGCTCCTTGAATCCGCCGAGCTCCAAGCCCTAGTTGCGTCAACATTGCTGCCTTCCAAATTCATTGATTGCGAAACACTGGCGGGGCGAATCGGCATGAAATCATAGCTGGGCAGGATGTCTTCTTTCTTCGCGCCACCGTTGTGTTCTTCCTGAGGTTTCAAAAGCTCGAAGAAATCATTACTTTGTGATCCTGACAGATCCATGATCTGTTTATCCATAAACTGAGAAGAATTCATCGAACCCCGATATCTGTACCTTGACTCTCAGGGATCAAGGTTCCTAAAAATTCGACACCAATAGGTTGGTGGATTTCCTACAGACCGATAAATCGAAGAGACAATACAAAAGTAAACGGGGATAAATTATATTCCTTCCGTTCTTTAGATTTATTATCAAGGATTTACAGACTTGAAAAATAGAATGCGATACAGTGACAGAGATGATGAGCCGTGAAAAGCGACTCCAGTTTCTTCATTGCTCGTGATTCAGGAACGTAACTCAAAAGACTTGAAATCTGTGGGTGTAGATTAGTTATCATTCCCTGTGCAGGTAACACGTTGCATCATTAGTCTTTGATCTATAAATTATGGCGGTCCCACGTGAATCAGATCATCTGGAGCAAGCCATGTGTAGATAGCGATGCAACAATAAAAGGGAATCTATTATATTCAAAATGAAAATACTTTCCTCAAAATTCTTGTAGAAAAATGTGAAAAACCAGGTAAAAGGGAGACACCGAGAAGCACAGAAGTCCTCTTCATCCTTTCAGTCCAACATCGGATGATTCAGATTACATCAGGTGTCAATACTGAACCAAAATCGTTAAGTCCAATCATGATCAAACGTTAAAGACCAAATAACCATATGATCAGTTCGATTTTGATCTCAGATAATGCAAATCAGTTCATGTTTTGGTTTTGACTGGTAAACCAATGGTTTCAGGTTCAAATCGTCTTTCGAGCATTGGAGGGATTTTACCAGTGATCCAACGACTGGAATTCACCCAGTGAATATACTAATATATTGGTATCCGCACTTGATGAATTCTGGAGAAATTGAACAACAAGAGAGAGACGATTTTTTCCATGATTCTAACCCGATTAATAGACCAATAAACCGATTAAAAATGATTTATAAATAGGGTCTTCAAGACGACATTGGTTTTCTTTTAGTCATTAGGCACTGGTTATTGATAGATTCTTTCTTCTTTTTTTTTGGTTTATTTCTAATTTATATCTCATTTTGAAACCGATTTATACCCAAGATAAAAATGTGCCTGGATTGGAAGCCAATATCCATGGACAACAAAAGGGGATTTAAATCCTCTCCTCCCAGAGGTTCGGGAGGAGGGCGGCCACCTGGTTAGATGACATACACCTGAGGTTTGGGTGAATTCTAGTCCTCCATTCGAGCCGACAAGCCAAGCCGACAGAGGAATGTTGACTCGGATAGAGAGCTCGGATTCGGATTCAAATCGTCTCCTCCCTGTACTGACGTCCCCGTCAGATGGCCGACACATATGAGTCGACACCCAGTCGACAAGCCGAGCCGACACATGGGGCTCTGATTTTCTCGAGAGTCACGTGTCGACCATTCGACAAGGGCGTCTCCCCCTCCTTGAGGAGGCTATTCGGATCCTTCGGATTCATTTAAGCCTTAGATGTCAGCCATCTAATTAGGTCGCCGGCCCTCTTCCCAGTTGGGGAGGAGAGGATGTGGATCCCAACAAAAGGCCCACACTCTACGAATTATGAGTCAAACATAGCCCGGCCTGGCCTGGCATGTATGGTTTTTCGCCCAATTCTCCATCGTTTTCCCCGCATACTGGCCCGTTTGCAATTGAAAAGCGGAAAGCCTGAAACGAACGTCCTCGGTCATTTATATTGAGAGATAATAAACATGCAGCTTCGCTGCTAGAGAGAAAGATGGCAAGAAATGGCGGGAGACGAAGTACCCGAATCCCAAGAGTTGCAGAGAGACGAGTGCTCTTTTGTATGGGATGACGAATCTAAGCTGTATTACCATGCCAGGTTAGCAACTTTGAACATATATGGCCCCGATTTATTTTCGCAGATTAGGGTTTCCATAATGTGAACTCTAAGCGATCCGACGCGTTACTGAACTAACGACTTTAATTGGAGTTTGATTATAGAATGTAAACTGCTATGTGGCTTAACATCGAACTTGTAGAATTCGAATAAGTGATCAGCTAATACAAGTCTGCGAGGGTTTTTGAATCTCCTTCTAGAAGAACGGCGTCTTCCTGAAACTTGGTACTTAGGGTTTTACCTTTATGCTTTCTTCCTGTTGTCTGCACTGATTATTCTTCGAGCCTGCATGTTCTTTTAGTTTAGGTTCTCTCTCTCTAATTGGTCTTAGAACTTATTTTTGGCGGGACTTTGTTGAAAGCTTTGCTAATGTCTGCTTCGTTTTGCTTGTCTCTGTTCACGATACGAGCTTAGTCTAATTGTGTCCAATCTTATCGCAGAATGTTTACCTGACGAACTGACGAGCACGTTAACAACTTCGGTTATTATGACTATTCTTACTCGTTCCAAAGTTGGATGCCTGTTCTTTACACACTTTGCAAACTGCATGTGACCTTTCCTAATGCGCTTCCAACGAGTCAAGAAATCTGTTACTGTTCGTGCTCCTAAAACACATTGTTTTCTCCCAATTACGTTGGAAGTCCTATTGTCATAGAGTATGCTTATCAGGATCTCATATTTTCTTTAGTCAAGTTTAAAGGTTTCTTAACAACAGTGTGGAACCATATTTTATTGAAGCAAAAAAAAAAAAGTTATAGATCAGTGATCAAGTAGTTGCCTTTTTTTTTTTTTTTTTTTTTTACTTTAACAAATTTCTCCAGTGACTTATGGGATTGTCCATTTTCTCCTTTGTCTTTCTTGGTGATCAGAGCTAGCTAATCATATCATAATTATCTGAATTTAGAAGCATTACGCCGACCAACATTGAACCCTTTTTTTAGGTGATAGAGGGTAGGTTGGGTGGGGTGGGGTGGGGTGGGTGGGAGGGGTTTGAAATAAGATGAATCCTGAGTTTTTAAAGAGTTCTGTTGCTGTGCTTCTGTGAATCGTGACTGTTATGGTCTTTTCTGCTGGCTGATCCCTTCTGTGTCTTCTGGTTCTGATCGTCTCTTGTGATCAGGTGCTATGTATCTTTAATCTCTCATCTTATTATTTGAATTCTTCTATTTGTTATCTGGTTTCTTCTAATTTTCTTTTCTGGCTCTGAAATTGATCTCTATTCAATTCCATTAATTTGCTGGATATTGTTTCTAGCCTCCAAATCTGACTTGAATTATATTTTATCATATCTAGTCAGTTCTGAGATCTGATCATCAACATCAAGCTTATTTTCTCTGTTATTGGACTTTGCGTGATTTTCAAACAGATTGGGGTTCATCTCTATATTGAATTATAATTTTCAAAATTCCTGTTTCTGTTGACAAGACTGACCAGATAGGGTACTCGACCCAAAGATATTGCTCATCTAATCATTATTCTGTTAGCTATTAAAATTTTCCTGTTATTCTGAGTTCTGAAGTTTCTGGTTCGTTCTCTGTTGGTTTGGAAGATCCTACTAGCAAATCAGACATGGTTTTCTGGTTTGCGTCATACAAGGTGCAATATTTTTAGTAAACCATAAGAGCAGTTTTGAAACTAAATTTCTTGAGGGTCCCTTAAAGAGCTAGAAAATGTCTTAAATTTTCTGACCATTTATTATTATTCTTCTTCCTCTCCCTCTCTCTTTTGGTTTGTGCATGGGTGAGGGATATTGTCATTCATAACTTTGGCTTAATCTGCTGTAGTACTGGATTTTATCACGATCCGGATGCTGGCTGGTACTACAACAGTAGAGATGGCCTGTACTACAAATTTGAGAATGGGAATTATGTTCCATTCAAATATGACAAGGTATTAATTGGGATTACAAAGTTGAAATTATATTCTTTCAATATTTTATTGGGCTGATACTTCCTACTCATAATTCATTTATTGTTATAGGGTGAAGAATCTAAAGCTGACCAGTGTACGGGAATGGTTTCTGATGAACATATTCAAGGTAGGCCATCTGTGTGTGTATTGAAACTTGGAAGTCAAATTTCTAATTTTTTTTTTTTTAATTGGTGAGTGAAATTCTCTGTTGTTGATTTGTTAAAACATGTTATTAAATCCTTTTGTAAAAGGGAAAAAAAAAGTCCCATCCACTGTATCCATCATATTGTGGAAGGGGTCATCTCCATAATCCTATGTGGGCCCCATATATTCTACTTTTACTGTCAAATTTCAGTTAAAAAAGAGTTTTTTTTTTCATGTGACAAAAATAAAGCTTTCTTTTAAGTTATGTTTATTCTAAAAGGTCAATAATTTGGCATTTGGAAATACTAGATGGTACCCCATACAGATTAGTTGGGGTCAAGAAATTTGAATTGTGATTGATAAAGAGTGCCATTTAGCTATCCAACTATCATTTTCACTGAATCTACCCTCCACATTGCCAAATAAACACATTATCTTGATAGGGCTTTCTAGATAGCTGGCTAGAAGATCTTTTCCCACACATGGGGGAAGATGTTTTCTAAGTGAGTGAATATATTCTATACATGGGTTAAATAGGACCAATATTGCCATTTTAACTGTTGGGCACATAGGGATTAGGGATCTGCTGGATTTTCACATGAATATTTGGTGGCCCAACTCAACATGCCCTACCATGTATTGGATTTCCCCCCTTGTATAGCATCCTATTCCTACCTATTTCTCAAAATTTAGCATTTCTACCACTATTGAAAATTTTATCCTTGGATGATGTGACCTATCTGGACCTTTTTATGGATAGAGAGCTATTCAGATTGACAACCATGATTTAGACTTCTTCCATTGTACTTTTTGCCATCAAAGTTTTCAAAAATCTTTTTAATTCAAGCCGAAAATGAGGCTTGTTTTACCACATGATTATTTTTCTGTTTAGAAACTTTTGGTGTGACTAGAGGTAGTCGCTGACATGTGGAACCCTTTTTGGCTGTCAATTAAGCGGTTACATGGAAATCATGGTCATGTAGATTTGTTTTGTAGGTGACTAACCTCTAACATGTGCCCATAGTTACTTACCCCCCCCCTCTCTCTCTCTCTCCCTTCTCCGTGCTTGTTTGTACACTTTGTGCCACTCAGGTCACGGGCAGGGTCCAACATTCATATGGAAATTATAAACTCTTCTCCTCTGTTTGAAAATCTGCAGCAGATAAAAATCTCAGAGAATCTAGAAAAAGATCACTCCCCCTCCCTGCTCTACTGAACCTTCTCTTTTCAGTCACTCCACTCCTAATTTATGGATAGGTTGGTTAGGTTTATCAAGAAATAGTGAAATCCTGATCTATCTCCTACCAAGAAAATGCTGATTCTATGAAATTAAAAGTTCCTTAAGACAAAGCTGGATGGTGGTTAACTTATTGGATCTTCTTTGTATCATGAGTTGAAAATATGAATATCTGGTTCTATCCTTGTGACCGTGATCAGATCAGGCAATTGTGTCTACAAACTTGGTGTAGTGAGTTGATCGAGTTGGTTTCTTGACTTCAGATCATGTGGAACTAGGAAATGACCTTAACTCTACGACTGACTGCCTCCTACAGAAAGATTCTGCCTGTATAGAACGAATGGCTAGAAAAAAAAAATGTATTGGATGGACTTTATGCAATTGAAGATGATCTATATGGCTCCAATTGCTGCCCCATCTACATCATGACTGCCACCATGGCTTTGATGGTGGGTCACTTGATTAGTTCTTCAGATTTATTAGTTTCATATACAAGCATGGCTATACTGATAGTATCAGGAGCACTGTTAATCCTGGTTTCTCTGTACACCTTTTATCTGGCTTCAATTAATATGCCTTGTCCATTACCAGGCCAAATGGAGTGCATTGACAGCAGCGGGCCTGAGAATCCACCTCCAACTTCAGAATGGTGCGCAACTATATTCCTATTTATCAGAGTCTTCTGAATGTGTCTTTGCTAACAGTATAAAAATATTGTTTTCAGGTTAGAGGAGACACTTATTGATCTGTACTTGATGGGTTATCCCAACTCAGGAATCAATGCTACAGATGATTCGGAAATTCCCTTGGAATCTGATGGTTGGTATAATCCAACTTAAAAGTCGGGTTACATTTTGGTGGGAGAATTACTTGCTTGGGAAAGGATAAAGTCTTCAAACTTGTCTGTGATGTTCAGGTTCAGGAAATAATGGTACTTATGAAATAGAGGAAGGTGAATGGATCCATGAAGACCTTCAAGATGCGACCAGGTCAAATGATAGAGTCTCTGATGAAGGTGACCCAATAATATAGTTTTTACTACCGATGGCTATCACATTACCACATAAGCAGAAGTCAGCGCCTTCAATAAATAAATTTTAAGTTTCTTAAAGAAAATTTTGATGCAGTTGCTTCATGGGATGAAGAGAACTGGCGAGCTCAATATGGCCAAGTTGTAAAATCCAGCGAAGAGGATGTACTGCCTTTTCGTGCTGTAGATTTATGGGATTGGGCAATGGTTAAGGAGACTGTAAGGAAGAAGAAACATCAAGTGGCAAGGCTGGTTGGTAGTCTGGTGAGACCGTCCATGAAGCTTCATCCATCTTTACCTTCTAGTGGTATTCTGAAAACTTCTGCAATATGTGAAGTGCATTTTGATCTGGTACGAGTTGCATCAGGTTTGCTGCTAATTCATGTCACTAGGAATACATAGCTTATAGTTATTATTATCTGCTTTAGTTGTGATGAGGCTGAGTTAAATTTTGAGTTGAGTTGATTTGTTTTGTACAAAAACCTTCTAGGTGGAACCAATAAATTATAAATTTATGGTTTCCTAACCTGGATTGATGAAGCTTGGTTGCTGTTTCTTTATTCATAAGTTGCTTTTCAGACTATATTCAGGCTTTATGTTTTTTTCCTAACACCCCCCCCCTTTTTTTTTCCGGTGTTTCTTTAGAAACGTACTCCATTTTTTTGTGCTTCCAAGCAAAAAGTTAATGTATCTCTTTTCAATCTCTTTGTTCCAGGTGAAATATATAGGTTGAGGAGCCCTAGCGTGAGATACTTAGCTTCTTTACCAACTTATGATTCTTGTCACCCAACAAAAGATTGGGGCTTCCCTGAATTATTAGTTGACAACCAAAGTATCTCCCTATCTAATATTGATGGTACTTGTGAAACCGCAACCTCAGTTGAAGTTACCATTGGTGAAGATTCATGTGCATCACCAGATCAACTCTCAGTATTGAAGGTACCCTTGTGAACATTTGATGTTTTGAGTTTTGAACTGAGGTATTCTATATCAACCTATCAAGGTTTCCTTGGAAACAGTGAACAAAATAATCTATCTCCCTAAAGAGAAAAAAAGGTTTATTTTTCCTTTTAGCAAGTATGATTCATGAACTTAGGAATGTAAATAGAAGATGAGAACCATATGAAACCTCAAAGAAATTACATAGATGCATCTTTTGATGACTTAATAGATCTATGGGGCCTAGTGATGAAAATAATAGATCATAAGCTCTTCCTTGATACATCTGCAAGCCTTTATGGGGACAAGTCCTATTTCATCATGTTAAGCAATATAGCTTCTATATTTTAGCATTCCATGACTCCAATTGGTTACCAAAGTATACCATAATTACTTGTTTGAAAACTGACTTATGAATGCCAACCAATGTGACATTCACATTATCTCACAATTATGTGGGTAGCCATATGAACCCTTACTGCTACTGGATATAGCTCTTAGCCAGGAGATAATGTTGACTGCTTGTGGACCAACTAATTACTCTGCCACTCTGGTCCTTCTGCCCTGTTAGTAAATTTCAGACTAAATTTCTTGAAGTTTCACTGTCAAAATAATGTGACTGTTTGAAATTAGCAGACGATTCACAAAATTAAGCAATCTTCCCGTGAGGGAAAAAATGGTTTATACACACTTCTGTATAGCATTAATTGCACAGAAGGATCAATGATTATCCAGATATTATGTTCTTGAAGGTGGATTATAGACCATCTTCAATGGTCTTTTATCCGATGCTGTAAGAATTATATTTTCTACTCGTGCACAACTTTCCCCTTTTCTCTTGGAATTTATTTTCTGTATTTGTTGCAGTATAAAAGCCCTGAATACAGGGATAGAGCTGCAGAGAGAAGAGCCTTACATGGTGGATTTGGGGTGGGTCCTGGGCAAAATAATTCAGTAGGTGGTGAGATTGATACAGAGTCGTCTTCTCCTGTTTGTTCAGAAGCAGCTGCCGCTGAAGCCTTGGACAATTCATTTGGAGCTGGTAGTTATGCCAGACGAATTTTGGAAAGCATGGGCTGGAAGGAGGTAGAGATACTTGCCTTTCTTTTGGGTTTAGTTTGTTAAAGAAGTGAAGCATGGCATATGTTGGACTTGGGCTACTCTATTGTCTAGGTTCTTCCCTTATTGAGATTTCTCCAGTTGACACCTGTCTATGAAGAGTGGAGAGGGGGCTTTGTCCCTTGATTAGCACTCTTCGTTATAGTGAAGGTCCCCTATTCATATTTCATAGTTCCTTCTCCGTCTCTTCCACAAGCATGGTAATTACTTACTGCTTTTGCAACCAACCAGTTATGGGGTTATACAAAGGTTGCTTCAAAAAAAAAAAAAAAAAAACCTTCTATTGCAACCGATGGGTCTCCACTCAACTAAAACTGACCAGTTGCAGCATTTTTATTCAGCTGTCCTTACAAGAGAATTCCAATCATTCAAAGTGAGGCTTACTAAGGTGAATGCTTTCTCCATGGTCTGCATGCTGCTGTTGTTTTCCGAAGGCACCAAAATATATGGAATGTTGTGATACAGACACAATTGCAGCGTGGATGCCCTTGGGAAGCACCCTTCTATGATTATATGCCTCCTAGCATGCTAGGTTGTATGACCTTAAGACAATCCTATGCATATAAATTTCCTGATGTTCATCTTTTTTGCCACTCAAGAATCAGTATCCTTCTCTTTTTAAACAAATAGTTAAGAGTCAAGAATTTTTTGTCAAGTGGATCTACAAGAATGCCATGTACAAGTTTTCATGAATTTTTTGTCTATTTATTTACTCTTCTTTCGCCCTCTCTTTGATTATGTCCAAGGTCCAATTTTGGAATCTGGGCTTTCTGGCTTCACTACTGTACTGAAATATTTTGATTGTTTTCCTCTGTGAAACTCGACTAAATTCTCTCTCATCTATGATGTATATTTAGGGTGAAGGTCTTGGAAATACCAAAAAGGGTCTGAAGGAGCCATTGAAAGCAGTTGGTAACAAAGGGTTTGCTGGATTAGGATGGGTTAACTGCAGATCTAACCATCACTGAAACAAGTGGGTCTGTTTCTGTCAAATTTATAATTTGTAATCAAATTTTAATTTCAACTGAAATTTGTTTTGTACCAAATTATTAATGTTGTTATTGAGGTCTTGTTGGGCAATTAGCAGGGGGTTAGTTATTGAGAAGAAGCTGGATTGCTCTTGGCAAATTACCGTGCCTCCTTCCTTTGTGAGCTTGAGGTAGGGGACAAGCATACAAACCGGACAAGTACATATACCACTAGGGTGCACCTCGGGAAGACTCAAACCGACCATCTTCATTGATACAAACTTTTCTCTCTCACCTAAGCAGTTAATAAGGTGCTGAACATTTATTGGAAAGAACCCCATTGCTGTTGCATTCACAAATTTGGGGAGCTATTGAAAGCAGAGGCCCTATCACCGTTTTTCTGAATTGGATTCTGTGGTTTCTGCAATTACCATGGCTGCTTCGTAGTTCCTGGGGGCGTCCAAATTGTCTCCAATGCGGACGGGCATTGGATCCGCATTGGAGGATTGGCAGTGATGACAGATGACAGCCACATGGCATTTCTCTAATCCGAGGGGGACAGTTAACTCAGTTAGAAAGTTGATTTGCTTCCGTAGATTTGCTGGAAGCGTCTGTAGGTAATTTACCCTGGGTGTTTTTCTATTTTGGGTTTCAAAATCGTAAAACGGAAGGAAAACCTAACCTCTCTGCCACAAAGGGTTTTTTTCTGTCTTCTCCAGCGTGAGGATTGACAGTGACCATCGGTTTTTTTCCGCTCCTGCTACTCCTTCGTTTCTTGCCACCGCTTCGATTTTCGATCGGCTCTCTGCATTTCCTTCGTTTCTGTTTTGTTCTCTCTTCGGTTTGAGTTTTGAAAACGCCTTCTGCGCCCATCGCAACAGCTTCACCATCTTTTTTCAAATTTGTGATTCTTCCTTTGAACTCTCTCTTTGGTTTGAGTTTGAGTTTTGAAAATGGAAAATGTTCCATGTTTTATGACCTACCATCACTAATTCTTTCTTTTTCACTTTTCGTTTAATCTCATTCTATTTTTTTTCCAAGTCACAAAGCAGATCGCAAAAGAGGAACTTTTCTAATTTTCGAATTGTAATGGGTCCGAGCTTTTGTTGCTATCTGACTTATTGAATATACCCAAGCCAAGCTGTATATGTCTGATAAACCTTCATCAGCATAGGATCCACCTTGAATAAATAAATAAACTAAAAAACCTTGAAGAAGAACAGAGGAAATGAGAACTGAAGATCGAAATTAAAGGCGAAATGATCAGTTGTAGTAAATTAAAGAAACTATCATAAGATGTTTATTTTTCCTTCTTTATCGACGATAATGATACAATAACGATGGGAAAGAAACCAGAAAAAAGGGCAGTGCATACTCTTCAATTGCAGTCTCCATCCACAATCGCCTACTCTTGATCATGTTCCTCTAGTGCACCCTTCTAACCTCTCCTCCGTCCCTACCACCCCTTCTCAGCACTTCGGCTCCGCCAATGCCCTCCTCTATGTACTCCGCCTCTCTTAGTTGCAGTGCCAAATGTGAAACCAGTTCCAAGTTGCAGCAAAAACCAGCTGTAGAAAACGAGAGAAGAATGGTTTTGGACGTATTTTCTGTGTAATATGGTATAAAAATAGAAATACACTCACTTTTTCGGCCTTCAGATAGAATGAGTGTCAGATGGTGCTCATCTAACGGCCGCTGCCATCCCTTTAATGCCTGTACGCATTAGAGAGGATCCGGACTCGTTCCTGGGAAGCTGATCGCTGACACCACCCCAGACATGGGCCATGGATATTATACGGAGGCTACGTTTAGTAGTTTCTTCAGAGTTATGCTGTATACGCCTACGTCCAAGCTTCTAAATCCAGGTATCAGATAATGTCTAAAACTCATTTGGATTTGTGTATGTATCAAATGGGAAATTGATACGTGGTTGATACTATTATATATTATATATAATAATATTAAAATAGGACTAAGACAGGGATTGGTCAGGTTTAAAACTGATACAAATGGACTTGAAACATGCCTACACCCCTAAAAAACCTCACGACTGTACTAATGCCTTTGTGCATGACAAAGTGGTGGGAACTACGGTACCTAACTGACCATAAACATCACATTTAGCATCCTGACGCCTTATCAATTCCTCTGTCAAGATCATTAATGGTAAACCACCAAATGTAACAAAATAACGAGACCACAGGCAACTTTTTTTTTTTTTTTTTTTTTTTTTTTTTTAAATCTTGGCAAGTCTGGTTGCTTTCTTGGATGAAAGAAAAGGTGAAAAAAATTCCCCAACCTATTTTTTGGTTGTGCTGAGAAAACCAAAAGAACAAAATGATAAGAGGCTGAAATTCCGTCAGGGTTGTCCAATAAATTAATCACATTTGGATTGAATGCAAAGTCATGTTGCGACCCTCGATCGACAGTGGTCTAAAGATAATGAATCAGCTACTAAAAGCACAGTAGCATCCAAGAAACAGTTGGGTTATTGACGGTTATATACAATAAGAGTTAGGTCAATATTTTAGTGCAGTAGTGAATGCAACCGGGGCATTGTGCACCCAAAAAAGAAAAAAATAGAAAAAGAAAAAAGAAAGGCAATTGACTAATTGAGGAGGCATGTAAATGGCAACTGCCACTCTTCTAGAGCCGTATCACTTCTTGTGATTCCACAAAAACAAGAAATTGAGCACAATAAGCACAATTATTGCCAAATTTCAAATGTACAGAAAACATGCAGAGAACAAAGAAGGATCAATTTCTATTACCACCTGCCAATTTCAATTTCCAGCTTTGGCCAAATTGGCATTGCTCATTTTCGTGTCACCAGCAGTGTCAACATTTTCCTCTACTGTCAATTCTTTCCGGTACAGTTCGTCCCAAAGTGTTAGAAGGTCAGCATCCTTCTCTTCAAGTTTTTGTTGTAAAATAAGCACCTGAAATACGATATAAATTTTTCTTAGATATAATCTTATTCTAAGGTTCGTAATTATTTTTTAAAATTAAAAAATGTGGCAATGCGGATCATACAAAACAATCATTGACATTAGAGGCAAAAATGATGCTTCCACCACCAGAAGCAGCAGTAGCACAATTTGGAGAGTCCAAGAGGGGGTCCCTAAAATTCATCATAAGCCCCAAAATCAGATGAATTTAGGATTTTACAATTCCCTAACCAATGCCATTCCTGATCATTGGAAATAAATCTATCATGTAGGTAGAGTGATACAAAAAAATAGTCTTGTTTTCTCGTGGAGTGCTGCTCCTGCTAAGGAGGCATCTCTGGCATGGTACTGCACTGCAACAAACACTACTAAATTGTGAAAAATGCAGCTACCAGAATAGTGATCAGGGATGAGCAGTCAAGATGCAGCATGGTATCACCACGAAGCAGAATCAACACATGGCAACTTTGTTAAGCTTTTGTTAGAAAACATCAATATTCCATTAAAGACCAAGTGAATCAAATCCCAGAAGAAGCAGTTGCTATGATAGGTACCATTTCATTTGATTTCTCCATGTCATTTGTCAATACTTCCATCAGTTTATATAATCCTGCAAATAATGACAGGAAGAATCAAGTTAGATGAACGAAGCAATACAAGTTATAAGTGTAATAAAGGCAAGTACATTTGAACTGATGACAATACTAATATACTCAATTAAACTAATATAATAATGACAATTTTTATAAAAGTTGCCCCGTTGAGGCACAACTGGAAGCTTTTCCCAGCAGTTTTGATCAGTTTCTGCCATGTGGATTGAGCATTTAGTCATTTGACCATTGCATAGTGGGAAATTCTCTGGATAAACCACATGTCAAATTTTAAAGCCTATCTTAACAGCATGGCATGCCCCATTCATGCGGCTTTGCCATTGTTTTCTCAATGATCCATATTTCACAAATAGCAGAAAAGCTGAGACAGCCAAAGCATAGTTGTCATGGCGGCAAGGCAAGCTTACACACTGGCAGCAGCAACTTGCAGTAGTCACCCAGGTACACTTGTTTCTTCTCCTCCCTTCTTCTTTCCCTGATTTCTCCTTCCTCTGCCTTTGCTTGCTCTTCTTTGGCAGTAGCAAGGGTGACTCTTGCTGCTGCTTCCTCTTCTTCTTCTAACTCGTTTTTTTTTCTTTTTTAAGCTATGCCTTAAAATCTATGACCGGAAGGAATTTCACCTGAGGTTTAGTCATAAAAAATGACTAAGATCTAAAACATGACCTTCACTGACACAGTATGCTTCAACCATTATCACTGTCATATATTATAGCTCTCTCTAGTTTCATGTACCATAAAACATAGTCGTTATCAAGGTGTCGCTTACACATTCAGGTGGTTTTCAACCCCTGGGTGTTTGATTGCTTTATTGTATCACAACTTTTTTTTTTTAAATGGATGTCATTTGTAGCATTTTTATCGGATGTATAAAGTACACATATACACCATAATGCTTGGAATCATGCATACGTAATAAAATAAAATTTTATGCTCTAACCCCCTCCATTTTGTATAAATCCTCTTATGAATAATGCACCCTTACAACGCCTTGGGAACGCCTAGTCAACTCGCTTTGTCGCCTAGGCGTTTAGGCAGCCCTCCAACACCTTGAGTCGCCTTGTTGCCGTGATAACTATGCCACAAAAGGTTTAATCAATTCAACTGGTCTACCTGGAAATCTTAACACATAATAGAATTTAGAAATTGATTTCTGATTCCAATTCCAATTCCCAAAACAAAATCCACGGGAAGCAAATTTAGTCATCCACACAGGGAATGATTGAAGGATAAACCCAGCTACCTAGGTGACAGGAAGGATTTGAGTGAGTACAAGGTCATATTAAGTTGAATGTTGTACGTTCCAAATGAAAGAGTAATGTCCTTAAATAAATATAACCACAATATTTCAGTTACTAGCAGATGTTGTATAAATACAAACAAGTAGGCAATAAGGTGCAATAAGCACAAGCAAGCCTCCCACCAATAAATAGGTAGGGTATCATGAAGCATTCACCAGATGTGCCTATGGATTCCTACTTTGAGGTAGTGGAAGGCAGCACGCTATGATTTATATGGTGTTTGGTCAACTTCCCTTTTAGGGGGAACCCTCGCATTGAAATTTTATGCATATATTGACTTACTCTTATTTTATTTTATACATCAGACCGTGGTGGTCTGATGTCAACTGACAGAAACACCAGGGCCTTAGTGTGAAAACAGTGATGGTCATTATCACCAACCAACATGTTGGTTTCTTATAGCAGTTTGTGGAGTTTCTGCTGAATGCATCTCAGGTTTTTAGGAGAAAGCCTCCCCTTGCCCCATCCTGTTTGATTCTGATTGTGGGGCTAAATCGGACATGAAAATCAGACAACCAAAATAGATCAAATAACCCCTAGTTTTTATTTTCAGTACATGAACCGAATAAGGTAATGATCCAATTGATACGAAACTGACCTTCAAATTGGCTTCGGAGTTCCGCATTTTGGGATTTCTGCAAAGCAAGTTTCATTGCTAACTCATGGATCTGCAAATTAGAACTGTCAGCTACCAGCAACAGTTACTGATTTAATATTTAACAAGCATTAAAAACTTGAAAGTATAACAGGCCAATAAAAAGATTAAACACAAATTAACCCAAAAAAATTAGCTTATTGAGTAAACAATTCCCATAAGCATAGTTTAACTTTTGGTTGTACGTATATGGGCACCATAGAAATTCAATCACTCAAGGATCAAAAGATGCATCACAAGGTACTGAGCAAAAAGGATCCCGAGAAATATACGTCCGGAATTTGGTATGGAAGGGAGCAGTAGGTGGGACTGGCTCTCTTGCTTGGCTTGTGCCATGTTTGCCACAAGGCAGCTTAAGTGGCATCCAGAACATATCTGCATGAAGGCAACCTCTCATACTTCAGTCAAAGTTCATTCTAAAAAATTTGCCGAGTGACAACGTAAAAACCTCTTTCTTGGTCATGGTTACCAAAAATTCAATATTTGGACTGCTGAAATACAAGGAAGGAGTACAATAAATAATGAACTATGCAGTTGGGTTCGGTCCAAATTGAGTTGTGACCAATGAGAGTGCCCTCCTACACAAGGATCAATACCACAGGGTGTAACAGTCTCAAGCAATCTAGGTGCAGATCATTGGCCAATCCAGACAAAGGATCAGCAGAACCAGGAAGAAGAAACCTATTAAACATGGTTTTTTTTTTTTTTTTTTTTTGTGGTGGGTGGGGGGGGGGGGGGGATCTTATATTCAATACTGACATGTGTCAGACAATCTAAATGATCTAGGGAAAATTTCACCCACCCCACCATACTTTCCCTTTAAGTCACCAAAACCCCAACTTTCCAATAATATCACGCACCCCCCTCAGATGTCAAATATATCACACAGATCGTGACTTAACAGAACTGTCTGTTAAGTGATGAT
The DNA here is from genome assembly GCA_028583415.1 of Protea cynaroides. Taxonomy (NCBI): domain Eukaryota; kingdom Viridiplantae; phylum Streptophyta; class Magnoliopsida; order Proteales; family Proteaceae; genus Protea; species Protea cynaroides. Next base: position 7,096,263 of record CM053273.1, read on the forward strand.
GTGGCAAGATTAAAATATTATAATTACGAAACTACTCTTTAAACAGTAGTAACTTACTGTTTTACCCTCTTCCAAAAAACAAATTTATTCCCAGCCATATATTCCCAAAAAAAAAAAACAAACAAATTTATTCCTAGCAAAATCCCTGCTATATATTCCCAGCTACAGAGTTAGGAATACTTGGGTTTGAATGGTAATAGCCTTTCAAGAAAAATTCTGGCAAGTTTGAACCGCCTATCGAACCTGAAGGAGTTTTACATGGGGTATTTCAAGACCTACGCAGGAGGTATTTTTTCTGAGATAGGGAAAATTTCACCCGCCGAAGAGGAGAAATTGGTGGAATCATACAGAGAAATAGAATCAATGTCCTGTTTCAGAGAAGAGATCACAAGGTCTCAGACATAAAAGACATAATTTTCAATTTGTAATAACAAATTATGTGAAAATTCAGCTCGTAAACATAAGAAAACGTGAATTTTGACGAGGGATTTTTTTCATGTTTGGTTTTGGAAGTTGGGGTTTGGATTATAAAATACACTATCAAGATTTCTAAATTATTGACATTTGTGAGAGATTAAATATCTTTTTTTTTTTTTGAAAAGGTAGAGCCCCAAGGAGAATTGAATTCATGACCCCTTCATTTTGAGGTGTTGGTCTTTTGCCAGTTGAGCTATCCCCTTGGGGTAATATCTTTGTGAGATAATTCTTCAGATTTATCCTGTCTACAATAATGAAAGCTTACCTTTAAGCTGTGGAGAAAAAAGCTCAAATACTTGCGGAGATGACCACGATCTTCCAGAGAAAACAAGAAGAATCTCAATATGCAAATTGAAATTTCTCAAAGCACATAAGAACGGGGAAGGCAAACGAGCTACAATAATAACATTTTCGTTTTCCGAATCAAAATAAAAAAAATTATGAACATAATCCGACAATTTCTCGTGTATACGGAAGGAGAAAGCTCAAAAACCACGAAACTCTTCAATTTGAAACAGAAAACACCTGTAGAGCTTAGGAATTGAAGGATTCCACGAAAAGCTGTAATTTTAAAGATGAAACTGAGAAGCACACAGAAGGCACCTGAAAGAAAAAAGAAAAAAAAAGCTCACCTTTATGACTTTAAGCTTGCTTTGGTTGCTGCTCCCGAAGCTCTTTGGCCTCGTCAGTCTCATGTCACTAGATCTCACAGGGGACATCCTAGAGATTTGTACTCACCAGAGATCGAATAACAGATGGCTTACTATGTAGGCTAAGCCTGCATGGCGATTTACGTTTCTCTCTTTTTCATTTCCTAGTCCAGATGTACCTTAGCCTATTAATCTTGCCAAACTCTGCCGGCGATCTGATGCCCTCCTAAATCAAGGCCGTATACTTGATTTTCCCAATACTCAACTCCTTTGATGTTGGATACTGAGTCGGCTGATGCGGAACAAGTCTTTGCGTATAATCCAAGAAAAACAATTAAAAGGGAAACACAGTGGAACGAACGAACAGTATGGGAAAAGTTTTTTATTAACCTTTTACTTCCCTGACCTTCTCTTCTCCGAGCAAGGCAACCACTTGAAAGCCGCTCTCTCATTCTAGACCCTCAAGTACTGAGTTTGCGAAGACCCTAGTAATTCAAAGACGAGGCCATCAAGGTAATCGACCTGGTCCTCGGAATTTGATGAACTAGATCAGATTCCGACGACTCCTTCGATTGGGGAAGCCATGAGTTTAGGTTCGGGGTTGAAACTTCGCAGAAGCATCCCCACCACGGCACCATGGATCAAAATCTTGGCAAGATCTTAAGAATTTCAAAGTTCTTGAACAGGTCGAGACGAGATCTCATATGAGATGAAATCTCGAAATTCTCGATCAGTTTCTACCAGTTCTCAACTAGTCTCCACATTTTGGAGCATTTATTGACATTTTCAACCATTTCTCGACATTTTTGATCAATTCTCGACTGGCCTCGACATAATGTATGAATTATGATTGTATGGTCTACTTTAGGTCTTTCAACTATGACAATTAACTAATTAAGTGCTATTATATTTATTATTTTCCTAAAATATAATTTCACTGGCTCATTTGGCCTTCTTTGATCTTCTACGCTGTAAACTTATGTAATATAGCCAATATTCCCTTACGTTTACATCTGAACTTCAGACCAATACTGCCAAACATAGGTGTAAACACAAACAACCACCATGTGTTATTATTTTTTTTCAATTTTATTGTTTAAATGTGATTATGTATGCTAAAAGAGTAATTCCCTAGAGTATCAGGCCTTAAAATGGTCATTTGACCCTCGAGACACTTTTTAAGCCCTAACGATTTTTTTACAGTGTCTCACTGAGATCTCAACTGTCATTTCTCAGAGGGTCGAGACACCCTCAAGACTCGAGATTTTGAACCTTGCACGGCACAACGGCTCTGATTTCAGCGACAATACCCTTAGTCCCGAAAGATCGAAACCCTTCCTAATTCTATTTGTGAAATTGTCCCTAATTCTATCTCTGTGAAATTGTTAGCCCACATAGTAAGCCATTTGTTATTCGATCTCTAGTACGTGTCCTGTGAGATTGGAAAGAAAGGAGATGGGAGTGATGCAACAGCGGGCCCACAAGCTGAGATGGGCTTGGATGAAAATATTTATTAGATTTAATTTTAAGTGGGATATTTGTAATCTTTTATTTTTGAAAATTTTAGATTAGAAGTGTAGGCAATATTTTATTAGGCAACTAGTAGATTATGGTTTCCATCTTGATTAAGATTTTATTTACTTATTAGTTCATTTCATTTATTTTAAGAAAGTATTTTTTTAAATACACATGTAATAGGATTTTAATTACAGAGAAGAAGAATGAAAGAATGATTTGAGAATTGTGTGGTTGCCGGCGGGCAGAAGAAAGAAGTGAAACATACTCTCTCTCCCTCTCTCTTCATCTATGCGATCAGGGACAACCCTCTCCTTAGGTTGAATCCCCTTCCCTTTCTCGTCTCTCTCTTTATCTCTCTCTCTCTCTCTCTCTCTCTCTCTCTGTCCCTGCACACTGACAGAACCATTCCAGGTCTGTCTCCTCTCCTATTCCCTCCTCCTTCCTGTTCTTCTTCCTTCCTCTATTACCCTCCCCTGTTTTGGCGGTAAACCCAGCCCCAATAGAACACCATCGAACTCCCTCATTCTCCATCCTCTCACCCAAAAACCTTGGTTATCCCTTCAATGACTAAGGATGACCCAACCCCTTGAGTTTCGTCCTTAAAGCTCCCATTTAGTGAGGTTCGAAGATCTGCAACCAAACCAGATTCACTGTTACCGCCCAGGTGAGTTGCAGAAGTTTTTAGATTGATTTTGGGCTTCTGATTTGATTGTTTAATGACTGGAATTGGTAGACCAACCTGTTATTGATCTCCCCTAGAAGTTTTGAGTTGATTCGTGAGCTATTGAAGAAGTTCTCTTCTTAATTCCAACTTGTTTTTCTGCCTCCCTGCTCCTGTCAAAAGGTTAAAGACAACCTGCCCTTTTCCCTTTCTCACATCCCCCTTTTGCTTTATTTTGTTATTTTTATTTTCTTTAATTGAACTTCCCAAATCACCTTTCATTTCATAATAATTCTGATTTATCCCGTCCCTTCCTAATTAACCATCACCTTTAATTCTTATTCCTATCCTATCCTAAAGATTTGTTTGGTTCTATGGAGTTATTGCAACTTCTGAATAATTACGAAACTTGCCACTACTGGTTGAGTTTTTGAGTTATTTACGATTCTGTCATTACATCATTGTTTGAATTGTTAATTATTTGGGTGGGCCTACTAATGGATCTAATTAGGGTTTCTCAATCCCGGATCCTGCATCAGGGAGGCTGGATTGTGGTGAAGAAAATGGTTTACCAAAAATCCATTGAAATACCAAATTTACTGGGAAGGGTAATTAATTGAGTAATTTTACTTTTTCTGTTCGTCAATTTAATAGCAGGGGGTGCGGGTTATATTATTGGCAAAGTTGGGGGTTAGGTGACTTAAAGGGGAAGTACAAGGGGGTGGGTGAAATTTTCCCAATGATCTAATACTGAATCTTAAAACCTTCATGACTCAAATCTGTCTTGCTAAAAGCCCATTAACTATTAAGACATCCTTTCCTTTTTCATCCAGTTAGGGCCTCTTTGGGTAAGCTTCTAGGTGTGTTTTCAGGGGCTAAAAGACCGAGACGAATCAGAGGAATCTGTTTGGAATAATCACCACCTCCAAGCGCCATAAGCCCAGAAGTGAGGGAGGGTGGGCTTCTTGGCTTTTTGGAGTTCAGGCGGTAAAGATTCCAAACCAACTATTTCGATTGGATCTGCCTTTTGCATCTATGGAAGCTGAGCTTCCAGAATGCCAGAAGCAGAAGCTGAGAAGTTTACCCAACAATGAAGATGCACTTTCATGCAGTGGTTAGAATTTAGACCCATTGAGTGTAACAGAAAAATAATATTTCTAGAAGAAAGATGGAACAATAACCACCATATCAAGGCAGCAGATAATATTAGTCTAACCATGAAATAAATTAATTGCTCCCACAAAAGAAAAGGAATTTCACCACATCAAGAAACAGTATTTCCTAGTACCTTTCCTTCAGAAGCCATCATTCCAATCTCCTCATTCTCCTCCTGCAGGGTCCTACATTTGGCCATCAGCATCTTCCCCATCTTACTTTGTGATGTAAAATTTACAGCAGCAACATTATCCTGCAACTCTTTCACTTTCTTCTCCTTCTCCTCAACCAAATTCTGGCATTATTTTATTCAAGGCAAAAGTAAATATCATAAACAATTTTGTAGGGGCATACATTATTATTGCTTCATGCTGGCATTTCCATGTCTTCAATAATGTTATCAACACTCAAGACTGGCCCAACAACATGGCCACAGCCATACACAAGAGAAAGGAAGATAATTCCTTTAGTCAGCTGCACAAACAAGAAAAAGAAAACAGAAACCCTAAAAAAGACAAAATATAGATCTATAACTGGGGTACTTCAAATATAAGTCTGGGTTTCCTCCAGAAACATCCAGAGGGGTGCCATGAGCATCAGACATGTCACAAGGACAAAAGTCACAATACACCAAATCCCACAACTTTATTTTTAAAGCAACTAAGATAAGTATCATTATGCAGAGGCCAATAATCTAATGATTCATGAGTTATTTTATTCTCAGAAGATAGAATAATAATAGGTCAACAAAAGTATATGTATTCTCACAAAGATTAACCTGCAGGATGGAATACATTTCTTGTACCTTTAAACGTGTAAACTCCTCATGTATTGCTGGGTCAAGTAACAATCTCCTTGCCTGTCAGTATTGACAGCACCAAGAAGTTAAAGCCACCTTTGCATTCTAGTTAAACAGATCAAGAAGCACTGGATGGGGAAGAAGAGAATAAAATTTAACTTTCCCAGCCTTCCAAGCAATTGAAAGGAAAAAAAAAAAAAAAGGAAAGGAAAAGTTCAAAGTTAAGATGACCTGCATTAATGAAAGTAAAATCTAACATATAAATGTTTAATGTTTAATTTGGACATCAAATTTAACAGTACCTGGATTGATGGGGGCTTCAACTGTGCCCTCAGATCACGAACTGCAGACTGGAAATTTATGTTTAATTTGGAAATCAGAGAGGATAAATGTCACTAATAAAATTTCCAGGAAAGCAAGGTCACTAAGAGAACTTTAATATACTAAAAGAGAAAATTGCAGTAATTGCTTGCAAGAAATAACTAATTTTTCCCTTTTTAAGCACATCCATGATAATGTATTAGATACGCAGTTCAATTTCTAAATGAAGAGAAGATTCCAATTTTGACAGGATAATGGTTCTTACAAAATGTGAATTGAACAAAAATTTGGGAACAAAACAGATCCAAAAGAAAGAAACTGCTATAACTATTTATCTAAAACTTCCAAAAAGATTTCGTTATCCCTTGAGAAGATAGTATATTTCTCTATATGAATAAATAGTACATTCAATCATACATGAACAGCAGGAATAAAAAGCAGACTCACCTTTAATTCTGATATCTCTTGCTCACGTTTTGCAAAAGTTACAATGAGTGCAGCTTCTTTTTTCTTCGTCTTCTCAAGCTGAAAAAATAATATCAACAGATTGAATTCATTTTTCCCTTATGCAGCTCATAAGCAGCAAACAACTAACCTGTTCCTTCAACGACTCTTCAGAGGCTTTCAAGGTATGAAGATATCTAACCACTAATCCAGGTTCTGCAATAAATACGAACAGTCAATTGATAGTTCCCAATTACATGCTATCAAATGATAGAGCATTACATTCTCATAAACTATGCCAAATGCATTAAAAGAAAAATTGTCCCCACCCACAGAGGGAGGAGGGTTTACAAGTTGAACTGTTTTCAAAAGAAAATAATGGACAAGGTTAAACAGATAGAATTAAACGGGCTAACCTGGAGATGTTCCAACTGGAATAGCCGGGTGATTTTGAAATACAGAATGCCAATTTTGAATCTCTGATTTTGCCGCTTCAAGCTCCGTCTAAAACAGATCCTCAGTCATCACCCAATAGTTAGTTTTCCATTTAATAGCTTGAAATTGCAAGGAGAAATCATGTGAAGAAGTCTGTTTTGTTAGTTTTTCATTTAACAGCTTGAGATTGCAAGAGGAGAAATCAAGAAGTCTATTTTGGTCAAGAAACAAGTTCCCTCACGGAATATGAACCACAACAATATTGACTTGACAAAACTACAAAGGAATTAAGATGTAACCAAATAGTATCAATTCAATGATTGTTAATAGCATCAAATAGGAAGAAAAACATATTTCAGCCAGTGGCATGGAATATCTAAACACAAAAAAACAATAACATATGGCCCAAAGGCACAATGACATTACCCTCAATTGAGCAATTCATGCCCGACAACCCAATGCCTTTCTAAGGACTGAAAATCGACTTGGTTGGATCTCAAGTATCAATGTCATCATAGAGGGGATGTTTCTTAAACACCCAGGAACATACAAGTAGCATACCAAGGTGAATCCACCAGAATCAAAGCTCAGACGCAAACAAAGGGCACCCAAGCAAGACAGAAGTATGTGCCATCAGCCCACCTCACAACCTTGATCATCCCCGGAGCCCCATTAGGACTGAAACCCTTAGAAGTACAGCAATGATGATCTTTGAGCTTCAGCTACTTTCTTTTCATTAGCTTCATTACTTTTGGACCTTAATCCAATTGTGTTTTGTCTCCTCTTTTCCTTTCTAATAGAACTTCGTTGCCATTAATCCCCATGTGAAGATCACATCAATATTGCCAGCTTCAAGCTTAACAAAAGACAGGAGAGCTAACCAATGTTTAACCTTAAACAAATTTTCAACATAAGCTCCAAGAAGTGCTCTTCTGTATTTTCCTTGGGGATTATTGATGAACATTTGTACCATGATTGTTGGAAACTTGGAATGTGTTGATGCTCTGCTTTCACCTTCACGGCTTCACCCCCAATCCATTATATGTCCTGTTAATTCCACCCCCAAACAAGTAATGGAACTAGAAGTTTTTGTGTGTATGGTTCTTTTTACCTTTTTTAATGTTAAATTGTTTCTATTATTTCAAATTTGCATTTAAGTCATTAATAAGCTTATCACATGGATGCATTGTGTTCAGGAAGCTGCAAGTCTGCAACAACATACATGTGCAAGAAAGTTAGATGCTTACATAACACTGCAAACTGTCCTGAAAGCAAGTCAAGATGAAGAACACATTCATGTGGCTTATAGATATATCATGGGATTGTTAGAAGCCAAAAACAGGAGGAATCAAATAATCAAACAACCCAATAAGCAAAGCCAAGCTAAAAAAAAAGGGATTATTGGTAGCAATTTTCAAAGTTTTGACTATGGATTGAAAAGGAAATTGGAAGTATATAGGAAAAAGGAAGAATAAGAGACAGATTAGGAAAGGACTCATCTCCATGGAAAGTTCTCACTTCGAGCAAGTCCATAAGACTCATCAAACTTGCAAACTATGTAACTGAGAAAAAGTAGATAAGCAACATCAATTACATAAAAACCACCCAATAATAAAAGAATTAGAAGACGCCAAGAGAGAAGTTGCTGTATTTATTCCTTTTCTTTCCATGAGTTGATCATTGGGCTGGAGCTGGTTCTCTCTTCAAGGATGTTAGTTGCAGCTACTTATTAAGGGATACCCCTTGAAAGGATCGCTCATGAGTGAGTACCCCCTCCTACTATCGTGCTTAAATTGAACATCAATGAGTGCTCATTGGGGAATCCAGGTTCCTCAGGAGTTGATGGTGCAACTAAAGACAATCTGGGGGAGTGTCTCCCTCGCCTACTCTGGCCCTATATCTGAGTACGAATCAGTCAGGAGCCTTGGGTGAATTTCTATCAATATGTACAGCTCTTGACCTTGCCATGAGAGAAGCATTCAACAAATCTGATTGAGGGCATTTTGACTATTGTAACAAGGTGAGTCAGAAACAATGGGGACTAGAAGTGGAGGTTCTCACATCTCATCAGACACATTCAGCACTTGGCCTCCTCTGCAAGCATCTCTTTCCATTGGAGAGAAAGAATGGCAGATTCTCTGGCAGATCAGCTAACTAGTCAAGACATTATGAGACTTATTATTGTAGTTGGGTGTGATCACCCTTTGTAAGATTGTATATTTGGTCTTAGGTAGCATTGTTTAAAGTTATCTCATCTTCTGGACTTCTAGTTTTGGGTTAGAGGGTGTATTGCCCTGTTGTTATACAGTATTCTTTTCCTTTTCTAAAAAACTATTATCCATCAGAGAGTGTGGGAGAGTTAGTTTAACAAATCAAACTATATAAATGCTACCCAACCTAACCTTGAAAAAATGTTGAACCTTCTGACTTATTAATTTATTCATTTTTGTATAAGGGTTCTATGAACAAAAAGGATAGCCCACCAAAGGCAAATTGTTTTCCTGGAAATCTAAAGAATTTCCTTACCTTTGCAGAATGACAAATATAAAATATAAAATCAGTACAATGAAACCCAAAGAAGTCAGAAAAAGGAAAAGATAATATCCAATGGTAATACCTGGCACGTTGCAAGTGTATCCTTACAATTTTGAAGACTGCAAAATGACATCAAAAATAAATTCAAGGCATGTAGAGGTAGAAAGACAAGCAAAACAGATTTCCTAGAAACTTTGGAAAATGTATAAATTTGCTAAATCCAAGTATAACAGTACCTTTCACGAAGGGATAAAATCATTCCTGTTGCCACACCAGGTGCAGTTTCCTCTACTTTTGGATTTCCCTACATTGTGAAGTAATAGTTATCATTAGTTTCAAAATTACAGGGATCAACTCCCTCAGCCCATTCACTCAACACAAGAACTGGTATTTTGAATGCTCCTTCAGAATTAACAATAAATAGCAAGCATGATCAAGAAACATCCAAGGATTCCCATGCACACAAAGCTATCTAACAACAAGATTAGCACCAAATAGAAAAGGCAAAAACGAAAGCATGAAAAAAAAGACACTAAAATTCACCACAAATTATCAAAATATTGCAATTAAATGAAATTCTATAAAGGGGTTGGGAATGTACAATTCAAATTGAGGACAAACAACTAGTACAGCATGTGGGAGCTCCAGGCCATGGGCGTTTGTTCATAATATGTAAGTTCATCACAGCTAAAGAGGGTAATGCAGCCACGCTTCCAGAATAGGTCCTGTTTTGATGTTTTAAATTATGAGCTTGACAATATGGCATTGAATTAACAGGTTCGCGTGGTTAGTCAAACTCATCACTAGTATTGAGGGATTATAATGTGCCCACCAAGCTATGCAAAACCAATAAATAAACATAGAACTCCAACCCCCCCATACCCTCCCCAAAAAAAAAATAATAAATAAATAAATATAAGGAGAGAGGTATACCTTTTTGGACCCAAAAAAATCAACTTCGTCGTCGTCAAGATCACCGAAACTCTTCTTGTTCCCTAAATTACAGACACATTGTTTTAAAAGGAGGAAAAAAGAGAGCAAGCAGTAATGCATGATAAAAGTACAATATAAAAACCTGAACGCCCGGTATGAGTTGCGGGATAATCGCCACCGAAATCATCCTCCTACCACCCCAAAGAAAAAATAAATAAATTAAAAACCTACCTTACAAAGATGAAATGAAGAAAAAAGAGAAGAGAAACAAGCACATACATCGTCGACATGAAAATGAGAAGCCATGAAATCTGTAAACCCTAAGAATGTATTTAACGTTCTATCTCTTCGCTCTGAGATTCATACGTTGGAGTAATACTCTACTCCTGTGAGCTTCCTTCCACTAAATAGCGCCATATTCCCCCAACTATGCAAAACACAAGTTCAAAGAACGAAGAGCAAAACCCCCCGCCACCTGCTACGTTTCTAAAAAGAACCTCTTTCTTTCATCGGTTTTAGCGGGAAATGTCTCGGTCACTGTTTTAAAACCCGGTCCGGTCTACCTGGGTCGCATGCATATCAGGGTTGACCCAACGAACCAACGGTTTTTGTGAAATTCTTTTATGATCCCTACCACAATTGAAGAAGCCACGACAAAGGGAGAACCAAAAATTAAAATTTTTTTTATGGAGAGCTTGTGCGCATGAAGATGTTTTGATTGAAGATTTATCTATTAGGAAAATTCTTATTGATCATTTTTGTAGGACAAGTGGGGCAGAGATGGAATCTATTGATCACATCCTCTTTCAATACTCCTTTGCAAAAGCTATTTGGTTTGCTTCCTCTTTATCTTATATTGTTTTAAATGTTGAGGATTTTTCTTTTCATAGTGGCTAAACCAATGGTCAGTAAGGGTGTTAAATGGTGCGATTTCGGTTTAACGGTGCAGTTCATTTTCGGTTCGGTGTATAATGAGTAAAATCAAAATCGAACCATTTATTAAACGGTTTCAAAATACTTACCAAAATCGATTATTAATTGGTTTCGATTTTTTTGGTTTTTAAACAGTTTCGTTGTCAAGAGGGAGAGGAAGAGAGTTAGGAACAAAGTAAAGGGAAAGCCAAGGATATCAATGATTTAATTTTAATAATATATGAAAGTTGACTTACAGTTTAAAAGTATGTCAAGAAAAGCATTAAAATATAACTTAATTCTACAAATATAGATATTAAGCATTAAAGGATTAAAATAAAAATTTAATCAGTTTTAACGGTTCCAAATAGTCGGTTTAAACAGTTTCATTATTGAAACCAGAATCAAACATTTTAACTAAACGGTTTCGTTTCTAAAACTAGAACCGAACCATTTAATAATCGGTTTAATGGTTTCGATTTAAATGGCTCTGTTAGATTTTGGTACACGGTTCAGTTTCATCTTTTACACCGTTAATGGTCAGGATTATTCAAGGATAATAAGAAGATTGCTAAGAATGCTTTTGGTCATGCCTCCTTCATTTTCTGGGAGATTTGTCAAGCTCTGAGTAAAGTTATCTTTTGATTCTATTCTCTATTCACTAATGGAGACTATGGAAAAAGCTAATGTGGCTTGGGATGAATATCGTAGCAGCCAACAAAAAACTTGTCATTTTTTATCTCCCATGAACTGTGGTTGGTCATCACCTTCGAATGGATATGTTAGAATCAGTACTGATGCGATTTTTATTTTTTTTTTTGACAATTCTATTGGAGGTATCGGCTTTCTCTTTAGAGATTCCTCTTTTAAAATTATTCGTGCTTGTTCTAACAAACATAATTATGCTATTAAAGGGGAGGCATTGGCTATTGGGTGTGCTCTCTCTGCTACTATTTCTGATGGTCTTAAAAAGATTCATCTTGATTGTAGAGATCTTATTCTCTCCATTCTTGATCTGACTCATGTATCGAATGTTATTATTCACCCAATCATTTTGGACATTAAAGATCTTGCAAGTTCCTGTGAGAATTGCTCTTTTTTCCTTTATTTTAAGGGAGGCTAATGTTCTAGCTCATTCCCTTGCCCGGAAGGTCTTTACAGTTTTCAGGAACGTAAGATTGGCCTTTATCCACTGCGTGGTTGATTGATTATTGTATCAGTGATAGCTCGATTTGTATTATTGGTTTTTCCCAATAAAATCTTTGTTTACTAAAAAAAAAAAAAAAAAACAACAACAACAAAGTTAGTACATGGCATTATACGATAGGTTGAAATTACCAAACTATGTTTGTACACATAAATCTTCTGAGTTTTATGGGCAACTGTTTAGAACAACACTTGTCGCGACTCTGTATGAGTTAATATTGTCCTGAACATCGAGTGTCCTCTCCACTAGGTCACATTTGTGTTTAGGGAGTTCCTGAATCCATTTCTCTTCCCTCACCCCTTCGGAGTCCACCTTCGGGTCGGGACAAAAAATAAAAAATAAATATGAGTTTTGTTAACGTTGCAAAATTTTAATTAGGATCCAATGCAATTTAGTTATGAATTTCATTTTGTTGTGTGTAACCTTAGTTGAAAATTCTATTTTGATCGATTTTCTATGGAATTTTTTCTTAAGTAAAAGGTATTCGGCCAAATGAATTTCCATATGAAACGAATGGTCCAATCACCAAGACCCAACCGTTCACGAACCACTTCTTGTAAATGAATTTTAGCTAACTTCATTTCCCTTTAATTTTATTAGATGGAACTATTTTCCTTATTTAAAAGTATCATAAATTTACTAGTATTTGGCTATTGATCAAACTTTTTTAATTTACAATTTTTTTTGGGGTATAACTCAACCTCCGCTTATACCGAGTTTTGAGTTCATATTGTTGAGAACTTCTACAAAGATCAGTTTAACTCACCCAAAAGTATAGTGTAATTCGAAACCGACTCATTTATCAGTTACAAGGTAGTTACATAATATTATTTTCTTGATTCTTTTCTTGCTTACGTGGCACAGTCTTTCAATCTCGCAGGTATCCTATGCTCTCTTTGCTCCCTTCTTGGTGCGTTGTCTCTTTGATCATTGGTTATAACAGAGTTAGTATTGTGCTGGACATCGAGTGTCCTCTCCACTAGGTCACATTTGTGTTTATGGAGTTCCTGAACCCATTTCTCTTCCCTCACCCCTTTGGAGTCCACCTTCGGGTCAGGACAAAAAATAAAAAATAAATATGAGTTTTGTTAACTTTGCAAAAATTTGATTAGGATCCTAAGCAATTTAGTTATGAATTTCATTTTGTTGTGTATAACCTTAGTTGAAAATTCTATTGTGATCGATTTTCTAGGGAATTTTTTCTTAAGTAAAAGGTATTTGGCCAAATGAATTTCCATATGAAACAAATGGTCCAATCACCAAGACCCGACCGTTCATGAACCACTTCTTGTAAATAAATTTTAGCTACTTCATTTCCCTTTAATTTTATTAGATGGAACTATTTTCCTTATTTAAAAGTATCATAAATTTAATAGCATTTGGCTATCTATCAAACTTTTTTAATTTGCAATCTTTTTGGGGGTATAATTCAACCTCTACTTATATCGAGTTTTGAGTTCATATTTGTTGAGAACTTCTACAGATATTAGTTCAACTCACCCAAAAGTATAGTGTAATTCGAAACCCTAACTAGCTAAAACATTGCATCAACTTTAGCCAACTACTAAGAATGGAAAGATATGTGTTATTCCTTATTATTTTCCTAATCATATTTCATCTCATTCCTACTTTTCCAGACTTTGAATTAAACTTATAACTTTTTTACCAAAAAAAGAAGAAAAAGAATTATACTTATAATTTTTCATTTCAATCTTTTTTTTTGGGGTAAGTGGATGTTGTTCAAAACAATATAGTGGGATAATATTGGGATTTTATATATGGGTGAATAAATATATATTAACAACATCTCGAGAGAGATAACCGAGATATTCATAGGATATAGCCAAACTCTTTACAAACTAGAATGGTATCCAAAATAGAAAAACTTAAAAACAAAGACCATTTTTATGATGTTAAGATTCGAAGATGAGAGACTGAATTTATTTCTAATTGTATTCCTAGATGGGGAAGCTAAAGATAACATGATTTCATGCATATTAAAAGTAATAGCATCTCAAATATGGATAAAAAATCTTAATTTAATAATCTATTTTATAAGATTTTTCTTAAACCAAATATGATACACACTACACTTATAAATCATGAGATTTTAAAGTTTATGCTGGTAAAGAGGAAGTATGTTACTTGTTTTCAATCAAATGTGAAACTACATGATAACCCCACAACCCAATTCAAGTGCATTAATAATATTTATTTAATTATTTATTGTTTTAATATGTTGTTGCATTGCAGATGAAGACAAACAGCCTTTTCTCCAAGTCTTACCATGCATGGCCCAGTTACAGTTTCAAATTTCGGTTTTTTTTGGGTATATTATTCCTTAATGGTGACTCATTGGCAATATTTTATTGGAAAATATTATGAAATTTTATTTTCTCATAGTTACCATTGACATTTAGGGAAGGGTTGATATGATTACAGGAATTGAAATTTAGGGATTGTAGGTTTTGTTTACTTTATTGAACACATGAATGAACTGAAGTAGAAAATTTCAGTGATGGAGGGAGGAAATATAGTTGTTACCTTGAAATACTTAGGTCCTAGGGTTTTAGGGTCATGTTTAGCTTCATTTTAGCTTTTCCTTTACTTTTTTTTACTTTAATGGGTTGTCGGCAAATTAATAGGAAAAATAAAATTCATCTGTCTTGAGGCATTCTAGACTCTTTCTCTCCTATACCACTTATTAGAGGAGTTGTTGGGAGATTATTAATAAAAAAATTATTAGAACTAACAGTGTTTCATTTGTCAAATCAATAAAGAAGAAAAATAAGAGGGGGATTGAAATTTTATACAACTTTTTATCCACTAAGTAGATAAGTTTGGATTGTAATTATTATTTATTTATTACACTCTGTTTGTTTACATGTAAAATGACAAAAAAGAGTAAAAAATTTGGGATAGAATATGAGTTTTCAATGTTTGTTTTAATATAAATTGCTGGAAGGCTGGCGCGCGGGAGAGGATTTGAGTCCACTGATTGTTATATGACTCGACCGAAATCAATGATATGATCCCAATTCATAAAACCCTATCCAGATTTTAGAGTATCATTTGTGGTGGATTAGTAGGTTATGATGCATATATAGTTTTATGATCAATAACCCATGTTTTTTAATAATTTAACATCGTTGCAAGTGTCGATCTTTTCGATAACCAAAAAGAGCATCTTTTACTTTTAACTTGTAAATAAATGATCAATAGACAACTACCTAATCTACATTTATCATTTTCAAAATCACTAATGAGGAATCAAAGATATCCTTCCTCATCAATAACCCTAATAGTAATCTCCTTTTCTTAAATCATGGGAATTCCATCCATCTATCCATTTTTTTTTTTTTTTTAAATTTTTTAAATTTAAAGATTTGGTGGGTATTACAGGAGAAAGGACAGACTGAATGAAAAGCTTACACATTTGAAACCGTAGAGAAATAAATGGTTCACAACTGTTGGGCAAAAGCTATGAGTGGTGTGTGCCAAGAGGGGGACAAAAGGGTCCCACATGGCACTCCCAATCGTTGAAAAGTCAATATCAAATGTTTCCTTTTAGTCCTATCAGTCTATCAAAACCTCCAACATTGGCCATCATACTCTGACCCACAAACAGACGGACCCAAAACAAAGAAACGTGAGAGGCACGGCCGCAAGTCACACCAAAAGGAATCCGGTCTCTTGTTTTCTCGCCATGTATTCTCGCGATAAATGGAATTTCTCGGTTCACGATACAAATCATTTGAACGCTACGCACGTGTGAATTATCTTCTAATTTTCAATTTCATGCAGGAACTTTTCTTAGTTCTCATGGCTGCCTTGGTCTTTCTTTGATTGTAAAGGGATAGTTTTGAGATTATATTTTTTAGGTGTAACAATATATATGCAATGTCATCAAATCAATCATAGAATTTAAAAAAAGGACCAACACGTAATACCATTATTGTCCTTACCAAACAAAAAATGGTACCACCCAATATCATCTGTGCACAAACACCACTCGCCTAGCATAATAGTCCAGAGCCCAAAAACTTTATCTTTGTAAGAGGAAGAAGTAGCTCCAAAGGTTAGATTCAGACAAGCAATGAGTAACTCTTGTGTATTTTTTTCTTGCCATTTCTTCTCACGATACATGAAATTTCTCAGGCCATGCATGATACCACTCATGTGAACGCAATGCAAGTGTGAATGATCCTCTAATTTTCAATTTCATGCATCCAGCAATGTTCCTTTAGTTCTCAATTTCAGTCATTCATTCGATAGCATAGGGAGAGTTTCGAGAATAAATTTTTTTGTCCACCGGTATATACACGGCCATCAAATCAATCATAGAATAAAGGAACAGAAAAGATATGGAATACCATTTCTGTCCCTACTAGACAAAGAGTGGTACCACCAACAAACGTGCACAAACACCACTCACCTAACATAATTGTTCAGAAGCCAGAAACTTTATCTTTATGGGAGGGAGAACAAGTAGCTCCAAAGGTCAGATCCAGCCGTGCAAGAACCCATTTTTGAAATATATTGTTTGACATGCATGAATCTATATCATAAATATGATTATATCAATTAAATCCAACCATCCACAGCCAAACCCACCATGGAAGATCGAACGGGTACAAAAACTCAAGACCATGGGAATTCAGTTCAATTTTAGGGAGTCGTGGGCAAGTGCAATTGGTGTTTGTCTGGACATCATTTACACAATCAATCTATGAAACCCTGTAGGTCTGAAATATGAATTTCTCGCGAGATGATAGACCATGAGAAAAAAAAGAAGAAGAGAAAAGCTAACAATTGTGACCACCCATACAGATAAAAAGTAGAAAATAAGGGGAGGAAAGAAGGTAAGTGGTAAAGATGAAAGCATGTCTACTGTTTGATTCTCCTCTTCTATTTATTTGGAATTTTTTGGGGGGACAGTTTTAATAATCTATCAGTACCAGACCCTGGTTCAGAACTTCTCTTGCTTGCTTGCTTTGGTTTGCGAGCATGAACGAAACTCTGAGGTATTTAGCAGGTGTTGCAGGTCCAAGTGGGTTTGGTTCAAATTCTACTGCTGATCAAGTTACTCAAGATTGTCCTTGTTTATTTCCTTCTCAGTTAACAGCAATAATCACTGGTTAGCCTCACTTAATCTCTTTATCTTCTCTTACCCCCTTTTTTTCTTTCATCCCTAGAGAGAGAGAGAGAGAGAGAGAAGGGTTTGGTAGCTTACATACTGGAATGGTTTAGTTTTGAGTTTGGTTCTGAAGGCTTTATTTTTTTTCCCTTGATGGGCCTGAAGGCATTACTTTTTTCATTAATGGGGAAGCTTTGATGAATTAATTTATTCATGAAGTTGTTTATAATATGTATATCCTCTAGTGTAAATAAAAAAAAATCATTTTCTTTTGTTGATCCCCTCTTTTTGGCAGTATCAGCAAAGTTTGTTCCTTCTTAATTCATTTCTTATTCTTCATCTGAGATGTCATTCTTACACTACCAAAGATTATATATATATATATATATATGTTCAGTTCTTCCTTCTCCCAGAAAAATGGTCCTTCTGTGTCAAAGCCCACTAGATAATTTCATGGATCTTTCTCTCTAAAAACACCTTATATTCTTATAGTTTGTTAAGTGCAGAACTTCAGACTTGGATGTAGATTTGATTTGATTGTTAATCTTCTCTTTTGATCTTGTTATTGTTGTGAAGGGGCAACATCGGGGATCGGAGCTGAAACAGCAAGGGTACTAGCAAAGAGAGGAGTAAGGCTTGTGATTCCAGCAAGGGACATAAAGAAAGGAGCTGAATTGAAGAAGAGAGTGCAAAAAGAGAGTCCACATGCTGAGATTTTCTTGTTGGAAATGGATCTCAGTTCATTAGCTTCCATCAAGAGATTCTGCTCTGAATTCTTCTCCCTTGGATTACCACTTAATATACTCATGTGAGTTTCTGTCTCATCTTGCTTCTTCTTCGATCTTCAGCTTTGAATTTTAAGCTGTGTGTGTCAATGAATCTGGATTTTGAGGTCCAGATCTTGTTTCAAGGTTTAGACACTGGGTTTCAATCTGGACCTCAAATGAGACGAGAGAGAGAGAGAGAGAGAGAGAGGGAGAGGGAGAGAAGGGAGGCAGGCTTGTATTAGCATCTTAACCTTTTTGTTTTGTTTTATTTATTTTTTATTTTTACTTTTTGTAGAAACAATGCAGGGAGGTTCTCTCAGAAATTGGAGTTGTCTGAAGACAAAGTTGAGATGACTTTTGCTACAAATTACATGGGTAATCAATCAGTATTAAGTTCCCACCTTATCCTGTTAACTTTGAAAAAATGTAAAAAAAAAAAAATAACAAAAAAAAGGTATTCTGGGCCCAAAACCAACGACTTGTTCCATCCAGATGTTGATCATTCTTGGCCCAAGAGAGGGCCCGTATCAAGATCCAATAGATGCTGACCAATCAAGCTCAATTTTGGCCCGGCCAGACTGCATGCATAGGCCACACATACGTGAATCTTAAAAACAAGATTTATTTTTTCTTTTTAAAAAGAAAGGAAGATTTCACTCCAGAAAAAGAATCAATAAATAACTGTAGATTTTACTTAAGTTTTGGAAAAAAGATCGTCTCTTGCGGCAGGAGGTTCCTGTGATTGATCCAAGGGTTTGGGGATCAGTCTAACTATCTGTCAATACATTAGGAGATGGACCGACTGAAATCTAATCCTTGACAGGCGACAAGACCGCAGGAGACGATTTTTATGTTAAGTTTCGAAGCTTTATTTAAGATAGCTTTCTTTCATTAAAATTTTGCAGGGCATTATTTTTTAACAGAGATGTTATTAGAGAAAATGATTGAAACAGCAGACCAAACAGGGATTGAAGGAAGAATTGTCAACGTCTCCTCCGTAATTCACAGTTGGGTGAAAAGAGACGGTTTCCGTTTCAATCATATGCTGAACCCCGTCAGGTACAAAGTACAATAACCCCTCTCTCTCTCTCTCTCTCTCTCTCTCGACTGGAGTAGATCTAGTGCTGCAGATTCTACGTTTTTACAGTGAGACCCAGAAGGAAATTCGTTTTGGGTCTTGCGATCTGCTTCCTTCGAGACAAGAAATTCCAATCCAACCGTAGTTCGAGGGTGTTCTAGCACAACCCTAAATTTTGTATTTCATTACGTACTGTTGAACAAAAGTACGTTATCAAAGCTTCTGTACAGAATCAGCCACGTGGCAGGATATCCAATGAGATCCACGTGGAGGACTTATACAATATAGTGTTGACTTTGTGCAGCTATAATGGGACTCGTGCCTACGCACAGACCAAGCTTGCTAATGTATTGCATGCCAAGGAAATCGCAAGCCAGCTTAAGGTTGCGTTTGTTTTTCTGCTATTCTCTTTTTTTTACCAGGTACCAGGTCCTTAATTTGTTTTAATAAAATTATAAATAAAACGTGTTAATTTTGTTGGACAGGCAAGGAATGCAAGAGTAACAATCAACGCTGTCCACCCCGGAATTGTGAAGACTGGAATTATCAGGGAGCATAAGGGCTTCATCACAGGCAAGACTGAATCTCTAATTTTTTTTTTCGTTTGAACATACCATGATTTCCATGATCGTGATCTGCTGGATCACCCAATCTGAATCTCTGATCCAGCCAATATTGACTACATACCTCTAGAAAATTAATCAGGAATTGAACTGGAACTGGACTAATACCATTTACAGTCCCAGTACTCTTGACCAAAATTGATTGAATTATGAACCATAAGTGACCTCAGATTTTCTCTCTGCAGATTCGCTTTTTTTCCTTGTGTCAAAGTTACTAAAGACAACATCTCAGGTTTGTTCCTAATCTTATACCAAGATTAAAAAAAAAAAAAAAAAAAAAAACCCTGGGTTTCCTCATGATGATCGTTCTGCCTCTGCCTCACATCATCTACTGAATTTGTTTCTCAAGAATCCATGTTCTTGAGCAACTATGATCCCAACCTGATGAAATCTGGCTTCTTCTTGAATTTATGTCTCAGGGTGCATCAACCACATGTTATGTGGTTTTGAGCCAACAAATAAATGGGGTAAGCGGAAAATACTTCAGTGACTGTAATGAGAAGAACTGTTCAAGTCTGGCGAATGATGAATCCTTGGGACGAATGCTTTGGATGCAAACCCGTGCACTGATCCACAGACGATTATGTCAATCCACAAGCTAAAATTTTAATCTACAGATGCATACTTTCCAGTCATATACAGATCGGCCTCTTCATGAAGAGATAGTAAATATGAGAAAAAAATTGATCCTAGGTGTGAATATCAACCTAGGCATGCAGTATATATCATCTTTAATAGCAGGAATTATACCCCGGTATCACTTGTAAAAGCATCGAATATATTTGTATATATCAGAACAGGCAATATTAAGTCCTTGTTCTAATAATGTAAAAGAAAAAAAGAAGAAGAAAAGTATTGGAAGACGCTGGGAAGAGAATACACTTTAACTGGATCTGCAACAACCACGAGTAAGTGTTAGGAATGAAAGCAAAAATGAGAGAGAAAGCGAAAATCAAGCAAAATATACAACACGAGGATTTACCGTGGGTCAACAACTAATGCAGAATGCCTAACTCTACCCCAGAAAATCAAAGAATTTCTTTATACACAAAGAAAACTTTGTATCTATTTCTATCTCCCAAAGTATTTTCCTTTGCTCTCACTTATCTTGGATTTTTCCTACCGAGACAATATATAGGCTCCCTAACTAGAAACTCTAATCCCATATAATTACAGATTAACCCTTGTACATGTAATAGACCCAAACCCAAATTCAAACCTAAATACAACTTCAATAACTATATGGATCCCACAGAATACAAGACGCAACCCAACAATAAGTGTCCTAAGTTTCCTGTCTAAGATGCTCTACTCAATTAGCTTTCAATCTACCAAACAACAACCCTTTGAAAATGTAACCTCTTTGCTTCTTAGAGAGCTTGTTTGATGGCTAGCTTGTTACTTTGAGTTATTTGGGTTATTGATTCGAGCTACATCACATTGGCATTTTTTTTTTCTTTTAACAATATGTTGAAAGTACAGTTTAGGGGTTGAATACTTGAATGGTCTTCTGAGACCGGTCAATCTTTATTTATAATTTTAAGAAATTACACCAAGACTAATATGCCCCCGTGATTGATTACTAATAGAGAGTTGGTTTCATAGGGATGGACTAAACTGTTCTTGCAGACTATATATTTCAGCACTTCCTTTAAAGGTGGCACATAGATGTCACATATGCCAACTTGACCAAATAAGGAGTTGGCGCATAGATATCAGGCTTATCAGCCATGCCCAACTAGATCAAATTAGGATTAAAAAAATGGATCAATAGATATTTCTCTCACCGGCTGCTATCACCATATATTTGTTGAGATTTTCAATTCAAAAGTCTGAAGTAATAAGTGGAGAGACTTTCACATATATAAGACATCAAAGGTCATATTTGCTAAGCAATGTGAGACTATTCTCAACATCTCTAATGTAGAACAAAAACTCAACAGTATTCACAAACAAAACTATACAACAGGCAGAAAAACCTTGAACCGCCGTATCTCATTAAAAGAATAGTGAAGAATAAATGAAAATAAACTATACCCGAACATCACACCAGCGATCAACACCCTAGAAATTTAAAAATTATGCGGAGAGAAACAATATCGAAATTCGGAAACAATGGGAACTCCAGAATATGAAAGATAAGGAACCTAACAATCCTAAAACCATAATACTAGTACAACCTTTACCTTGATTTTCGGCTGTCTCCCTCTGCCATGAGCTTGACCGACTGAAGAGAATTTCAGAAAGAATCAGTAGCGGAGCTCAATCGCTGGTTTTGAACCGCACTCTCTCGATCGCAGGTGAGCCGTTGCTCCTCCATTTTTTGCGGAAGCGAGTCCTCTGATCTCTCCATCCGTCAAAGGAAAGTAAGAAACTCTGAGTCGGAATTGGGATTCGAGACTGTGCAGCACGATAGGGATCGGCTAAAATCAAGGGCAATGAGGAGGGACTCGGGAGTTTGTTCTACTGTAAATGCGCGAGATTTATTTAACCCGCCATTTCTAACGAGGGAGGAAGGAACGAAGGACTCGGGATAGATAGGATATCACACGTCAGGTGGGAAAAATATAGATACTAAAATACCCTAAATTTTTTTATTTTATTCAGTCTATTGATCTCCTAATCGCTACTAAGTTTTCGTTTGGTAACATTCTGTTCCCATTTTGCTTTTGATTCAAACTTTCAAGAAGTTATTTGGGAATCAGAAAGTGTTTAGTAACACATGATGATTCCACTTCTCATGGAATCAACCGGTTCAAAAAATGACTCTCACAATAAAAAAGTACTTGCTTTTCCAGAGTCGGAACCAAAAGAGAGTAAAAAATCGAAAGTCATAGCCCACTACCGCTACCACCCACCACCACTGCCGCCACCACACCACCACTACCATCGCAGCCACCACCACCCATCGCCACCCCACCACCACCGCCACTGCCACCGCCACCACCACCACCGCCACTGCCACCGCCACCACCACCCACCACTCACCACTCACCACCACCACCACCACCGCAGTCGCGGCCACCACCACCACCACCACCACCACCACCACCACCCCCCACCATCGCCACCACCACGATTGCCCACCACCCACCACACTCATCACCACCACCACCATTGCCACCACCACCCACCACCCATCACCCATCACCACTGCAACCATCACTAGATCTGGAATCCATTCCAGATTATGTTTGCCAAACCACTTGTGTTACTTGCCAAACAACTTGTGTTACCAAACAGGCCCCGGCTCTCAATGAGTTCTGGGAAAAAATGGGAACTCAAAAATGACTCTAGAGCAAGAGTCAGGGAGCCGGAGTCAGAGTATTACCAAACAAACACTTAGGAAGGCGTGGGAATAGTTCACCTGCATATATTTATATCCTTCTGATTTTATTATCGTTCATATTCAATAGGTCCCACACTCAAGAGGTGTGTCCCACATCATATTTAAGTACAAGTACATGCTGGTGATCCAAATTCACAAAGACTTCCATCCATGCCCACCAACATTTGCCAAATGGTGAGGAGATGTGGCACTGCTTCTATGCGGTTGTTGTTTCCTCCTATTTCTTGTCATAAGACTCCAAACGCATAATCTAAAGTTTTTATTTATACCCCCGCTAGTTTTACAATGGACATGAACATCCCTATGATTTTCAGAACTACAAATTCATTGAATTAATTTTTTTTTAAATTGATGAAACATGCTACATGACTAAGAATTTCTCTAAAATACCAAAACTAACTCTCTTTTGTTATGAATTAAATATTTTTTAAAAGGTAGTATGAATGTAACAAGAGTTGTTAGAACAATTTATTATAACAACTTGTTGGGATTGGGCCATATTTGGTCCAGTCCCATTGGAGTATTTGGAATTGGTCCCATATGGAAGTGAATTCTTTTTATTGAATTTTGCATTTGAAATTTGAAATGGAAACTCTCACTTTGGAAATAACCAATAGGATTTATTTCTTTCAAGGAAAGAAAGAGATTTAATGGAAATTTGTATGGAATGTAAGATCTCTCTTTGGAGGAGCCATTGACGTTGTTTTGAAGCTCGCTTTTGGGATTTCTCTTGGAAAAGAAGAAGTGCAGATTTTTCATAAAAGGTTTTACCTCAAGTTTTTGCTCTTTCTCTCATGCTCTTATTTTGCCGACGGATTGGAGAAGCAATGTGTGCTTTTCGGTGTTTTTCTCTAATTGATTGAAAGATTGTTTGGGGTTTCTAGAGGTGAGAAAGTACCATTAATGGTGGTTGAGAGGTAACCTTGTATTCCTCCAAGTTACTTGTTTGTGTTACATTTTCTTGTGATCCTCAAGTTTGGGTACAAAGCTTGAGAAGATTAAATCTTATAATCTCATTATCATTATAGTGGAAGTTTTTAACTGGATTAGATAGATTAAATCTTATAATCTCATTATCATTATAGTGGAAGTTTTTAACTGAATTAGATCCTGTGGTTTTTCTCTTCACATTGAAGGGTTTTTCATGTAAAAAATAGTGGTGTTGTGGTTGTGCTTGTGGATTACTTATTTGTTTCTTTCATTAAAATTTTCTTAGCTTAATATCTTTAATTCACACATAAACGAGAAATATTCAGTGCCTAACACAACTCTCATTTAGGTAATGATGGAAACCTCAACTCTCCTTTGTAACTGTTATTTTTCTTCAAGTGTTGGGGAAGGAGAGGTTGTGTAGCTCTCAGCAGTGGTAAGTGGTGGTGAGGTTGTTAGAAGAAGACGATCAAGACACTGAAGAGATCCATCAACAGAACCCTCTAGATTATGACCACGTAAAAAAGAAGTTGGGATCATCATAGTAGATAATTTGTGTGATCTAAAACTTGATTGCCGGTACAAGACCAAAAGCAAACCATTAAGAAAAGTTCGGTTTTTATTTTTTGGTCGAGTTGATTTAATAGGCTCTTGTTGATCCAATAATGGGTTGGTACGTTTTCGATTTTAGTTTTGTATATTTATATTTATTTAAAAGTTGGCTTAATTGAATCTTATCTATCCATTATCGGGTTGTTATCGGTTCAAACTTTGCTTTATTGGTTCAACAAGTGATCTTGTTGGTTTCTCCGGATGTCAATTTGGTTCTATCCGATTACGATTTGGGTTTCGGTTTGGGCTCAATTTTGACACTATGTGTTTTTTTCTTTTGTGACGTCATGGCCTAACTCTCAAGCCGATGCCCAGAACAGCCTTATAAACTGCAGGTTGGGCTTGGTCTTAGGCCATGTTAACCAGATACCTCATCCCATGAATGAGGTTTTTCTCTGTTGCTTTTCCAACATGGCCCTAATTGAGCTGATTCATACTGGTGCATTTAATTTTCTTCTCATGGATCCATGACAAGTATGAAAATTTTACTCATGGGCCCATGGCTAGATGTTCGCATGGCAGTTTAGGCCCAATTGACTTTTGAACCAGGCCTGGGACCTCACTCTCCCCCAATTCCATATAGGCCAGCTTTGAAGAGGGTCTTGCCGTCTTGGGCTAATAACCACGGAAGCAAACCCTTCCCCTTGTTATATAGGTGCATCTTTTCGGGTGTAGAATGGATCTGTGACACCAAGCTGGCTGTCTATGTATAGGTCCCAGTAACCCTAAAATGGAAAATCAAATGATAAACTCATCTTGCTAAGCTTAAAGACAAGAAACCTTTTGAATTAGGTTTAAGTGTTTAACTACATATTTTTTAGATAATTAATCAAATTTAAAAATATTTATTATTTTGATTTAATTTGGAAATTCCCCATATGTGTTTTTCTGGTTTGGGTCAGCATGGAAACCGTCCAAAGTTGATGTCAACTATGTCAGGTGCAGCAATGGCATCTCCCAAACCATGAATGACTGAAGCAAAGCTGCAAACCACAGGATGTGGGTTAGTGGACGGCTGTCTGGGTTGGTGGATTGATGAATATACACTCCACGTATCCAAAGTCCATCAGTCCCACAAAAGATGAACAAATCGGCAAGGTCAAATTTCAATGGAAACTCTCTTCTCAAATGCGGATTGTGGACTTTTGAGTTGTTTCTTCTCTTGGATCCCTCTTTTCAAATTGCAACTGAAACTTCTTTTGGAATTGTTTGAAACGTTTGGGATGTATTTGGGTTATGGACAAATTGCAGGGGAGGTATCTATAATAACCCACCCCCTACCCCCTTTTTTTTTTTGGTGCTAACAGTGGATATCCAAACCTTCGGCCTGACTAGTTCTATGTGTCCATATATTGATCCCATAACCGCATATATCGTGTCATTTCAGGGTTGAATAAGAATCATTTCATTTGCATCCAAAGCAAAAAAGAAAAAGCACTTAATGAAGAGTCAAAACTCAAAACCTTTCACTTCTAAAGATGTAGACTCCTTACTAAAGCAATTGCATTTATTAAAAGCAATACACACTATTCACATACTGTTGTGGGGGATGAAGATAGATACTAGTGTTTCCTTTGTAATTCTTAGGATCCTTGTAAGAGACGAGCTAAGTCAGGACTGGAATACAATGGATACACCTGACCTACCATCATGCATGTGCCCTTCCCACTAGCAAGAAATGTGGGAGAGTGTGTTCACATTTGCCTGCAACTTACCTTGAGCAAACATCATCATGATCCACACCATGATGTAATTAATTCATCAGATTATTTTAGGGGTAGGGATGCTCCATAGAGGGATAGACTCATGGGCCATGGGATGATGTCCTAAGCATCATCCTCTTCTGTAGAGAGAGAGAGAGAGAGAAGAGAGAGAGAAAGAAGGGCTTGGTCAGAGACATCTTTCTTATGCTTATGTCTCCTTGCAAACTCTTTTTGTAGTCAGCCAAGCTTCATTTGCTAAGAAAGCTGGCCTTTGTTTCTTTAGACACAATGATTGCTTATGTTTAACCTCACCAATTCAACATTCCTTGCTTTAAGCCTTTTAGATACCCTCTTCTGTTCTTTGTATTATTTTTATTCCTTCTAAGAACCTTTGGCAGTAGAGAGAGAGAGAGAGAGAGAGAAAGTAACAACCTTGTGGACCATTTCCTGGGGTTGAGCTCTCAATCAACATCCAGAATTCTAGCTAACACAAAAACTATTCTTTCTCATGATTTTATCATCTTCTTTTGATGTAGGACTGATCAAGTGGGGAATTCTCTTTCTTATTATTCCTAAGTTGCAGGTACATTCCACATGGAAAATCCATCATCGTCTAACCCCTGTTATACCCTTATTCTGCTTTCTTTCGAAGCTATTCTTACAAATATATTCTCTTTGGGCCACTGTGTTCCTTCACTTTCTCTTGCTTTCTTTCTTTTCAAACACCTATATATATGTATCTCTCACTTTATTCACAAAGCTTCATTTTCTTTATTTAATTACACATTCTTTCAGCTCAAAATTCCACCACTACCCTTTCTATGAATTTATTGAATCCTCCTTTAGAGTTTGAATTCAATCCTTCTAGAAGACTAACCATCATGTTTTTCAGACTTTTAATTTTTATAAATTAACTTCAAGAAATTAAGTGGAGAAACTAGAAAGGAAAAGAAATAAAGAAAAAGAAGAAGAGTGGAACAATCAAATCAATTAAATATGAGCTCAAATGTCAATTGTGGATATTCTCTATCTCTTACCCTTTCAGGTTTTCAGGGAAAGAAAAAGAGAACAAAAAAGCTCAACCTTGGCTCTTATTCTGGAGCTAGGAATAAAAAGTAGAAATGTTTCTTGTTCAACTTTACCTTCATCTCTCTCTTTCAGGATAGGATTCTTTATTTTTTTGTGGTGTAATGCACTTGGTTGATCTCGAGTGTAGATCCTCTTGCCACTGGGTAACCACTCCACGCATTTAGGAATGATCCATAGGTGTGGGACTCACCTGCCATCTTTGAAGTACAGGATTAATATCATAGATTGTAAGATTTTTTTAGATCTCCTTTGGATTTTTTTTCCATGAAATTTTTCATAAATCATAACGAACACATCATACAGATTATTAGAATACAATGAGTATTGAAAAGAGATGATAAGACACATACCTCTTATTGTAGATTGATTTTCGATCGTTTTCTTTGCTTTGAATAATTTGGAATGCTTGGATTAGAATCTTTTACAGCCTGTCGGGATCCCTTCACCTTATCTCTGTGTATGGGAATAGGAGAAGAAGGGGACTCTAACCATTGATATTTATAATACCACCCCCAACCCTGGATCAGCCCCACAGTGGACTAGGTTGGTCATCTCTAATCATACTTAAATCGATCTACCTGTAACTAGATTCCCACAAAATCAACTAAACTTATAATTAATTTAGCCCATAAAAATATTTTACATAGATCACTCCCAAAGATGTAGGGAAGTTATCAGGTGAGGAAAGAATCCAGACTGTTTGACCTCAGGATGAAGGGTGCCAATCCCTTACCGAACTTGGTTGGCCCGGTTAAAAGTGACCCACAAATATACTTAATGGCTCAATTTCTGGTTGGTCTAGAAGATTTTTTCGAATAGATAGACTACTGAGAAAAGGGAAGAAAGAGCATTGGAATGCGGGTTTGTATAGTTCAATTTAGATTGCTTTAACAATCAGACATAATGCGTCATACGACAATTGACAACAATATTGATGAAGATGGAACAGTAACCACAAGACTTTGGTGGGGATGAAGAGTATTAAAATACTTTTCGGTAAATATGAATATCAATTTATGTCTCACAATAAGCATAAATTTAGTAATAGATCGACGAACAATCATCTGATCTCCTTGCTAGAAAAAATGCTCGTTTTCAATGGCCCTCAAGTCATAAGAATCACATACCTAGATGATTTGTTAAGGTCGGAATTCAATATTGTCTTCTTTGTTTCGAGGTTGTGTCTAATTTTTTTTTCTCAATAAATTTTTGATTATTTAAAAAAAAAAAAAAATTAGATAGACTGCCGCACTTGGTCCAGCGCCCTAAGAACCACAAAACTATATGGGCCTAAAGTTTACAATGACCCTGGCTAATGTGCAGTTGCCAGCAAGATTTGGTCACTATGTCGGTAGGGTTAGTGTGATCAATAATTCGTCAAGGCCAAAGAGAATATTATAACCTAATTAAGTATTATGTGATCCAGTGCTTCTCTTGGACCATGAAGCTAGTAACCTGCATCATTTAAGACTAACCAATGTTGATACTCAGATACTGACCAGTTAGAGATTTATTGACCAGAGATTCAGATCTGCTGCACCTGCTAATACATATCGAAATCTTAAACATCAAGGGGTGATTACTAATTATCTAACCGGGTCGAAGATCAGTTATAGTGATAATCACATACTGTGGTTGTATGTAGTTATGTCCTATTTGTCAGATCCTTCATTTTGAAGTGTGATTTTGGTTTAGTGGTTTAATTTCGGTTTTGGTTCAATGTGAATGGAATAAAACTAAAGTCGAATCATTTATTAGACGGTTTCAAAATGTTTACTAAAATCAATTATTATATGGTTTCGGTTATTCGATTTTTAAACGGTTTCATGAGAGAAGAGGAAGAAGAGAGAATTAGGAACAAGTGAGAGGAGAGAAGAGGGAGGGAGGGAGAGTTAGGAACCACTAAATTCATTTTTGCTGTCAAGAGTTATGAAAGTGATTTTATTTAGAGACCACGGGGAAAGCATTAAAATAAATTTAATTTATTTATATGAATAGAAATTCAGTAATAAAGGATTAAAGTAAAAGTATAATTAATTTTAACAATTTCAAATCATCAATTTTAAACGGTTTCATTATTGAAACTAGAATCAAACTGTTAAATAAATGGCTTTATTTTTTAAACTAAAATTGAACAATTTAATAATTAATTTCACAATTTAAATTTAAATGGTCAGATTTGAATTCTTTATTTTTAACACCCTTAATAAAATGAGATGATTTAGTAATGGGCCAAACAGGTTAGGCTTTTTTTTTTTTTTTGGTTAAAAACAGGTTAGGCTTTGGTGAACTTTGATTTCATTCATTCAGATATCCACTTTAGCCCTTTGAAGATTGAGTTGACCCTACATTTATGGCAAGTCATTTTTATATAGGTTTGGAGTCAATGCAACATAAAGTCATGAAATGTCGAAGGCCACAGTCTGCATGGGCCCTTCTCTGCCTTCATAACCCATTTGGAATTGATAGCTCCAAATTAATCCTAGGTTATTGCAGAGTTAATATCTGCATTAAAATCAACTAAAGTAGAAATTCTTTAATCTTGAGAAATATTTACTTTTTTTTTTTTTTTTTTAGTACTTCTTTTAGGGCTATGAATCTCTGTTTATTTTCACTGCCCTACTTTAAAAATCTGAAAACAACTTTTGGGCTTTCAGCATTTCAAGATATGAAAAAGTCTGAGAATTATATAATGCCACAGGCAGATAGCATCACATGCCTTCACTTTACACCCATACTGCATTAACAATCAGAGTCTTCACCTTCACCCAAAAAAAAAAAAAAAAAAAAAAGAATTCAGTGTCTTCACCCATAAATGCGAGCACTTCATTTTTTTTGGTTGGTACATAGCATAAATGCAAGCACTTAGGTTTATACAATTGCCCAACCTCTTCCTCATTTTAATTTAAAAAAAGAAAATCCCTACGCTGTCAGTGTGGGAATCTTGACACATTTTCTCCTCTTTGATCATGAGGTTTTCTTATTGACGAAACAAATTCTTTCATTTTGATTGGTATTTTATGAAAGATTCTCTCACACTGGTGGCATGGGGGACCCTCTCCCTTAATCAAAGTCTTGACGTAGTTTGTAAAATTGGATTGGTATCTAGATCATGAGGGTTCGGTTGGTTAAAACCCTAATCAAACTAGTTTGACATCCAACAAGCCAAAAATTGAATAAGGCATTGTGGGTTTATCAGATCAGTGAACTTGGATCCAAATTGCTGTTTCTAGCAGCTTAATTTGGTTCAGTAGGTTTGGTCTGATTTTCAAGTATGGTTTCAAACATTTTTGGCAAACAAAGTTCAAGGATGTGGAATCGATGAAGGGATTGGCCCTGACCAATTTTTATGCTACCTAGCTTAGGATCACATGCCACGTGTACTGCCACCCAAAAGAGGAATAATACCTGAGGGGGAGTATTGAGAATAATGTCACATTGGTTAAGTCCAAAATCTTGATCTTGAGTGCCTTATATACATGAGTCGTTCTATTTAATAGTTCGAACTTTAGCGATAGAAACTTAATATGGTATCAGAGTTGAAAGTTCTCTTATTACGGTCACCCAAAATAGGGATCATAATCACCTAAAAAAAGGACAAGTCACCAAAAAATGGGACCTTAATTGCTACATGTACTGTCACCCAAAAGAATGGCAACATGTGAAAATGAATGTTGGAAATAATCTCACATTGCTTAAGTCTGAAACCTTGGGTGCTTTATATATTTGAATTCCACCACTTATTAATATGAACTTTTGAGATGAAAACTTGACATTGTATTTGAACTCCAGGGTCCCTCATTATTCTCCCTTGAAAGAGGGATGATCGATCTCCCTAAAAAGATGGATGGTTGCCCAAAAAGAAGGACCACGGTCACCTAAAAGTGGGACCACATTTGTCACATGTAATGCCATCAAAAAGAGGGACAACACGTGACGAAGAGTGTTGAATATAGTCTCACGTACATTGCTTAAAACTGAAACCTTAGATGCCTTAAATATATGAGTCTCTTCACTTACTAGTTTAAACTTTTGAGATGAAAACTTAATAGAAAACCCTAGAATCAACTTAATACAGATGAAATCAGCCTAGCACGACTCTGAATCATGCGTGACAGGGATCCGCCCCGATAGATTCTGAGCTCAACTAGCCGATATATGCCCTCCTTAATCTTTTCAGGCATACATGTATCGACTAAGAACTTGAAAAAGTTGATAATACCTGTGATTTTGAAGTTCATAAAAAAAGTTGTTTGGTATTTAATAAATGGATTATCAATTTTTTCTCCTTTTAGAAACCTTTGACACTTCAACCAAATCCCAATAATGTATTCTACTCAAATGTATTTATCAATTCAAACGTAGATTGTTTACCAAAAAAAAAAAAAAAAAAAACTCAAACTTAGATTGCAAAAAATAATCAAACATCAAGAGCTGAACCTAATCTACAGGGCCAGAGCCCATATTATAATTAAATCCATTTTAAATAAAAAATTTCAGAATAAAAAAGTATAGATGAAACCTTATATATCTACTGTTGATCCAAACAGGCCCACACAGACATGCCTGCTCACCCCACGCGCAGATAACTGAGGTTATTTTATTTTATTTTCAAATTAATCATTTTGTCTTGTAGATATCAGCTCCACCTTTATCTTTTTTCATTCTTTAATCTTCTTAGTTGTCCCCTTCAAAACCCAACCATGGCAGCCTTCCTCCAACAGCTTATCAGAGAAATTTTAATCAGTATTAAATTGGGTATTTTTCGATGTCAAAACCGATCTGATACTGATACTGATAAGAATCTATAATACCAATCCGATACTTTCTTAGCTGCATCTATAATTTTTATTTATTTTTTATTTTTTAAAAATTTATTTTTTCATTGATTGTGGACTTAGAATTTATTCTCTAACTCCAGCTTTGCAAAGGCACAGCTCCACTGAGATATCTTATTTCTTTATTGCCTCTTGGTTCCTTTGTGGGCCATTAATATTCTTGAATGCTTTGTTTCCTTTTATTTAATTTGTAGCAGAAGAGGTATTGAGTGGGTTTTGCAAGAAAGTATAAATGAAAAACAAAAGGGATTGCCATGGAAGTGGTAAGCATCATTACAAGGACCTTATGGAAAGAGAAGCAAAGAAAAAGTTCCCAACACAACACGGGTCTAAAGATGAGAGCTACCTAGCTAGTTGATCAAGTTAGAAATTTCATCTCAAATTTTATAAATTTATATGATTACATACAGTTGTGCTAATAATAATTTTGTAACTTTTCTTTTACTTTAAGGGTCTACTTCTTATATACATGTCATCATGTATATATACGGTCACGTATCAATCGTTTTCTCAAGTAAAATGGGGTAGACTCTTTCCATCTAACGGTGGTGGACGTGTATGACCATACATAAAACCGAACTTTTGGACCATGGCTTCATCATGATGGTCCTGACCTAATGCTTTCGATTCTTCTACCTAAATAATTAACGCTTGTGTATTTTCGTACATATTTTTAGAGGGAGTTTTTTGAGTGATGTTATTGCCTGTGCCCACCAATAAATACAAGTCAACGTTACCATGAGGTGTAACAATTATCATGTCAAAAAATAGGTGAGTGATGTATAATGATTTTTTTTTACCATAATTATTGATCAATAAATTGATTTTATTTTTTGTAAAATCAATAAATTTATTAGAGATTTAAGCAAAGGTGAAATATCTGAATCAAATCGTTATTTAGGTTCAATCAGTTATGTGTTAGATTAGATTTTGAAGTCATTATGTAATAAATAAATATAGATTAAAAATATTAAAAATGAATTTTTTTTTTCCAAAATGATTTTCTTAACAAGACCTTTAAATACAAATTGAATATCTACCACGTGACCATTTTGATGGAACACAAATTTTGAGATAAGAAAGCCTGGTGCTCATCTGTTCAGTTTCAATTAAAAGGATAAAGGATAAATAAACTTAGGGAGAGGGTTCTCTAAACCGCATTGTTGCCTACGCCCATCAATTGAATTGAACTGAATCAAACCGGTTCAAGAATCTTATTCCATTTTGTTATTCAAAACGGCTGTGCAGCGATTTCAGGAAATTGAAGAGGACCCACACAGAAATGGACATGTTTCTTAAACATGTCTACAGACTCTAGAGTCAAGAGTCTCTAGACAGCTTCTACTTCTTCGGGTCCACACTTTTTCCCCACCTGAAGTCGCATTCACAACAACGACAAAACGTGGGGGTTCGGCCTTTCTGAGGTCTCATGTTCCCACAATCCCATCCCAGCGTCTCCATGCTCGCGTGCATTAAGTAGTGTTTGCCTTCTCTATATTTTTTGGTAGACGAGCATGGATATTTTTTACGTACATTTTTTCTAAATTTTTTTAAGAAAAATTTTACATGAAATAACAAACTATTATTATGAAGAATAAATTAAATTTTATACCATTTGATCCACGATATGAACTTTTTACTTATTTAAAATACTTGTGAAAAGATTTCTTTATTTAAAGAAAGTAAAACGAATCCATTTGTGAACCAAAAGTAATTACTTGGTTCAAAGGGTTGATCCATTTGTGAACCAGTGTTAGTATGTTTGTATTCTATAATAATTTGGACCAAGATTTTAATGTAACTTAATTTATAATTTTAAGAAAATCTATCAAAATTTTAATAAAAAGAAATTATTATGGTTAATAATCATAACTACATTAATTGAGGTTTTAATTATTACAAAAGTATATATTTTCTGGTTGATCAATCATATATGTGATACTGTGGTTTCTGATATTCATCTTGAAAAGCGAACAAAATCCTATTCCCTTCTTGTAATCTTGTCCCTTGATTTCTACGTCTTTAATATTTACAATTCATTTAAGTCTTATCCATCATGGATGGAACTTCAACAACAACTAGATCAGAGGGAAGCTCTTAGCGTGATATGCTCATATCCTTGCCTTACATTGTACTCTTGCATTCAGAGAGATGAGAAGTGAATCTAGGGTGTCAATTCTGGGACCAAATAGTTAGTCCAGACCGAGTTGGCCTGAATTAATCCGAAGTCGATCTAAATCGAACTGTTATTGGACATGTTTCGGGTTGAGGTATGGCATATCTTATCCGATCCGGTCCAGACTAGTGAGAAACTGGTCCTAAAAAATAGACTGATGAGCTCGAACCCGATAACAGCCCAAACAAAACTGATTTAGACTAAATATTAAACCCTAGCTTTACTACTTTAGCCTTTTAGATGACCTTAATGGGTTTCCTATCGAATTTTCAATTCGAACCAGTCAGATAATAACCTAATTACGCTAAGCTTGATAACAACCCAAAACTTGATTAGTTTGTTAGTTAATGTGCACAATGCAGTCCACCTAGCCCGAATCTCTTATTGGATATATTTCACTTAAACCCTATAATGTTTGACACCAATTTAACATGAATTAAAACTGACCTGACCGACTCGTTGACACCGAATCATGACCCTGTCTCGTAGTTTGAATGTCCTTGCATTGAATCCCACTATCCTTCGTGCTGGTTGGTACAACAGCCACATAACTGAAAAGAAAATCGTTTCCAAAATAATAAGGATCATCCGGAATTTTAATTACATGACCCAGATATATTAAGAAAAATAAAGAATAGATATGGCATCATCATTCATCAGCTAACGGCCGTCCTCTATCCGGTTAATAATAACACTGTAGCAAACCGAGGAAAGAGGTCTACACCTCGGAAGTCACAATGTCACACACCACAATAAAATGTAGGCGGGGCCCAATGGTTCCATTTGATAGATGCATGTGCCTCCGCAAATTCCACACGCGAGTGCGTGCGTGGGCCGTCACATTAGCAAGTGCTCAAGCGGCGCGTTCTCAAAGAACTCCATCCTCTCTCTCTCTCTCTCTCTTAAATTAAATACTGCTAAAAAAATTATTTGGACGTGGTTTTAGTACATCAATATGTAGACTAAGGCCCTCCAACCCAAATGATCTGGATCATTGATTCAGTATATAATTAGAGCATACACTATGATAAGCAATCTTAATCATCTGAAAAGAATCTAAAACTCATAGATTTGAAGAAGAGGTTACCAATGATAAAGTGGAAATCTGTATATGGGATTACAGAATTATCTCTCTGACCCTATGATAATCATCTGTTGAAATTGACCAACTTACAGTTGCTCCACCAAATTACTGAAATTCTGAGAAAAATAAAAAAAGAATTTATAAATCAAAAGACTAGAGATAAAAAGGAAAGAAACAGATTCTGAAGGGCTTTCTTTAGTAATTTAAAACAAAATTACTATTCTAGTAAGATACTGACATGAAGAACATCTGGGGAAGTGAGAAAGAGGAAACCAAAAGCAAAGAACTTTGGAAACCCAGAATGTAGAGTAAGTTGTAATTCTACTGTCTTCATAATCAAGGCAAATTACAACAGAAACCAGAGCCCTTTGGCCCTTTAAATCTTATACAAAAGCTAAAAGCTTCAGTTTTTGTATTGAAGACCGGAAACACCCACAAAATACTTTTCGGTTTTCTCCCACCAAATTACAAAAAAAAAAAAAATACAGAGAGAGAGAGAGAGAGAGAGAGAGAAAGTCTCATTTTTTTTTAATTATTATTTTGTTTCTAAAAATTGGGTCTCTTTTGATCCCAACCCACTCTTTATATTTCCATACCCACATGGGAAAAACTCTAAAAAACTCCTTCGATTCTGGGTTTCTTAATTAATCAGCTCGTGCCTGCAAGGTCTCTGTGTCAGACAGAAATCCAAGGAATTTGAGAAGCTCGGAGAGAGAGAGAGAGAGAGAGAGAGAGAGAGGAAGAAGGATTTGATAATTTTGGGTGTTAAATGCTTTGGAAACAGTGAAGGGGTGAGGGTGGAATTGGGTTTTCTTTGAATGATTATTCCGTTTGGATGGATTTAGTGGTAGATGTGTTTGAATGGACAAAATCGAGGAATATATGGTGTTTTGTTGATTACAGAAGAAGACAATGTCAATGGATACAAAAACAAAAGGTTTTAGTGGAAGAAACAACACCCAGAAATTCCTCAGCCATGGCTTCTAGCTGTTGCAAGATCTCTCCAATCATTCCCATTTTTGTTGCTTTTCTTCTTGTTGCTTCTTCTCTTAGTCCTGTAGTAGTATCGACGTCGTCGACTGCGTCACAAAACGATGACCTGCAACCTCGGACTAATCAGACCTTCCGACCTGGAGAAGAGTTGCAGAAGTTGAAGAGAATTAAAGCTCATCTCAGAAGGATCAACAAACCTGCAGTCAAAACAATTCAGGCATTTCGATTGTCTCTGATTGGCTTTTTTAAAGATTCGATTTTTATTTATTTATTTTGTTCTGTTCTGGGTTTAACGATTCAGGTTCTTGTTTGTTGTTGCAGAGTCCTGATGGTGACCTTATAGATTGTGTTTTGTCACATCTACAACCAGCTTTTGATCATCCTGAACTGAAAGGGCAGAAACCACTGGTATTTGAATTCTGCTTGTAACAACAATTTGAATCTTCTCTACCCTTCCAAATTTTTTTTAACTTTTCTTGTTCTTCTTGCAGGATCCACCGGAGAGACCCAAAGGTCAAAATCCGACGGATTCGGAGCCGGAAGGCTTTCAGTTGTGGACAAATTCAGGCGAGTTTTGTCCGGAAGGAACAATTCCGATCAGAAGGACAACAGAAGAAGATATACTGCGAGCTAGTTCTATTGCAAGATTTGGAAGAAAAATTAGCAGACCCATTAGACGTGACACTACAAGCAGTGATCATGAGGTTTGTGTATTAAAAACCTTAGAAATTCTTTCCATGGCTTTAAATTTCTAAAAAGCTCTGAAGAACACAAGAAATGGTGATTCAGAGAACAAACAAGTGGTGTTTTGACTTTTGATCATTCAAAAACGCGTCTTTTAGGATTTAGTATTTGAAAATGCACGTACAGTTGGACTATTGAAACGCAAATTTCTCTTGTTGAACTGTCTCCCCATTTTCATGGAGAAACTAACGCAATCAATGTACAGACCAAGAACAGAGAGCCTTTATGATAATTTCCTTACTGACGAAATAGGAAGTTTTGGAAGATGGGTATGTTGTTGTTGAGTCATTTATGAAACATTGATTCCATTCCAGTTCAAGTTGTTTCCAAACTTTCATGGTTTCCTTTTAAGATTAATCTCATTTCACCCTCATTTTCATAGGATAAAGTAAGCAATAAACTGGGTTTCTCTGCAACTTTTTCTTCTTCTGGGTTTCTCTGCAACTGCTTCTTCTTCTTCTTCTTCTTCTTCTTCTTCTTCTTTATTGTGACACGTTTGAGAATCACAGCATGCAGTTGGATATGTAATGGGAGATCAATATTTTGGAGCAAAAGCCAGCATAAATGTCTGGGCACCTCGGGTAGCTAATCAGTACGAGTTCAGCTTGTCTCAATTGTGGGTCATCTCTGGTTCATTCGGCGATGATCTTAACACCATTGAAGCTGGTTGGCAGGTATGAACTGAAATTGAAACGATCTTGAATTTTCATTTAAAAGCAGTTATTATTGTACTACCAACTGCCCTTTTGTTGTTCCATTGAGTTTTCAGTCATCATATCTAAAAGTTATTAAAGCTGCTTCATTTTCATTTATTTTTCATCAGGTAAGCCCCGAGCTGTATGGAGACAACTACCCCAGATTCTTCACTTACTGGACTGTAAGTATCTATTTAATTTTGAAGCATGAATTTCAGTTTATTAAGAATTAATCATGAATGTTAGTGCTAATCAATCTTGTTTATATATAAAATGCTTACAGACTGATGCATATCAAGCTACTGGATGCTACAATTTGCTTTGCTCAGGATTTGTTCAAACTAACAATCAGATCGCCATCGGAGCGGCAATCTCTCCGACGTCGTCGTACAGTGGCGGCCAATTTGATATCAGCTTATTGGTTTGGAAGGTACTGTAATTCTTCTGTCTTAAGTTAAAATGCATTCTTATTTGTAAAATTATACTTTATGTACAGTTTATAGATTCAATATAAAAGGACATAATAAAGGAAAATTAACATTTACCAATAAAAAAAAGGGAAAATTAACTTTATTAATAAAAAAAAAATTTAATTTCAGATTTTGGAATAGCAATAAAGTTATTATTATGTTAATTCTTAGAACACATTGGATGACATTTTAGGATGTGGTTTGATAGGAAGAAGATCTTCTCTTGTTGTGTAGTCTTTTCAATTGTGATTTAGTGGTTGAAGTTCATCTGGTGCATATACCGATACATGGGTATATGCGTCGACCGTTGGATCACAATTGGAGTCCCTCCAACAATAGGTCGGGTTTGGTTTGCATGAATGAGAATGGGTTAAAGAGTTAAAGATATTTCTATTATAGAATATGAATGTAGAATGGGTGGAATAATGTGTTTCATCTTTTTAACTGTGATCTAATGGTTGGAGTTCATTCGATACGTATATCAATGTATCGATATACACACCAACTATTGGATCACGATTGAAATCCCTCCAACGACAAGATCGATTTGGTATGTATGAATAAGAATGGGTTAAAGAGCTAAAGATATTTCCATTATAGAATATGAATGTAGAATGAATTGAATTATGTGGTCCAAAATAAATTTTGTTAGAGAACACGAGAATGATAATACATATCTTACCCAGAAACAAAAAAGAATGATAATACATACTTGATACTGTTTTTATTATATCGGAATGCATTCCTATTTGAAAAAGCTGGCGACTTTGCTGCTTTGCATCTTTCTTTTTGACTAGGGCGAGAAGCTTTGTGGAATATAATCAATTATATTATTGTTAGCTCGAACCTGGGTCATTCAATGAATGGACCCCACTTAACGATCTCTTTGACCAAAATGTCACTTTGATCAAACAATTTTAACCATCAGATAAGAATGCCCTTTTCCTCTAAATTGCTGCCTTTTTCTCCATGATCGTCCAAAAGAAATATTCTCGTTGGACGGTAGAGGATATATCCCATATGTCCGCGTTAAAGTAGCTGTGAATGACCAAAATATCCTTGTGACGTATTTTTGACGCATCACTTTTTTCAGGATCCGAAACATGGGAATTGGTGGCTTGAATTTGGGTCGGGTCTATTGGTCGGGTATTGGCCATCATTCTTGTTTAGTCACTTGAGGGATCATGCAAGTATGGTGCAATTTGGAGGAGAGATAGTAAACAGTCGACCGTCCGGGTCCCACACGTCGACGGAGATGGGTAGTGGTCACTTCGCCGAAGAAGGATTCGGAAAAGCCTCTTATTTCCGGAACCTACAAGTTGTGGACTGGGATAACAATTTGATTCCTTTATCAAACCTTCAGGTCCTGGCCGATCACCCGAATTGCTATGATATTCAAGGAGGAATTAACAATGTTTGGGGTAATTACTTTTATTATGGAGGTCCTGGAAAAAATGTCAAATGTCCCTAAGGAAGGACATTTGGTATAGAAGAGTTCTCTTTCTCTCTCTTCGGATTCTTTTTCTTCAGTTGATTTTTCCAGGTTTTCTTACTGGATCCTTAATGGGCTTGGGGATATTCTTAGGTTGATTTCTTTTTTTTTTTTTTCTTTTTTAAATCTATTTTTTTTCCTTTCTTCTAACAGGTGATCCATTAATTATACCACCTTTTAGGGGCTTATGTAAATTTTGAAACAAAAGGAAATAGTGAATATACTATGTTTGTGATTTATTTTTTCCTTTTTCTTTCTTTCTCTCTCTACCTGTTGGTAGAAACCAACATATTTTCAATTTTTTTTGAGGTCTATTTATTAAAAAAAAAAAGAGTAAGGTCCCACCTAATTGATCTAAACACCCTCAACTACCATATTAAAGGAACATTAAGTTTGCATTAATTGATGATTTGATATATCTAAAAATCTCATGATTTTTTTTTTTTAAATTTAAATTGTATGGACTTGCTCAGACATGAGAAAATGCATAATATTGTCTAAATATTTATATACATGCATAACACCCCTGGGGGGGGGGGTATTTTGATTGAATTATCCATTGAAGTTTGACATGTAATTAATCTATACCCCCATATCATCATCTATCCAATAGTGGAATAGACACATTGTGATGTTTAAAAAAAAAAAAAAAAAAAAGAAAACCTTGAATTATCCATTGAAGTTTGACAGGTGGTTAATCTATACCACCATGTCCTCATCTATCCAATAATAGAATAGACATATTATGATGTTTAAAAAAAAAAAGAAAAGAAAAAGAAAACCTTGAATTATCCACTGAAGTTTGACAAGTGGTTAATCTATACCACCATGTCCTCATCTATCCAATAGTAGAATAGACACATTGTGATGTTAAAAAAAAAACAATAAAAAAACCTTTGTGACAAAGATAAGTTGCCTTATGTTCGTCAAAAGAAGAGAGGGAGAACAATAAAGAAGAAAAAGGAACGAAATTCAAACCAAGACCCCAATGGCAACAATACCACAAGGAGGGATCATTTTTCATTCTAAATAAATAAACACTGTTGGTTTAATAATTATTTATTATTAGTATTAGGAAATGCAAACAAGAAGAAAACACAAAGGATTAATGTGGTTAAACATCTTATTGTGGGATGCCTACGTTCACCAGAGAAAAGATAAATTCTTTATTTCCAAGAAACTTCTATAGCTCTTTACCTGACAGGCTTAGTTCATCTGTCAGCCTTACAGGGCCTTCAGCTCTCCATTGTTAGAGGAGAATCCTTTGACAGCCCTTACAGCCTTACCTCGATTTTTTCACAGAGAGACAATATATAAAGAAACCTAGAAATCCTAATCCCACCACAATTATAAGTTTATCCCGTATATGTAATAGACTCATACTCTAATACAAATACTACCCTTATAATTGCGTGGATCCCACAGAATACAAGACATCAACCCAACAAATCTCCACCTGGCTTAGATTCTGCAAATCACCTTGAAGAAAAATCCATTGATGTTGATTCTGTAAATCTGTCTATGTCAAACCGCTACATCCAAAAGAGTATAGCCCACACCTCGTCCGGATGTCCCGTACAGCTCACCACCGAACGATGTGATGTGACACCATCTCTCCCACTGCTGCAAAATCACCGGAAAGATCACTGTCACTCACAGTCATCATGCAATTCTAGTTGCACCTAGAACCCGAACCTCTTACCTCCACACCTTTAATGCAGACCTTGAGATCCGATTCCTCATCCCAGCCCTCTGCTACTCCAATTGTATCTGGAACTCAAGTCTCTCGCTTCTGCACTTCCAATGCAAATCTAGAGATTCGACTCCTTGTCCCAGTCAGCCAGTCATCCTTTACCCCGCGGTGCGACACAAACTGACCATTATGTGCATTGTGTCGGGATTGTAACCCGTCGTTGGATCCAACACCTGATCCGACCAGATCCACGAACAACTACCATCACCCCATCAATCTGATCAGGGTCTCCTAGCTGTCGTTGACCATCTACTCGACTACCACCAAGACCCACGTGCAATACCTCCTGGTGTAGTCGCTCCACCACCATCAAGGCCTACCAGATTCCCTTGTAGATCCGTTGCCATAAAGCTGAACCATATTCGGTAACCCCTGCAGGTCTGCATCACTGAATCTACTTTAATCATTTCAAAAATAGCAACTTTGGATACTTCTTCCATAATGGAAGTCCCCCGATCCACCTACTATCTCTCTCTCCTTTTTTTTTTTTTTTTTTTTTGCTAATTCCTTTACTTTTCCAAAGGAATATCAGAGAAAAAAACAAAAAAAACTCACCCTTTTTTTTTTTTTTTTCTTTTTTTTCTTCATACCTTCCACACACCTCCCTCATTCTCCTAGATCATTGATCGATCTATCAAACCTAGCTCTGATACCACTTGTTAGTATTGAGAGATGCAAACAAGAAGAAAACACAAAGAATTAACGTGGTTTAGCACCCTATCGTAGGATGCCTACGTCCACCAGAGAAAAGATAAATTCTTTATTCCCAAAAAACTTTTACAGCTCTCTACTTGACAGGCTTAGCTCATTTGTCAGCCTTACAGAGCCTTCAGCTCTCCACTGACTGTCAGAGGAGAATCCTCTGATAGCCCTTATAGTCTTACCTCGATTTTCCCACACAGAGACAATATATAAGGAAACCTAGAAATCCTAATCCCATCACAATTATAGGTTTATCCCGTACATGTAATAGACTCATACCCTAATACGAATACTACTCTTATAATTACGTGGATCCCACAGAATACAAGACATCAACCCAACACTTTGCACATAAATTTAATGGTTGATATTTTAAGCATGCGTAACTCACATCAAATCTTTACAGGATTAATGTAGGATTAATTTTATAAGGCTAATATGGTGTCGTAACAATCCACTATGCTTTCGAACTGATATCCACGGCGGCTCACTTTGGATCAATTGCTCTAGAATCTTTACCTCGCGGCATGTAATAATCCTTTATCAAGGGCTCCACTCTGGCATCAGGTCACCCTTTCCTTGGCAAAGGTAGGATCCGAACAATATCTGCCTTGAAACCACTGATACAAAGCTTAAAAAAACTCGTCCCTAAAACGGTCTTATAAAGTGAGAAAACCCAAGACTACTAGTGTACTAGTGTAGATACTAGTACATCAAAATGATACTAGTGTAGAATTAACCCTTCTTAAAACAAATATGAGATGTTTTTTATATTCTCCAGCAAACATCACATGATATTTTAGTTAAGAGGGCACTAAATTAAAAGACCTAGCTACCCCTAGTTTCCTCCATCTAAATTTCTCCCCATTTAACACTCCGTAAGGACCATCTTCTGATCGAATCAAAGACTTGAAATGCAGACAAGAACTTCTCTCTAATTGAAGACTTGATTAGTAGTTGTAGATAAGAACTTGAAAACAGGAAGACGTTTTTCCCACGGTTAACCCTCTAATCAAAGACTTGAAAAACTGACAAGAACTTCTCTCTTGTTTGTTTATATATATATATATATATATATATATATATATATATATATATGAAAATTTGAGAATAGTTCTTTTGCATGTACTTGGATCATTGTTGAATAACCATCACTTTTTATATCTAGTAGATCCTACACTCTAGAGGTGGGTCTCACACTAAAATTATAATCTTCTCATACCCTCATATTGGCATGAGAAAATCCAATGGCTATAGTTTACTATACGCACATATTGATGTATTGATATACACATATGATAAATGACAGCCATTGGATTTTTTTATGCCAACATGAGGGGCATAACAAGATTTGAATCCCCCACACCATATTAACGGTGATGGAATCTTATAAAAAGTATTGAAATTTCTAAGTCTTGCTGACTTGCTGTTGATTTTAATATTTTATCCAAAAAAAAGAAAAAAGCTGTTGATTTTAATATAATAATAATAATAATAAAAAAAAACCTACTTCGAAAGTTTATAAATGCATACTAATAAATAGTTGTAAGATGCGAATAAATGCATACTAATAATTAAGTAATGCCAACTGTCTTTTCCTACTTCTTAAACTCCCTCGGTATTCTCTCAACCATTTGTCACTACGAGGAAGAGATGGAGTGAGAATAGTAAATATATATAAAAAAGTGAGAATGGTATGAAGTATGAACAGCGGTTCATGCTAATATAATATTTTTTATTAATGAAAATGCTAATATAATAAGTGCATGACCAAGAACACAAACTGAGATATGCGTAGACTCTAATAAATATAAAAATGGAAAGAGA
Organism: Protea cynaroides; assembly: GCA_028583415.1. Lineage (NCBI taxonomy): Eukaryota > Viridiplantae > Streptophyta > Magnoliopsida > Proteales > Proteaceae > Protea > Protea cynaroides. The sequence goes on from CM053273.1 coordinate 7,140,372, forward strand.
AAGGACAAAGGGTAAAGAGATTGACGTAAACGGCAAGTGAGTGTTTTGTAGTTAGTTGACGTACGTAGTGACTTGGGTCTTTCTTACTTGAACTTCAAGCCAATAACATCTTGAGATCTTCCATGATTACATCCATCGATGACAAAATTTTAAAGTGTTTTTGAGAGTGTTGAGAGCTTAGTTTTAGTTTTACCAAAAAAAAAAAAAAAAAAAAAAAGAGAGCTTAGTTTTAGTAATAGGTATCGGATCAGTTGTATCGGTTTTGGCATCGACTTAAACCTGATCAAATATTATTAGACATTTTAATTACTTTTTAAGTGCTACTGGTCACAGTCTAAAACCCCATTACTTGTACAATCAATCCGTATCGATGTCAGATCGGTTTTGACATCATCCAACAGCACCACCAACCAACTTAGCTAATAGTTGCATGCAATTAAAATAAATGAGTTTCAATAAAATAAAAGACAGCAACAATTTTATTGCAAAGTTCTGTATTTTGGCAAGGTGCTAAAAGTGTCCCAGTCAAACTTTTTTTTTTTTTTTTTTTTTTTTTTTTTTAATATTGGGAATATAGGCCTTGGATAAAGATAGAATAAAGGCTGTTTTATCTTGTTAATTCACTCAAATTGTAGTCCTGAAAGTGTAACTTCAATTCAAATAAAAAACAACTTCTTCCTACCAATTTCCCACATTGCATCCTGAAGTGCAACTTCAGTAAAAAGATAAATTACCAAAAAATCTCTTTGATTCACATAAATAAGTATCCCTCATTTCTGGAATAGAACCATAGCTTATTGCTACCTTAATCTATGAAAACATAGGCTAATGAAAACGCTCAATTCCAACCCCACACTGACTTCGGCAGGCACGTCCATCTGTCTCACATTTTTGTCATAAACATTCAACCTGCAACTTCTTGCCTGTGAGTAAGAATGGACAGAATAATGGGAGAGCCAAAGAGACGACACACGTTTCTAATTCTCTTCCAGAATAATGATCAGAGGTAAGCACAAAAGTTGGGTTTAAAACAAGTACTTGTATCTCAAATTTGCACTCTAGCACAGACAAATACATAACAAGGACATCAACCTATAATTATGAAAGTTTCCTATACACATCTCAACAAATGGTACACCTTGAATTCTTCTTAAGCAATCCAGTGTCATCAACATAAAATCTGCCAAATCATGCAGTTTCCTGTTGGTGTTATTAGCAGGGGAAATACTAAACACTTTTCCCCAACAGCTGAGGTCCCGCTCGCCGGTGAGTGGGCCACAGGGGGTTGCAGATTCTATAGCTCTTCCATCAGTTCCGACATCAGCTTGATATCAGGATTTGTCCCCATATTCTTGTCACAGCAATCCTGTAAACCCTTTAGTAGCAATGGTTTTGGGCTGACAAGTTTAGCGTTCTAAACTCCTTTGGCAAAACTAATGCCAATATATCTTTGAAAGTCCACCAAAGAGTTCCATTACCTCAATGTGCCTTGCAGAAACCTTCAAGTTGGTCCTCCAAGACTTCCCCAAAAGTTGTCCCATCTAAATATCTTAAAGAACAAGTAGTAAACTTCAAATATCATCTGAGGATATCAAACTAAAGCTCCCTAAATTAGAGATGCCATTGAGTTTCATAAAAGCATAGTTTAAACCTCTAATTAGATCTTTGGGAGTAGAGACCTTTGTATCAGATGCTTCAATAAAACTGATATCCTCCAAATCAACTCCAAAAATTTCTTTTTCCATTTCAGGAATTTGTCCCCTTTGTTCATCCATGATCTCATATGTTTTACTCAAAGCCATGCAGAGGTCTAGAAACTCAGGCTCTTCCAGGACGTCTCTGATATCCAGTAAGGCAGCAATATTTCCTCCGAAGCCTTCTATGGACTCCATTTTCACACAGACATTGCGTATAGACATAAGATTTGAAGCTAAATGCTGAATTTTTGTAAATAGATCACAAGCACCATTTTGATGGTACCTAACGAGGTGGTACAACTGGATCAAGTTCGCCAAGGAGAAGCGCGAGATGAAGATGAAGAAATCAGAGAAGTTCATACCTACAAGACATAAAATAACAGTACACAATTAACCACAGTTAGAAAAAACCTCTGATGAGCAATAAGCAGATTGAAATAAGAAACTAGATTCAGGGAATAACCCTCCTCCAACCCAATGTCAAATATGCCATAGTTTGAAGTGTCCAAGTAACATAGCTGCCAAACCTAGCTACTTTTCACATGACAAAGTGGAAAGAAAAATGGTGTTGATTTATTGACACAGTTAAGGGTGGGTGTAGCCTAAGTGATGTCCACCTGATCAGCCAACTACAAGCTGCCAGAATATGCCATTTGTTCAAAACCTCCATCCTTCAGAAGTGAAGTGAACGGAAGTGAAGAAAAACCAACAATTTTTTTCCACTTTACTTCCGAACAAAATACTCTGTTGAAGTTCCATTTCTGGTTTTTCCTTTCATTTGTACTTCAGTTCACGTTACCAATGAAAGTTTTGTTTCACTTCACTTCTAACCAAATGGGGCCCTAATATCAACCATTCTGGCGAGAAATTCTCTTTTTATAACAGTAGAAGGTGCAATTTGCAAGATAATGTGAGAAACATGCACATGTGTTTCAGAATGTATTAAATGAAAAAGAGTGTTCAGCTAGTGATGTCTAAACTTCTTTGGTTTAAGAGGCTTTAAATCCATGTTACATTATTGATTTATAATTCTACAAAACTGAACTTAAACCTGATCTATCCCCAACCAACATGAGTTGTATTTACAGGTGCGTTTAGTAGTAAGGACTGGATTTTTTTTGGCCTCCAAGCAATAGCATATTCATAATTTACACGGTTCAGCAAAGAGAAATTTTTGAGCTTTTTTTTTTTTTTTTTTGGGGGGGGGGAGATGGGGACTTCAGGTGATCCTAGTTATCCACTCCACATATTTTCCTGGAATTGTGCATGATCTGGACCTAGAGGATCACCTAGTCAATTGATGACCATGTTAAGTCTTTGACAACTTGATACTGCATTGTGATTTGAAGATTGCAGCTTCCCCACAAATGGATCCCCTAATCTGCTGCTCAGAATTTTGTGTTTCACCTTACTTTCACACTTTACCTGTATTAGCTGCAAGATTGCGCTGACAGAGACCTTCAAAATCATCACAAATATCTCTGATGTCCTCTATGTATCCTCTTGCTTCCCAGTAGTCTTTGACAAGTAGTTTCCACTGAAAACAGGGATATTTTAGGAGACATAAGTTAGTTTATCAAAATATGGAGATCCGAATTAGTTGGATAAGTGTGCTCTACGTACCACCCAATCAAGGTTATAGGCATTGAACCAGTTGTGGTTTATCGATATTGTATCTTCCTATAAATAGTACAAAATGAGGTTCTGGTGTTAGTAGGAACACATAACTATCCCAAAGATAGGTAAAATAAACTAATTGTTAATAGCATCCTTAGATCAAATATGACAAATACCGAAAAATATTTTTGTAAGAAATTCACATGTCTATTTCCCTTATACCTACAAGTGCCATACAGATTAAGCACAACGTAAGCAATGGGGTTGGGACAAATTATACTGAACATATATTCATAGGAGATATGAGGAAGAAAAACGAAAGGAAAAAAAAGAGGGGGTTCCTTCCGTAGATTAAATAAGGTTTCCAATTATCCTTTTTGTCCTTATATATTAACTTGGAAAAGAAAAGTGATCTCAGGGATGCAATAGAGCATCAAATCATTGAGTTCTGACTCCCCTTAAAATCTCAACTGGTTTGTGCAGTAGAAATCCATATTCAAATTCTTTTATGTTGTAGAGTACTAAAGTTAGCTACTGCATCAAGTGTTTGGTAAGATCAAGTCTTTCCTGATTCAACTTTCCTGTTCCCTCCCAAGAGGGACAAGCTCTGACCAAGCTGTATGTATCACAGCCCAGGAGTCGATCATGGCCTCTTTGTGAATCAAGAGAACGATCATACAAAAACCATAAATAATGAGGTAAAGCTCTACCAGCTTGCAGCTTACACCAGAACATCAATAACTATGCAAACACAAGGGTGAGTTAATAATTGTGATGATGATGAGAGAAGTGAAAAAGGAAAACAGGACACAAGTGTAAACATTAAAATAAAAAATAAAAAAAAAGAAGAAGAGACAAAAATGGAAATTGAAAATTGACTCTCAATTGACAAGAACCTGAACTCAAGTAAGAATTCAGCCAGATCCAGGACCTACATACACAAGGTATCTAGTCCTAATTAGTTTTTTAAGAATGTGTTTTGTGAGCGTAAAATTTGGCTCAATGTATTTATACCAAGCCTGTTCCACCCACCCCCTGCGGAAGCCTAAGAAGCACTATTACAGATACAGAAAACTGTGGAAAACACACTTCAATTTCTGTAGAGTATCCCATCCAATATGCTGATATCATGCTCTTAGTTTTAGATTTTCGAAAAGTATTTAATACAACATCAATATCTCCCAAATCTAGTGAAACTACCCACACTGACAAAGTTGCTGCCACCAAAATTTAATAGTTTTATATTTTTATGTATTTGTAGACAACTCATTGTAAGGGAACTGTCAAGAAATAAAAGAAAAACAAGTAACATGAATGGAAAAGAGAAACTTGTACTCTAGAAGTGTTCATACAGTATCTAGTTTCAGTATCAGCATTACATTGTGCATGCCAACAGGATTCAGATAACTTGGAATGGAATTCTTTTGAACAAGGAAAATATGGAGATGATTATTTTGCAAATTAACAAAGCATTAACCCTACACAAGGCAAATAAGGAATACCAGATTGTGAACTTGGTGGTACCATCCGCTAGGCACAAAGATAATTTCATTTTGTTCTTGGGTACATTCCAACCAAATAGCCTGCACATGAAATGCACAAGCATTTACAGTCTTGCAAAGATGATTAAAAAGGAGAGGGAGAGAACCAAAGTCCAGTAATGTAATAGTGATCAATACCTTATTAAAGTCAGGAAACTTTGCATCTGGAACATCGCCAAAAATGTCATAGACAGAGCTTTTCATGTTACTGCAAGAATAATGAGCAAAGGTAAGGTATTGCCATGTGAAGCGGCATTTCTTTTCCTTATTTTCCTCTTAGAAATAGTTTCCATCGCTTGGCATGGCAAAGTTTACATCAATAAGCTGCTTCATTTGTCCCCCCCCACCCCACCCCACCCCCACCACCCCCACCCCCACCCCCCCCAAAAAAAAAAAAAAAAAAAAAAAATTGTATGAGTATTGACAAAATATACAGATGAGTCCAATCGGAGGCTGAAAAATTAGTCAGAATAAGGAGACCATTTTTGTGGCTTCAGTAAACAATAAGTTGATGATTGGACTTATGATCCATGATAATAGGTGTTCCATTTTGTAAATGTATTCCACAATATAGAAAATTTATTGCAACATATGCGACTTGTACACATTAAACTCGTAAAAAGTAGGCAAATACTAGCTGAAACAGAAGTTAAGGATAACATCCACCCTCCTCCTTTCCCTTAGGAAGAGACCTCGAAGACACATGACACATGTTGACATATAAATTTTCATAGAACATAACATACTCAAGATCCCATGGCAGAAAACTGGATTCAATCACTGCCTACAAAGGACTATGCTTCATTAATGCTAAAGGTGGCAATCATCAGTGTCTAGGAGGATTGAGCACTTGAGGTAGGCTCCTCAGGCTATATGCCTGGGAAAAACTCACTTTATCTTTAAATGAGTTGCTGGTAAGCTAGCCTGAACCCAGTTCATTTATTGTTAACTGGGTACAGTCAACCAACGTAAAAGGTAAAAACTAATTAAGGTATCAGCTTAATTTTATAAAACAGACCATTTTTATTACAATAGGAAATGATTACAGTGGCAATCCAACTGGTTTGAGCAGGTTATCAGGGGGTTCTGGGTTGGGGTTCAGAAGAAGTAAGGCAGGACCAAGATCAGATGTGTTTGATCCCTAAATCAGGGTGGTCTTAGGTTAGTGTTTTGTCAATTGGGAATATTGTAATACCATGGACTCAAACAACAGTATAAAATTTAAATTAGTAAGTAGTTTATTTTGACTTTGTTTGTGGCCTAGTGGTTAGACATGTAGGGGAGTGATATTAGTCTTCTTTTGTTAGAAGTTTACATAAATATGGGTCTGTCAAGCTGTCTTAATCATGGGTTAGAAGTGGAGTTGCTTGTTATTAGGAAACTAGAGCACTTGTCTAGGCTGCTTTTCTCTTCTCCCTTCTCTCAATTTGGTAAGAGGATTCTTTCTCCTCCTTATCTCTTCTCTCTCCCTCTCCCTCTCCCTCTCATTATCTTCTCTCTCCACCTCTCACGGCTGTTAGTTTTTCCCCTTCTTTTTCCTCCTATTTCTTCTCTCCTCTATTGGGACAGCACACCAGATTTTATCTCCTCTCTTCCCTCCTCCTTCCTCCCTCCTTCCTTGTATTGCATGATAATTTTAGATACTAAATTTTGGGAGTAAACTTTCTCTATATCTCTTCCACAACACCCATCTATCACCCATTTCTCTCTCTCGATCCACCTTATCGATTTGATATTTTTCAGTCATTTTTATTCTGAATTTATCTTGGAAGTTAATTATTGAAATCAGGAAATTATCTTGTTAAATTTTGAAGGGTAAATCTGAGATCAGATCTGAACAATCTTAGCCATTAGATATGATTGGTAGATCCAGGAAAAATCAGTCCTTGAAATAGAATCTTGGAGATTGGTCCTTCACCTGCATATCCATTTTGATTGATCTGCAACAAGGAAAACTCTCAAGAGGTATACCGGCCGGTTGTACCTGGGGCCATGGCAAGCCCAGCCCATAGCAACCAATTTATCAGTTGGGCTTGGTTCAGGCAATTCAGGTTCACCCCCCTCCTTTTCACCCCCCTCCTTTATGAGCATAACTTATGTAAACTATTCTTAAACTAGATTCACAGTACATTATATATATATATATATATATAAATATAATTAATGTTCCAAAAATTCCCATACCTGTCATACACGAGGTGACACTGAGAAGGAGAAAGGAAAAACCATTTTTTCTTCCCACACACATTTGCTGACCAACTATATGACCTGAAAACATCAGCATGAAGAGGAGTCCATGTACCTACAATATAAATTTAAAATCAACACTTAAAAGGAGGCAGGGTATTTTGTAGTATAATCCATCCAAGATCTCAAGCAAAGACAAAATCTAGGTCGGGGGGTGGGGTGTGGAATTATTTTTAACAATAAAGGTCAATGAGCTATAATATAATCAAATTATAGACCTAGTATACAGAGAATGACTTTCTCAAGTCTAACACATACCTTTTGGTCCCATGTAAACAAAACGATAGTCAGAGCAATTTACATCATTTGTCTTGTGATAGGTGTCAGGATCCCAATGCATAGGATGACTATCGAGATATATATTGAGCCAATCATCACGAAAAAATAATGGAGTTGTGTATGGTGCATAATCTGGGTATTCCTGGGAGTTGCATTAAAGATGATGAGAAAACATACTCAGACAGAAACACACAACCTATTTGCCTTAGGAGGAGAATGGGTGTCAAGTATCAGACAAGGAGAAACAAGAAAGATCTAGCTGTCATGCGGCATGCCTACTATGGCCATCTGAAAATATTGGTAGACATTAATTTTATAAGCTTTAATTCTCAGAATATCAAAACATGTGCTTATAAATAAATCATTAGTACTGTGGCCCAGAGGGTAAGAAACATGTCTTAGGTTGCATCCTCTGGATACTTCAAAATAGAAACTGTTCCTTATCTGCCACAAGTAAACACAGATTTTAACTAAAAGTGGCAATGGGGAGTGAAATGGCTTTACCCTTACCCTCTAAGGGGTTTTTGGGTGGTGTGGGGGAGGGAGGATCTTCACTTACCTATGGGGTCTGGTGACGCTATAAGGTATGGGTAAAACCCTTTCCCACTAGGTAAACTGGTAACATGAGTAAAATCTTTTCATGAACTAGTACAGAATTCAAACTTACAAAAAAAATATAATAAGTGTATGTACTTTTCCTTACATGAATATATATATATATATATATATATATATATGTATATGCATTTCAGAAATAGAATTATACAGAACTGCAGGCTTAATAGATCTAAAAAGTATTACAAATGCTTTAGTAAATGAATCACCAATCATGTTCTTTAGTATTGTAAAATGCTGCATCAGAATCATCAATCGGTTGATAACAAACCTTCAACCTCATTTTCTAAATCAGTCACCATGCAGTAGCACTGTTATAGCAGATTACCTAATAAAACGAGGGAATGACAACCAATTCCCATACGCACCTTCACAAAATGCCAATCCTTTAAATACAGCAGGGTCTGACCATTGCCTGAAGCATAAGTGCAATCTTTACTAGAAACCTCAAGCCAATGGCTAATAAAGTCTGAGACAGACATCTCAACTCTCTTCTGATCTGTGAACTCTCTTCTACCGCAATCAGCAACCTGCAATTGACAAAGATGTTACAAAATGATGTAAAAAATAACATGCTGGCCTCCCACGAGATATCTTGTATTTTCTCCGGCGCTCCGGTGATTCATAAATTACAAAATAACCATCCGGGGGACCAGTGATCACCAAACGATGGTCTAAAGTGGAACTGAAGCAGCCAGCTGGCTCGGCTTCTCCCATAGTCTATCGACTTTTGCACAAACCAACAAGACGCAGACTCATACAGAAATCCCAATAACCATTCCATAATTTCCACCCGAAACTCAAAATTCGTAAAAGATTAAATGGATTCTATGAAGGGAAAAAAGTGAAAAATATCAAATTACCTGAACTCTGGAACACCCAAAATGAGAAGAGAAGTACTGAAGATTGGGCTGCCCATTCCCGATGACCCAATCACGGCAAGCCCTCCATCCATCCATGAGTCCTGTGAGAACAACGGGCTGGTTCTTCTCCATATACCTCTTCACAAATTCATTGTAACTCAATTCTTTCCCGTTCACTTTCTCTATATGCCCTCCTATGTTGACGTTGACACTCATTCTTTCCTGAAGAGTCCTGCGAATCTATTTCTTTAAGAAGGATCTTCGATTGCAAAAAATCTCTCTCTCCCTGGTTCTTGCTGTGGAGTATTTCGCATTTCGGTGACTGAAGGAGGAAGACGGAAGGGATTTGAACAGGTCCCTTACTTTTGCCAAAAAATTACACTTACACCCTCACATGTTTGCCCAAAATAGCATTTTTCACTCACTCGGAATCTACCATCTACAATTAAGATTTTTTTTACACGTGGCGTGTAATATTTGCCAGATCAGATTATCAGTGTTCCAGTGTCGGAACAAAATCCATAAAGCTGCGATGAGAAGTTGATGACGGTTGGAGACTCAGAAGTCTGAACTCGAAAGCAACAAGAGTTGGAATGGCTCTGCGTTTGGATCGTTCTCTTCGTCATTACTTCCTTGGATTTGTCCCCAAAACTTCACCCATCCGATCTTCTAAGGTTTCCGCCCATAATCCGATGTGGCCGTCAGTCGAATCGCACAAGGTATTTCATGTCGTTCTCTTCTTCTACGGTTATGGCTTATCGAACACTAAGGTTCTTAAATCTTGTGGAGATTTTCTTACGATTTCCAACTGCATTATCACTCGCCTGCAAATTGAAGATTTTAGGAGTTATACATGGAGTTTCTCAGTTGCACTATTCTTCACAATTCCACAATCTACGTTTATCTTCTGTATTTTATAGACGCCGAATTCGTTCCATCTAGTGGCTCGGGAATTCGTAGCCTCATATTTCATCTGCTTTTTTTTTTTCTTCTGTCCTTACCTTCACTCTGTGTGATTTACTTCTGCTGATATACGGATGCATTTTGACGATGAATTGCTACATTAGGTTCATCTTTCTTTGATTACAGTCGCTTGTGAGTTTTCTCTTGGTTCTGGATGTTTAGCTACACTGAAGGCATAGTTTAACCTTGCCGTTGATAGTCGCTAGGGGCTTCTTCTTAGTTTACTTTTAGCAAATTTAAGTCTTTCACTAGCTAGCATAAGAATTAGGAGAACCTAAAGAGGCGTGTGGACTAGACATCGTTGCCTTTATAGAATATGTCACTTAATTCTTAGATCCCAAAACCTAAAATATATATGAGCTAATAATTAAGAATATGAGGAAACTGAATTTGAACAAAGTGAATCCTTGGACCGTGTAACTGCCATATGCCGTGAATTCAATAACCATTAACTACAATTCATGGACAAAATCTTATATAACTACGACATATGTTATTATTATTGAACTCTGCTCCCCTTTCACTATCAGCTTGTTCTGTGACTGTCAGTCATAAATTTAGGAGGTCTCATTAACTTTAGCTCATCATTTCATCATTTGTAACTTATTTCTTGTTTCATGCGTTTCCTGTCATTCGTAATAGAACTTAAAGCTTTCGTGGATACTCAGAGTCTGCTTTAAAACTTTGCAGCTCATAATGGAAGTAAAAGAAAAGCTCAAGAGAGATCATCCTAGTCTTCGTGTAGGCAAGAATGGAAGAGATGATGAAGAGATGATCTTTTGGTTTCTCAAGGATCGAAAGTTTTCTGTTGACGATGCTCTCAAAAAATTAACAATAGCCATTGTATCCATGATCATGTCCATGATTTGTGGGAGGATGAGTGAATTTTATAATTACCCAGTGATTTAGTTTGATATTATTCTGCTACATAGTCTTCTTCAGGTATCTACTGTCAATACTGTTCATGAGAAAATGGAACATATATCCCCTTCCCCCAACAATATGGACCTCAGGAATAAATGGACTGACTGACTTCATCAAAGAAAGAGCCCCTTCTCTCAAATGGTGAAGAAAATCCTAATTATGTAGCTTCTTAAGCCCTTTCAATCCAGTGAGACTTCAACTATTTAACAGTATCTTTAATTTTCAGTGATTTGCTTAACAATTTATTTTATCTATTCATTAAACTATTTAAAGAAATGCTAAAAACTATTCATCCAATTTTTTTCTTTTTTATTTTTAAGTTATGCTGTCAATGCATTAGTATTTAGATCTTTGCCTGGATTAGAGTTTCAATCCATTTGAAGCAGATCCAGAAGCCAAGTCTTTCGAAGCAGATATGGATATTTATTTTCATGTCCTTCTATTCTCATATTTAATCAGTGGCCATGCAGATTTGTCCTTCTACATTCATAAATACATATGTCTACATGGATTTTTCTTTATTTTTTAAATTTTTTTATTTTGTTTTCACAATGCAAAAGTTCCATTGTAGTACGGTTTTTGGCACTAATTTATAAATTGGTTGGATGCCTCATTCATTAGGATTAACAACAATTATATGTGTTCCCATTTTATTAACAGATTACTAATATCAGAGTCCTAATGTTGGATCCAAAACTGGATTCTTTTTTTTTTTTAAGGAAAAATATCCAACATATCTCAAAAAATTGAGTCTTCCATAGAGTTAGTGGTATTGAATACAAGGTGATTCTGATACTCTCTGAGTCATTTTACATCCTTTACCAAAAAAGAAATGATTGAAAATTTTGCTTTAGTCTTTAAAGAAGAAAAACTCAAGCATAGTTATCAAAGATTTATTGCTTTTGTAGCTTTCCTTCTATCTATTCTAGAAATGGCGTGAAGAATTTGGCATATCAGAATTGTCTGAAGAGTCCGTCAGAAGCATAGCTGAAACTGGAAAAGCTTACGTGCATGACTTTCTTGATGTTGATGACAGACCTGTACTCATAGTGTTGGCATCCAAACATTTTCCAGCAGTAAGTGTGAAAGTTGAATGTTCTACTTGTTATACTTTGTGAATTCATTGATGAAGCTGTTATTATAACTCATTAATTCTTTAGTTAATCTGTTCCCCAAATTTCTGTTATTAGTCTGCTACCTTATATCTGCAGAGACAGGAATTTTTTTAGATTGAGATCAATTAGGGGGAAGGAGAAGAAAAGGAAAGAGAATAATATAAGACCTAGATTTCATCAGGTTATGATTTTGCAAGTAAAAGTTTCTAACATCAAGTAGTTTATGGTTTGAAAATTTTCCTCAACAGAGATGTTTTACACGTCATGTTTTAGGAGGGGGTGAGGGGTGGGGACAAGGCCCTAGTTTTGAGTTTCCCTAGTTTTGAGTTTCTGTCTCTCTTATCATTCTTAATGTCAGAACCCATAATTTACTCAAAACCTGTTAAAAAACAATACCATCTTGAGGCAGAAAACTTTGTGGCGCTCTCTGATGAAAAATATGAATACTTTCTGTATAGTTTGCCTTTTTCAGTACCTATAAAAAAGATGTTTAACCTTGTCGACAAAAAGGAGAATCTTGCAGGCAATGCTAAATTGGGAATGAAACTAGAAAGCAATTTCATGGAACCTTGTCATGGATAGGTTTATTTTACTCAGGAAAGAGTGGAGTGAACTGAAACATTGTTCCGTATGTAAAAAATAATGATAATATAACAAAACAAAATAAAAAAAATAATTTCCTCGTTGTTCAAGAGAGGGATTATCAAGCTGACTACCTAAAAGAGCACAAAACCTTCTCTCTGTATCAGATGGATTATGCTATAAATCAACCAACTTTAATAAGCAATAGTCATCCCATTCTTGCAAATTATAATTTTAGGCTTATAAAATCAAAGTAACCTCCCAAGTTTTTTCCAAGACCAAACTTTCGAGTGAATATTTTTTTTACCAACGAGATTCCCGCAGTCATGGTTTTAAGTATCGATATGATACGCCCCGTATCCACCAATACGTATTTGTATCGACAGTGGTTAATACGATACTCTTCGATACGTATCTCTTTTTTTAAAACAAAAAATGTATCCACATGTATCGACTGTATCGAACCGATATGGCTCGATATACTTTGATACGGTCGATACACTCGATACGTGTTGATACACTTATGTTTCCATTCTCACAAAAAATAAGATACACTTACTGATACGGCTCAATACACCTCGATACGAACCAGTACACCTTGATATGGACCGATACACCTTTATATGGTTGATACGCACTTATACAGCTTGATACAACTGATTTTTTTTTCCCACTTTTCTGGTCTTCTTCCTTGATGAAAACCTACAGTTCATGGGGACTGAAAGTTGTAGCTCATTGAATGTCATCAACTATGTCTTTAATCCTTGGAAATACTTCAAGATTGCTTATTATAGTTTTTTTATGCTTAAAAATTGTGTTTTGTATGTTCCCTAATCATTCCTATGTGTATCTTGCTCCGTATCCTAGCGTATCCACCGTATCCATGAAAAGATACGACACGTCTCTTAAAATTGCCCGATCGATACACTACCGAAACATGATACTTTAATCCTTGCCCGCAATAGGGTGTTATAGTGGAGGATTTTCTTTTATAATCAACCCTTTGCCTTTAACTTAAAAAAAGAAGCAGGGGAGGATAAATTATATAAGTTGTCTGAGTCTAAAATTTTAAATTTTCAATTGTCCATTTGCTTCTGATGGTACCTATATTATGTAATAAATGACCTGAGTAACCTTATAGAATGGAATATATTTGGTATCAATGTGCAGACATGCAACACCCTTACAAACTTTGCCTCATTTCTTCCCAAGGTAGCCCCACCTATTTTGATTTCATAATAGGTATTGGTATAATTGTTCAAATTTTAAAAGAAATAGAATTCCCTCCAGAAATGTAACTACCTACATCTTAAGTGGCATAAGTTGAAGCAAATGGGTCCAGCAAATGCATGTGGCTCTCAAATGGGTACAGTATGGTGCCTGTATCATTTTTTATATTCTCATGATAAGAAGGTTTAAGATACGTTACTCGATGGGCCCACCGAATAGATTGACTGCGCCATAAATCAACTAAAACAGATGACCTTAGCCAGTGGCTTTATTCCAGTGTTTTACTGTCAGAAATAAGTGGAGCTTGAAAACTGCTCCAAAAAAATAATGCAGAGGAAATAGTTAGGAATCATCTGATCATACTATAATTTATGGTGGCAATCATTTAGGTAGGGGCCACCTAACTGTAGATCCTGATACTCTGGACATGAGGCAAGTCACAACTCACAAGTTATGGGATGTGCAGACCCATGTATAGATCCTTTTTCATGGAATGAGTTGTCAAATCAATTTCTAATAAATGATCTCGTTGTATGAGAAATTTGTTGTTTTATGCACATGCTTTCTATGAGTGGCTTTTAATGACATCCTTACAATGATTTGCTTTCAGATGCACGATCCAGTTGAGAACGAAAAGCTTTGTGTTTTCTTAATTGAGAAGGCATTGAGTAAACTCCCAGATGGAAAAGAACAAATACTTGGAATATTCGACCTCCAGGGATTTGGTTCAGAGAATGCAGACCTCAAATTCTTAAAGTTCTTGGTAACTAATATTGATGTGTTCTTAACTTCTTTAAATTAGTAGCTGAATCCGTCCCTACTTCCATCTTAGTAACTGTTTCGTTGAAATAATTATGCTTACATATGCATATATAGTGTATAATACAAAAAAAGCTAAGCCAGAGCTTTGTTGAGATCCTGTTGCCTTTGTCAAAAAAATCCTTTTTTCCTCACATTAATCACATGCTTAATCCTCATCAGTTTGACCTTTCAGACATATTTATTTGTTTGACTTGTCACACATATATGTTTTAGTTATTGATTTAATAGGTATGGATGTAGTAGATTTAGTTTTTGTCTGGAAAGATGATAAGGGAAAACAGAATGAAATTATTGCATCATAACTGCTAGGAATAGCTCACAGGGGCAGACTATCAGAGGCATCTTTGTAGAATCTTGGAATTCAGTTAGTACTTCTGCAGCTGGCACTAGTTCTGATTAAGTAGTCAAAGTGGCCATTTTGGACTACTGAAACTAATGAGAGAACTCTTTGTTCTTAATTAGTGAGAACAGGTTAAATCTGGTTTGTCTAATTATCTGCTTGGTGCTTGCAAAGCTTAAATTGTTGAAATATTGTTGAAAGTGATCAATTTCGACTGCTTAAAATATTAAGTGGACATCAATTTCACTTACCTTAGTGCTTAACTCAATTTACACCATATTTATTTATTGAAATCATTCTTGGGTACCCCCAAAAAATCATTCGTCAAAATTATTTCGATGTTTGGTGAGTGTACACTTTGTGATGAGAAAATAGGTTTTCCAATTAAATGTATTGCTGATCATACAATCATACAATCTTATGTCTGTTTTGCTGTTGGGCAGATCAATGTCTTCTATTATTACTATCCAAAGCGCTTGGGGGAGGTCCTTTTTGTAGATGCTCCCTTTGTTTTCCAGCCACTCTGGCAACTAGTCAAGCCTTTGATAAAATCATATGCATCTTTGGTAAGTTTGACTGATAAGTTCATGTTGTCCCTGCTGCATAGTTTAACCCTTCTGTACAAATTTTCTTGAGAAAAGTCATGTAAACACATCTTTATCCATGATCCCATATATTAACATTTAGACTGGTTTACTAAAGAGATATGGTGCACAGTAGAGGTTTTAGAACTACAAGAGGGGCAAAGGCTGAAAATGACCTTTGGTCAAGTTTTTAGAAGAGAATTGAATACTTATGACTTAGCTGAACCTGAACTATTGGATAAGGCTTAGAGATTTGTTGTTCATGATGGCTTAACTAATGGAGATGGACAGGCCATGGTTCAGATTTCAGCAGTTATATAATATGACAATCATTGCCATCATAATCATTGACCTTACATGCCATTAACCATATATACCTTTTGACCATAGTTGTCAAGGCACCAAGGCAAACCAAGACGTTGGAGGCCTAACGGAGCGCCTAGGAGACCAAGGCGCCTGCCTAGGCGATCAAGGCGCTTGCTTATGACCAAGGCGCCCAATTTTCCAAGGCGTCACTAGGCTGCTTGGGCGCCTAAGTGACACCTTGACAACTATGCTTTTGATGGCAAAGAGGGTTTAGGACAACTCAAATTAACAACCCCTCTTTGCTATAAGATCTCTACACAATCCAAACCCAAATTTAACATTTAACAACAAACAAGAGTAATTGAGATTGAACAATAATTCCACAATTTCAAATCCGTCTGTAAGAATGCTTCAAAATTTGGGATCCTTGATCCTTAGGATATGAAGAGCAATATCCCAGAAGATGAGCTTGATCCAACGGGTGGGATCAAAACCATTCTTGCCCGTAGGTCTCAAACAGGTATTTTAGCAAACCAAAATTATAAAATTATGAAAAAACTCACTTATCTTGAGATTCAGTTGTTGAAAGGTCTTCAAACTTGGAGATGAAGTACTCTAGGATGTGCTTGATAACATACCCAAATTTGAAGGTAATCCAACCATGGATGAAGAAGTTATGAATTTTGAAAAACCACTATCATCTGAAAAAGGGAATGAACAGAATAAGAGTTTCGGTTGAGTCTCACAACCAGTGAGACTCAACTAGAATTTAATAATAAACTCTGGCCAACTCTCCCCCTGCTAGCACTTTATTTCTTCTTATTTATAAACTTTGAAAGATTAGAAAACCATAGGATTTCTAAAACTGAAACAGAAACTTCCTTTATAGAGAATAGGAAAGTTTCTAACACTGAAAATAAGAAAGTTTCTAAACAATGAAACAACTAAGACTGACTCATAAAGTAAATCAACTTAGGAAATAAAATCTAAACTAATATTTAAGAAAGAAATAACAAAAGAGTGAAATAAAATATTTCCTAAAAATTCTATTGGTACTGTTCACGTGAACCATACCGCGTGAACAGTATTCACGTGAACAGTGTTGGCTGGTTTGGTCTTTGGGCTGGTCCATTGATGACTTGGATTTGTTCACGGCTAGTCCTTGGACTGACTCTTGGACTGCATCAGCTTTTTGATTGTTTAAAAAATTCCTGGAGAAGGACAGGCCATGGTTCAAATTTCAATAGTTATATAATAGGAAAATCATTACTGTAAAAACAAAAGAGAAAAAAAGAAGAGGTAAAGGAGAACAAAGAAGAGAGGCTGCTGTAACTTTGGGAGTCTATGACTTCCCCATCCCATTGGATAAAAATCCTCTCCCGTGGCAGGAGGCTCCTGCGGCTGATCCAAGGGCTGGGGATCAATTGGCCCGCCTACCAATACATAGGGAGGTGGGCTGACTGAAATCCCACCCTTGGCAGGCGGTAAGTCAGCGGGAGAGGATTTCTACACCATCCCATTCAATATATTGTGTCATAACCCTGAAGGGTTATAAAGGACTAAAACTAATAGAGGAGGAAAAGGCACCTAGCACTAGCTAATCTCGAGAAGGGCCTCCCCCCCATCTTATATATCATAACAATTACCATCATAATCATTGACCTTAAATGCCATTAACCATATATACCTTTTGACTGCTTAAAAAATTACTTCTACCATTTTGGGTTACATATATATTCATGATTTTTTTAATGTTCTTCCTACAATCTAATAATTTTAAGCTTCTTATAATTTAGGTGATTGGAGAGATAAACATAATGCATTCATGGATACTCAATAAACCTATGAGAAGATTGTTCGAATTTTCCCAAAATTCTTTTTGATGGTTGATACCCTGTATCAAAAATAGAAAAATAAGAGAAGATGGAGAGAGTCGATGTGTTTCGTCTCCTCTTAGCAGCCACTATTTATAGACAAAATAAAAGAGGTAAAGTAATAGGTCTAGGACTCCACAAGATAAAGAGTCCTAGTTACAAAGTAAATAGGAGTTCCACATGTCAACATGACAAAGATTCTCATACTAAAAGGATAAAGAAAAGCAGTCTTATTCTAAAAAAGAGAAGCAGACATATTCTAATTAAGGAGAAGATGAGAGGTTAGCTGGTTAGGACTCTAAAGGATAGGGTCCTAATTACATGGTCTCTTAATTAAATCGGTTTTAAATATTTAAACACATAAACTAATTGGTAATTGGCCTTAATAAACAGGTCCATCTTTTTACAATAATATTAGTTAACACCCCCCCTCAAGCTGGAGCATGGGGGAATATGAGAGCTTCAGCTTGGAACAATATAGCAGCAACAACAACAGTAGGAGTATTAGCAGTAGCGTAGTAGTAGCAACATAGTATTGGTCACTGTAAACCAAGTAGTAGTAGCAGCATAGTATAGATCACTGGGAACCAAGTAGTAATAGTAGCATAGTATAGGTCACTATGAACCAATTAGTAGTAGTTTGCAGTAGTAGTAGTAGTAGTAGTAGTAGTAGGTTGCACCAAATCGCAGGAGGCAGTAAATCAATAGGTTTTGGATTGATGGATATTGTCAATAGCAGTAGGGTAGTGCTTGAGCAGTAAATTAGGAGCAGCAGGACATCAGCGGCATATCAACACATCAAATGCAGCAGTATATCAGCAGTAGGAAAGAGTTTCTTGATCAGCAGTACCTCAGAATCAGTAGCACAACAGCAAGATACCAAGAAGGGCTTGCCATTAATGGGGCAGAAGTACATTAGTAGTAGTTTAGCAGGAGCAGCAATAGTGGTGGTTGTACACCTAACGGAGAAACTTAAACGACTCTCAAACTAGCTCTGATACCATGTATAAAATAGAAAAATAAGAAAAGATGGAGAGAATCAACGTGTTTCTTTTCCTCTTAGCAATCACTATTTATAGACAAATAAAAGGGGTAAAGTGATATGTCTAGGACTCCACAAGATAAGGAGTTCTAATTACAAAGTAAATAGGAGTTCCACATGTCAACATGACAAGGACTTTCATGACTAAAAGGATAAAGAAAAACAGTCATATTCTAATTAAGGAGAAGATGAGAGACTAGGACTCTATGTTACAAGTAAGAAGGGATAGGATAGGCCACATGATCTCTTAATTAAACCGGTCTTAAATATTTAAACACTTAAACTAATCGGTAATTGGCCTTAATAAATAGGCCCATCCTTTTACAATAATATTAGTTAACACCCACCCCTCAAGTTGAAACATGGAGGAATATGAGAGCTTCAGCTTGGAACAATGTAGCAGCAACAATAACGGTAGTAGTAGTAGCAATATAGTATAGGTCCCTGTGAACCAAATAGCAGTATAGTATAGGTCAAAGTAAACCAAGTAGTAGTAGCAACACAGTATAGGTCATTGTGAACCAAATAGTAGTAGTAGTAATAGTAGTAATAGTTTGGGGCTGCAGTAGTAGTAGTAGGTTGCACTAAATCGCAAGAGGCAGTAGATCAGTAGGTTTTGGACTGATGGATATTGTCAATAGTTGTAGAGTAGTGCTTCAGCAGTAAATTAGGAGCAATAGGACATCAGTGGCATTTCAACACATCAAGTGCAGCAGTATATCAGCAATGGGGAATAATTTCTTGATCAGCAGTAGCACATCAGCAGGATATCAAGAAGGGCTTGCAGCATCAATGGGGCAGCAGTACAGCAGTAGCAGTTCAGCAGGAGCAGCAATAGTGGTGACTGCACACCTAACGGTGAACCTTAAATGACTCTCAAACCAGCTCTGATACCATGTAACAAAATAGAAAAATAAGATAAGATAGAAAAAGTCAACGTGTTTCCTTTCCTCTTAGACTATTTATAGACAAAATAAAAAGGGTTAAACTGATAGGTCTAGGACTCCACAAGATAAAAATAAAGAAAAAGGGGTCCAAAAAAAGGCAAAAAAAAAAAAAAAATTTAAAAAAAAAAGATTAATTTAATTATAATAGAGGGGGGGGGCTTGGTGGAAGGGCCACATGGTCTCTTAAGTAAATCGGTATTGGATGTGAATAATCAAGCCCATCACTGAACACTTAAACACTTAAACTAATCGGTAATGGGCCTTAATAAACAGGCCCATCACTTTACAATAATATTAGTTAACAGGACCGAAGACATGAACACGTCTGCTACTGTTCAACAGCCACAAGGTATCTGACTCGGCAATAAGCTACCTAAGAACTTAACATAGTGACATCCATATATGGTTTAGGTTGGTTGATATCATCTTGGGGTGATATGGCAATGCCAAAGAGGTTGCCTGAAAATTGGATAGTTGAGGTTTGGTGGGTTATCTAGCTTCACGTGGAGGAATGAATGATTTGAAGGCCTATTAGTGGAGTTGAAAATATAAAAAAAAGGTTTAAAAGGAATATTCTTTTGCTTAAGAGCACTGCTCAATATAAAATGTCATATCTTCATGTAGTTTTTATAATCTTATTGGAGGAAATTTCAGTCTATTGTATCTGCAGGTTTCTAGTTTTTCTTTTTAGTAATGGATTTAAACCATATATGAAAAAGATTAAGTTCGAAACTTGCACCTCTTGGTTGATCACTTGAGAAAAGCTTCTCAAATTGTGATGTTTGATATAGTACTCATTATGCTACTTCATGATCTGACATCCACTTATTTTTGTTCCCTATTGGAGGTGAGATTTTGCTCCGCAGACACTGTCCGGAAAGAATACTTTACAGAAGCAACGGTGCCTGTGCGCTTCAAAGAAGACTGAAGGTCATGGCTTTCTTCAAATTTCATGACCCTTTTATGCAAGTATCATATTCTTACTGTATTGATTTCATTGTAGGGATAGATTTCAAAAAAAGTGAAACATAATAGACATTTTTTTATCCTTTAATCTATCAAGTATTTCTATCTGGAATGAAACCAGTATGATTAAAGCAATGCCATGGCAATGGCAGGCCTGATGCTATTGTCACTGTTCTTTTATGATCACAGTAACATCTCTCTCTTTTTCTCTCTCTCTCTCTCTCTCTCAAGCCTGAAATGATTCTATGTAGTTGAAGTCAGGCTTAAACCTAGGTCAGGCTTAGAGTTAAAACCACTTGAGAGTTGAGACTCGTTTGTTGATCAGTCTCTTATTCATCTATATGCTTTTTTTTTTTTAAATGGAAAATAGCTTTATGGTTTTTGACTGGAGTTACCACATGACGTTGAAAAGAGTTTGGGCAAACTGGAGAGACCTCCTTTTGGGTGCTGATGAAGCTGCCACATGGCAGAAATAGGGGTTTAGTTAACAGTTTGGGGTCTGGAGCTCTGGAGCAGCTCTTAAAAAGTGTAAGGGAGATTTTGACCGTGTTGGTCTGCACTAGGTGCTGATATTCTAGTTATATCGTCCAAGCCCTCAACACACCTGGGCTCAGGCCAGGCTAAACATTACAAATTAGAGATTTGACCGGTCGAAGACGTAAATCGGCTTTGTCCATGTCCAGATTCTTTGCTGAAAAAACCAGGTGCGACCCTGCCCGATATATTTAAAGTTTGGTCTTTATATCTATCCCTGGTGGACATTTTCTGATTGGACAACCACATTTCTCATTCGATTTCAACCACCTGGGTGGGGTTGTGTTCGGGTGTAACTGAGATTACCATTATACTTCTATGCAAATGACTCAACTGGAGCAACTGTTGTCTGTACTACGTAGAGATACAAAGCTGGATTTCCTCCTTTCGTTCATTGGTATCACTTTTCTTTTGATAAGGATAGAGACAACATACACCAACATTAAAAAGGTTAACCAACCCATAGTATTGTGGAATGTCATTTATCCAGAGAAACACTTACATCCGATGTCATCGATGGATTTAGTTGCATATCGAGGTTGTGTTTCTCTATTTATTGGACATTCTATTCCATGACACCATAGATTGATTAACCGTTTTAGTGTTGGATGTGTTAATCCCTGCCCTTACCACATTAATACCATTTGGATGAAATGAAAATGACACTCGGGGAGCAGCTATTGATCTAAGCAATGTAATAGCCTTACCTACACGTAGATGACATAAGGCTTATTTACTCAGTTGAACTGAGGCCTCGGTTCCTGCATATTGAGTGAACAGTAAAAACTTCCATAAACTTTCTCTTTTTTATGAATTAATTAATATAAGTCATCAAATTTTACGGTACTATTTCTTCCCACTCTAGCTCTATTAATAGCTAATGTTACGATCATACCTGGCATAGTATAGTGACCGTAGGATTAGATTAGCTGTAAAGAGTTTAGGATTACTGAATTGGTTAGATATGAAATCGGTGTGTTGTTGATTGCCTATAAAAACAAGGAAAGAAGGAATAGAAAGGATCGAACAATTTGTAGATTACATTTCTCTCTCTAATCTTCTTCTTCTAGGAGGCGGTCACCCTCGAAGGGGCTAAAAACACTCTTAACATAAAGCATGTGCTATACTAATAGAATGGTTGTCCTTTTTCTCAATGGATTCATGATCAAACGATGTGAGTATTACATTAATATCCCATATAATGCTAAAATGCTCCCATGACTAAGACTCCTTGCTACATGAAGACAACTAGGATACTGCTTTCGCAGAATCATTCCAGATCTCTAGCTTCCTACATCTCATCTATCCTATTCTAAACAATAGTAGACTCTTGCCAAAGAAAACTAAAAAGCTCTGATTGGTTGGTTAAGGGAAGAGAAATGAAATTTTCAAAACTTAAAAAACAAACTTTGTAATCATTACAGCACATGACTATACTTCAAAACATTTCATATTTGATTATTAACTTATATTTTACTTGCATTCAAATCATAGTTGTCAAGGCGCCAAGGCAAACCAACGCATTGGAGGCCTGAAGAGGCGCCTGATTTTTCAAGGCATCACAAGAGGCCTGGGCACCTACGCGACGCCTTGACAACTATAATCCAAACCCCTTGCATTTGAAAGTAAATTGAAAATTACATCAAAAAAGTATCACTACTAAATATGTTAAGAAAATTATATAGGTTAAATCGTGTTTGGTAATTGCTATAAAAGTTTCGTTTTAGGTTTGAAAATTTTTACTTGCCTTCCCTTTAATTTCCCTTGCAACCAAACTTAACCAAAGGGAAGAAAAAAGGAAGTTGACTTAATTCTGTAATTGGCTACTGAACTACATTTACAAAAGGCAAAAGCACATGTAATATAACACACCTTGTTAACATCATTTTATTTATTCTCTACAACTTATTTTACACTGAAGTACATATTTTCAAATTAGGATTATTAGTGGGTAGAACTTGCAACAGATGGACCTCACCAGAATTATGCTTCACGGACCCCTTCACTGGAAACTCCCAACACAGACTGCCCAAGAGAAAACACCAACACAAAATAAATAAAAAGCAGTCTAGGTGTACGTAGAGACTATGCAACATGTCCTTCGATCCTGACCAAGAAAACAAATATACATTCTACACAGCCCACAGGACCAAAACTGTCCTCTGCTCAATATCCCAGCTTGTTACTGTTTTAGACGGGTAGATATAACCTAGAAGAATAACATGAGGAAAGAGATAATGACTTACCAGATTAAGAAGCCGGAGAGCAGCGGGCCGAGTGAACTTCCTTGCAAAGAGAAAGCAATGTGCTGGCTTCCCATGGCTGCTGCACCATTCTCTTCGATATTCAGTCTCATAATAAATGTTATCTATGTCCTGGAAAACCCAAACCACTGGTTGGTTAATTGATCCCTACTTAGCTAACCTAGAATATCCCATTCTGATCAATGATTTACTAGTAATATTCCCTTTCTACAGTCGACAATATTTTTCCATTAAAAGGTATGGAATCTATCTCAACTAAAGACTAAGTTGTCTGTTCCAGCAGTACATAAATCCACACCAGCAATGGTTTATTCTCAAAGGTCCTGCCAGGGTTTGAAATGTATGTGACATCTAGTTTTGGTTCCGGGATAAGTTCAGAAACATATGGTATAAACTTAAGACACTTCAAAGCTCAAAAACGGTTTGCAAGCACAGATCAGAAGTTTGCAAACCTTTATTGATTGAATAACTGCTGGAGTAGCATCTGACATTTTGTAAGTGACTGGATGCCACCCACGTCTTTCATGGCTTTTAGAGGATGAAACATCCCAGGAAGTATGTGTCAATGTCCTCCGAGTAATTTCCTCTTCAAGTCCCTTTTGCTGGAATGAAAAAAAAATTAAGAGATGCATAAATGGGGTGGAAAATTCTTTAAAAAGTGATATAAAAGGTCAAAAAGCTATTGCATAAAATACTATATAGAATTACTAAAAGTTATAAAACAAAATGACTTCCTGGTTCGTACTCAAGAAAATATTGTGAGAATGCCTATGATTCAGAAGTGAGAGTTTTGAGTAAATCCTTAATGTAAAGTTTTCATTAAATCCTAAATGTCCTTACAAATGTGCTCCACCACCTCTCCCTCTTTCCTTTACAGACATGCATCTAGCCATATCAAAACTATGAAGTTAGGCATGTTGACGCACTTGGAAATTCAATGTAGCACAAAAACACAAGTATCCAACAGAGTGGTTAGTTGATATAGGAGTGAAGAATCAATTTCAAAGTGGGCTTAGTTCAGTAAATCATTTAAGTACTTTAAAAGGGGAAAAGAAAGACATACATTAAGAATTGGTTGGTAGAGGCAGGTCAACATGCTATGATTCTGAACAGAAATTGTAGTTTTTGTTTTCCCTTTATAGTAAATCTATTAAATTACTTATAAATGTATTTGCAATTTTGCATAGAGTTTATATTTTGAATAAAAAAGAACTCATTCCATTACAAATAGATAAAGTAAAAATAGGGAATTCTTACTTTTATGATAAAAAGTCATGTCATGCATTTAACACTAAGGGAAGCATGCAGTTCTTCAATAAGAAAAATAAGCTACCTGCCCAATGACATTGAGAAGTTACTCTAGTAAAAAATTGACAGAACTTCTTCCGAATGATCAGGAAAGGACATTAATGTACATTAAATACAAGCTGGTTCTGTCAATTTTCAGAAATCAAAATTCAACCTCTTCACAAATTTTCATTCCTTCAATAAATCCTCCGCAAAGGAAAAAAAAAATCAGTTAATGCTTGGAAAAGAGAGAATGAGAAACCAACTTACCGCCAGCAATGTCTGAACATAATGTTCATCTGGTATACAGTTATGCTCCTTTGAAGCATCTGCAGGCTACAAAGGGGAAAAAAAGAAAGAAGTTTAATAATGCCAAGTTGCAATCTTGTTTCTGGAAAGCCAATCCTTAATAATTGTTTATTGTCCATAGCTGAATTATATCTTCCGAACCGATGATTACAAGAACATGCATTTAATATGATGTTGCAGCTACAAATACAAAGAAGCTACATTTAAAATAGCCGATTGAGTGATGAAAAAAACAGTACTTACGAGAGCACGGTCCCGCCAAAACTCAGGTAGTGACCTCCTCTGCATGATTAGCAAACAGAAGGTTAATGGCATCAAAGAAATAAAGAAAATTTTGATTAAATAACACATGAAGGCTGGTTCATAGAAAGTTTAATTTTAGACCACCACAATGTAAATAGCTAAATTTCATATGCAATAAGAGTAAAGACTCCTGTACGTAACGAAACTAAAAATATTAACTTATTCGTCAATGCCATATTGTGAATCCCTTCCCACTATTCACTTGGAAATTGTCTGTAGTAATTTTCTCCACTTTTTGTGCTTAACCAACAAGGGGTTATTGAGAGAGAGATTTCTGGGAGGGCCACCCTGGGCTTCCTCAGAGTGAATAATAATGCCACTAATGTAGTGGGAAAGAAAACAGAAGTCCATAACTCTTATAAGAGAAGGAAATGCCATTAGAAATTCAGAACCAAAACAACACTTTGAATCTTGACTTGCTAGAGAGAAACAAAAAGAAAGCCAAAACAGCAGCTGTAAACAACCCTTATATAGGGAATGGAAGCTTCTGGATTCATCAGGTTCACATGACAGAGAAGGGAGAATAAAACAAGGCAGGCAATACTCTATAAATGGAGTAGATGTTGGTGTCAGTGAAGTGTGAGTGTGATGATTTATGACAGTTAAACAACTGATCACTGAAGGTTCATCAATTGATGATTGGTTGACCTGATCAGAGGGAATAAAACAGGGGAAGACAAGGCATCATCTTGGCATTATATGTATGGAACACCCATATAATTTGCTGGTGAGAAAGAATAGGAGGCCTCTTCGTGGCATTTTGAATCCAAAGAAGATTGATTATGTACAGGTGGGCAAAAGAACTATCAGACTGTATACTAAAGTTGGACTGGTATAATTTAGAAATTGGAATCCAGAAGAAGATTGGAGGTGCCTTTCAGTGGTAGATAAATGTTTATGGGTTACCCTAACAGAATCTAAGAAATTGGACGGGCCTGCTGAGGTTTGGTAAAGATAGACCAAAATAATTTGATCTGGTATATATAGGTGATCAGCCAATCACACATCATTTGATCAACCGAACAACCTTCATAGGATCATTCAATCCAGAATGATCCAAATTGGTAACACCTGAAACAATCTGCCCTACGATTTGAATCCTTAGACCCTTGTTCAAAATACACACTAGCATAGTGACTTACTCTGCAATGCTGCTGAAACACTGGGTAAACCGTATCATCTTCCACTACAATCTCAGCATGCTTTCTGTTTAAAACAACCCACTGAAAAAGGAGACCATAAAAGGTAGGGTCAGAAAAATACATGTCACCAGAATACTGTGGAAGAAAATCAGCTGTTTCACCAAAATCAGGCAGGCGTCTGAATCCAGGAAACCATTTAACTATTACCTGAGACCCTTTCCTCCAATTATGAACAGGAATAACAGGATGCATTTTTGGATTGTAACGACCTTCTTTTGTATCAGCAAAACTGCTTCATTCATTTATAGACCAAATGTTATTAGTCTCTACTGGCTATTCCACAGATATTTGTTTTATTGCACAATAACTAGTTAAAGAATTATTTTTATGATAAGAGACTATCTGCCTGAGGAAAAAATGATGGATCAAAAGGCATACAAGAGAAGCACTGGTGTTTTTTATGAATGTGAGGAGATCCATGACAAGGTTGTCAAAGTACCTTGACAGTTGAAAACATAAACCCATATGCAATTTCATAGATTCACAAGGATCTAACCAACCATTATGAAGGACACTAGCAGTGACTCTGGTTCCAAGTAAGAAAGTCTGGAAAGATTATGCAAGTGAACAATATATTTCTTATAGTGCAAACCCACTGGATAGGTCTGAGATCTGATGCTCCAAAAGTAGATAGTTTAGTTTTTAGGTACACCTGGGAACCACCACTCTCTCAAACACATACTCCCCAACAAGCACCCTTTGTCTCAGCCCTTTGACAAGTTAAGACAACAGAATTGAATCATATGTTAACATATATAACACAAACCCCTTCAGTTATTTAATTATTATATTTATTTTTGACTTCAGCTATAAGATGCTCACCTATGTTTTAAATCCTGATCAAGATGTCAACCTGAAATTGTGTTTCAAGTCAGGTCAAACCTGATTTCACCAGTGCCTCAACCCATTATTACCTCTTCGAAGGATGGTGTATATATGGGAAGCAAATAATTTTCATCCTCTCTTTTGGGAAATTTTTTATTTTTGATCAGTCAAAAAGATTTATCACTTCTATGAAAAGATGCCAGCTATACTTTACATGTACTATATTAATACAAGTATTACAAAGTATATATGATGACAGGTTTTTTTTTTTTTTTGGGCGCAGGAAGGAAAAAAGAAATCTCCTTCTTTGGAAACCTGCAGCATTTAATTCCTTCCAGAAAGAAGCCAAAATAAGAGAGTTAATAACATGGCAATCATCTAGTTTGCTCTAAGTAATAAGTAATTTATAAAAGTTGATTTAATTTTCTGTTAAAACTCACAAAAATGAAAAATATAAGTCATTAACTTACAGTTGCTACGAACATCAATTATTTAATTAAGGTGAGTTTTTAAAATTTTGACACTTGAAATGCCAATAGACTAAGGAATTATATTGAACATACTTCTTTAAAATTTGAAAAATTACTGTTGGCCAAGAGGAGCAATTAATTGTCCAGAAATCAAAGAGTAGGTAAAGTCACACCCTTCTTTAAAAAATTGAAAATTCACTGTACAGGCCAAGAGGAGCAATTAATATGTCCAATAATCAAAGAGTAGGTAAACTTTCTCTCTCTCTCTCTCTCTCTCTCTCTCTCTCTCTCTCTCTCTCTCTCTCTTAAAAGCAAGTAAGCTTCAAAATAAAGCAATAGTAGTTCTTTTCTTGATTGTTGTGCGTGCACCCTTTCATTAAACCATTATCTTCCTTTTGGGGGACCAGGAATGCAGAACTCCAAATAAAAGTTGTAAATGTAAGGGAATAAACTACTCAGTATTATTGATGCTCATCATTCTTTTGTAGTCAATATTTTGAAAACCACTGAGGTTACATGCAGCTATTATTCTCTCTTTCTAGGCTGGCCTTTTGCACTAAAAGAATTCCAATAAAAATTAGAAAATTTAACACTCTTAGTAACAGAGGAATCTTTTGTGTAAACATATGCATCTTACCTCTAACTGGAATTTGAAGAACACTTCCCCTACTTTGTACAGTTTTTCATAGACATTTGCTGTTATTATTTATTTTTCACTGGAAAGTGATTGCCTCATCCACATGTCAGTCACTATATAAATTTCATAAGCAGAAAAGGTATCTAGGGCTATTTTCATAACTACACTTACCGCATGTGTTTATGCAAATACCCCTAGATACCTTTTCGGCTTTTCCAGCCGTGTGATTTGATCGCGTGAGCTCACTAACTCTGTAAGTCATCAGTGGTTGATGTAACTTCTGCCCCTCCCTCTCTTTTTTTTTCCTTCGTAAGCAAAAGGAAACCTTATTTGTATCTATTGTTAGCAACATGAAGGTCATCGTCTGTGCAAGTATGCATGGCCTCAAAGCTATAAGGAATGTTTAAAAATAATCAATAATCAATAATCAATAACATAGCAGAAGATAATGATCAGCCCACTCACCTGTCTACAAAACTATTTGGTGTTGACATGATATAGTCATGTGTATAGCTGAAGTTATATAAGGGTAAGCAGCTGCCATGAAATAAAATTATAAGATCATTAGTTGGTTGAGTAACTCCAAATGTTGGCATGTTATTAATAAATGAAAGTAATATGACACATGAGCAACGAGTTAAAAATGCTTTTAATGAAGGGAAACAGTAAAAAGTCAATACCTAGTGATTTCTAGCACTGCATGACCTGCCACAAGGTAGGACATCGGTGGGTCCATGTGATAGAGGGACATGCACTCAAATCATTGGTAAAATTTAAGCTCAGAATGAGTAGATGAAATGTCAAAATTAACAAGATGACATTTATATATTTACTATCGTTTCCCTCTCATAGCTATTCCGTAATTTTATGATGTTCGGATTAAACTTTTAACCACTTTCCTCACTCATTTGGGCGGAAATCTTATCACTGAGATGGGTGACAGTTCTCTATGACATGGAAACACCCATTTCCTGCCATAGGTTGTGAAAAGCTAAACGTCACTAGGCATAGGGAGTATCAAAAGCTTAGTAAAAACTAGGACAAGTAGTGAAAACACATTGTATGTTAAAAACAGAATCACACAACACAGACCAAAATACCCATCTCCGGCCACATTGTATGTTAAAAAGAAGGATGCATGCATAGAACTACTTTACAGGAACAGGAAAGGTAAATAGAAGATAACCCATATTGGATGCGTGCATAAGATACAGTCCACTCAGCCATTATTAAGATCAAAGCTCACCTGTCGGATAAAAAAACAAATCGCTCATTAAATGGATCCTTGAGTGCATTTTTTAGCAAAAGAAGCTCTGCCTGGATCATGCTTGCTTCTCCCCAATCTACCTGGAGTAGAAGCACAAATAAATCCCCAAAGGAAAACAAAAACATAATGAAATAGATAATAATAGAAAAAAAACGACCATGGGAAGCTTAATTTTGATTCTAATTGTTAATAAATGAAACACATCAATATCATATAGGCTGCTTAATGAAGGTTGTAACAAAATAGAAAATAAGAGAAGATGGAGAAAATCAATGTGTTTTGCTCTTCTCCTTGTAGTTTGTATTTATAAAAAATAGAAAACAACTATTAGATAGGATCTAGGACTCTACAAGTCAAAATCCTAGTCACAAATTAAAGATAAAGTAAACTCAAAATAAGAAAATGAAACTAACAAGCCTAATTGGTAAAGTAATTTAATAAAAAAATACTAATAAACTAATTAGGAGTCCATATACTAATAGGAGTCCAAGTCTTACAAGCTAGCATCAACTACTTTGACTAAGTCAAAGTAATGTACGGTTACAATTTATTACTCTAATAAAGGTCATAATGAAATTAGTTGTCCAAAGACTTCTTTATACCAAACCAAAGTTCAACTCACAATGGGATTGAAATAAAATCAATTGTGGGAAGGACCACAAAAATATATGACTGTACATGCAAAAATGCTGCAGAAGAAAGCAAGTTTGTACTATTTGAAAAAGCAGTCTCTGTAAAACCATGGTCCAGACAATTACCAAACCTAAACCACGAAGGTCCCTCGTGAACCAAGTTTAGTAGTTGCTTTTACTGAAAGTCATTTGTTGGAATTTATGGTCTAAAACATTTTTAACCAAAATAACATTCACTATCAATAACATACATAAGTAAAAAGTTTGTGTGTGTATATATATATATATAGGAAAAGGATCGGTATGCCAACACTTTCTCACATATTTCTCCTCATAATTGCACTCTCACTTCCTTTATTACTCTACCCCTCTCCTCGGTTACAAACCGGTGATGCTGTTTTTTCTGCTCCTAATGGAGCAACATGTATGATTTTAATATAAGGTGCTAGCGTACTGATACTCGATTACGTGTTCTTTTGCTCTAGTCCGAAAAGATTCCATTTTGCACCTCGTGTGCATATATAATAATAACTCCCCCCCGGTGCCCACATATACAAAGCGTCTTAAATGCTCTCCGGCTAGTGATTCTGTCCCATTCAACTCCTCAAACAGTGATTGCACTGCCGACCAGTGATCCCTCGCCCTTTAGATATTCCTAGTTTTAGTTGTAGTTTAATGATGTATAGTCTATTTCAATTCCCTTTAATTCTATTATGTTGACAAGCAAGGTAGGGAAATTCTGAATATCATCAAGTCAGAAGTTTTTAAATTTTTTTTATTGAATTATCAAAGTAGAGATTGACACTAATACTCATTTTGATATGGTACAATAGCTACCCTATGCAGCGCTCATATCATGCTTGTATACCTTCCCATGTATGTCCATGAACCCCCTCTTAGTCCCATGTGTCCTTGGTAGTCCTAGATTTTTCAAGGGTTTGTTTTGCCATGTGGCGAACTCTTTTTGGGCTGAAACTTGAAATGTTTTTGAGCTGAAACTTGAAATGTGAGCAGAGGACTTTGGGATGCACCTGTCCACAAAATTCAGTCTCATCTAACCTGCTCATAGTTCAAAATCTCGGATCTCGAGGGTGTCTCGACCCTTGAGAAAACCGAGATTACCAAGATCAGATCTCGCGAGAACCTGCCGAAACTCCCAAAGGGTAAAAATGGGAGTTTCGATAGGTTATTTTTATAGTTTAAGCCATTTTTTGATGTTTTAAGGTCATTTTAAAACCATTTTAAGGCTATATATTGCAGGAAAATACTTATTTAACATATATAAACACATTTTAAGCATAAAAAATAATCACATTATCGGAAAATCATACATTCATAAATCATAAATCCCACAAAATGACATAACTCACAAGTGCTCATTATATGAAAGACTTAAATACTCAAAATGAAATAATACATTCCCATCAGTCCATCCCAATGTCTAATGATATGTAGAGTGGCGTGCAGGTTCCATCTAATCAGATTGACTTTGTTGAAGAAAATATATCTCGATTTGATAAAAAAAATCTTGCCACGACATCCTTCGGCTATAGAAGGTCTGGTAGTCTTCCACATATTTCTCATACACATGATCCGGGAAGTTTCTAAAGATACCTAACCTTGGATACAATTCACTATAATGTGGAGTAAAATGAGCATATATTGGCTGGTGTGGGGGCGTGGTTCTCTGCAAATTTGAGACTGAAAAGAGACTGCCCACAAAGTTTGAGTCAGTCTGTGATGTAGCATTACTAGCATCAGTAGAATAATCATATGCATTTCCCATCATGCAGTCATCATCATCGGAATAAGAACCGTACGTGCCAAATCCATGAGCACTCCACTGCCCCTGCTCCCGTCCATTGCTATCCTCAATGCTCAATCCTCCAAAACTTTTGGACATGCTATCAATTTTAACATCAGACATAATATCAGAATCAAGAATGATGTCAAAGAAACGATGATATTCTTCTTCCACTGGTTGCAAAGGGCGTTCCCGTTGACGAGACCTACATGTATACCCAGTCGTAGGCCGTGATGAAGATGCGCGTCCACCATGATTTGGATCCTGTGTAGCGTGTGTATACTGACTCTCGTCGGTCCATCTAATAATGGATACAGTCAGTCTAGAATAACCACCACCACCACCACCCTCATCACCATTACTATCAGAAGCTGACCAGCCACTTTGATCCATTGTATCATCATCGCCTTCTGGGTCACTACCAGCTAGGGGGTCAAATGGTTTAGGAGACTGTGCGTGTACACGACCCTCATCCGAGGACATAAACTGCTCGAGATTAGAACCCATCGGAGCAGACACAGTGGAGTCGGGCATCCCACCAGGCTCATCCATCACTGAAACTGCTCTATCTCTCACCCATTCCACATAGGGATCCTCTTCATCTGAAGACAGTTGAAAGATGTCGGCTAGCTCGATCAGTTCTTGTTCATTTATTTGTTCAAATTTCAAGCATTGTACCCTCAATCTCATGTTGTAATGGGTGTACACCAAGTCATTTAGCCGTTGAGAGCCCAATTTATTCTGCCTCTTTGAATGGATAAGAGAGAATGTACTCCAATTTCGCTCACACCCAGATGTGGAACCTGTCTGAGATAGGACTTTGATTGCTATTCTCCTCAACTCAGTTGCATGCTCGCCATACAACAACCACCACTCAGCTGCATAAGATGAAGAACACATTTTAATACACATATTAAATAAGATATGTTACTTGAAAATTTCAATTTCCATAATTCCATACCAGGATCGGTTTTATCTCGTCCAGCCACTGCGGCCATCTTTGAACGTTTTAATCTACACCCATTTCAAAATTTATAACCATTAGCCATTGTAATATATGGATATTCAAATAATTCAACATTTAAATCATACAACTCCATTTTAGATTGACCAGTGCTTGTACAATATAATCTGGCACCAATTTTGCCACAACATCTTTTACTGCATCGAAAAGGTCAAAATTGAGCCCAAGCACATGTGAATATTGATACTTGGGGTTCAAATAGTATACTGCAAAATATGAGTCGCCAGATTAAAATAGAGTACTAACTATTAAGTGGAATTAAATTAAAGACATTATTAAATATACTCACCAGCCTTATGCAATGGATTCATCAGCTGACTCTCTCATTAATCTTTGATAATCTTCACAAAATGTTTGTTTCCACGTGGAAGCACAGTTTTTATATGGTCCTTCAACATATCCATGACAGCATATAAATGTGGCATGGTGGACTGGAATGTTGTATCCACTAATCTCAGTACCTTCACCACTAGCTCCAGAATTTTGACTACATCCTTCAGTGTTCTCCAAAATTCCTTTAAAGCTATAGTAGTATGTGCTTGAACCCCAGCAGGAGAGCTGGACTCCCTCCACCCAAACCAATCCTCAGATGCAAACACGATCTGAGACCTACCATCTTTGCCTGAAAACTCTTTAGTGCTATGTAGTTGGTAGCAAATCTGGTAATGCCGAGTCTTACCAAGTCCCCTCCACATCTCTCCCTCAGTAAGTTCAAAGAATAGCCATGGTTGTATACAAATGTTGTCATATGGCGTGCTTATTCAACCACTTGCTTTACTTTTTAGATCTTGCCCATGTCCTTCAACATCAAGTTAATGCAATGGACAGCATATGGAGTCCAAAAAAGATTATAGTTACCCATCATCATCTCTCCTGCCTTCTTATAGTTGTTGCCATTGTCTGTCACAATTTATACCACATTTATAGCACCAACTTCATCGACCACTGTCTATAGCAATCCATAGATGTAGTTAGCATCTTTTGTACATGCAAATGCATCTACAGACTTCAAGAATGATGTCTTCCCATCACTGTAGACCATGAAGCTGATGATGGACTTTCTAATGGGACCAGTCCAACCATCACATATAATAATGACCCCATATGTACCCCAGTTATTCCTTAACGCTTCTATCCATACTTCTAGCTCTTTTTTAATTATTGGGAGATAGACATTCATCACTTCATATGGAGTGGGGGCTTTAACACCAGGACCAGCCTGAGCAACTGCATCAAAGAAAGACTGATAGTATGGGCCACCACTGGCATTTGCTGGGATACTATTATAAATGAACCACCTAGCAAAGACATCACCAATAAATTCTTTTGTACCCTTTCAGTTCCACATACTCTTTAATCTCTTCTGTTTGGCGCCAGCCTTTTTAAAAACTGTTGGATCCTGCTATAGAATCTCAACATAATCTTCATCCCTAGCAGTAGGTGGTGGTGCCTGGGGTTGTGCTCTAGTAATTTTTTATCTTCTAAACATAGAAGCCAACCCTCCCTTACTCCGTGTTTGTGGTTCTTCAGACTGTTGAAATGATCTACTACCACCTGCCCCTAAGGCTCTTTGCCTCAACCTTTCCATTTCCATCTCATGGCTGAATTTACTAGCCATTGTTGCCCGTCTCAGATCTATGGCCTCTTCCTCAGTCAAACCCCTGGTATCTAGACCATCATCATCTGAACTATCATCATCCAAACCACACACTGTGCCTCGGATTGCTTCCTCAAATTGTTTATTTTTTTCTTTCTCTGCCCTTCTCTGCTAGTATCCCTTCATCTGTGCAGCTATGGTCCTGGTAATCTCCACAGGAACTATAGCACACTTTGCCACGTCTATAAAATTCTCACTCAAGTGTTGCTTAAGTCTGGTAATCCCACCAGACATAAGCTTCTTCCCACAGAATTTGCATTGGGTCTTCTTTCTATCACCGTCGATGGCGGTTCCTGCGCAGCTTAGGTGGAAGGCGAAGAAGGCCTCCTTCCGGGGGGGCCCGAGGTACAATACTACCAAGCCATGTCAGAACGACCAACATCACCACCTCCCTCACGAGAATTCGAAGCAGCCATAATATTTAGAACGAGACACTGTTACATAAGATGATAAATAGAGAAATTTAAATCAATAGATTTACATTAATAAAACTTAAAATTGAAAAACATAAACGCATCAAATATGCGAATACAACTCAAAACACATTGAAATTACTTTTCAAAATTTTAAAACTATGTTATAAGAAAACAAAATATTTTTCCTAATTTTCCATAATTATTTAGATATTATTAATGATATTAAATAAAAATAATTTATTTTTCCAAAAATATAATCCAACAACATGGAACCGTAGATTGGCCAATGGTGTTCAACATATATTATTTTGAACATCAATAGATAAGTATAATATTTTTTTATTAATTTTTTATTGCTGAAAAATATGATTTAGAAAAAAAAACTGAAACCGTGATCGCGTAAGATCGACCAACGGTGTTCAACATATATTATTTTGAAAATAAATCGATTTATATTTAAGAAATGTATTTTTTATTTTTTTAAACAAAAAAAAAAAAAAAATATATATATATATATATATATATATATATATATATATATATAAAAAAAAATGAAACCGTGGCCGCGTAAATCGGCCAACGGTGTTCATCATATAACATTTTCAACACCATCTAATTAATATTTATCATGTTTTTTAATTTTTAATTGCTGAAAAATACATTTTTTTAACAGAAAATCAAAATAAAAAATATATATGCAAGAAAATAATTTCGAAAGGATGAGGTTGTAGATCGGCCTAATGACTCTCACATATATAAATTTCATGATGAACCAATATGTATTGAACATATTCATGTAAAAAAGTAAGTTTTAGGAAAAAAAACCATACCTCAAACCTTAGATTTGCCAAGAAAATGTTAAAATGAGGCTCCAACAGCACTTTGATGGAGAACTTTGCAAAAAACAGAAGTTTTCGAACCTTAGATGCAAGGTTGGAGAAGAAGGAATGGAGGAGAAGAAGAAAACAGAAAGAAGTTTAGAGAAAAAATGAGTCTTGGTTGAGATCTCGACCGAGACTCTTATTTATAACTTAAACCAGTCAAAACTGGTTCAATAAAATCGAATTGGGTCGAGATTTGTCGAGACCAGTTCGAAACTGGTCAAAACTGGTCGAGATCCAGTCGAGAACTGGTCGAGACCCAGTTTCGAACCTAATTCTCGTCTCGACCCAATCGAGACTATCGAGAAGGTCAAGATCTCGACCCATCTCGGTCGAGTTTTAAAACCATGGACCTGCCACATGGGAAACCTACATGCCCATTAAGGAGATTCCATCATAAATGGTCGTTTAGGAAATCCAGCTCCATTCTATATTAACAACTCCAAATGTAGACACCTGTTGAGAATAGTCCCACATCTCTTAGGGACTAGAACCTTGGGTGCTTTATATATGAGAGAGTTCCTCCACTTACTAGTTCGAACTTTTGAGTTGAAAACTTAACAACATCAAAGAATAACACGATAGCATCAACATAAATTAATGAACAACAATGTGAAAACAATTCCTTTGCTCATCAATTCAAGACTTTCAGTGCAAGCAGCAGCTCCAAGTATAGACACCAAGGAAGACAGAGAGCAGCAATAATAGCACACTAATAAACAGAGAGATAAAAGCATTTCCTTTGTTCATTGATTCAAGACTTTTTAGCACAAGAAACAGCAGACCTGTATACTATCATTAATCTGGCGACCATAAAAGTACACTGATTTTGTTGTGGCCTTATTGAACATAAATCCAGGCCTAGCATGGACAAAAATTGAAAATCTGTTCTCCCTTTCTCCCTGCAAAAGATGGAAATTCTGAGAAGTGATGAACAACATGAATATACTCCGAGCAGCTTTCTTTACAACCCTAGGAAGCGCTAGATAATGGCATCCGAGAACCAAAAGTCAATCAATCAAGCGAAAAGGGAAGCACTACTGAGTTGCTTTACTCCTGTACTACACATATTTTAAAATAAAGGAACCCAAATGCTCTATTTTAGCTTTGAAGGCTGGATTGAAAGAAAATACAATTGCAATTTAGCACTAAAGAGGCTTAAACCCTATTTATACCATTACGGGAGAAGCCAAACGGTCGAAAATAATGGAACCACAAAAAATTCCTAAGAAAATAAATCACGATTACCTGGAAAAACATAAATGGAGGCATTAGCACAACACAGATATATAATTGATTACACTATGCCATGCCATTTAAAACAACCAGAAACCAACATATGAATCCCATGTGAAGTTCCGGTCTGCTTTAAGTGTTTCAAAGCATACAAAAACCATATTAGCTTAGAAAAAATTTCTGAATGTTCTCAAGTTATCACAAGAGAGAGGCTTTGGTGTATAGAGTATATAATTGGCCAGAGGAGTTAGAACATAAGCTACTTACAAATTAGCATCTGATTCTAGGCTTTAGAACTTTATCTTGCAACTGTTGTGCTTTACTTGTTATCCAAAAAATACCAGAGAGCAGTCAAGAAACAAAATAACGGAATAGAAAGTTTCAGAAAGACAATTCAAGTTATTTAAATTTCAAGATAAGCAGTAAGCTTCACTAAAGTTGCAAATGATTATTCATCGGGAAAAAATATAAAGTCACTTTAGATTTTACTAATTCATGTTCTTATGTGATGAATGCTGATTATATGTGATTTTCATGACAATCCTCATGATTGATGTCCAAGTGGGTCATATTACATAAATTGTCCTTCAGCTCCTGTTAAGATCTAGATGAATAAAATATCCAATTGATAGATAATTCCCCAGATGAATGCTAGTTAATATGTGATCTTCACTACGATCTCATAATTAGCCGAACGCTAGCAAACCGCTTTATATAAATTCCGTCGAGACTCTGTTATATCAGCGTTACCAAAAAATGGTGGCGTCCATGAGCAACTAGGAACCAATATATGACAATTTGAGGAGGAAAGTAGAGAGCATGGGAGAAGGAAAAAAAAACTAACAACAAGTCCACCATAACAGAAGCTTCTTCTACCTTAACCAAACCAAACCGCTCAGTAAAGAAATACCTGAAAAAAGGCATTCCATACAATGTCCAGAGGAAGCCGATTCCGTGCAATAAAAAGAAACGCGATTTTAGGCCTTTGAACAAATGGAGGAGGAGACGAAATAATCATTCTAATTCGACTATAACGTGTCTGCATCAACACTAAACATCCAAAACAAAAGCTCAGTAAAAGCACGGCAAGGAGCTTTCTGTTCCATCGATTGTGAGATTTACTTTTAGTGCTCCTTCGGGTCATCTCTTATCAATTTAGATAAAATACTCGATTACTTCCAAACCAATCAATCTTGAAGAATTAGTTCTCATTTCACTGTTACAGCATGTAATCGATCACTTCCTTTTTATATGTGAAAATAGTTTCCAAGCAGCTCATCTAACGCAATTACAGCCCAAATCCCCGATAGAGAACTGATTAGGTACATTTTCTTGAGAGGAACTCGACTTCAGTTCGACCAAAGCGTGAAAGGAGAGAACTGCGAGATAAATTTCATAATACAAGCTTCAGTTTCACCGTTCACGCCAAAAGCAAGTTCGCGGAGAAGAATCTTCGACCTCTGTTTCGCTGCTTGAACTAAAGAACCGCGATCATGAATTTCTTATTAGCTCCTTCATTCTACCAGCTCGAACTATATAACTCAACTGAAAAACAGAATAATTTTCATAAGATATTGCAGGCACATAACTTTCTCTTTCTTCCAAATTCCAGCCAGTACTCCACTTTAAAATTAACCTAATTTTGTGCGGTGAGAAACAACAAAGCTGGTTTTTCCTTTTCTTCTCCACGGATTCCTGCTGAATTCGCAAGGACGACGGCATAAAGCATCCACAGTAAGAACAAATAGCTTCTGAAGCAATCCAATTTGCATCCGCGAAAGTTACTTCGAGATTCAACGACAGCCTCTCGTTGTGAATGGGATCCACAGAAAGAAAGAGAGCATGTGTCACTGTGGACTGAAACTGACTCGGCTTTGAAAAGAATAACTATGGCTTCTGAGTCCTCGACACGTTTAAGTCTTGCGTGCCGCAGAAGAAACACATACACAGATGGCAGATATGGGTCATTTGGCCCTGTTTAATGGCAAATACACCCTCGCGTAAAGGATAAAATAACGGAATTACCGTTTCTGCGGTTTTTTATTTTTTTAAGAAAGGGAAAATACAACCAAGTGTCAACTACATGGAAGACATTAGGCAAAAAGATGTGTCCAAATCCTCTCCTCCGAGAGAGGTTTGGGAGGAGAGACCCAAGCCTCGGTGAATTCAAGATTTCCATCCTAGCCGACATCCCTTTGTCAGCTGGGATGAGAGACGGCAGCTCCGGTGAATTCGAACCCTTTATCTCAGCCGACACTCCCTTATCGGCTAGGATGGAGGGTTCGGATTCACAGCAGTCCCAGGTGTTAGCCATCTAACGGTGCCGCCCCCTCTCCTTTCGATTCTCTGCGAGGGGAGGATGTGGATCCCAAAAAAATCTTCTCTAGTGTCTTGACATCATACCCTATAAAGTATGTTATTAGAATCTGCATGTCGTCTCCCAAATTATTATAATGTCTGTAGAAAATACGGGCAAGACAAACAAAAGGGGTTGGATACAGGCCATCAATCCCCCAAGACTAGTTTGATGCCTAAGTTAGGATCCAGACAGTAAGCAACATATAAATGTTTGTATGAAACTTGAGGGAATAGAGGACTCACAACACAATTGGAGTAAGAGATCTCTATAATGAATGTCTCAAACTATATATTAGGCTTGGGTCTGGGTTTTTTTGGATCTTTTTGAATAAGGGTTTGGTACCGCACCCTTTGTAGAGATTCGTATATCATTGATTTTTAGGCATTGTGAAAGCCAATGTGTATCAGTTAGCACGTATGTTGTTCTGTTAGAGGCTAACTTGAGTTGTATCGGTCGAGATCTTTCTTAATGACTTGAGTTGATTTGTCGAACCTTGATCAATCAGTGCGATTAGGGGACTCGAGGTTCGCTTGAAAACTAAAGGAGAACGTCATTAATACGAATCACTTGAATAAGTATTGACATAAATAATGTGGTGAGGTGCAATAAATTTCATACGTTTTTTTCACTATAGTTTCTTTTAATGTTGTGTGCTCGACTATAGAAACATTAAATGCAATCTGGCTGCCGGCTACAGTCAAGTCAAGCCTTCCCTTAAATGCTCTAAACCCATGCATGTCGATGTGTCACTTTCCCACTGCTCCTTACCATATCGATGTGGCATACTCTCATTGGTTGG
The DNA here is from genome assembly GCA_028583415.1 of Protea cynaroides. Classification (NCBI taxonomy): domain Eukaryota; kingdom Viridiplantae; phylum Streptophyta; class Magnoliopsida; order Proteales; family Proteaceae; genus Protea; species Protea cynaroides. Next base: position 7,180,832 of record CM053273.1, read on the forward strand.
TGTTATTTATACACAACAAACTCGATGCCCAATTGGACTTAAGGAATAAAAGCGAGACATTAAAAAAACTTTACTCAGCCTAAGAAATAAGCATTGAAAATTTTTTTTTAACACATAAAAGTTTAAGTTAAACCAAACAGCATTTTTATGTAAAATTTTCCAACTTTGTCAATACTTTCCTTTGCATTTTATATTTTATTTACATGAAAAATTTTTTTCCACCATTTTACTTGTAAATAAACAGCAAACTAGTTTCAATTACTGAAATAGCCAAAACAAAGAGGCATATTGCGGAAATGCCGAAACAAGCTATGGTAACCAGCTGCCACGGTGCCGCTGGCCCCTCGGAATGTGGGAATTTACACAACCCACCTAACGTAGTTACCAAACACCAACTATGATTGTTATAGTTAGCACTGATAATAATATTAAAGCATCTTAAGTGGGTAAACTGGTGCTATCCTAACTGACAAAGTATTATAAATAGCATTCAAATTGTATTCATAAGAAAGCAAAATTATTTTTCTTGGTAAGAATGAGAAAGAAATATATTAAATGTAAAATTAATCATAAATTGACTTGAGTTCTCTACAATTTTATTAGGTATGATAAGCTGAGAACTTGGCTGGAAAGGCAGATAAGTTATTCTTTTATATCAAAATAATTGAAAATGCTCTCCACTTACATACATATTTAGGACATTTTCTTCATATTCTCACGGCATCTAATAGTTCAAGAAACTGCAGTTAAGATATTTAACATTTCATATATTGTGTTTAGATATTTAAATTAGATTAGAGAGTGAGCCTTGGTGAGATGGTAAAATTGTCATATTATAATTTGGTGGATCACGGGTTTCATATACGGAAACAATCTCTCCACGTAGCGGGGATAAGACTGCATACATTTTGCTCCTCTCGTTGTAATTCTCCTCTCCTTCCTACTTCCTCCCACCCTCCAACCCTTGCTTTGCTCTCCCTCAAAACATCGGGGAGGACATGTTTTTCTGACGCTTGAATCATGGTCTCCATGATACATTACAACGAGACTGATACATTACAGTGTAATCAATTGTTTCTCTTTCGGTGGCTAGTCCAAAGATACTTCTCATCCCCATCTCACAATTGTTGAACCCAATGTAAGGCCAACCCTTCTAAGACACTTCCTTTCTCCAATGGCATACCTTCATTCATTCAGCCGCATTTAGCTAAGGATAATTGAACCAAAGTTTAACAAAATCCAGAAAATTTACCCCACAAGCAAAGGCCACTGGGTGAAGCAAAACAAAAAATACATTTTTGGGTAAAACTAAGTGGAGGTCCGAACTGATTGATGACTGTTTGAAGTCCGAGTGCAGCATGGTATTCTTTCTACCATTATCTTTCAAAAGCCAGAGTGCATTAGTGTGCCTAAAGGATGTGTTAACGCACAACGGCGGTCTATGATCAGCTAGCGCTTAGGGAGCAATCAAACTATTGCTAACACCCCGCGCTAGAAGCAAGAAAGCCATACCTAGGGTGGGCTATCATTAGTGGCTTGCGCATTAAGCAATACGTCAAGACAAAAAAAAGAGTATTTTTTTTCCTTTTTTCAAAGAGGGTAGGGGATTGTGAGTTACGGATTGAAAAATTCAAAACGCCAGATGAGGGAATATCATCCCAGAGGAGTAGTTGAAGGAAAAAATTCCTCTCATGTTGGCTAGTTCCTCCGGCCATGATCCAACGGTTGGAGGTCACTTGGACAAACTTCTGTCGTTGGATCACGATAGGAGGAGCGCCAATGATAGGAGAGGTTACGGTCCAGCGCTGAACGTATGACTTCAAATGCTACTTTGGATCTGAACCCATTGGTATTCTCACCATCATGGATGCAAATAAAACCCTTTCTTTGCAATTGCTTGATATTGTTATAGTCTTGAAGCTTGATGGATCCGTCGGATTTTTTAGTTCTTGGATCAGGATGACAAGATAAACGGAGGAGTGATTGTGCAAGGGATAGGGCTATGGAGTCAGAGTGAGGTGGGGTGTAGAGAGACGGAACAAGAGATGGGTTTACACGAGGGAGGAGATGTGCAAGGGTTGTGGGAGAGGAGATGTAGGTGGATTAGGTAAAATTGAAATTTTGTCTCATCTTGGCTAACCTTAATCTAATTTAGATATCCCAATCAGGCAAATACAATATATAAAACGTTGGGTATGTTAACTATAGTTAGTAAGTTTGAGAACAACAAATATTCGGGTATGGATACATATGTGTATTAAATGCAATCAAACTTCTATATGATGATTGAAAATCCGATAAAAAAAACACATACAACATTAATACGCATGTGTTTATTACGATAACTTTTTTACTAAAAAACAGACATATATTCACTATGCAATAGACTTCTACATCACACACACACATATATTTTTTCCATTTTTTTCATGGTTAATATGACAATACACATTTAAAACATGTTTATTATGTTTCAATATAAAAAGTATGGTTTTTTTTGAGAATATATATAATAGCTAAAAAAAAAAAAAAAAAAAAAAGAGGAAGAGAAGACTAAAAATAAGTTAAAAAAATTCGAAATAAGTATTAAACCTTACTTTACTAACAATGATCTTAACTGCAGTTTCTTGAAAGGTTAAATACCTCAATATAATTTATCTTCAAATTAAAGTACTTGTTTTTGCTGACCTCTGGCGGATCCAATACCAATCACTAGGCCTGGGATTTATGCAGCCGTGCAATCTTTGGAGTTGCATCCACGCCATTAGATGCACTCATTCGGATGGAAAAAGATCCTCTCAAATCCAACCATCTCTCAAGTTCGTGATCCAGCAGCTAGAGTCAGTTAAGCTCACAAAACAACGTATTAGTATACGTACAGAATAAACTCTAACTATTGGATCATAACTTGAGGGACGGTTGGACTTGAAAGGAGCCGATTTTCACCTGAATGAGACTCAAAGGCTGCACGGCAACACGGCTCCAAGAAATCAAGTCACCTTTCACTAGCCCATGTTGTAGCCATGCAGCTCCATTTGGACCGTTGGATTGTACTAGTGCACATGTAGATGCACTCTGAATGGCCTAGATGAGGTTGCAGGGGCTGCACGACTGGAGGAAACCAAGTTTTGATGTAGTGGCACCCATGGGGATCCACATCCTCTCCTCCCAAAGGTTTAGGACGAGGAGGGATGCCCCCGTTGGATGGTTGACACGTGGACCTTGGATGAATCCAAGCCCTCCATTTGAGCCGACGCCCCTGTCAGCTCAGTTTGTCAGCTTGGATGGAGGCTCAGATTCACTTGAGCCCCATGTGTCGACCATTTGACGGAGACGTCTCCCCCCTCCTCCCGAACCCCTGGGAGGGGAGGATGTGAATCCGTACTCATAGTGATTGGATAATATTTTACAAGTTACCCAGAAGAGGTAATATTTTAATAATATTGTATAATTCAGATAAAAGAGCCTGGAAATGGAATTGAACCCAGGGACGCCGCATAGCCTGGTTTCAGGACAAGACAAGCAATTCTCCTCTGAAGCAAGCACGAGAGGTCGAATATGCAATCCGTTCGTAGATTTGTTGCTGCGGGGCACCAGAACCCTAATCTCTGGATTGGAGTCCGGAGCTTATCGACTTCCGATCCCAATTCTCTGATGAAGAATGTTGGATCTCTCCTCGATTCCCTTGGTCTTAAATCAGGTACTGAAAGCCCTAAGGCTAGATAACGATTCCATTTCAATTTCCGTCAAATTCCAATTAATTTTGACTGAAATTTTTTCTATTTTTTTAAATATATATCGTTTACTCGCATTATTCCAGTAGTTTATAATCGATGCCATCAATAGTCGATTCCGTTCCTTTAGAACCAGTTGCCTTTTAAATTTGGAGTCGTTCTCATGGATTCATGTTTGTTTGAATTTGGGTGGAAAAAACGTCTATGCGTAGGTGGGACACTGGTGCAGAACTGTGGCGACAGTGAAGTTGGGAAACTTGTGATTCAACTGGCAAAGGAGCGTAAGCTCCAGACCATAAGCATAATTGAGGACAAACCTGGAACTCCTGAGATAATTGAAGAGTTGAAGGCACTTGGTGGGGATATAGTTGTACCAGAAAGCTACACTAAGACTTGGTACTTTCTCTCTTCGACTAGCCTCGGGTTGTTGCTTTTGTTAGATTTCTATTATTGTTTTTACCAAATTAACGATCATGGCATTTCTACCATACACGTGATATCTGGCCCAAAGAATGTCCTATTATCCTAGCCGAAAATAAACTGATCAGATTACTAGGGGCATTGAAGATGGCTGATAGTTTTGGCTGGGGCATCCAATCCTTCAGCTGGGGCCGTGTTGATTGGATGGTTCATAAAATTTTAAAATTCATAACTTGATGGTTGTACATAATTTCCCTCTTTCCCAGCACTGTATTTGGGACTTGCAAGCGTTGATTGGTGTCACAGAAATGTATTTGATTTTCGAAGTAGTTCACTCTACCACTGTAGAATGGTGTCTGCAGGAGACACGTACATAGGACCGCCCTTTCCAATTAGTTCAGATTCTCTAGAGGCCACAACTTGCAAGGGATATTATTGTATTACAGATATTGGTTAATTACTGCAATATTATAAATAACCGTTTAAAGGATATTGTGCTGCTTGTTATTATTATTATTTTTGGGTAAATATATTGTGCCGCATCTTGATTGGCTATGTAGAAGCTTTTTTACAGGATATAAATTAATTTCTGGTTGGCCAGTCAACCGTCTATCCTATAAGCTGCTTCATGTTTCGGTCACCAATTTATTAGAAAATAAAAGGAAGAAGGAAAAGAGTAGAAAATGGTATAGGAAAAAGAATTACTCTTTATACATATTTCTGTAGAATCTCTTTCAACTTTGTGATCCGATGGCCTACTGATCCAAGTTGTGCACAACACAACACCCCCCAAAAAAAAAAAAAAAAAAAAAAAAACCCAGGTGATCCCTACCAACTTTGCCTCATCTTATTCACTTATTGTTGCCACCCAATTTTTTCAAGGATGCATCGTTCACACCTGGATGCTGCATTCTGAAGAGAGAGAGTGCATATGATTTCACTATATAGAGTTGGATCTCCAGTTCATACGGAGAACTATTGCTCAAAGTGAATGAATCCGAGAGGTATTTCTGGAATGTTGTGTTGGGGTGACCAGTGAAGACACTAGTCATGTTGAAGGAGAATTTTTATAGGGCATGACTGGAAATGTATTTCACTGCATTATAGAATGGATTCTTTTTCTTTTCGCCCCTTTTACTTTTGGGATTAGGCATAGGTCTTCATATAATAGAAGGTTGAGAAATCAAGAAAGAGCAAAATTCATAGAATGTACATAACTTGAATTTTTTTTTGAGAGTTTGTTTCTTCAATGGTGGTATTATCTTTACAGAACATCGGGAAAATCCAATGTGATACTTCAATGTTATGGAGTCCTTTTGGTGCAAAGGAGGGTTTCCACACAGTACAAATCACAAAACCCTCTTTTGCAATAGGATCTTCACAGTCCAATCAAAACAGAAATAGAAAGTATTGAATAAAAATCAATCTCAAGATCTGACCATTAACTCTCAATGAAATTTGGATCATACACTTGTTGGCACAGTTGTGAACAAATTCTAAAAGATGATGGAGATCTGAGGAAGACTGAAGAAGTTATTGGAGTCGAAACTCTGCTGTTCCAGATTACTGCCAGATCTGAGGTGATGTTTGGTTGGTTCTAATGACTGTAGCAGTAAATCAGCAAAGCTCAACAGTCTCTGCAGGAGTTCAGATTCGTATGCTAGGATAGAACGCTTGAAGTAAACAGAATTAAGAAGATCAAGAGAAGGAGAACAATGAGGTTGAGTCTCACAACCTTATGAGACTCAACCAGAAATTAAATAACACTTTAATTTTCTGGTTCTCTAAAAGTCTGCCGGCTCTCTTCTTCTTTATCTTATTTATAGACATAAGAAAGATTACAAAATAAGGAAGGATTTAGTCATCCAAAGAATATCCTAAAATAAATTAAAAAAGGAAAACTTGCCTTTATAGATTTAGGAAAGTTTCCAAAAAGACAACCAACAAAATATCAATCCATAAGTTAACTACTTGCTGACTAACTTTAGGAAACAAAATTTAAGAATAATTTAGGAGAGAAATAACAAAAGAAGGAAGCAAAAATCTCTAAAACATCTGTTGGTACTGTTCACGTGAACAGTACCACGTGAACAGTGTTATTGCTTGGCTAACTCCTTGTTGTTGGCTGCCTAGGCTGGTTTGGCTTAGGCCTTGTGTGGATCATCTCATCCCTTTTGATGTAGACTTGAACTGCATCACCTTTTTCATTAATTTTCCACCTGCACTCCAATAAGTAAATTGTATATGAGCTATCAAAGGTTATCAGTGTAAATACAGTTATGTCAGTGCCGGTAGCCCGTAGACGAGGGAATTAATTACTTACAAAGATTCCCAGTCATCCAATGGCATGTAGCAATTAACTTCAATGAAATTTTGAGCTTAGGCATCAAGCTAGACACCAGTCAGTTGAGACTCTTTGAACATATCATGTGCATCCTTGAACTGGTTCTCGAAAATTCTCAAGTTCCTTGCTGACTTTAGTCACCAATATATTACTAAAGGATTTGCTTGCCTTATTGCTATAGCTATGCCCTTAAAAGCTAGATTTCTGTTCATGCAGTTGCATGAAGTTATCAAGAAAGAGGAGAAGAATGGGGGAGGTGCTGAGCCCGCTGCATACAAAAAGCTTCAGAAACACACTCCTTAAAGCAAATTATCTGCAGTGGGTTAGAAGATGATTTGCAGATTCCTTCATTTCTGCATATAATTGCTCACCTTGATTAATGATCTGTCCAATGGTGAAAATTTGGTTATTTGAAGCAGTCCATATGAAGTAGGAAAATGAAGATCTAGAAAGTACAGTGGGTTCCTGATATGGGTAATGAGAGCCGCCAGGGTGCATGCTGTTGAATAAATAATGAATTGGTAAGTTACCTCAGCTGGTGTTGCACCATGGTCTTAGGTCCCTGCCTTGTAAACTTTCTCTTAGGAGGCCTAAGAGTTGTGTCATTGAGTGTCATTGATTCAACTCCCTGGTTGTCTTAAGTTACATATTAGTCTAGGTTCTGCTTCGTTCGACCAATTATAGACTGTTCCTAACCATTGTTTCCTCTTCACGGGAAAATGAAAGATAGGTCTGGAATGGTGGAACTAACTGATTGATTCTTATGGCATTTTTGTCCAGAATGCAGTGTTCCATTGGAACCCATGATGACCAATGAGCCTCGCATTCTGGTTTATTAATGGCTAATTACTAGTGGCATTTGCATTATTGAATAGGCATTTATGGACGTCTTAGAAGCATTTTTTGCATTACTGTGAGGATGAGAAGTTTGTAATAAAGACCGACCAGCTATTTCCTATTTCTTTGTCAGTGCAGTTACCCTAGAAAGTCAAGGTTTTTACAAGGGCCTACTTCATCCAAATATAGTGTAGCAGAATGGATTCGCTCTTTTTTTGTGTTGAGTGGTAGTTGATGCGTGGCTCTTGGTTGGACCTTGAATTATATTCACTTTAAGTGATATATTCCAAACAGAAATTCTTTTTAATAGTTTTTTATTCTTTGAAGTAGCTAGTTTGATAAATTGCGAGTAACTGTGAGTCTGGACACCACTGACTGATTGCAAATCGGTCTTCAACGAACTTACCGATATTATTGGCTATTTATGTGGTGGAAGTGAAATCCTAACTTTCTATTGGTTCTTGGGGTGGATTTAAAGCTATTTCTTAATTCCCAACATTGGTTCTGTTTGAAGCTGTGGATTTTTGCATTTGTAATTCTGTAATGGTAATCTTGGTTCCTGTCCTGAAGTTGTTGATTCTTAGAGCTGTTATCCTTTGTTTGCAGGCTCTTTTAACTTTGAATTGGGATCTGTTTGAGAAGCATGCCTACAGTGTCCAAGCATACATTTTGAATATCTATTTTCTTTGTCTCGGTTCAGCATCTATATGCTGCCATGTATCTCGGTTGGTTACTCTATTCATACTGCTTTCTCTGTAATCAGGTATATGAAGCGCCTGGCGAGTGAGCTAAGTCCTACTGCTGGTTTGAATTTCAGTGATGGGTATCAGGCAACTGCTGTTTGCAAGACAGTGGCTGATGGTGGCACGTTCTTAACATATGGGAAGAAATTGCCGAAGCATGTTGTTTATGATGGTGCAGTGCGTAAACCAGTTGAGTGGAGTACTTTCCTCAAGGAGAAGAAGCTGAATGTGTTGAACCTTTAAGCATAAGACATTGGATTTTTTTTGTGATACCTAATGGATGTGGATTGGCCTTCTAGCTGTCAATTCCAGCAGGTCTCTCCATTTCTTAATGCAAATTGGGAGGGATCAAATTTTTCTTCATATTTTGTCTTGAATTGTTGCTTTTGTTTTTCGTTTAATCCATTGGCTTTGATGTGCATATTTGGGAATATGCAACTCCCCTTTGTATGTTGCGCATGTGGGATTCATTAAAAAGCTGATTAAACTGGGATCAAAAGAGTAGAATAATCTTGTTTGGTCTTTTTGTTTAATTTTTTTTTTACAGTTAGAAGAGCAGGCAATAATTTGGACTTGTGTACATTATAATCTATTTGGCCTCATAAGCTTGAACATTTTATAATCCTAAACCTGGTGTGGCACTTCAGGGTGATACCCTGATCTGTTTGGAGTAGCACTGCAAGGGATGGTAAAATTAGTCATCATCCTGAGTAAATTAGTGGGCTGTGGAGCTGCCTTACCCAACTCTCCTGTTAAGTGAAAATGGAAAAATCTTCCAGTTGATGAGGTTGGAACACAAATGAGCATAGTAGGTGATTCTGGCTCTGGTTCCGTAGTAAGCTTAGTTCATAAAAATATAACTCAATTTAGCCGCCTGGGAGCAGCCATCGTACTTGGTTTCCATTTCCACCCCTAGTTAAGCCTATCACAACATCCTGTGGCTTAGACTTCCTTTGGATCTATTTAAAATCCTAGCTAATATGGCCAAAGAAAGGCAGAGAGAGAGAGAGAGAGAGAGAGAGAGAGAGAGAGAGAGAGAAGGGGGGGTCTCAGAAGTTTATAAATTATGGGTAAAATGGGTTTTTATTAATATTAAAAAGGGTAAAGTTTTTTTTATAGAATTTTTGAAAGTGAGGGAGTGAGAAATCTCTTACTTCATGCCCCTTGGCGAGTGTAGTTAGTAGGTAAGCTCTTGGCTGTGGTATTCACACCACTCGCAATAATAGAGGCGAATGAGTTCATGACCCTCCCTTCCGGTTTAAGCTCTGTTGGATTTATGCCAATTTCCAACAGTTGGAACTCGAATTGTAATGATCGCAGGAATATTTCGAATCAACAGATACTCAGTATATCAATGTCGATTTGATCCGAGATCTTTCATTTTGTTACTCATTCAATACATATTCTCAATAAACTTCCTGCCCTGAAGAGGACTCAAATCTTCACAAAATCCATTGCAACCGGCGATATGGTCTGGTTCAATGATGAAACCGCACGAAATGGTCCAAGTGAGGTGAGTTAGGGACGAGTTGGCCCATGGGTGGAGACTGAAGAGTATCGTGAATCCGATTCAACTAGCGTCGGATTCGTACAACCGGGCAACCGTTAACCCACCAGAAGATTGTTGTTACTTTCATCCGCTCTGCGCAACAACGCAAGACATGCTTCACTGCTTCATTCAGATTCCCCTGCTCCAATCCAAAGACGTCGATGGATTCATTTTCATTTCCATCTCAGTTTACTGTTGGCAGGTATTTTACTTCCTGCCCTGTTTCACCTTTCCTTCTGCATCCCTCTCCTTGTTGGATATGTGTTTCCCAAATTTCCATGCTTACCTCGATGATTCACGCTAATCTGGTTTCCGCTACGGTGTACTATTCCCAACCCCTCGACCCCTCATTTTAATCAAATATATACTTGTGTTTTCCGGTTTTCTCTACTGTAATGGTTTAATTTAGCTCCTTTACTTTGTCGTGTGCCCATCGAAGAGTTTCAGTTTGGGGAACTCTGGAAAACCCTCGATGGGGTTTTCCCAGATTCGTAAAATTACAGCAAAATCCAGCAAAACGCAGGTTTTTGTCAAAAAACTTCTGTTTGACTGCTAACAGTGACGGGTTTCGACGGGAAATGCACGGTTTAGGCGACAGAGATGGTGTGATCATTGTTGATCATGGCTCCCGGCGCCAAGAGTCCAACCTCATGCTAAGTATGGTTGCTCTCTCTTTCTCTCTCTCTCTCTCTCTACTCCCTTCGTCTTCTTCCTTTGATTCTTATTCTTTGTTCTCATGCTTTAGCTTTTATTCTTGATTTCATTGATTGAATATCGTTTTGTATTGTTGGTTTGGATATTTTCAGGCCATTATTTATGGAACTGAGAGTTTCAATCTTCTTGAATTGCAGATGAGTTTGTAGCCATGTTTAGAGAGAGAACTGGATACCCAATCGTGGAACCTGCTCATATGGTTAGATTTGCTGATTTAATTTTTTTTATGTATCTTGTATATTTTTTTGTCCTTTACTTGGATTGCAACGATGCTGATCTAATCATTAGAAAATGTAATGAAATTGATAGAACATGCATTTTTTTTTGGTACTATACATAATAAGCTGAAAATGCCACTTTAATTGATTCTCGACAGATGTGTGGGATTTGGGCCGGAAAGTCTGTGGTAGTTCTGAAGTTTGAGAATATGAGTTCTGAATGAATGTGGTCCTTTTATGCTGAAGTTTCAGCATCCTAAGCATGCTTAGTTCTCATGGTAGATTGGTTGACGCTTTTACCTCTCCAGAAAAGGGGTTAGGTTTGCAGGTCATTGTTTTACAAGTCCAGCTTCTTTCCGCATCTTGTAACCAAGTGAAATTACTAGGCTATGCTTTAAGACTGTCATAACACGTATTATCACTGGGGTTTTAGATACTGTACTCCTTTGTTGCCCTATTTTGCGATTTCAAGAACAGTTAAATTTTTTTATTTTCCTCATCCTATTTTTGCAAAATGATGTATCCTCTAAGAAACCTCTAAGAAACTCAGGCTGGAAATCCCAATTGTAGTATGAATATTTTAAGTGTTGAAAAATCAAACACTTTATATTCCCCTATTTGTTGACCTAACTAATTTCTTTGTATAGTAACTAGTAACTGAGCATAGGTTTTACCTAGCAGACTGGACTGTAACTGAGCATAGGAATTACCTGATGATAACCTCTCACCAAATTTCGGAAAACTGAAGTGATCGGGTGTAAAGATTATGTCTTAAAAGTGAAAAAGCAAGAAGAATTGATGTGCCTTGATTCCAAATTGTCAAATGATCTGGTGATCCTTGTTTCTTCAGCATAAAATGGATATATTTCTCAGGTTTTTCTGTATATGGTGGGACTGACTTGGAACATTTATCTTTGGCAATGTAAATTTGTGATTATAAATGTATTTGGTGTGTTGGAAACTTGACCCTTATTTTTCGTATCTTGTTAATTTTACCAGGAGTTGGCTGAGCCATCAATCAAAGATGCATTCAATTTATGTGTGCAACAAGGGGCACATCGTGTAATTGTTAGTCCTTATTTTCTCTTCCCTGGACGGCATTGGTACAAGGTGCACTCCATGGCTCTAAATCTCATGAATTTAGTGGATGACCCACATCTAGGCTATGCTCTCTTTACAGATGAAGAAGATGGAGTAATTCTTGAGGAATCTTTTCACAACCCTATCTTGTCTTTTAGGATATACCGTCTTTAACGGCTGAAGCCGCAAAGGAGCACCCAGGCATCTCATACATCGTAACTGCACCTCTTGGACTGCACGAGAAAATTGTGGTATTGAGTTTTTCCTGGGCAACTTAAAAATATGATACAAGGGTAGTTTTAATTATAGTTTTTGAGATGATAGAAATTTTGGTTTTGCAGGATGTTGTGAATGACAGAATCAAGCACTGCTTGAGCCATGTAGCAGGGGATGCGGATGAGTGTGCAGCTTGTTCTGGAACGGGCAGATGTCGTTTCTACTAGGCATTCATAATGTACTTGGCATGTTTATATGTTGAAAATTATCTAGCAAGCTGCAATTTATGGAACCATTCAATTGATCAACAGGCTTGACTCACGAGGTGGTCCGATGTAAGAGTTCCTGGTATGGTCATGCAGGGCCTGGGTTGAGCCCTAATTAAAGGATAGTGTTGGCTTTAGAATTAGATCTGAGAATAAATTCCAGCATAGTGTAGGAAGTTCATTCAATCTAAGAACCGAGCTGTACTCGAGGAGAGTTGTACTTGTGACCTCTTTAAGGCGTGGTCTTTTACTAACTGAGCTAACCCCCTTGGGTGCATGGTGTAAGAAGTCCATTCAATGTTTGAGCACTGCTTAAGAACTGAGCTGCTGTTTTCTTGTACATTTGTAATGTTAAATTACATTATTCTTGACACATAAATGCATAGCTTAAATTCAAGTTATCTTCTTTTGAAATAGTTCGAGACCCAAGTTTTGAAAGCGTTTGATCAAAATTAATCCACTTTCTAGTTGTGTGATTGATTCCTACCTGGCATACCAAAAAGTAGTGAAGTGCATGGTTCATTCATCGTCTATGAACCTCATGTAGTTTAGGGAAGTTGCAGGTAAAGAACAGAGGTATATTTATATCAACCAATTTTAAACATGGCCAAAGAGCAACATATGCTTTGACTGGAGGTGAACGGCCTAGGGTATCTGTACAAAACTACAAATGGGCATCATGCATACATATGTAGGGGATATAACATTTAAATGGGCTTTGTCAACCTTCCCTTCTTTGTGTGCTCTACCTTTTTCACATGTCCCTTGTAAATGAGAAAACACCTGACAGTTTTCTGGTGGCCATCTGATTCTAATGACTTGTCTATGGGCTTCCATAACCTGCAAGCTTATCTTCAATGTCATCTGCTCTATCCACTGATATCTGTCATCCAAGACCAGAGTCTTGAAAGTTGCTCCATTCTTAACTTAATACTTGCCCTAGCTCGAGCCTTCACTTGGGCTGTGGTCTCTTCATCACCAGCCCCTTGTGCTGCAATTCCCATGCCAGTGATACATAAAATAAAGCATCAGGTTTAGGCAGGGAAACTTGGAATGGGTAGAGAGATTTCTAATTTTGGACAAATCACACATACAGAGAGAGAGAGAGAACTAATAATTTGTACCTGTTCTCTGATGTTGTTGATGATCCTGCCGTTTCAGTTGCTTGTGGAAGGACTTGGCTGCGACAAACACGTTTGAGGGTCTTTCCCACCCGCCGCTAAATACACCATATGCTTCTCTTGGTCGAGGACGGATTAGGAATTCAAGCACTGGCAACTCTTCTCTATCCACCCAATGGATGCAGTTTACAGGACATGAATCAAGTGACACCTGTCATCACTGCTTCCATCATTTTCCTTATGAGGATGTTAAGATGAAATCATGGACAGTGGCATACATTCATATGTTAAATCTTATTCCCATGATATATATAGACTACTAGTGAGGTTAATTTGTAGCTTCACTCTAAAGTGTTTACCTCAATTTGTTTGTCTTCATCTCCAAATTGAACTTTGACACGTGCACATCCAAGAGTATCATCCATCATGAATGTATTACCAGCATGGTGTACACATTCTTTGCAGCCTGCAGTCAATACATACAAAGAAATCATGATACAGATCCTATTAGATAAACCACATGGTTTGGTATGTGGAGGCATTCAACTGATCAAACTACTAACAAATAGATAGCCTCATGGCCCCAAACTTGTGGTAATTTAGTAGATAGAATCAATCCTTGCTAACAAATGTATCTTTCAAACTAGGAGAACTCAAAATGTGGGGGCCTCAGGGGGAAAGAAAGAAGAGATCACTACATGACCTATGCAAGAATTTTCATCCACAAAAAGAGCCTGAGATCTCAAGGGGCCCTTCCAAGAACTGTAGCCTAAGCCAGAAAAGTCTTTTCCAAGTCCTGCTCTGCCAATAGAAGCATCATAATTTCTCCTGAGATCTTCTGCCATTAACACATGATAGGCTTCGTTGAGCATTATAGTATATTCATGACCCTGAAATAAGGATAATCATTACTTTCCCATTTAAGAAATCCATAACACACTTCTAACCAAAAAAAGCTGCACAAAAGTCAAATTTTATGGTTTTGTTAGATCCTAGAGGAGAGGAGTGATTGGATCTATTTATCTAGAAACATTTTTTTTTTGGTAAACTATCTATAAATATTTTTTTAAGATTGATTGGGAACAGGTGTTTGGACTGCTGGGACATGGTTCCTTTTCTGTTTTGAAATTTAGATGGTCTAGTGATGTGGGTTGCTCATGCTGTAGAGTTGTTTGTTGGACCCCTTGCCTTCCTGTGATTGCTGGATTGATTTAAGTATTGAATTCCCTGGGATATTTGCCTCTGTGGATTAATAGGTAACCCTAAATTCTCCCATTAAATAGTTTGAATATCCTAACGTTGCATGAGCAAACATCAGAGAATAGGAATTAAAATCATATGGAGTTCCTGAAAATGGTAACTGTTGATTGAATATTTGCTTCAGGTTCAGGTGGGGTCCCTAAAGAGTAATATTTCATCGTATACAGATTATTCAATATATATATATATATATATATATATATATATATATATATATATATATATATATATATATGCTGAGGACCCCTTAACCAACCACCTTTTCTCTGTAAGATGGTTTAAGAGGTTCTTTTCCTTTCCCATCTGACCACAACACGACTGAATTAATTATCTTCATGCATAAGGATAATAGATTACCTAGTAGAAAAGATTTCAAAATCATCACAAAGCCTGCCCTGTGCTGGAAGGTCAAGGAAGTTAGTGACCTGATGACAGGAGAGCCGGCGATCGAAGCCCATTAACCATTTTACCTTACCCAAGACTTCCCAAGTCACTCTGGCCTGTTCTCCCCGGTTGGAATAGGTGGATCAATTCCTTTCCTTAGAACCGTACTTGAGCGTTTCCTACCTCATACAGCTCAGCAGTCAATTCTTTTGGCGGTTGCATTCAGGTAGCTGACGGCCGGTGCCCAATGAATGCATAACGTGGTTGCCTGGTTGGGCATTGCACTCTAGCTGAACCCAGATAGGGGGGAGGCCCTAAAGGGCCTTGCCGGACTTCCTTTTCCTCTTCCCATTCTCACTTCTATAGGTTTCCCGGTAATAGGGAGATCTGCGAGAACTCTTACTCGTGGCCGTAGATCAGCTCAGTAGTTGCTTCTTTGATCGGAAAGGGATTGAATAAAGGAATTCCCAGCAATGTTGTTATTTCTAGCGAGTAGTTCTTTGACTACCTTCCTTCCCCACCCATCGCTCTGGATCGGCTGTCACGGTAACAATCCTACCACTGTGTACAAACTTGAGTTTTTGATGCAGGGTTGATGATACTGCGCCTATCTCATGGAGCCACTAATGCCTTTTTTTTAATAGGGATAAGGCTTTTTTTTAATAGGGATAAGGCTTTGCTTTTCTTGCTGGGCTAAGGGCGGTCAAATAGAATAGGTTTTTAAAAAAAACATTTCTTTTTTTGGCTAATCATTTGCAAATAAAACATTACAAAACTATAAACTATATATATATATATATATATATATATATATTAGAAGAGAAGCCAGAAGAAAGGACCTATATATATATATATATATATATTAGAAGAGAAGCCAGAAGAAAGGACCGAAAGATAAACCTTTTGGCCAGCAATGTCAGGGTGATGTTTCTTCTGCAATTTCCTGTAAGCTTCCTTGATTTCTTGTGGATTTGAATCAACAGAAACACCGAGCAATTTATAGTAATCTGCCGTCTTCGCTTCCACACCTCTCTTTCTATAGCAGCATCTGATTGTGATGGATTTCTTCTCCCTCCATCTCAAAAATAAAAGCGTACATGAAAAAAAGCAGCTATCACCGTAAAATCATCTATAAAATCGAACCTCATATCAAAAAGGATCTACAAAACTAAGCTTGTTTGTAATCCACTGACAGAAATCTAAGTTGGAGGCTATTACTAGAAGTACTACTAAATCGAAGTTCGAATAATGATTTTTTTTTTTTGCGAGTACTAAAAAGAAAGGGAAAAAAAAATCATCAGCGGAAATTCGAGCTAGGTATAATAAAACGTTCTCACAGAATAGCAAGAAAATTTAATAAAAAAACCAACAGGAATTCAAGCCATAGAGGTGATTACCTTAAACTGTGCTTTTCTAGACTCTGCTGATGATAAAGTCCGGGAGATTTCGGAACGGAGAGGAGGTGATTTGATGTTATAGAGAACATTGTTGTTCTTGTAGTTCTTGATTTGTGGCCGTGATAATTGGGAAGATGAAGTCAAGGCAGGGAAATCATAAATGTTTGGAGGTGATTCAAATAGTTTTTGCCCGATTGTGATGACTTGATTTAGTTCCAGGGAGTCCAGAGATTTGGCCCAAAGTAGCAGTTGCAGTTGCAGACTTGCAGCTTCTTTTTAAGTCTGAGTTTGTCCAAGTGTCAATGTCAATCCTGTAGATATTTCTGGTCAGGTAGTTTGGATATTTATCAGTCCCGGATGTCCGATTTGAAAACCATAAGGAGGGTGGTGAATGGAGGTTTGGATATTTATCAATTCTGGATAGATTTTTTTTTTTTTTTTTTTTGTGCTTGCGGATTTTTAAGTTCTAATTGTGCTTTCATTTTCCTCAAGAAATTTCAGGACCCTACAACTATCTAAAAGCTTTTCTTTCTGATTTTCTCATAAAAACAAACTTCCACATCTCTTTTGTTCCAGTGTTTTAAAATTCGTAGAATACCCCTTGTTAAATGATTCAACCAATTTACATGATTCAAGTGAATCATACTTTAAATTCATCTTTCACAATCATCTTCGGTAAGGATTTATAAAATATATATATTTTATAGATTTGAAACATTTTACTTCCTTTTACTTATTTCCCTTGTAACCTTATGGAGCCATTGTGGTCCTCTCTCTCTCTCCTGCGAATAAAAAAGAAAAGAAGAATATTCCAGCTTCCTTTGGCTGTGTTTGGTTGCAAGAGGAATTAAAGGGAAGGAGAGAAAAAAAATTTTAACTTAAAATTTTTTTTTTTATAGTTGTAACACAAAATGATTGTATAAACTTAAAAAATTTCTTAACTTATTTAGTATGATGTTAATAAGATGTAAAATTTATTTTACTTTTTAAATGCAAGAGATTTGAATGCAAAGTGAAGTGTAAGTTAGTAACTAAATATGGAATGATTTGGAATTAGTTATATAACAATATGATTGTAAAATTTGCACTCGATGAACTTGATCTAAATCTTTATTTCATGTCGTGACAGGTCTTCCAATCATAATCGGACCAGACGAGACGAGCGGATGACAATCAGGTACGAGAATGGACATATAAATGCAATATTTTTATATCGGTCTTACATACCGGTTGACTGGTATGTCTAATCAGATAGGAAAACGGATCTCTGTAGGTCCCGCTTGCCAAATCTCAATCTTATGGACCTTCCTAACGTAGGAAACTTCCCTAGTCTCCATCCTAGCCTATATAAGGACGCTTAAACCTCCTTAAACCTCTTTGATTGATTTCACAAATCCTAGAGAGGAGAAGAAGATCTGAAGAGGAGAAATGAGTTGAGGAAGGTAGAAGAGGAGATTTCGTTGGACGAAAAACACCATAGTTACAAACCAACGGTAAGTGTCTGTACCCCTCTCTAGCTTAGGTTGTTTTAAGGTGGTGATCAATACCATGCAAGGCTAGGTATTGATCCAAAACCTTAATTCACCGATAAACCCTAATTTGGTTGATAAACCCTAGATTTGAATTCTAGACCAAGGATCGTCAGAACTAGGACTTTAATGAAACATAAACATACCCAATACATTGCTCAAGCCTAGGATGCATAGGAGGACCCCTGAAGACGAAGTTGGGAGACCGATGGAGACAAAGCACCAAGTTGGTGGTCTCACGAGAGCACACCGGTAAACCATACCGGTCGCACCACATGGGACCGGTATCTCTTGAAAATCGGCCAAGGGGGGACCAGTCGACCATACAAGTCTCACCATTCCCCATAGTGCCGCTATCGGTACCTGGGACTGGTACGCACTGTATGGGGTGTTTTCGACCCTAGTTGGTTTCCGACTAACGTAAAACTTATGGATCTAATTCTAATCAAACCATAATGTTGTGTAGGACCCTGTGATAGTAAGGGTGGACTCTGTGACACAGAGCAAGCTCGCAATCAAGCATTAGGTAAGAGAATTGGACCTAAACCCTAATTAACTAATAACAGTAAACCATTGCTAATAATTACTCTTGTTTTATGGAGTGTTGCTTGTGCATATTTACATGTCATCTTTACTTTCAGTTATTATATTGTTCATGTATACTCGCTATGCTAGGATTGTATGTTAGGCATGTGATTGTTTTCGTTGGCATGTGGAATGGGAAGGGCTTGGGGTCTTGGATCATTCCTCACACTGACACCTTTTCGTATCGCTACTATTTTAGCATGCTTGGTACCGGTAGGGTATCAGGGGGAGGATGTGGCATTGTGGTCTCCGGCCTAGCCACTAGACTTGAGCCCTATCTCTATGCCGTAGGGAGCTGTGCTGGGATAGGGCCTACTGTGATGACATATAGGATTGGTTAGTGACGAACCCACTTGCAAGTCTTTCTCCAATAGGGGTGTAGGTATTGGTACGGTAGAGGATATCAGGGGGAGGACGTGGGATGCAGGAGCAGCCTACCCACTAGACTCTAGCTCTATCTCTATACTGGAGTGAGTGATGTGGGACGACAACGGTGTGTGATCCATTGGGCATGCTCACACTCTCGTGCATGGAGGTGCAGTGACCGTCAAACCTTACTATAGCATTGTGCAAGTATACTAGACCAAATATGAATGTTACTCATGTATATTGCTTGTTACATTATTTGATTTTCTTATTAAGCTAAGTTGTGAGCTCACCCTTTGTATATACAATTTTTTTCAGATGTTGATGCATGTTATACTGTGGAGGACTATGTGGATGCTCCAATGTATGGACATGTGGCTGTTTTGGATGTGCAAGCAGGGGAAGACAAGCATGACGCATCATGTGAGTGCCCTTACTGCGTGTACCTCTAGGGTAATTTTGATTTAATTTATTTTATTTCAGTTTTGGATTTATAAGACAATGTAATGAATATTTTATTTATGTTTTAGTGTTTGGATAATTAGATAATTTATTTATTTATCAATAGAAGTACTCAGTGCATCTATGTTAAGACTTCTGCTGTAATTATTTATATTTCGATTATGGTTATGTGCATTGGTGTATGTAAATGGACACAGCCTTATCGAAATCCTGGTGTGAATGGTTTAGTGATGGTTCATTCACACTTCTGGTTCAATCGGAATTAGAGTATGACAATGATTGCATATGTTGTAATCATTACAAAAGTTTCCTTTTTAAGTTTAAAATTTTCACTTCCCTCCTCTTCAATTCCCCTTGCAACCAAACACAGCCTTTGGAGTAGGTTTACGAAAGAAATACTAGTCTTTTAAAGATGATATACCCTCAAGATCAGCAATTCTGCAAAATCATTTTCTACTTAGTTTGGTTGTAAGTTAAATAAAAGGGAAGGGAAGTGAAATTTTTAAACTTAAAATGAAAACTTGTATAGGTACAACTCAACATGATTGTATAACCTATTTAAATTTCTAACCATACTTAGTAATGATACTTATTAGATGTAAAATTTATTTTACTTTTTAAATGCAAGGAATTTGGATGCAAAGTGAAGTGTAAGTTATTAACGAAATATAGAATGATTTGGAATTAGTTACATAGTTATTTGATAGCATGTGCTGTAATGATTATGAAAATTTCCTTTCTAACTAAAAAAAATTTCACATCCCTTATTTTTAATTCCCCTTGCAACTAATCAAAGCTTTCTTGATTCTCAAATCTCAAGAAAAAAAGAAAATTGTGACTTAAAGGTGAGGGAAAAGGGGAAGAGAAGCCAAATGCCATAGCTGGTTAATTGTCTTTAAAGGGGCTAAAATGCTCTATCTGAAAGGATTGAAATGTACTAGTGTTTGCAGTAAGCAAGCTAGATAGAATTTAATAATTGGAAGTGGGGATGATCCAGGACGTGTGACCTTAAAAATTCATAAAAGAAAAAAAAAAGGGAGAAAAAAATGGTGAAAGGATCTAATGTACCAATGTAGCTACATTCTGAATTGCCAAATGCTAATACCACAAGGTGGACAATGACATTCACCTGGAACACTTCATGGATAGAGCAACCTGAGATGATTGTTCCAATCTCAGGCTATTTAAATTAGTAAAATGTTGTCCTTCAACATATTTCAGTGATGTACTAAAGTAGAGAACATATTCCAAAAGATTGATAAAGCAGTCATATGAGAGGTTCCATCTTATAGGCATCAATTCGCCTTCATGGAATTAAGGCAGAAGATGTGTAAAAGAAACCTAAGCTTGAAGGAGCAAGTTAATCTTTCCATTATCAAATAATCATAGAGATATCATAGTAGTTTTATTATTTACAAAAAAAATAAAAAATAAAAAATCATATAGATTATTAACGTAATAAAATTATAATCGTACACTGTTTTGACTTAATCAACGTAGTTAGTGTTAATTTTTAGGACTTGGACTCCTATTAGTATATGGACTCCTAATTATTTTATTAATTTGTTTTATTAGTTTCCTTTACCAATTAAGCTTGTTAGTTTCTTTTTCATATTTTGAGTTTACTTTGTCATTAGTTTGTTACTAGGACTTTGACTTGTAGAATCCTAAATCTTATCTAATTGTTGCTTTCTATTTTCTATAAATATAAACTACAAAGAGAGGAGCAAGACATATCGATTCTCTCTATTTTCTCTTATTTTTTATTTTGTCACATGGTATCAGAGTAATCACCTTAGTTGCCGTTTTGATAGTCATTTAAGGTTCCCCGTTAGATGTGCAGCCACTACTATTGTTACTCTTGCTACTGCTGCTACTACTACTACTTGATTTACAGTGACCTATACTGTACTACTATTACTTGGTTCACAGTGACCTATATTGTGCTGCTACTACTACTATTACTGCCACTACTACTGCTCCTACTACTACAACTATTGCTTCTGCTGCTACATTGTTTCAAGCTAAAACACTCACTTTTCCCCATGCTCCAGCTTAGGAGGGATGTTAGTGTAATAAAATTATAACTATACATTGCTTCAAAGTAATTAGTACTAGTTTCTAGGACTTGGACTCTCATTGGTATATAAACTCTTAATTATTTTATTAGTTTGCTTTATTAGTTTCCTTTACCAATTATGCTTATTAGTTTCTTTTTCCTATTTTGAGTTTACTTTGTCTTTAGTTTGTGTCTGGGATTCTAACTTCTAGAGTCATAGATCTTATCCAATAGTTGCTTTTTATTTTCTATAAATACAAGCTACAAAGAAAGGAACAAGACACATCGATTATTTCCTTCTTCTCTTATTTTCTATTTTGTTACAGATACAATATGAGATACAATGTCTTCTTTTCTGTGATGGGTGGCTGACATGCATGTATAGGTGAATATGTATATCTGCCTAACTTTCCCTCCCTCTATACCTTTTGAAAGTACATCCCTCCAAGAAATAAAACTGCAAGGCAAGACTCATAATCACATCTGTGGTCTTGTCTGAACAACATATATCTTCCCGTCCCTCACCACACCTTCAATGTCTTGTGGGGATCCATACAGCTCTTCAATTGCGCTTCCTGCACGTGCAATGTTTGACAGGATTGAATGGCGGTAGTTGCCATCAGTAATCAGTGGGTCAGAAGAGTAATCAAGCACAACCTTCTCTTCTTCATCCATTGGAACACTGTCACATAAAAGCCTCCATTACCATAAGAACCAGTAAAATAAAAGGTGAACATAAGATATGGATGTGAAATTGATGGTAAAACTAGACAGTTCTAGGAACATCCCAACCCACATATTAGAGGACCACCTTCTGAAGAGGTAGAGATGTTTTATATGATGTCTGCTGAGTAATATACATATGCCAGAGAATGCGAGACTACAGAAGTTACATGAATGTCACAGTGACATCCTCTCTTTTTGGATTTTTCAAGTCTTTGTTGTAAGCAATTCTTAATTAAAGAGGTAGAGAAGCAGGGACCAATACAATGTTCAACTTATAACTATATCATCACTACTATCAGCAATTCTTAATTAAAGAGGTAGAGAACCAGGGACCAATACAATGTTCAACTTATAACTATATCATCACTACTATCACTAATAACCAATCCATGTCCCACATTCTTTTTGGCTGGACCAAGGGTGGCATGTCGGAGAAGGATACACCAATCAGATGGCTATGGTCATCCAGATATTGAAGCTTGGGGCAGGACATAACCAAAAATAAGCCCAATGAATCAACACTTGACCAATCAAACTGGCACCATTGGCAATTAATGAGCAAGGATATCTTACTATACTAGCGTAAATGTCTGCCTTATAACTTTAAATTCTAAATATAATGACATAATATCAAACAGCTAATTTGGCCATCCTGCAAACAAGTACAAACTTGTAAGTGTCGTGTTCCACTGTCCCAATCTTTAGAGTACTTTGGTGGGAGCTTATGAATTTAAATTATGGATATTTCATAGGTATATGTACTGTCCAACTAAGGAAGCATTCAAAAATGTTAAAAATTAATTCAAGGGGGCAAGGAGGCATTCAAAAATGCTAAAAATTAATTAAAGGGGGCAAGGATAATTACACCTTACACAACAGTTAGTTGGCAAAGCTTAAGAAACATTAATTATGCATCAATATAAGAGAGATTGACTTAAAATCATACCTATCATACAGGCCTGCGCCTGCATAACCTTCTAGATCTTCACCATTGGAATCAGACCGGAAAATAATCGAACGTCTTATAAAGAGGCCGATGGGTTTGCTCGGGTAACCCAATAGCTGAAAATGAAGAAAAGACATGAGCATTAAAAAAAAGAAGTTATTAAACGTATGCTTTATGAGACATGACTACATATTCTAGCATAAATACTCACCTTTGGAGAGTTGAGATCAGTTTTCTTACAGACAAAGCTTAAAGCCCGACCAGGATAAGCTCCGACAAGTGTTTCTCCAAGTCCTTTCACCACCTATACCAGGATCAGACAAATATATATAATGAACATAAGAAAAGAAAATTAGAAGTAAAGAAAGATTCATTGTCCTAGCACAGTCAAGCACATTTAATACCTCGGTATATATCTCTGATGAGTCTCCAGATGAAGGGTTTGTGGTGTGGATGACAAATGCATAATCAGCATTAATTATTTCTTGCACCAGGACAGCCATACAGAGATACTCATGATCCAGTTTCACTTTCCGAGTGCTGAAGTATGCTCTTTCATTCCATTTTGAAGCCCATACCTGGAGTGAGAAGGATAAGAGAATCTCAATATGGAAAATAAGCTTGGAAATTTCAAAAACCAGAATTTCAAAATCTCTCTCTCTGATTGTGTGTACACACGCCCTAAGAGGCTGTACCAGCGCTGAATGTTGCAGCAAACTGCAACTAATTACGTTGACGACAACTGATATCAGTTACAACCAGTGAATGTAGCAGATGGGGTACCAGATAACCTACTTTGTTTTTCCTTTTAGTGGTGTTAAAGAGGCTAATGAAGGAGAAGAAAGGTGAAAGAGGAATCAAACTATCTAAAAATGCTCCCTTGAGTTCCAAATTCTGAATCAATATTAAATGAGGAACATTGTTCTTAGAAAGTAACAAGCGTGCAAGAGAGATGATTCTGCTCTCTCTCTCTCTCTCTCTCTCTTCCTTTATTTCTTCTCTTATTTTCTATTTTGTTACATGGTAACAGAGCAATAACCTGGGTTATTGTTTTGAGAGTCGTTTAAGGTTCTCCAATTGGTGTGCAACCACCACTACTGCAGCTCCTGCTACTGCTGGTACTACTACTACTTGGATCGCAGCTACCCATATTGTGTTAGCTAGTCTGCTACTACTACTTGGTTCACAATGACTTATACTGTGTTGTTATTACTACTGGATTCATAATGACCTATTGCAGCTACTATTATACTGTTGCCGCTACTACTACTACTACTGCTGCTACCACTACTACTACTGCTACTGCTACTACTACTACTACTACTGTTGTTGTTGCTGCTTCCATTACTATATTGTTCTAAGCTGAAACTCTCACCTTTTCCCATGCTCCAGCTGGAGGAGGAGGAGGAGAGAGGGGGGGGGGTTAACTGATAATATTGTAAAAGAATGGGCCTGCTTATTAAGGCCCGTTACCAACTAATTCGATTCTGCTCTTTCTCTCTCTCTCTCTCTCTCTCTCACTTCCTTTATTTCTTCTCTTATTTTCTATTTTGTTACAAGAAGTTCAATGGGGGAATAGGCAGAGGTAGTAACAGACGATTTCATACACTAAGAATACTTTGGTAAATCATAACCCGTAGATAGAGTGAAATGGTGTGATAGGATCTAGCCAAGTGGAAGGATGTGGTGGATCCGTTCCTCTGATAAGGTTTTGGCTGGACGGCCATATATTATGTTAAACCTACATCTTGTCATGTATGACTCACATCTCCCTTAATGATAATATTCATCAAATATTAAAACTTACAAAAAGAGAAGAGCCAATTCTTTTTTGCCACCTGCAAGAGAGCTTTTCTGGTTTAAAAACTCCAGAGGTAGAAATTGATGTGGTAAAACTTTGGGAAGCCAATTAAAAAGTCACATGTGGGATTCACAGCTATATTACTCTAATGGATGAACTAACAATCAAGGTACAAAGTTAAGATATCAGGATATGATAAATCAAGTGAGACTCAAAACTCTTCCAAAGACTTCATAAAAGCTTTGGTTCCTAA
Source organism: Protea cynaroides (assembly GCA_028583415.1). NCBI lineage: Eukaryota > Viridiplantae > Streptophyta > Magnoliopsida > Proteales > Proteaceae > Protea > Protea cynaroides. The sequence continues at coordinate 7,205,842 of CM053273.1, forward strand.
CTTTGGAGGATGATTAAATGCAAGGTAAGTGTGAGGCTTATTGAATTGTTGTGGAACTTCTCTGAAGGTAGGCCATCCATCAAACCGTTTATCTTTTCCATTCTTCCTTGAACAATCAGCAAGAATCCATGTCCTGGAAGTTAAACTCCCTTCGAACCTGGCGCTGTTTAATTAATGTGAAGTTTCCAACCCAACAAGTTCGAATTAGTAGGTGCAGGGACTCCCATATGTATAAAGGAGGCTGAAGACTATTTGATAATTGGTGTGGGATTTAACTCCCAACACTCCACCGCACGTGTGGCAATACGTACTGTAGACATGTGGAGACGGTGAAAACCCACTCTGATACCATGTAAAGTTTCCAACCTAACAAGTTCAAACTAGTAGTCCTAGGTGTAATAGGAGGGCTGAAGAGTATTTGGTAGTCGGTCTGAGACTAAACTCCCAACAACTAATTTGTATAACATGAAGAAAACCAAAAGGCCAGATATCAAACAATTTTATACACAAACCACTGGACCAATCTGTAAGACCTTTGACCAAATTATACCAACACCCAAAATAACTGTCCAGTTTGAATGTTCACATAGACATTAACTTGACAGAGCTAAATCCCTTTTTTATTTTTATGAACCAAAATAGCACCTTTTTTTGGTATAATTAGGCCTAAAAGGTTAACATTGGCACTGCTGAAAATGTAAGGAAAGAGTCAAATAAGCTGTGACCAATACCATTGAGATGGGCCCTAAATTTTATGAGGCCATCCGATACAGAGGGCTCACTATCTATCCGATGGTCTTGATAGTTGGCACACGGTGAGCAGCCTGACCTCTTAAGTCTATCAATACAGCTGTCCTAGAAAAGTTTCTTGAAAAGAAAGCAATATTATTTTAAGCATATGTACCTCAACAGATTCAAACTGAAGACCCTTTAGTTAAGGTGCAATAACTCTTGCAACTAATATGAACATACCCACGTGTTATGAAAAATGGAAACTTTTTATATCATATCTACATATTTCTTGTAGTCTCTCACTTATACAGTTCAGGTCCTAGACCATTCAACCACTGCCTCCTGGGGAGAACAGTTGTTAACCCAGTCTATTTTAGAAACACTATACCCTCTAAAGAGAGAAGCTCTCATGGTCCAATGGTTCAGCTGAGCTGTAATGATATGGTGGTTAATAGGACGTCCCATATGCAAGTGACTAGGCTGAACCACATGAAATATCATCAAACATACAGACTTTGCTGAGCTGTACTAAACTTGCAAGAGAAGTAAAAAAAGGAATAATAGTGTTTGGAGATGGCCCGTCAGGCGTCAAAACTGTTCCAATTATAACTTGGAAACCCATAATGATAAGTTCCTGAGAGTGTGGAATAAAACCATTCTAGATCATTTCTTAAGATGGAAGAAAAGAAAAAGGAGTAGAAAAAAAGAAGACTAAAGACAAAAAGAAGTATAGGACTTCTTGTTTGTGTTTGTGACATGAAAAACAATTGACACTTTTTGGTATTCCATCACATCCCAATTACCAAATACTGCCATGATGTCTTCCATTCAAGCTTGACACAACTTGAATGCTGCAACGGTAAGTAGTAACTGTTACTAAAATAGTAAAATCATCCATTGCTGCAACTGCAAGTTATAGATTCTTACTCTCAATCATTCTTCTAAATCCACTCAACCATGTTGACTAAGGGAAATTTGCAGCAAGCAATTGCCAACAAGCATTAGCACAAGGAAAACACAGCTCCAGATTGCAACTTTGCACAAGAAATTATGGAATACATTATCTTGCATCCGTAGGGAAGAACAGAAAATCAGTTGGAAGATTTTTCCATTACAGCCAACAAGGAGGGAAGGGTTGAGTTCACAACAAACAATATAAGCATGTTAAACTTAAATATGCAAGTTTCTATATCCATTTAATATTTACCTGTAAATATACCAATACTTATATATCACCTTTTAATATGGTCGACATTTGCCATAGGCCAATTGACAACTATTCTGATGCTTTAAATGAAAAAAAGAAAGTGTAACAACTAAAAGAAGGTGCTCTTTCTTTTTGGTAAGGATTCTCCAAAATGACCTTGAGTACATAGACATAATTTTATAAATACCCACTTTCTCAATATATATATATATATATGAGAAATGAAAACGGGAGGGGCTTAACAACTGTTCACGGTAATAAAAGATAGCATAAAAAATCCGGACTCGTTTTTTTCATACGGCTGAAATTGGTTTGAAAAAGAAAAGGAAACTATCATAATCAATACCTAACGTGATTATGTAATCTACTAAAATTCTTACCACATTTAGTAATTAAACTTTTTAGAAGAATTTTTATTTTACTTTCCAAATGGTTGCAAAATAAAGTAAAATTTAACAACCAAATTTAGAATGGTTTGGAGTTGGTGACAGTCATTTTCTGTAATGTTACAAAAATTTATCTTTTAGATGTGATTTAATTTCACTTCCCACTCACATAAGAGGTTAATTACTCTTTCTTTCTTACTATGGGTGCAAGTGGAATGGTTCTCATTCAACCCCGGAATGACCCAGTCCATGCGGTTGTGGGGTCATTATAGACCCACGGGAATAGTCAGACCAAAGGTCTGGATACGTTGTAAGCAAAAAAAAAAAAAAAAAAAAAAAAATTCACATCCCTTCCCTTTATTTTTATTTCCCTAGCAACCAGAGGGGTCCTACAAGATTCATAATTCTTACCTTCTTTATTGCCATCCAAGCTTGGTCCCACCGTTGTTCCCTTTCATCACCAGGCCAAGGCATACTAGATTTCTGCATATTGCTCTTAAGTTCTTGCACCTGAAAACATTTTCCTTCCATCAGTTTCTGCGTTATTTCAATCTATGTTACTCTGAGAAGGCAAAGGATACAAGTAGGGTGTGGCAAATATTCCATTTCCTGCATTCTCATTGGCTTTTGCGGTCAGACATTAGTGTGACACAGGAGTTGCTCATAATTTAAAACGTCCGGGTAACATAATATTCCAAGGGAAGAAATCAACCCATGCAGAAAAGCTTTAATAAGAGGATGGTCCTTAAATTCTGAAATTAGTTCCCTGACAATATCACCTAGTCTGCAGACAATGATAGATGATATCCAGGAAAAGAATCATGGAATGCAAGTTGCAATTTCATGAAACCATCCAATTAAGATGTGAAATCTAACTGATGCAGAGGTCATTTTAAATCAGAGGTTAAAAATATCATTTTTCTTTGTCAAGCCATAACTCATTCCAGCCTTCCAGGGCTCTGGGCATGACCTAGTGATTTTATTAAATAATAAAATCCAGCATACAGAAAGTGGTTAGGATATTACCAAAACAAAGAAAGCATTTGGTTGCATTTTTTCACCATTCGCACACCATCTCTTATAAGGCGATCAAGGTGACACCTAGATGAGGACCAAGTTGTAAAAAAATAGGCTAGTACATACCTCGCACATCATGAAGCACCTCGGGCCTAGGTGATGCCTTAAAGGGAGTGGTGTTGACGTGGTTCATTGTTCTTGGACTCAATCCCAAATCCCCCATGGCAAGGCATCCCTTATCTCTCCCTTTCCTTTGATCTCTCTCTCTCTCTCTCTCTCTCTCTCTGACATTACATCTTTATCTCTCTATTTCTGGGTGTTGAATCACCTTTGCTTTTTTCTTAGCGGTTATTAAATAACCATACAACTCTAGAATATGTTGTAGTGCTTAATTGGCTCTCCTTCTAGAGACACCCAATCCCAATCAAGAAAATATTAAACTCAAATACCCACTTATGCTGATGTAAAAAGACTTCGAAGCCCTCCAAATTCCCAAAGTGGAAAAGTGGTTCTGAGATGCACTGGCAAAAGATAGTAAAGACTAACAGACAGTACTTTTTGGTTAAATGATGCTGGCATTTCAAGCGCACACACAGGGAATACTCAACAGGATGGAACACTTCGAAATTTTAGGGGACAGGAGTTGGCCTCTGCCCATTGTTATTGCAAGGAGTCATAGTAAACACATTCAAATATGATGAAGCATTGAGAAGGAGGTAGTGAAAGGGAAAATGTTTATATCTCTATAGACATGAGTACCACTAAACATTAAGCCAGTGCTTTGGGTAGTATTGGTGGGAATGTATAAAAGGAACTCAATTGAAAAAGGTACCTTCCAACTTCCAATTCATAAATTCAGAAAATAAGCACCTGGACAATTGCTTGCTCTCTTCACCCCCCCCCCCCCCCCCCCCCAAAAAAAAAAAAAAAAAAAAAGCCACAAGCTTGCTCTGGTTTAAGGTAAGGTGAAACTTGTTTGTTTTCATTTAACATTATCTGAAGATTACACGGTAAATGAACAAATATTCAGTAAATTATAGCAGATTGAACATACCAGCTGAGGTGGGGCTGCAAGCTGCAAAACTGTCTTGCGGATCTCACCAAGTGCGCTGAACTCTCCTTCCCCTAACCTTTTCTTCAGTAACTGTAATGCATCAGCTACAGCCTGCGAATGAGGTATATAAAACCCACTCAGTTTTATTAGTGCATAATTAGATGAACCTTATTCTCCATAGGGAACAATTTCTGATATGTATTACCCACCCAAGAGAGATGAATCTCTTCCTCTCCTGACACTAAAGTATTCCAGTCACAATGGAGCAAAGAGATTTTCATTTTCTCATTTAAAGAAATGATGCTTGGGATCATTCTACCAAGACCACAGTCTCTTTCATTAGATCTAGCAGAAAGTTTTGATATCACAAGAAGTAAAAGTGATAACAACAAAAGTTATATCCACAACACTAAGTGGTGTATGAAGTTTCCAAAGGAAGACAATTAAATATATTTATCCAAAAACAAAAGAGATAAATTGGATATTTCACTTCACATGTTAAATGATTATATATAAAGACACAAAACAAGTGAAAATTACTTGAGATAACAAACCTGATTTGAACTGTCTGACAGAACTTTTTCAAAAACACCAAAAGGAAGGGCAACCGATGTTGGAATTCCCACCCAAGATGGGACTTTTCCTTTCAAGTATGCAATATTACGTGATTTAGCACCAACCTGCAAAATTTAATATCTTTACACAGGTTACACAAATATAAGATGAAAATTTTGAATTGCTGTTGAAGCTATATCCCATGCTTCCTTTGACACATTCATTCACAGGAAATCCTGATTGTGTGCTCAAGAAATCCGTTTTCTGCACAATTCTGAGCATGTTTTCTTTTTGTCTTAGATATCATAGCAAGGAAAAATCTTATTGATATTCTTTAGAAACAGGAGTCTACAAAGATAACAGGACCACCACATAAAGATACTTTACTAACTCAAAATGACAGGAAGGTGGGAAGGAAGAACATTGTAAGAAAAATACAAAGTTGATTCGCAAGCCTAACCATTTCACTGGTAAACTCCTCTGATGATATTGCATATCTACCACAAAACTGCTTTCTGACCAAAGTTATAGATGCAGAAGATCCATCTTCCTTCATATTTGATGAGCTTGTCATCAGCAGTTCACCTTCCTTCACCTCACTGTTGACATGGGAAAAACAGAAAAGAACTAGTCATTAATGTCGATAGTTCATAACACGTGAGTGTACATAAAAACTGACTACATAATAGAGCATACAAGTGAGAAATACCTGATAATATTCATAGTTCGAGGTTTCGGACCAAAATAAGTTGGTTTCGAGCCTGGCCGAGACAAATCCCAGGCTCGAAACTGACTTATACCATATCTTGGTCGACCTAACTAGGTTCGACCAGGTTTCGTACGAAACCTATGTTTCAATCCATAAAATGAACCAGGGTCTATATCTAAGTGTCGAAACCTTACTAGCAGTCATCAAGCAGAACTTATTTATGACTAATATTATTTAAGTAAATGTTTTTTACTTAAAATATTATTTATAAATAAGCAAACACCTCCCCATTTGAATCCAATAAAAATAGTCTAAAATTCAAATTCTATAAGGATAAAAAGTCAACCCTCCAGTTTAAGAACAAAAATCGTATTTTTTGGGTAGGGGGCGATTTTCAACTTCCAAATATTAGGCCTTCTTCCAAATATAAAAATTTCATAAATCTTATTATAGTAAAGCATTACTAAAAACCAAGAGTGCGCCAAAATAATCTCTTGCTTTGATGCCCAACAAATTGTTTACGTTCGGACGACTTTAAACAACATTTGCGTACTCCGAACAAGGTTTGACTGGAGTGTAACTCCTTCATTATAACTCGAATTCAAACAATCTTGGTTTTATTGAAAAGTTGATTATGCGAGCTTTGTAACGAATTCAAAATTACTTGAATCCGAGCTATATTAAAGGAGTTACGCTTCGGTTAAATCATATTAAAAGTACATGAATGTTAGTCAAAACAATTGGAGTGATATCATGTCATGGGATATATACGTGCTGTAATCAGAGGAGTGTTATCACCACCATCAGTGGTACGCTGCAAGTGGTTTAGATGTACCACGAAGCTCAGCATGGAACTAATTGTTGAGACTTCTAAATTATAAGTTCAATGTATTAATTTTGAATGAATGCTATTAATTAGTGGCTTAGTATATTGTGGATTATTTCAGCGTAGAATACCAAACTTGGGTCTACATCACATGTAACTATTTTCTCTGTCTTTTTTTCATACTAACATTAGAAATAGGTGTAAAATGGTTTAAATAGGGTATACAAAAAAAAATCAGACAAAAAAAAAAAAAAAAAAATTTAGGACTGAAACCATAGAGTCAATAAAACTGGAAAAAAATACCAGGTTTCGGCGGGTTTCGGCCGAAACCACCAGTTGTCTGGGTTTCGAGGCTGACCGAAACAGGCCTCGAAACCGGCACCTCTAACCTTGATTATATTGTAGGAAAGGAACTGCTTGACAAGCAAATAAAAAAATATAGTAAATGAATAACTAAGTGTCCTTGCTATTGTTTATAGAATTTTTTATATCATAAATTCTACCATTTGTGGATGTTTGGTATCATTTGTGATCCAACTTTCTATTTAAAATAAATTAGAATCTTCAAATAGGTAAGGGGCTCATTATGTATTATTAGCATAACAAAATTGTAACCGTACATTGCTTTGACTTAGTCAAAGTAGTTAGTGGTAGTTTCTAAGACTTGGACCCTATTAGTATATGGACTTCTAATTAGTTTATTAGTTTGCTTTATTAGTTTTTTTTTTTTTTTTTTTTTTTACCAATTAAGTTTGTTAGTTTACTTTTCCTATTTTGATTTTACTGTCTTTAGTTTGTGACTAGGACTCTGACTTGTAGAGTCCTAGATCCTATTTAATAATTGTTTTCTACTTTATATAAATACAAGCCACAAGGCGAAGAGCAGGATATATCGATTCTCTCTATTTTTTCTTTTTCTATTTTGTTACATGTATAATGGCCATAATGTCTGATCGGCCGGATTTTGAGCACCGAAAGGTATGGATTTTCCATCTCTGGTCTCACCTTGCAGTGAACCATACTCTCTTTCCCTTCTCCAATGACTCTTCCATCGTCTCTGCAACTTCAACTTTCGGGCAGTACAAAAAGCCATTGACTGCAATAATACCAACGACTCTTTCATCTTTAATTCTGCCACCCATTATTCATCTCTTAGGTTGTGCTACTTTGTTACTCTTCCTCTTCTCTGTATTTTTTTTTTCCAGATGCCTAAGGCAGAGCCTCTAGTGATGGGAGAGGAGAAAATGGAGAAAATTCCTATGCAAGATACAAGAGAGGTTTGATTTATAGAAAAGAAGAGTGACTTCAGCTTCAATTTGAAGAAACGTAGAGGGAAAACCTTGTCGATCGAGGTACATTGTGAAGCTATCTGTGTTTGAAGGTCTAGATCGGAAATTTTGAATTTTTTTCAGGGTTTTGGACTTTGCTTTCTGGTGTTTTGGGCTTTGATTGTGTGGTTTTGTTATGGCTCCATCCAGTTTAGAGGAATTTGATGAAGACGTAGTTGACATTTATCTACTCAAGAGGAGGAAAAAAGGAATTTTCTTTTGGGTTGGTCTAAAGTAACCGATTGTCACCTCGGTTCTGTATGGCAACATCCAATAGGGCTAGTTTTGATTTTTAAGGGGATGTGATGTTTAGATCTAATGGCAATAACACCCGGTGACAATGTATGGTTGTAACCGGGCTAGTTACAACCAGACAAAGTCTTCTGTTTTTTACTTTTCTTTTTCGGGCTCTCTTGTTGTGTCCTTGTTTCGAGCTTTTCATTTTGGCTCTTAGGTTTGGGGTTTTAGCTTAGAGAACGGATATTGACACATGTACGGTATTTGACGCTAGGAAGAATCTTAAAATCAGAGTAAAATGGAAATTTGAAGTTTGGTTCTCAAACTTTTCGATTTGGATACTTTTAGGGTTTTTTGGGAGTTGTGATTTGGAGAAACCGATAAATGCTGAAGAAATTGCACCATCAAGTCAGATCTGAAGTAACAGCTGGTTAGGGTTTTCCTTCTAACGTGTCAAACTTGGAGAATCCAATGCTGAAGAAGTAAATATACCTGAAGGTGGTGCTTCCTCTCCATGGACAGGAGCACCGGATCGTCGACTACCATTTCAAATCAAAACGCAAAAGACAAAAGCTCTCCCCCTGCAGCTGTCAATTTCATGTGTTAGAGTAATAGAATTGTAACTGTATACTGCTTTGACTTAGTCAAAGTAGTTAGTGCTAGTTTCTAGGACTTAAACTCCTATTAGTATATGGACTTCTCATTAGTCTATTAGTTTACTTTATTAGTTTCTTTTACCAATTAAACTTGTTAGTTTCCTTTTCCTATTTTGGAGTTTACTTTGTCTTTAGTTTGTGACTAGGACTCTAACTTGTAGAGTCCTAGATTCTATCTAATAGTTGTTTTCTATTTTCTATAAATACAAGTTACAAGGAGACGAGCAACACATACATACTCTCTCTTTCCTTGATACATAGATTCTCTCCATCTTTTCTTATTTTTCTAAATTGTTACATCATGGATGCAGAAGATGTAGAGCTTCAGGAAAGGATGCAGGAGGGAAGCTATGAGAGGAAGGAGGCGATGTAAACGGTTACAGAATTTGTTATCCACGTAACACTCCAAACCTATTTCTCATTATATAATCTATTATGTTTATTAGTATCAAATGATTATTATTTATGGTCCATAATTTATTTTCATAAGTGATCTGTTATAAATAAGTCATAAACAGAAATACCAATTATACCAAAGAGAAACTAAGATACCTTTATATAAAGGAAATAGAAATACCTATAAACCACATCTGCTGAAGTAGGTTTAAGGCTTAACAACTTCCCTTCTTTTGATTGGAGGTCAGACAAAATGTTTGGGTCAAAACATGTAGCAAAGAAAACCTGCCAAGACGAAAATATTAAAAAAAAATCAGCAGCTAGACTCATAGTTCATGATTTCATAAATATCAACTCAATCAACAGTAAAAGAATAGCAGCAAAGAAGTTCCTGAATTGCCAAAACAATTCGTCAATACCTTGCTATTTCTTGCCCGCACAGAAACATGAGATAGGACATCGGGCATGTCAGGGGTCAGCACAGCAACTGCACCATCTGGAATTTCTTCCTCTCCTCTTACACTTTTTGCTATTAAAATTGTAGGTTGCCCATAAGATTTATTCTGGACAGAAAGCAGTTCATCAACAACTGCAACATACCCAGAAGTCTCAACTGGGCTGATAATCTGCCAACTGTCACAGGAACCAAAAATTGCATTAGACTGTGATGGTATAATGTATAACTGAAAAATGTAGACAACAATCCTATTATAAGTTTTATTATGAGAACTGGGCAGTAAAATTTCTTTCTTTGAGCATAAATGACAAGAAGTTGTATCATAAACTATTTTATAATTAAATTTCTAAAATTAGCTTGTCCAGCATTTTAGGGATTCAAAATGGATCTATGTTCGAATTATAAAAACCAAAACTTATCAACAAACCTTCCCAGATTGGCTGTCTTCCGAAGAACAGGGTCAAGTCGGCTAAGAAGTTGTGACAAGGAAGCGGCTGATCCAGCACGAATAATCTCTTCAGTAAAAATTTCTACCTGCAAGAGTTGCCTGTCAGTGCAAAATCCAGGATAGAGAATTACAGACATGAGTTGCAAATCACAAACAGCATATGTAACACTCAAAATTAGCCACACACAGCCCATTGATCAACTCGAAGAAGCGATCCGAGGTACTCTGCAGATGGTTGCAGAACTTGATGATAAAGCTCTGCCTTGCTTGAAAGAGCAAGTCGAGTCCTGTCAAGGACAGATTTTGCAAATAGTGCCCAGTGATCATCTCTACTCCTTGACATTCTCAGGGCATGATTCCATCCCTTCAAAAACAATTACAGTATTAGGTTCAAAGCAAGAAATTGGAATACTAAATCATAGTTCAGAGTTCAGACAAACAGATCAAGATTTTTTTACTCATATTTTCCAGGAATATGAAAGTAGAATGTTCCGTGGAATTGCTATTACCCATATGTAGTAATTTTTTTGGTTCTTTTTTTTTGAGGAGGGGGGTGGGGGTACTAAGTTATCAAAAAATTGAAAAACAAAAATGACAAAAAAATAAAATAAACAAGTAAAAGTAGGTAAGAGGGAAAAATAAAAGGAAAGTCTCCAATCAGTTAATAAGCTCAGATTACAACATGGTAGTCAGACAAAGCAGGACCAGATTGAACAAAGTTAACCTGCAGAGAAGATACTAAACTGTAGGTTATTTGACTAAGTTGCATATTTCTAGGGTTTACCCAATGAATGCATCTAAGTAAACGTGAATTGTGTATTTCCATGTGTTGAAACTGCTTATCTTAATAGCCTAGATTTTGTAATTAAGGACCCAAACAATGTATATACTCAACACTCCCCCGCACATGCAGTCTGCACGAAGGACTTCAACGTGACAGCAAGAAGAGAAAATGCGGGGACATTCCTTTATTTTTTATTATTTTTTTTTGTATATTTCAAGGTTCAAACATTCGAACTCCCCTAATCTGATACCAAGTTGAAACCGCTTATCTTAAAAGCTCGAATTTGTAAGTAAGGACCTAAACAATGTATATATACTCAACACCACGAGTAGCAGAAGGACATTGTAGCGCAACACACTAGACACATGCAGGATCACTTTTAAGGGTAGAAAACCATGGGATGAAACAAAGTTACGAAGGTACAGTCCTTAGCCTCCTGTCTATGAATGTCCAGAACCAACATCACACTGACCAAGAGTATTATCATCTTATCTTTCAAGAGCTTTTATCAATGATGAATCAAGATTGCAACAGCCATCTTCTGCAGAAAAGTACATAACCTTAATACCATTCAAATATAAGATTTATGTATACTTTGAGAGATTTTGAACCAATTTGCTTCAAGTTTACAACAACATTTAGTGTAGGATAGATTCCTACAAGCACGAAGGGCAACAGGGGAAAAAATAAATCAATTTGAAAACAAAAAACAGAGACGATAAACACTTGGTGCATGATGCACCTGCTGAAAAGCACAAGAATTCCAGAGGACAAAGAAATTATAAAAATAAAAACATCTGTTGCAAGAAATGATTATATAAAACAAAAGCTATATCTTGGTAACCTGAGAAAAGATTAATATGGAAAAAGCATGCTTAATTCAGATAAGAAGTTAAAGTTATATAATGATCAAACAGGATTTCATGAGATGTTTGAGAAATTGGATTAGCGTGTGAATCCTGGCAAAAACCTTAAAGTTCTATATAATTAGTTAATTACCAAAGCTTCCTCTCTTTTTTTTCATTGTTTCAGAAGGCTCTGACAACATATCAACTGGCCATTATTCTTTTCCAAGTGCCAAAGAAGCACTCAATAAACATATCAGCGAAGAGGAACCGAGCACAGTGATTGAGAATTTCAATGTGGGAAACCTGGAGGCTTCCACATCTCACTTCCAATTTGGCAATGATTTTCAATTTTTTTTTCAAACTAAAGAGACGAACATCTTATTAGAAAAAGAAGAAGAAGAAAGAATAGGGAAGAAACAAAAAGAAACCAAGCAGGCTACATTAGCATACTTAATCCACACATCAACTTGCCCAATATTGTTTATCATCTTTGCAAGGGACCAATATCCTTGGTTTAAGCTGGTTTTAACTGTTTGCACTAAAGAGAGAGAGGTAATCCTTAGAGATGTCAAAAATACCAAAAAATTTGCCCATGGATTGAGTCAAATGGTAGGAAAGTTAGCTAAAACTTATTCTGGCCTCCTAAAAGGCCAGCCATCATATGGGGCCTTCTAAGGACCAGTGACAGAGCTCTGAGAATAAAATAGAAGGAAAGATCACATTCCTGGAAAGTGTTATGCCAAGTTTGCGATGGCACTCCTCAGAATCTTGGAACATTCAACCCCAAAGGAATTTTTTGAGGTACAATTTAAGCAATCTTCCTCCTTTCTTAGTAGAACAATAAATTTAACTAAAAGAAAAGAAGATAAAATAGGAGAATAGAAATGCAAGGGCTGCAGAATTCCAAGGGCTAATGGATCCCCAAGCTCCTACAGGGTACAGACATCTACATGCCCACATCCAAATGAAGAAAAGACATGGTGTCACAGGCAGCAACCTCAAAAACTAACCCAGGCCCAAGACCACTGCAACTACAGCCCCCAACAGTCACCCAACACAGGCTACCAACTATTATAATACCAAAGAACTGACACCCGGACAGCCTCCAACAGGCCAAAGTACCCACAACCAAGACTTAGACAACTGCATGTTCTAAAAAATGAGTACACCATGAGGATAACTTCATTGAGCTGTTATTTACCTTTAAGCAATAGACCAGATCCTCATTATTGTCCAATGAAAGAGCAACGTTCTCAAGAACCAGAGAGATGAAGTACATAATTTTCTGCAAGAAAAATAAAAATTGAATTAAGATTTTTAATTTCAGAATATCAAATTAAAACACCAAAACTGAACATAGATCTGGACAAGCATTAAGAAGGACAAAAAATGAAAAGATACTACTCATGGAAAAGTATAGAGATGCCATAAAAAAAAAAAAGATACCTCTGGTGCAGCATTATTCAGCTCCTCATATCCCCTTTCAGTGGCTGTCCTAACCATGGAATCAAGGGCAATATCCAAAAATAATAGATCCTTCAGACGATCACGAGACTTAAGAAGCTGAGGTCTCAGCTGCTCACGAGCCTCCAGCAATCCCTGAATAGAAGAACTAAATGTGGGAAAAATTGCGAGTACAGATATAAGAAAATAAATGCCAGTATCATCATGTCACACACCTCAAGAAGTGGTTCCACATTTTTATCTTCAACATGATTGAGAATAAACTGCAGCAGTTCCTGTTGAAATAATGCATAAATTGTATAGATGGATCCAATTCCAATTTGGACATACAGTTGGCTAAGTCAATAGAAGTTTCTGAGGAATAAGGTGAAATCGTAACCGGAAATCCCGATGGCAAGCCTGGTATGGGATTTATCTGCACGCCAACCATGAAGCCTTGGCCCTGAAGGAAATAGAAAATGATATCAAGTGCCATACGCATGAATTTTCATATAAATTTCTAAAAATTACCAATATTACCTCGTCCCTGTAGCCCAAGCATTTGGTGATGGCGGACTCAAGATCGGCACCCGAATGAACTGCCTGAGTAAATCACCAGAGAAGCTTAATTAGTTGAATGCAATATAGAACGGGAGCCTAGATCTAATAAACATATAAGGAAAAGCATATCCTTGTGCATTATTAAACAAAGAAGCAAAATCCTCTAAGAACAACATGTTTACACTTAAAATAACTCCTGATATGCAAGCTGAATCTGCAGACTTCGTGTCATATTAAGCTTTTGCAAGGTTAAAATTTTGACTATAAAAGCTACTCTAGCCAACCTTCAATGTTCTCATGTAATGTTCCAAATCACGCAAAAGACCATCCTTCTGGTCTCTCCTGAAATTTGGTTCCGAATGTATGCCACGATCATAACTCAAAAGGCGCTCTTTGGTTATGCCATTTGAGTTCAGGGTTTTCCAGTAAGCATTGATATCCAAGTCACTTTTAAGATAATCGATAAGTGCCTGCAGGAAATACTTTGTGAGAAAAAATCATCAACAAATTGATAGAATTTTCAACATAACTTGCATTTCAAATACCTGACAGATTACAACATCATCAGGACTTGTGTTGTTATGCAGTTTCTGATGCCATTCTTCCATCATTCCACCACAATCATTATTTCTCTGTAGATAACCAACAACTCATTTGTATTTCTCAAATGAACATTCCAATATGGAAACAAACTTAAAATGATAAAAAAAAAAAAAAAGTAAAAAACTTGACAGAAAGAAATATCCTTAAGGTAGATTGAGCAATTACTTGAATGACTAGGATCTCATCTCGGATGCGCTGGCCCACATCTCCTTCACCTCCACGACCTACAGTGGACAAGATCATCCTCAAGATTTCCCTGTACTGAGGGTAACTTATGTATATATTTTGAAGTAAGTCTGTAAGCCTATCCTGAGCTTTACTGATCTCTCTGCAAGGATGGAAGGACAGTTTTGCTTTAGCCTGGAAAAGTACAAGGACAAAGCATTGCAAAACATGTAATCAATTTTCAACAGATCGAAAGAAGCTCAAGATTGTTATTTCACAAAGGATTTTGTGCTCAAGGATTGATTTCTATTTCAGCAATAATGCTAGAGTTCGTTACCAGTCCAGTGATTGTTGTTTGAGTGAGAATTTTAATATCTTAGCTTGGCAACAGGAAAAGAAAACATGATACATCAGTAGCTTGAACATAGATTTCATAAGAGAACTACCGTGGCTTCACATTGTAGTTCTTATTCCATATGAGCTGCCTTGTGGCCATAAACCTCATCCACACAAAGATCCCAGCAAGACCCAATTCCCCAGCATCTTTGGCCCACTCTAGCAAATCTGTTGCAATGTTGAATCTGTGACAGAACAGAATGTTGCAGATTAATTCAATCAGAACAGCCTAATGCAATGTTGAATCTTTGACAGAACAGAATGTTGCAGATTAATACAATCAGAACAGCCTAATGCAATGTTGAATCTGTGACAGAAACAGAATGTTGCAGATCCCCCCCCCAAAAAAAAGAAAAAAAAGAAGCATGAACAGATAAGCTTTTCACCATGTGGCCAGTGGAGTAACGAAAAAACAATCAACTTTTAACCAATGAAAATTAGTGAGTACACTTCACAGGTTAATGAACCAGAAAGGTTCTGAATTTAAATAATAATGAGAGAGAGAGAGAACAGTCTGTTTCAAGGAAAGAAGGGGTTATGGTGGCATAGGAGGCACCACCTTTGACATAGGTGTCATGACAGCCTCTGAGGGCCTCAAGGATTTTGCACAACGTAAAAAAGAGACTGATTTTGTAGAGCCTTTTAGCATAAAAGAACATAAAAAGTTACAAGTCAAACATTACATGGTAGCTATAATTAGATTCAAACAGACTAATAGATTTTTGAAGATCATCAAATAAACATCACGATTTATTTGTTGATTGAGAGATGACAAGAGAAAGAGAAAATCAAAGCTTCTACAATATTGAAGATCAACTTATAGCTTTTTTTTGAGAGTCACTTCAATCAAACAAAAGAGACAAAAGACTCATACGTTGGATCAAGACCTCCTGCAAGCTAGTAGTCACTAATTCAGATCTTAAGTTGGATGGACTATTGCAACCCCATACTTACTGCTGTAGTTCTGTATATACAGAATTTACACAAAGTGATTGTTGAAACAAGTCAGACTCCAGAAACATGGAGAGACAGAAGATTCCACCTAATTTCAACCAAAGGTGGTTTGTGATTCTGATGACAATTTTCTATCTGATTCATATGAATGAATGACAGATGTGGTATAGTTGCCTAGCAGTTCTTTATTCTCTCTGGAAGATGCTAGCGGAAGTAGATATTCCAGGATGAAACTTGAAGGACATGATACTATAAATAGCCAAAATTCAGAAATGGAGCTGGGCCTCCAAAATTATGTGTAAAGAATAATCACTCTTCATCAATTGTCTATGTAAAAGGAAGTAAGTATATTTTCTTAAATCCCAGATAACATTCTCCATCAAGGTTCCAAGCGTTAGCAGGTTATGACAAATATTACGTTCGTATTGCAAGTTCAACTCTATTTATTCATGAAGAACCCATTAGATCTATCAAAAGAATTGCAGCATGATCCTGACCACTTTCAAAATACCAAAGAAAAATAAGTAGCTTTTTTTTTTTTTTTTTTTGAGGGGACAATTAAGGCAGCCTCAGTTAATAAGGAGAAAATAGGATGTACCAGGGATGTATAATTAGTTGTATACGGATGTGAGAAGTGTCAACCATACAAATAAGGACTTGATGCTATATCACAAATAGTTGTGCATAAATCAGCATCTCACTTTCTTTAAAAATGTCATATGTGATCTTTTTGAATTCTTTAAATAAGTCAAGTAGGAAAAGTATTATGAAAAATAAGTCTTATCCATGAAAGGCTCACATGCTCAATAGCTCACAATCTACCCCTTTTTTCTTTTATTTATTTATTTTTTTTTGGTAGGGGGGAACAACCTACTCACCTATGCATAAAAGATTTTTGGGCCTCACTCTCCATAGCTGCAATTTTGTCCAACAAAGCCTTTGCAGTACCTTTGCCATCAGCAGATCCCTTTCATGGAAAGAGATATCTAATCACTAAAATGTGGAAAGCAGTGTAGGATGATGAAGTACAAGCGAAAAGCTGACAAGATAAACTTATACAACAAATTCCATCATAAAAATTAAATAGAGAACAACCTTTTTAGATCCAACACTAAAATCAATATAAAAGTCGGAGCCATTATTCTTTATCCAGTTACCACCAGATAGTAGCACAAATGGCATCCCAGCAAAACTTTCTTCACCAATCTCAATTTCTAAGGACTGCACCTGAAAATAAAATGGAAGATGAAGACTTTTTTTAACAGAAAATTCTAACCATTGACCAAAAATGTATTGCTTCAATATTAAGGCATATTAACAAAGACCTAAAGTTTTGGAAGGCACCTGGCAAGGAGGTTCACCAGAACAACTCTCTGCAAATTGTGTTTCACAAGCTTTATCTAGTGAAACTGAACCTTGGGGCATTGAACTTTGAGGAGGTGCCTGAGAAACCCCCACATTTCATAAATTTATGCAGAGAAAAGGAAAGCATGAAAAAGGAGAAATAATTTAATAGATTCGGGCATCCACCTTCTTCCAGTAATTAATCATTAATGGATATTAACACCTTACCATCCACTCTCCAGCTTTTCTTGATAAAGCCCAATGAAGGCTAAGTGGTCCTTTGAGGTCTGTAGCCAGATAAATTTTTGTCTGACCCGAAGACTTGGTCACAGTTACCTTGAAATGTGAAAAGAAGCCAACAATTAGGATAGAATTTCGAAAGTACTATCTTGATGAGGAAAGAAAACCAGTAAGCAGAGGATAACTCACCCGAAATTCCCTGTCACCAATCTTAAAAACTGACTTATTTAGGATGGAACCACCATCTTGCTCTTCCTTGCCATTCAGAAAAAGCTCAACTGTTGTTGGGTACTCTGGTGGAACAGAAACCTTTTCTTTCACAGATTCCGTAGAAAATTTATTCAGAAGCTGCATAAAGTCCCATTCCTTGCGCTTAATCCTTTCAACAGAAAAATAACTTTTCTTCTCTAACTGCTTGGAAACTTTAGTTTGGATATCTCCTTTGACAATTTTTTTTCGTATTTCATCAAGAGAGGTACCCTTATCTAATTCAGCTTGCAGCTCTTGCCTGGCTTCTTCAAACTCTTTCTGTTTTTGAGATACCATTCAGGTTAGGATTACAAGCAAATGGATGAGGATCCATCTTCCAAATTACATGAAAGAGAGAAAATCAATTCATATGTGAAAGCATCCCATAACCAACTGTAAGTCAGAGGAAAGCTTAAACTCACAAGTTGCTTATCTGGTGAATAGTTGGGTTTCCCTGCTTTCTCCCACCGTATAAAAGCTTGTGTTTGTATAAGGTCATCAGGTATCTTGCTCTTACTTTCAAGAACATTGGATTCTTTAGTCTCATCCTTTTGATCACTTTTTGTCAATCTTGCTCGAATTTCTTCAACAGATGCACCTCTGACCATTTCATCCAGTAGTTCAGCCCGAGCTGCTTCATATTCCTCCTATAGCATGCATAACTCTCTATCAATAAATTAATTATCATCCAACTCAGCCGTAATCTTCCACTTCAAGCATTACATATGGGCTACTTCTAAAGGCAATCAACAAAAGATTGGATGTCTGTCGAAGAATGATCTAAGCCCTCAAATATCAGAGTGTCATATTGAACAGAAAATATTTTTTATTATACAAAAACAATATAAATCCCTACTACTTCCCTTCAAGAGGACTTCCCATCATCTTAGCAGGATATTGCATTACCAGAATTGAACAAACAAACCTCTACCCACAAATATCTAATATTTTTAAAAAGTGAACTAATTTCCCTCAATTTTTATAAAAAATTAGAGTCATGAAAGACAAAAAAAAAATCCTAAATAAGATCTTACCAGAAAAAAAAAAGAAGTAGCCATTTCGTTAACATCATGATACACATGATTTGGCAGCATAGTTGTCAAGGCGTTATCTAGGCGTCCAGGCACCCTTGTGACGCCTTGGAAAATGGGGCGCCTTGGTCGCCTAAGCACTCCGTCAGGCCTCCAACACCTTGGCTACTTAAATTTATTCACAAAGGCAAACTCCTAGGGAAAAGCAGCAGTTTATCCAGTCACCGTCCCTTGGAAGAAGCTCCTTGAATGACAAAACCCTAAAGGAAAAGAGAGATGCTCTTTTTTTCTCTCTTTCAGAACACTTGTAGCCGGATTCTTAAATCCAACGTTGTGATTAGGGTTCCAAGTTTCACTAAACCATCATATTTATAAAACAGCCTCTTTAAAACCAACGGTTGTGATTGAGCCAAGTAGTGTGATCATAAAAGGTGATCTCACAACTGGTCCATTATGGCACATAAGGACGATTCATATGAGATGTAACCATTTAACCCCAAAGAAATAGAACTTTCATTACGTTTTAGTCCCTCCACTTAAAAAAATCAGATGACGGACTTCCTGATATAGAACGGACACTACAATAAACCCTACTCTGTCAAATGGCCTATATCAGAGATTCTCCAGTGGTTGGACAAAAACAAGAATAAAATATTTTTAAAATATAATCATAAACAAATAATAATATTTTAAAATAATTTGTAAACAATATACAAAATTACCACAGGTACCATAATCCCGTCAAATCACAATCAGATAACTCTCTTTAAGACGTTCTCCCTTTCCAGAAGTAGATACCTTGTTGAGCATCTTTTTCATCTACAACAGAACACCATATGCCGAGCTCACCCATATGTAGCCACCGTAGGCATCAACCTTTGGTATACCACAGACGCATAATACATAACTACAATGGTAAGGACCTCTCGGGAATGGGGACAAAACAACTACGAGAGATTCTTGTTACTTAGAATATTGAGGGTCAAATCTAGGAGACTTAATCAGATCTGAAATTCCATCCTTTTTGATGTGCGAAGTAAACATCACCTCTTTTGGCAGGACTCCTAGCAATAGACTTATTGTTAATGCTTGGGACCAACTAAATGTGTATAGGAGGCCCCAGGATTCCTGATTGTATCTTTTCTTCTCTTTCTGGCTCCCCCAAATTAGGGAGCTTGTATTGTTTTTATGTTTGTTTTTTGATTTAATAAACTCTATTCACAAGAAAGAAAAAAAAAAAAAAAAGTCGGCATTATTGCACACAAGTATCTCGAATGATCATGTTAAACATGCATACCATGTGCCTGGTTACACTAATACACTTACATTCTGCAATCACATTACAAGAATATAAAGCGTGACAACCATGAGAACATAATGCCCAATTTTGTCCCTAATTATGAACAATTTAAGTTCACACTTATATCAATGCAAATTAATAAAATCAAACACTTTTGAAATGGAATTGATGGACACAAATATTTCACAATATATCCAACAATTGTTTGAACAGTCTCATTCGAAGAATATCGCACAAATTAACCTTTCCAAAAGCTACTATGGCCACTAATGCTCTAATTTTGTCAGGGATAGTAAGAAACCAAATCTCGTCATACAAGAATACAAGAACTACAATGTTGTATATTTAAGAAAGATATAGAAGAAAAGAACCCATTGAATTCAAATGAACAAACTCTAATTTGACACAATACTTGAACCTTAAACATTCTCTAATCTTCAACAAGGAGGGGACTTCCTCAAACACTAGTTATCCTAGATTTCTAAAGAAAGTTTGGGTTCCAAGATAAAAAGGATTAACTAAGAAGAAATCATAGATTAAATAAAACTTAAAAGCACACTTAGACAACAAAAAGCTGCATAAATACACTTAAAAGTGTTCCTCACTCTCAAACCTCGATGAAACTATTTTCAAATCAACCAACAATTCTGGCATTAAACAAGAAAAAAAAAAATAGAAAAAAATAAAAGTTGGGACTAAAGGCCTGAGAGTCAAGAAAAAAGTCAAGGAAAATAAAAATAATTATAATCATTGGACTTCTCTCATAAGTACATATTTGTATTAACTTAGCACTGGATGAATTAACTTTACAAAAGTTTCATGGTCGTAATAAGTTCCATCCATGTTATATAAGGAAACATGCATCACAAGATTGACCAAAATGCAAAGTTAACACACTCCATCTTCTTTTAAAACCATCAAATTCGATCCTGCCAAGTCATTTAAGTGTAGAGAATCATGAATGTAACAAGCTAAGACTTGGCCAAAGACCTACTCAACTTTCACTAGTTTTCGAAATTTTGCCGAAATTACCAAAATATTTCGGTTTCGCAATAAATCAAAACGATGACAAATTTTCTGAAATTCCAGTGAGATATTTTGGATCCGGCAGAGAAAAAAATTCAAAATTTAAAACCTTAACTTTTGTAAATCTATTTGGAAGGTTTGAAGATTTCATTGTTAAATGGAAATTAGCAAGCTGCTAGAAGAGAATGACACAAAGTAAACAAAGAGTATCCAAATGCAAAAATAAATGTGGTACAAATGATTTTCTTGTTCATTTATGTAACCACGATAAATGGTCAAGATATAATAAGAAAAAAGGATCATCAGTGTCTTGCCTTTTCTTTCTCTGGCGTATACAACTGTTTACCCTTTCTTTCCCATCTCAAATAAGCTTGAATCTGTACAAGGTCTTCTGGAACTGAAACAACTGAACTTTGTTTGTCCTTTCGTACTAATTGAACACGAAAATTGTCCCCATTATCTTTGAACCTTCAAAATAGAAAAAGTTGATTCACTTCGAAAGAGTGTCTACTATTGAGTTACCATTCCAAAACCATTAAAAATTGCAGAACACTAACCATTTATTTTGTGCCTCGTCAAATATAAGAAACTCTATTGCTTCTATTTGTGGATCATTGATCTCTATTTTCAGGAAGGAATCAGAACCAGACTACACCAAAAGTAAATAATAACAAATATAATCAATATATATCTGTTTGATTGAAAACAGTCAAAACAAATCCACATTATGAAAAATTCAGATGGAAGGCATTTCCAGAAGCTTAAGACTCTTTACTACGGAAAACTCACTTTTGAGAAAGGAGACCTAAGAGCCCTGTTCTTGTATAGCTTTGTTCCATCAGGTCGACAAGAGGGAAGCACCCAACTCCTAAAAAGAGTCACAATAAAGAAGAAAGCATCCACAGTGGATAATGGAAGGGCAAAAAAATTCTATTACAACTATAAGGTAAAAGAAAGGGAATAGAGCTCCATACACACCCACACACTTACTTTTTTCCATAAGGAATGCCACCCCAATGAAGAATAAGAGCATTACTGCTATTTGTAACTTGAATATTTATTTGGGAGCCTGACCCTTGAGTAGGAGCACTAACATTAATCTGCCCAGTTGCAGGTATAAAACATTGCATTACAAACTTATTTGGACTCATTTCCAGCCAGTTTCAACAATGTAGCAAGATATAAATACCTGTAGTTCAGAGTTTCCATCAAGAATCCACTTTCTTGAAAGCTGGCAAGTACAGGGAGGAAAAAAGAAAGGTTAAGAAATACAGCACTGTAGACAGAAACTATCAAGTTCTTTCACTGATTTTTTAGGATATCAATCAAGGCTCAGTAGTATATTTAAATCTATGACTGGAGAACTTCTAAAACACTTTTGGTGCATCTGGCTACAAGTCTATGGATGACAACATTGACAAGAGGAACTGACAATTGTAAACGAGAGAAAATCAATATAATATTATTACGCTCTACCAGCCATATAGTCGAAGAGAAAATCCATAGATGTAGAAGCAGAGAAAAGAATCTGTGATGTTTCCATTAGTTTAACTAGACTCCCTCTCCATTACCAAATGAAAGGGCAACCAAAAGAGCTTTGTTGATAGATACACCAAAGGTATAGCTCATTTGCATTTTGAATACATACCCAAGTTCAAAATACCTGTTTATTGAACCAAACCCAGATCTTACAAACTAATTTTCATCAGTTTGGTTTAGACCAATTTTCTTATTAGGTAAATATAAAGAAAGATCACAAATTGAGAAGCTTATATTAGAGCATATAAGTTTTGATATGATTTTTAAGTTTTAAGAGAACATTTAGAAAAAAAGACACTGAAGATCACCTGAAAAACAGAGAGCTCAATTAGATACTGAATATCAGAGTGCAATTCAATCATCTACCGACAAAGTTTCAGCCCATACAGGTTCAACTGAGCTTGAGTGGTATTGTCAAGAAATAGTTAAACAAGGTTCACCATATATTTTTTATGTAGAATTATCAATAAGATTTCAACATGAATTTGTATATGATGCTGAAGTCCCCTTCCCCATTTGTATACAATCCTTTTTTTTTCTCAGGTTAGTACAATATTTTTTTACCCTTTTTTATTTATCTTTTTTTTTTTTCTTTTTTTTTTTTTTTTTTTTTTTGGGGGGGGGTCTGTACTAAATAGTTTGGAGAAAGTCCTAGGGCCTCATAATCGGATCAAAGTGACATTAGCTTATTTATTCAAAATATAGATGAAACAAAAGAGCATATGATTGCAAACTTTAACTGTTCTAGTAATGTTTTATAAATAACAAAGAGGCATAGCAAAGTCTACTCCTCATTGTTGACAATAAAGTAATGACTATTCCAGTGTGTAATCTCACTTTACAGAACTATCTAAGTTAAACTTTCCAACTTTTCCTCTGTTGTTGACAAATTGTTGGGTGCACCATAGTTCACTTTTCATCAACATAGAAATTCTAAGAATCTGTAGTGTCAGAAACATGTACAGCGTGATAATAATTTTTTGTTAAATGAATTATTCATGAGGATTCAAATGAAATCTACAGAAAATCAATGGATGTATCAAGTGAAGAACCAATTTATCATCTCCATTGGCACACATTTGCAGTATATTACATGATGATGCCTAGGCTTCAAGTGCTGTATGATTTTGCCAAAAAAAAAAAAAGTGCTGTATGAACATAACATGTTAACAGGACAAATCGTGTGTAGAAAACAACAACCATATCTAAACCCTATGGAAGGGAATGTACCTCGGAAGCAGGATCTGTAGCTAACACTGCACGTGGAACAACAAAAACCATGCGTGCTCCCTTTGTCTTTTCCACCTTAAGACCGTTCGCCCGATATTTAGGGGGAATTAGGGTCTTCGCTAACTGTACCGTTCCTTGTTTTGCAGGTGAAGTGTGGAACAGTGCATTTACGAAGACTATCTGTGAATTGGTTTTAATTTGATGCTCTAGAATATTAGGCCGGCAAAGAGATTGGTGGAGTAATCCATGGCGTAAGGTATCGCTCATGTTCTTTAACTAAATCCTGGCAAAAGATGAAGAAGTAAATTCTAGAATCAGATTAACAAAGGAGAAAGGAAAGTTTTAATTAAACAGTTGAAATATTAAAAAGAAGGAAATCTGATCACATAGCTTCAACTCCGCTCGGATAACGTCTTCTGGTGAATAATCAGCCGCAAAAACTAAGTAACATATAAATTTACAACCTAAGAGCTCAAACGACATTTAAATATTCAGCACTTAAAGTAGAATCCATTAAGTTTATGAATGACTGATTGCCGACAAATTGTGGACGGGATATCTAATCAGTATCAAATAAATGAACTTGAATTTTGAAGTTCAATAGTCATCGAAGAGTAAAAAAAATATTTAAGAAAAACAAAACGTAAAGATTTGATCAGATCAAAGTACTATTCAGTCGAAATCGAAATTGATAAACGCAAATTCCTCGATCCGAGGTTCGAGTTAAGACGGAAACCAGAATCAAAGTTGTTCCGCTCAAGATTTTCGAGTTGTCTTCTAACATCAAAACATGAAGTTTGAAAAAGCAAAGTTCAAATGAAATTAATCTGAGCTTCAAGGCAAGAAACTACCAAGTTCAAACTTCCAACGGCAATTCTGGTGTTTCCTGAGCTCCGCTCCTGCCCAATGCAACCAACACTCAGGAAACGAAAGCCCAAGATGTTGTTATTGTTCCTTTTATATTAAATTACGTCAATACGTGTTGCACTCCTATTGGGATACAAGGATCTTACACGTGCGAAATGTTAGGGAAAGAAGTAAAGTGAACATAAAGTCATAAAGCCACGATACGTGGGATCCGTGAAATCAGGATATTTAAATATGTGAAATTACGTAAATGCTCCAGAGTTTATAAAGAACCACCTGACCGGGCAAAGCCTAGAAGGATTTTCTGGACAAAATTTCCTGTTGTCTGCGTGCCCTTATTTGGAATCAAAGGATATTTTAGAAAAATATTAAAATCTAATGGATTTGTGAATCCCATTGGAATTGAAGATTCCATATTATCGCACATTGCTAACCATTATAGGATATGTTTTTACATTAATATATTGGTAATTCTAAATTATTTTATATTTAATTATTATTTTTTATATTTTATTTTGCATTTAAATTTTTTTTATTTATAAAGTAAAATAAATTTAAATCATATAAGTTTCATTATTAAATATGTTAAGAAATTTAGATAATTTATACAATTATGAATTATGTAATGTTATAACTATAGAAGTTTTCTTTTTTGAGTTTTAAATATTTATTTTCCTTCCTTTCAATTCCCTTTGCAACCAAACTCAGTCTTCCTAACTCAAAAATGGGATAAACTATGACACAAATCAAAAACAAGATGAAACAATGATGACAGTTAGACTGCCTTCAATTAGGTGAAGTTGGATTCTTCAAGGTGTGGCTTGTGACAGACTGCTTGCAGTTGTGTAATGTGCTACAGTACCCTGCACTACCTCCGCCATTGATAGTGGTCATCAGTGGCCACTATTGATAGGGTTAGATATCGATCTTTATTTTCCATTTACACTTTGGTACGCTCCAATAGGGTTAACAATGACATTGCTAACACCCTAACTTAGGAAGCCTTGTCCATTAAGTGTAGAACAATTTGACCATTACCTACTCCTTGGTTCCTACAACATTGTAACTGAGGCTTTGACTTTTACAAGTTCCAAATAATTTTGATTTCACAAAAAAAATGGAGTGATTTATTACTAATTTCTTTAGAACTTTAGGTCCATGCAATGATGTTGCTTTGGTGGACTCTAAGAACAACAGAAATTACATTCCAACTTTATAAGCTATTGTCATGGGATATCTTAGCCACTGTAATCTGGATCGATAGATCATAGGCATTGACAAGAAATCTATCTCTCATTGGAGAGAAAAGTTTCTCCACCTTTTTCACCCAGAGTGGAGTGAACGTTCTCCAATTTAAGGTGTGAGTAATCCAAATTGCCTATTCTGGTTATAACGTGGGCTTGGGGATCCAACCTCCCCTTCCATTGGGAAAAAGGGAAGTTGGAAGTTAGAATTTAAGGAAGGACTCGCTACATTGCTAGCATGTTATGGAATCCCCATGCCTAACCAATGGGAGTACAGGAGAAGGTCAGCATCGGTAATCGATGAGAGAGAAAATGTCAAAGAGGAGAGAGAATATGAAAAGGGCCTACACAATGCCAGTGTGAAGATTTTTTTTCTAAAAAAAACTTTTCTTTTTTAAAAAGATGTATCATATTCTCCATGTATCTGTATTTTCTATCAATGATGAAAGTTAGATGCCCTTAAGTTCTAATTGTCCATAATATTTAAATCCCACTTGATCTTCAACATGGTTGATAAATTGTATAAAGAAATTCACATATGAGTCATGCTAAACCTACAGTCACTAATCATCTTTTCATATTGATTTGTTGAAGATTCATCTCAAGGAGGGGGGCCCTTGGACCAGAGGTTAGATGGGCATTGGTGAGCAAGAAAATAATATACTTTTGATGAGGGATGAGCAGTGCAGGCAAAGAAAGGGATATTTGAAAGGGTGAACAAGCCAAAAGCCAAACTGGTTTGCTTGGCGATTTAGAAAGATATAATAGGGGTGCATGCACCGGAGTTGAAGCGATTCCATGTCGCTTTTACAATGATAAATAAATTCACATTGGATTTTATTTATATACGTGGTTCTTTCTATTTCACACAGGCTAGTGTCAAGAGGGATTATATTCCCTTAGACGCACATTCATAATTCATTGGGATCATCACGAAAACTATAAAATAGAAGGGGAGAGAGTTTTACATCGATCCAATGGACACCAAGCGCCTGATTATTGACACTGGATCGGTGTTAATTATAAGAATATCTCTTTATTTATCCAGTGAGGTTTCTCTGTCTATGTCCTTTCATATGAAGAGGTAAAATAATCAAAGAGGGTGCAAGAGATGCAGAAGAACTTTCTCCCATATTTATTTTTACCTAAATGGGAAAAATACCAAGTCCCACAAATGGGAATCTTTAGACAAGCTGAAAGGAGGGCTTAATGCCAAGCACTAATGATAACATGGGCCTTGGTCCCAAATGAATTAGTTTATTTGAAAACAACCTTGTTCAGATCTATCTCGTGCAAGGTTCAAGTAATCAACATTGGATCGATTGATTTGTATCGGTTTTAGAGTTGATCAATCATCGATCTAATCTTGTTTTAATATTATTATATACGTATCGGTCTCGTATTATAGTTTCTCATTGGACCCGTACACTAATCCAATCCAGATCGAATAGATTTTGGACATAACTAATACATTGTCCAATAACTGAATTTAGAACAATAAATGATCCATTTGTCTGCAAATGACCTATGCCAATAGAATATTCCCAATTCATTGAGCCTTGTGATGCAATCAAATAAATTGCCGCAAGGATGCAATAGTCTAGGAGCCCAAACTATGTAATTGAATAAATCTTCCTCTATCTGTTGTTGTCGACCAAGGGCTCTTTCCTGTTCTTTAGACTCTGGTTAATATTTTTTTGTATAGAAATTTCTAATCAAAGATGGAACAAGACTAGGGAATCATTAGTTATAATATCCGAAGTCCAACTTGGATATGGATTAACATGAAGGGTTTGAGACATGGAGGCTATGCCAAGTTGAGCCGGAAAATGCAGCCCAAAATTAAACTGGAATGGGGATTAATTGGAAGTAGTGGTGCGATCCGGCTAGTCTGGGCTCGGTTTTTAAATTCCCGAACCAAAGAACCCAGCCCAAACACTAGGTTCACTTAACTAGGTTCACTTAACTCAGTCCAGGTCCTGCCCTGTCGGGTTCAGCCAAGCTCAACCTCGCCTGATCTCAATTCGAATAGACTTGTAAGACAAGATTACCCTCACTAAAAAAACAAATGTTATACTAAGAAAACAAAAGAGTAAGGTTACAATTTATTTGTTCATAGGAAAATCTTAACAACTGATGATTTTCTTAGTTGCCAAAATACATAACTCAGTGGTTGTTCTTTTCTTTACATGAATTTTTTTTTGGTAGGACAAGGACAACACCCATCGACACAAAAAAGTTAACTCACCTGTGGTTTCATAGAATGTCATATATCCACATAAACTCATTATCGATCCCACACTCATGAACAACTCACAGGGTGTGAGGGTGATTATCATGTGGGGAGAAAAAAAAACACACCGACTACGTATACTTCTTTTTCTCTATGACAAGGGAGTGGATCGTCTGTAGTGCAATTTTGCCGCAGTGCTGATCCTGGTTGTTGGGAGTATATTGGGACACATGCCAATGCATTCTCAACGATTAAGATCAGTACTGTCACACGGCAAAGCCACAGGTGATCTTTTTCCCTAAATAAAGCTTTTGAAACGAGAGAGAGAGCAATCAAGAGAAGATTATGTTCTACATACATTCCTTTGTTTAAATTTTAAAATATGTGTACACACTACACAGGGAGAATCATCGTCTTTGACTCTCTCCTTCGTACATCATAAGCTAGAACTACACAAATATGAACTACGCTATTTGTTCTAGACCTTCTTCTATCGTCATTGCTAACAAGGAAGGATTCAAAATTCAGGTAAGACCCGGCCTGATGAGTCCTTTCCTTTCTTTATATACAATATAAGCTTCTGAACCTCAGTGTTTCAATTCAGTTGCCAAAGCCAATAAGTTGCTGATAAACATGGTCAGGAGTTCATTGATTCTGCTAACAGGTGAGACGACGCCAGACTCATTAAGGGCATCATCACAAGTTGAAATGTCGCCCATTGCAGCCGAGAGGCTGCTCAGCAGCAACTCAGGACGAGACATGAGGTTTGTCAATGAGGTTTTAAGGTCGTATATAGCACTGTCATACACTTCCAAACAGACATCGAGTTCTTGTTTCTTTTGACTAACTTTAGCCTTTTGCCTAGCAACGAATGCTTTTGCTTGGTTCACCTGCAGAATAGTGGCTCTGATGGCAGCCATTGTCGCCTGCTCGCAAGTTCCACTCCTCAAGGGCTTCAACATGAAGTTACATAGAATTGGGTAATCCGTGTGACTGCAACATTGAGCCATGGTAGCAATTTGTCCACCATTAATGGGTCGTCGTCTATGGAAAATGGCTACGCTGGTTTGGGGGAAGAAGACAGTGATCATTCCCAGAAAGACCAATGAGGAAGAGAGGAAAGTCCTCTGGATTACCATGTTTGGTTGATTTCTGCTTCTTGTGGCTTATTTGCTTCGTTCTTTCTTTCTTTCTCTCTTAGAACTTAACAAAGCTTTCTCTAAGTTTAGGGTTTGTCCTCCTTAAAAAAATGATTTCAGTTTAAGATAGATTATGAACGTTTCTAGCTTCCTTTAATTACGACCGGTTCAGAGTACAAACATTTACAACCATAATTCTCTAACAGACAACTACTAAAGATGGATCGAGCAATCCGTCAGGCTCACCTTGATTATGGCAACCTTAATGTCCGAGTTTAGCTGCTTCTGCAAGTTCCGGATCTTCTCTACACGTGGTAACTATTTCACAACCTTGGGAACGGTTGATGGGTGTGAGTCCCACACTCTATAGGAACTCCTTTAGAGTTCAAAGAAAGGGCTCTAGTCGTGATCAGCAATTGGAATTTACTGGGTATGCATATCAATACATTGACCAATCATATCTGTGTGTGGATTAAAGCAACCCCACAAGTGTATGCAATCTGACTCAATTTCTCCACCCCCTCTCCTGTCACCTTCTACCTCTTCTCTCCTCGGGTGTCACCGGGCGCTCAATCCTCCGGTCCACCACCGTGGTGGATCCACCTTGGACAGGGGGAAAAAACACTTTATCAATTGAACTGTTATTTGACAATTACAGTGTGTAAATTTGGTTGAACGTTTTCCACAACATTGCTTAATCAAGTTAAATTATAAGCCAAACTGATGTTTCCACATTGCTTTGGGTTATTGCTAGTCTTAACAATCCTATATCCAAATGGGTGGTCCACCCATGAGACGATTAGGTTATTTTCTGGGCCATGGCTGTTAATTAAGAGTTTGGATCATTTTTATGTACATGTGATGTAAATTAATTGTGTATGTAATCGTAAGTGTACGGTATCGTGTAGTAACGGGTCGATCTCAGGGAGGAGTCGCTATTATCCTAACTCAAATAAGACAAGACGTACTAAAGGGATTTGATTGAATTAACACCCTAATCACTTCAAATAAAAATTAATCAAGCAATAAAAATAATAATAACCATTCATAACACAGATCTATTACAAGAAGGGAACCAAATTAAAAGTAAAAGAATGTAAGAAAAACTTACCTTGTTGGAAGATTCCTCTGTCGTTGCTCGTCGTCTTATTGTCACTCCAAGACGATGTGCAAATGATTATAAAGCGATTCTTCTCCCCTAAATTAAATTAGTAATGGAGTACAATCTATTTTTATCTACCCTACTACAGAGTTCTATAATTGAAATTAAAACTTGAAGAAAAAAAAACAAATAAATAAATTAAGTAAGAAGAACACAACTTGAAAAGAAGAAATTAAAACTCAAATTCTCTCATAAATCTTCAAAACTAAAAAAAAAAAAAAAACTTACAATAGAATTCTTGGATGATTTTTCTATTGTTTAGCATCACATATATATACAAGTGAGTAAAGATCACAATCAATCTTTACAATTGGATTACAAGAGATTTTGTAGAGATAATTTTGGTAACCAAATTCCAATCTTATAGGACGATTCTTGAGTAGAAAAAATCTTACACCAACTCATCATATCTTTAGCATCATTATCTCTTTTTGAAAACTTCCATAATCGATTGGAGTTTTTCATTCTTCCATGACATGTCAATCTTGTAAATTTGATTCCAAATAAGTAAGGAAACTGATCTTATACACAAAATTCGTGCTCTCCTTATAAAATTCATCCCTATGCCCGGCTGCTGAGTTGACTGGGTGAGTTAACTGGACAAGATCACCAAAAATGCATAAAATGATCTTTTCACACTCAAATTTCTCCATTCTTTCATCTACACCCTACAAACATAAAAAATAATATTAAATACCCGAGAGACATCATAAATAGAATAAGAGATGCATACTTTATGCCCTAAATTCACACATAAAATGTATTCATCAATATTATGTACTCTCCATGGGATCTCAACACGGTCAATGTGGTGTGGGATCCACCTCTAGAGTGTGTGACCCACTGAATATAGACAGTGATGGAATCCCAAGAAAGATACAAGTACATGCATGTGAACTATTCTCGTTAATTAAGCTAGCATTTTCTGTTATGGATGTAAATTTTCTATTTGGTTTCCTGGACATTTGCCAAGACATGCTTTTGTGGCATGGAGAAGTCTTCTTGATTCTCTCCCAACTTCTAATCAGCTGTCAAAGAGGAATATCATGGTGCATCCGACTTGTTGCCTTTGTGATACGGAAGTTGAGTCTAGGAATCATCTATTCTTCAATTGCAGTTTTTCTGAATTTATTTGGATGGCATGTATTTCGAAAAGCAAAACTCCTCAAGCTATTTTGGCCGAGGATCTCCCTCAAACCGCTACGTACAGGTAGCTACCAAAATGAAGACCTATGGTAAGCTTTTATTTAGCTCCTCGGTCTATCATATCTGGAGGTAAAGGAATAAAAGGAAATTTGCTGGAAAATCAAGACCCAAAGAAATGGTACTGATGCAGATTCTGAAAGATACGCATGATATGACGAGGCATAATCAAAGGGATTCAAATGATCCTCCTCCCTTTGCTTTAAATGGGGCTAATCAGGTGTTTGATGTAAACTAAGTGGTTCCCTCTCTGAAGCTTGGGTTTCAAGCTTCAGTGTCTTCCCTCCCATGGTGGAAGGTCTTTTGGGTTGATTTGTTGTTGTTGTTTATTTCCAATCCCATTTTTTGGGGCTTGTTATGTTTTCTTGGCGGGCTAATAATATTTCTACTGATCTCCCCCCTCCCCTTAATGACACAGTACTCTCTCCTCCCTGACATTCTATCCCTATGGATGAATGAGTTACCACACTCTCCCATACTCCCATTGGTTGTGCATGAGGATTCCATTACATGCAGATGGCATGAGAATCTTCCTCGGAAATTTATCACAAAAGGGTTTTGCTAACCTCACAAAAATGACTGTGAAGGTAAATGTAATTTTCTGGTGCGGAAGACACCATAACTGAAACACTCACCACCACTCTTCCGTGGGCTATAACGCAGTCGCTGAAAATAGTTGATGGAAAAGGGCTGGCGTAGGTGAAAATATTTTTTACGACAGAAGTTGTATTTCCGTCGTAGAAAACTATTTTCAAAGACGACACAATTGGGGCTGTCGCGAAAACTAGACTTCAGGATAAACCTACCGTCAGAAAATTCAGAACATATACGGATGCACATCGTCTCCTCCCAGTGATTCTGAGAGGATGCGGCAACCTATCTCGGATGGCTGCCACGTGGCTCTCGGTTGAATCCGAGACCCACGTCTGACCCGACAACCCCTGTCGGCTCGGCTATCGGCTGGGTGTCGACTCGGACGTGGGTCTCGGATTTACTGAGAGCCACATGGCGGTCATCCAGGACAGGTTGCCACTGTCCTCCTAGAACCACTGGGAGGACAGGATGCAGATCCAAACATATACTACCCAATTGCATTGTTTTTAACAATGGCCGTAAATACTGTCACCAAATATATGTATACCAATTACAAGTTACAACATAGCATACAGACGGAGAAAATAACATCATAAAGCATATTGGCTATAGATAGTAACTTCTATCGCTGAAAATAGGCCCTATTAATATATTAGGCAACGGTAAATTGGAAATGTTGTTATCATCTATAATACATTGGTGATGGAAAATTAGGTACCGTCATAAAAATCTTATGTCGTCATAATTAATATTTGGTGACGGTAACTCATCTTCTGTCGTTAAACATGTTATTGGATGATTAACAAATTAATTTCATCGTCGTAACTTGTTTTAGCAACTGTAATAGATATGAAAAACCGTTGCCAAAAATGAATTTTTTTTTTGTAATGCTTGTACCAACATGCATGACACATATATCTGCATTAAAAGCATGGCACACATAAGATCCTTAGCATCGGATCCTAATGTTGAGTTCTCGGATTGGGAGGATAATTGTCACAATTTTTCTCCACATTTAAGGGTGATGGGGATACAGTGGGAGTTATTAATTCTTTTTCTCCTACTTCAAGATGTTAAAAAATAATTTTGTTGTGTAGTGGTTGTTTTCTTTTTTATCGAGCCTTAATTATGTTGCAACCTAGGCCTAGTTTGTTATTGTTTTGTTTTGTTATGCTGTCTGGATCTCTCGTGAAGGTCCAACTTGTTATGTTTTCCTTTTCGAATTAATAATATATATATATTTACTTACAAAAAAAAATGTTCATTCACCAAGGCTTTGTTTGGTTACAAGGGAAATTGAAGGGAAGGGGAAGTGAAATTTTTTAACTTTAAAAATGAAAACTTTTATAGTTATAACCAAACATGATTCTATAAATTACTTAAACTTCTTAACATTAGTAATGATACTCATAAGATGTAAAATTTATTTTCTTTCTTAAATGGGAGCGATTTGAATGCAAAGTGTAAGTTAATAGCTAAATATGAAATAATTTGCAATTAGTTACTTAGTAATGTGATAACATATGTTGTAATTATTATAAACATTTCTATTTAAAGTTAA
This sequence comes from Protea cynaroides, assembly GCA_028583415.1. Lineage (NCBI taxonomy): Eukaryota > Viridiplantae > Streptophyta > Magnoliopsida > Proteales > Proteaceae > Protea > Protea cynaroides. Next base: position 7,239,566 of record CM053273.1, read on the forward strand.
AAATTTCATTTTCCTTCCCCTCAATTCCTTTGCAACCAAATAAAGCCCAAAAGAAAAATAAAAAAACAGAACCAGTTTCATAACTATTACGGGCAATTAATCATGATTTAAGAAGATTAGCTTTATTTTATAAGCAAAAGGTTTTTGTGTACGACCATCGTTTCAACCATCCGATATGAGAAAAAGAGAGTGTAATCTTAAAATTGTTCTCCCATTAAAATGAATGAATAGCTTACCGTGAGATAATAGCATCTAAACCATAGGGAAGTGTTAGACCAGAAGCTATTATGACATGCACTGTCACCACATTGCCAATTTTACATGGAGAAAATTTTCTTATGAAATATTATTTATACAATAAAAAACAACACATGGATTTTGTAAGTGGAAAACTCAATAGTCAGGTCCGGGCCCACCCGAGCAAGTGAAATCGTATGGCGATTATTAACTGATTGACCAATAATTAAGCCCCTTCGAACAAGATTCAGGAACAGATCAAGATAATGGAGAATAGTTCATTCGCATGTACTTGTGTCTTCTTCGATTTTCTATTACTGTCTACATCTAATCGTCCCACATTCTAAAGGTGAATCTCTTATCACATTGATGGTGATGGAATTCTATAGAAAGTACATAAACATGTAGGTAATCCAAACCTGAGACAATGGATATCCATTTTGATTTGATCCGTTTCAGTTTTGTTAATTTTGAGAAAGATGGCATCAAAGTAGGTGGTTTTGCCTAATCCAATGAACACCTAACAAATGTTGATCGTCTGAGTCATTCTTTACCATGAGAGAGAAACCAGGTGAAATTGAGAAACTTCGTAAGGCTCACTTTCATTGTACCCTCAACTGCAAGTGCATATAAACCTTGAAATAGTTATCACACTGGTTCTGAAATCTGAATCACACAAGATCTGGTCGGTTTTTGAGTGGAGCATACATGGATCTTTCTGGATCTATTAAGATGTATTTATATTTTTCTTGGGATCTCATTACTGTTTATATTTAGTGAGTCCCACACTTTAACAGTGAATTCCACAATATATCGACAGTGATGAGATTTCAAGGAGAATACATGTACATGTAGATGATCCGAACTTAGATCGAGATGATAGCCTATTTTGAAGTCAATATAAATATATTAACTGCTTTGGCCATGTATGTGCATAACCAGCCAAGTGTCATGCTCATAATTCTTCGAAAGCTGCTCCTCCACAAAGACACATGAGAAGGAATTTGGTACCACTTGTTTTTCCTTATATTAACCAATCATGTGGCTCACACCTTGGCTCAAAAGGTTGAGGCATTTTCGAAGATGATTTTATGGTCAAACTCCATTTCCTGACTTTTTCATGATTTTATATAAGACGGATGTTTCGGTTGTAATCCGTTCATTTGTTTATCAATAGATCGATGTTTTATCAAAAAAAAAAAAAGAATAATACAAACATATTATTGCCACATCGTTCTCTAACAGTCTCTTATCACAAATTTTAGAGTCAATTGACTCCATGTTTGGTTAGATAAAGATGTTGAAACATTTATCTTAAAAACTTAAACTTGTAAGTAAAAATCCAAACAATGAAAATATTCGACATTCTTTCTCTCACGTGCCAGTTAGATTAAGGATTATTGGAACGAATGAATGAACACTGATTAATTTATAGAAAAAATCATCTCCAACTGTCCAGTCCATCCAGCCCACCCGACAGTTGAATCTCTCTCTTGAGTGTGAGCGTGAACGTGATTTGACTATAGGGGTGGTGGTTTGGACGGCTTGAGGGTCTGAATTCTAAATTCTCTATTTTCACAAAAAGAGAAGACAACGAACCCCTAATCTACTTTATCCCATATTTTCATTTTTTGATAGGTAGGTTCTAAGGAGTTGAACTGATCATGACTTCCTTAAGGTGTTGGTTTCTACCGTTAACTGAACACAAGGCATCTATCATGCCACATGGACATATGATATGTCTATTAAGCCAACTATGGGATAGTAAAGACTTGTTTAGATTAGTCATTGCCAAATTTCATATTTTAATTCAATCAAATATCCTCTTTGTATTGATATGCATGTATGCTTATGCATGCATACCAATACTCTAAACTTACCATGTATTCTCCCAACTTGGATCTAGAACCGACAATTTAGATTAAAAAACCTTAAGATGGATGACTTAAATATATATTGTGATTTTTGGAAACCTTACCTTCCTTGTTTTACAATGATAATTATCCATAAAAAAAATAAAAAATAAAAAATCCTAAATGTCACTATTCTTAGTGAAGTGTTATGTCACTATTCATCTGTTAATATTTAACAGGGTAAAATGGTCTATTAACTTAACCATTTGGGTATTTTAAGTATCAAAATTTTAAATTTTGCCTATGGTGGTCAGTTAACAGAAATTCACTAACGGGATGTGTTTTTTTATAATTTATTTTTATTTAAAGGGGTGTTTTTGTAATTGTTTAAAAAGTTTGGAGTGTACCTGATTTAGGGCAAACTACAGGGGAGGTACCTATAATTTACTTTTACATCTAATAAGTATCATTGCTAATTATGATTAGAAATTTAAACAGTTTATACAATCATGTTCTATGTATCCAAATCCTCTCCTCCCAGAGGTTCGAGAGGAGGGGCGGCAACCCCATTAGATGGTCGATACCTGGGGCTTCGGTGAATCTGAGCCCTCCATCTGAGCTGTCAAGCTGAGCCAACAAAGGAGTGTCGACTCGGATGGAGGGTTTGGATTCACCCGAGCCTCACGTGTCGGCCATCCAACGGGGGTGCCGCCCCTCGACCCGAACCTCTGGGAGGAAAGGATATGGATCCCATGTTCTATTATACCTATACAAATTTCTTTTTTAAGTTTAAAAATCTCACTTTCATTCCTTTTTAATTTCCATTATAACCAAACTGACTCGTTTTGTTTTGGTAAAAGAATAATAATAATTGAGACCATTACTAATAATCAAAGGTGTCAATTTAAACCCGAAGTAAATAATAATTAATGGTGTCAATTTAGATCCAGTTATGGGAATCGTCCTATTATTAATTGAGACCATTATGAGAATGAGGGTGTCATTTATATGTTAATATAAGTATATCTCATAATTTTTGAGAAGCAAATTCTTTGACAGATCTTTATGCTTCCTATGGATGAACGGCCGATGCATTACGGTCTGTGTATGAAACAATCCCTACCTATTTTCTATTATCTCTATTTCATGGGATCTAATATGACGCCTTCATATTTGTTTTTTTCCTTTTTTCTTTGACTTATCACGGCAATCAGGTTAGCAAATTAACCCATAAATAAACAAAGAAAAAGATCAAGAGTTCTCTAAGCACTAAAATTTCCTTTCGCCAATGGAGAGAAGGAACCTTTATCCAAAAAAAAAAAAAAAAAAAAAAAAGGGGAGAGGGGACGGACCGGTATCTTTTGTAGTGACTGTCAACGGCTGTGAGGGCTGGCAGTGAGGATTTTGACCGGTTAGAGTTTATTAGGACATATGCTGACGCACTTTGAATGATCAAGATCCTTAATACCACCTGGTAGTCACTACAAAGAATCTTTTTCCAAAAAGAATGGCAGATTCCTCAATTGAGACAGGGGATAGGGAGAGAGATGGTGAATTGTTGTCATAGATAAAAAGAAAATTCTGAATTGAGAAAATATTTAATCCACCAACATTATGATCAAGAATCAACTATAGAAATATAAATGGTTAATTATTTTTATTTTTTCTTCCCATTATATTTACAAATACAAAGTCATAATGGGGCTCTACCAAAAATTTCATTTCCCGAGAAAAATCCAAAAATAAATCTCTCTATCTCCGAACTTCCGAGTGAGAAACATTACGTGCATGCCATGTAATTGAGAGACCTTACAAAATGTGAAGTTAGCATTTTTCATTTAGGCTCAGTTAGTTTTTGTATAAAAGTGGAAAAAGAAAATAAGATTTTCCAATAAAATATGTTTTTTCTTTATTTATTTTAAACGTGAAAAAATATGGAAATTTTGTTGGGCAAATAATATCTGTACATTCACAACCCATACAATTATAACTTAATTTAAGGTGAATAAACCTAAAGAGTAGTTTACAATGAAATAATATCAAGTAAACTATAGGGACGTGTCAAGACTTTGGATAGAAGCTGTTAAGTCATCTATTGTCGCCATTTTACAAATTTTACGTACAGAAAATTTTCATGTAAAATATCATTTGCACAATAAAACAAATAAATAGAAAACACGATAATCGGATCATGATCCACCCAAGCAAGTCATTGCAGGCCTATTATTAGCTGATTGACTAATAATTAAGCCCCTCCGAAAGAGATTCAGGAACAGAGACAATGAATATCCATCTAGGGCTTGGGTAACACAAACCACCATATGATAAAATCATTAATTAGTTAACATTTCACTACAACAATATGCATTTTGGCAGAACGCATTCTTCTCCATGCTAGCTTCTCAATCTCAATCTCAATCTTATTTTGCTAACGTAGAGAGTTTAAAGCCAAGACGATGCCGCCCAGCTTATTCAGGTTGGTGGTGAGGTCTCTGAAAGGGATGACCAGATCACGAGCGTCCATCTCGTCGCCACAAGTCTGGGACATAGCAATGACAGCAGAAAAGTGGAGAGGAATGTCATTGTCTTTCTGTGAATCTTTAATGTCCTTAATGGCCATCTCATAGTCTCTCCTGCAAGACTCAAGAACTACCTTAGTCATACTATCATTAGACGTCTTAAGAATGGATTCTATATTAGACATTGCCAGGTTGAACTTGTCGAGAGTGAATCTGATGGCCAATCTCATTGCCTGCTCGCTTGTTCCGCTCTTGAGGGGGGTCATGATCGAGTTGCAGAGGTTTGGTTCGAGCGTTTGACTGCACCAGTTAGCCATGCTGTCTACTTTGCCCGCAGGAATATTAGCTGCGAAGACCTCGCCGGTTGTGGAGAGGATGATGATTGCAGTCATCGCAAGAAAGACCATATTCATAAGGAAGGAAGGACAAAAATAAAATAAATAAATAAAATCCCGTCTTGCTGGTTCTATCTTCCTGCTTCAAAGGTTTCTGTTATTCTCAACGATCAAGGTAGAGTTTCGGTTTCTAAAATGCATTTTGATTTGAAAGGAAGATTGAGAGATCTGGGCCATTTCAGTTTTGTTAATTTTGGGAAAGATGGTAGGGGGTTTTGCGCGATTCAAGGGACACCAGTGTCCCACAAATGTTAATGGTTGAGTCATTCTATACCAAGAGAGAGGAACCAGAAGAGAGAGAAACCTCATAATGCTCACTTTCATTGTAGCCTCAACCACAAGTTCATAAACCTTGAAATAGTTATCAAACTGGATCTGAAATCTGAATCACACAAGATCTGATCGGGTTTTGAGTTGGGTATATATGACTGCACCAGTTAGCCATGCTGTCTACTTTGCCTGCAAGAATGGATCATAAATACTAACACCAACCATAAAGGCCAAGTAGGTAGATTTGACTGACCAGATCACTATATCGTGGACCGAATCAGCAAAAAGCAAGACCGATACTTGATAAAAGTGTAAGGACAGAGACAAGCATCAGAAGATATGGAGGACGTGGACTAAAAAGGGATCGAAGAAGACTAAGGGGGGTCGTAAACGGCTGACAAGATGCCCTAGCGCCGCCCTAAAGGGTCGTAACCCCTCGAACCTACTATTTTCTAGGTGGCTGATGATCAAGGTGGTGGTAGGTGTGGAGAAGCTTGCCTGGGAAGCTTCCTCTTGAACTTATATATAGCAAAAGGATATCGATTACAAAGGCAGGAATTTTACTGCCATAAGAAAAAACATCCTAATCAGGTATTAGTCCTCTTGTGTTTTACTCTATCCATGGTTCTAAGATCTCATTTCATCGGAGAGGAAGGGAAGATGGTGGTGGCTCTAGTATCTCAAGGAACCCCCATTTTCAAAGAGCTCCATACTACGTGTCCCTAGAAGTCTCTAACTTTAGCATCGGAGTGGCCCCGGGGTATATCCCGCCCACTTTTTTTTTGTTGTGTAGGTGTTTCAGCTACGTGGCAAGATCGAGAAAGCTGAACGAATTCCAACAACAACAGATTGGCGCCCACTGTGGGGCCTGACATACCTGAATCTGCCTACTCCGGTCTACAAGCAGACCCGAGTAACACGCAGACCATACCTGAATCTACCTACTCTGATCCACAAGCAGACCCGAGTAGCATGCAGACCATAGCTGAATCTGCCTACTCCGGTCTACAAGCAGACCAGAGTAGAATGCAGACCATATCTGAATCTGCCTACTCTGATCCACAAGCAGACCCAAGTAGCACACAGACCATACCTGAATCTGTCTACTCCGATCCACAAGCAGACCTGAGTAACACGTAAACCATACCTGAATCTACCTACTCCAGTCCACAAGCAGACCCGAGTAGCACACAGACTATACCTAAATCTGTCTACTCCGGTCCACAAACAGACCCGAGTAGCATGCAGATCATACTTGAATCTGCCTACTCAGGTCCACAAGTAGACTTGAGTAGCACGCAGATCATACCTGAATCTGTCTACTCCGGTCCGCAAGTAGACCTAAGTAGCACGCAGACCACATTTGAATTTTTCTATTTTGGTCCACAAGCAGGCCTGAGTAGTACGTAGACCTCACGCATCTCCGTCTATTTAATTCCACAAGCAAACTTGAGCATGGCAAGGGATAGTAGATCTGACCCAACTTAGTTACGTCAACACTCGGCTATACTGTTAGCTGTCGAGACTACCAACATATTTGCACTATCGAATCCCTCGCATCTGACAGTGCAAGGGGCATCTGTTATGGGAAAAAAGCATAACCCAATGGAAATCTTACAAGTGGCACCCAAAATCATCAAGGCCGACCTGGCTTAATAAAATGACACTCAGCCTTTCCTGCTCGGAGTCATAATTCTATTCAGATACGTCTCCTGGGCGGAGGCACAGTCCTATTAGGACACGACGCCTGGTCAGAGGTATAATCCTACTGGGTTACGTTTTCCGATCGGAGTCCAGAGTCCTAAGGGGACTAGGCTACGTCGTAGGAGTCCTTCTCATTGTACAATACGATGCCAATCATCACGGCTATACAACCACTCGCATGGTGACACATGTCACTCTTATTATTGGTTGACTTAGCTTCCTTGGCTACAGTCTCCCACTCTTACTCGAAGTCTATGACCTGGGTGTCCCTCAGAGCAATACCTGACAGTCCTATTGGCGATTTACTTTCCTAAATCCTGGTACTTCCATGCTTCTTACCTACTCCTATAAATAGAGGACGACCCGCCAAGGTAGAGGAACTGACCTCATCTTTCATACGCTCAAACTCGTTCTACGTTCCCCTCTTTAAACTGGAGATAGCTTTCTGCTATCTCTTGACTGTTTACATAGGGAATCTGACTTAGGCATCAGCGTGTACTAGGTGCTTAGTCGTCCAACTCCCTTGTCTAACTTCTGTAATTGCAAGTTGCTCAGGTCGCGGATCGATGGGACGATTTTCAACCATAACAGTACTATTAGGCGCCATCTTAAAAAAATCGATCTTAGTGATTGTCTCGTTGAACGGCTTGATAGTGGCAAGAACGACCATTTTGTATGCCTCCTTGCATGTTCTATTTGTAAGGGGATCCATGATGGAGTTGCAGGTTTCAATGTACGTCGTTCCAATTTTATAGCACCACGAACTCAAGCTGGATACTTTGTGCAAATCAGGTTTCTGTGTGACTGCTTGGCCGGTTGTGGAGATGATGACAGTTGCGATCATCGCAAGAGAGACCAGTACTGAGGAAGAATGGAACCTCTGGACACCCATGTTCATAAGGAAGGACCCAAAAAAAAAAAAAAAAAAAAAGAGTCCTTCCTTGCTGGTTCTATATATATCTTCTTGCTTAGCTGGTTTGAAACATTTCTCTGAAGGTGGAGTTTCAGTTTCTTAAATACGTTTTTGAACAGAAGATAGAGACCTGGACGTTTATGCAGTTTTGTTAATTTTTGGAAAGATGGTATCTAATTCATTCTTTACCAAGAGAGAGAAATTAACCAGGTAAATTCGTAAGGCTGATGGTTTGAATCTTCCCATGTTCAGTTGGTGTAAAATTAACTCCGATGGGTGCAGCTTAGGAAATCCTGGCGTGGCTGGTTCTGGGGGGTGGTTCGGTCTAATAGGGGACTGGTGCTATGTGGTTTTGCTACATCAATTGGAGTTGCAACAAATTTTGTTGCAGAACTGCAGGCTGCTATGTTTGGTTTAAAGTATGCTTGTCAGTTAGGCTTCTCAAGAATTTGGTTGGAATCAGATTCAAGTTCGATGATTTATACCATGCTATCAAGTGCTTTTCCATGGTATGTTATGCAGGAATGGAGGGCTCTTTCTGTTATTCTTGATAAATGTCAGGTTCGTTTTTCCCATTGTTTTAGAGAAACGAATACTATAGCTGATTTGCTAGCCAAGAAGGCTAGTCATGATCAAAGATCATATGTTTGGGATTCTTGTCCCCATTTTATTGCTAGAGAGGTGGTGTGGGATGCCTTCCACATGCATCGTTTTCGATTGTAATTAGGTGTGTTTTGGCCTGGGATGGCTCTTGCTGATGGCAATGCCGAAGGTGAGAGTTTTCATCTTGTTAAGGTCTGTATTTCCTTTCTTTTTTTATTAATATAAGTTTGTGGATTTCTAGCAAAAAAAAAATGTAAGGCTGAGCTTCATTGTAGTTCATAAACCTTGAAATAGTGAGTACAAATCACCTGCATGTACATGTACTCTCCATAAGATCCATTAGAGTCGATGTGATGTGAGACCCAACTCTAAAGTATGGGACCCACTAGATATAGACAGTGATAGGATCCCATGGAAGATAAAGTACATGCAGGTGAACTATTCTCTGAAATAGTTATCAAACTAGAACTGAATCCCACTAAAGATTGGAATTAATTGTTCGGCCAGTTTATCTCTGGCACGGCTAAGAGAGTATCTTTAAGCCCACCGGTTTTTGGTGCTATTGGATCAAATCCTAGAACAAATGGAAAAGACATTCCAAACTTCATATAATAGGGGAGAGTAATAATCACGTGCTGATCATTAGTTTATCACGACGATTCTGATCCTGTATTTTCGAACCAATTGCTTATTGGGACAGGTACATTGTGGGAGTGGTTTTCCTGTGGATGTCAATTTTGGGACCAAACATGCAGGTAGTTCGGACGGAGTCAGCCCAAATTAATCTGAAATCAACTTGTATCAAACTGATAGTGGACATGTTTCGGGTTAGGTTGTTATAATACTTCTCAATTCATGTCCAGTCTAGACTAGTTAAAAACCGAACCATTAAGACAGACCGGCCATGCATGCCTGAACGAATAAAACCCGAACCGAACTTCATCTTAACTCGAATTAAAAAGAATGTCAGGGATTCAGATATATGGTGGTCAACCCTATCAACATCAAAATAAGATGGTATCCCTAACCAGGTGAACTCCAACAATTGGATCACAATTCACAGCTAAACACCATCCAACGATAAGAGACAATTTGAAAATGCCTCATTGGCTCTCGCTACGTAAATGCATAACTAGCCAAGTGTCATGGTCATTATTACAATGACAAGGAATCTGGTACCTCTTGAGTGTTTTTCTTCATATTAATACAAACATACTTGCCACATCAATCTCCCACATTCTCTTATCCAAAATTCTAAGAGTCAACATCCACAACATATATAGTTCCCATTTGCCTCTATGTGAAAAATTGTTTTATATATGTTCCCAGTAGGTAAAAGAAGGATGAAGTTCCTAATCCATCCCCCATAAATATCATTATATTTTATCTTGGAATTTAACATGGGAATTTTTTTTTAAATATAAAGTTTTACATCGAAACAAATGGAGCATATGCTACTACACTGATTCTCCATTTGATGCTTACGAATGCAGATTTCTTTTTTAGTATTTGGTTTCTATTTATATATGTATCCTTAAATATGAATAAAAGAATTTGGTTTATATTTATATATGTATCCTTAAATATTAATATTTGATCAATTTATTGTATGTTATGAATGTATATTTTGTTGTTTATATATTTAGGAATAGAGATATTTAGTTATTTGTATACTTGGGATGGATTATCTGAATATATATGTCCAGATTTACTTAGGAGGATGGAATGTTAAAGGTCTAATGGCTTAGACACCCAATGTTAATGTCTACATGTAAAGGCGGGAGGTTATTATGTAGGCGTGCCTTAATGGACTAGTTGGTCACTCTGTTTCACGTGGCGACCCAACCCTCACAAACTAGGCGGGAGGTTATTATGTAGGCGTGCCTTAATGGACTAGTTGGTCACTCTGTTTCACGTGGTGACCCAACCCTCACAAACTTGAATCTCGGATTCATTTAAGTAGTTATACGATAATTAAGTGATGATTTGAATGGGTTGAGAAGAAATAAGGGAATAAGTTTTATATCTGGCTATGTCTCCTTTCACTGCGCTTATAACTCGCCTGGTGCATGATCCACGCCGCTAGACAAGAAACCTCAACTTATTAAATAAATATAAATTATCACTGTAATTTTGAGAAAGATGGTACTTTCAGAATCACAAGGTTTTCTTCTCCTTTTGGAAACTTTTTTCCTTTTTTTTTTTTTTCTTTTCTTTTGGTGGTGACGCCACAATTAAAAGTTTTTGCTAGTTAAAGCTACATGCATGCAGCCACGGTCCAAGTCAAGGTTTTAGGGCACGAAATCTGACAATGATTCGGCATTGGATTGGTCCCAAAAACTCGAAATCCACCAAACCTTGCGACTTAAAGCCTACTTTCAATTTTGTTCAGAAACCTCTTAAACGAGTTTAAAATTTAAAGGGAACAATCAAGAGATTTCTTCACCTTGACGGCAGCTTCTTATTCATTTATTCTGATGAAGGAGATAGAGCTCGAGTCTTGGAGAAGGGCATTTTCTAGGTAGCCAGCAAACTGATTTTCTTCAAGACTTGGGATCGTAATCTCAGGCTTAATGGCAATGGGGTTGACTCTATCCCCTTGTGGATTACACTTCCAGGGCTTCCCCTGCATCTATGGGCACAAATTCGCTGATTACAATTTGTTCTTGCCGAGAATAATCTGACATTGGTAAAGTCTGAAATCTTGGGTGTCTTATATATATACAGAATCCCTCCACTTACAAGTTCAAATTTTTGAAGTGGATACTAGCATGTTGTCCTTGTGAAGACAAAGATAGTCTCGAGATTCTAAAGAAATGAAAAGTTAATGAATGGGTATTGGCTGCTCGATCTGCTTGGCAAGGGAATGCAATCCAGAACCACACACTTTTTCTTCTTCTGCTCACTTGGACCTAGTAACCACCCTTGTTGGGTCTCATCTAGTGCTTTTGTGTTATCGCCAGATTCGGTCTGGGCTCCTGATGATGACATCTATCATAAAAAGCAAGCAGACAGTAGAGCGGGTTGGATAATCCTATGGCCACTCTGATGCCTAAGTCATCTCTGAATTGTGATAAGCAGATGAATTTGGGAATAGAGAAAGTTGTGTTCAAGGTAGAGAGGGGCACAAGTAAATTCTAGAGCAAAGGAGGAGCGAGAGAGAATCAATGAGGTAATTAGTCTCAAAGAGTCAATCCGTTTACCTTTGATTTTGGGGGTATTTATAGAGAGCATGGAGTGGCCTTGATCTTAGAAACGTATCTTTATAGTTGCTCGGATCTCGGGACTCTATCCAAATTTTTTGGGGTTGCCATCATAGTGTAGGAGTTTCTGTGCACCTGATCTGACCAATCCATCCCCGAGTTTGGGGGTCATGTGGTTGTGGGAGAATCCCTTGGCCATCTGATGAAGATCCAATGGTCGGGTTGGTTATAACCGCCTCTAGACCCCTTAAAACATGAATACTACTGTCTTTTATGGTTGACACGTGTAACTAACCAACTGTTAGTGGGTTAATTACTGCTTATCTGAGCTTAATTGTCATACCCCAAATCTAGACTAACCAGTGGTGTGATGAACCGTAAAAGAAAACAAACGGTTCAACCAGGATCTCGTATAGACCGTGTCCATCCGATTAAACCAGATACATTCCACAAGCATAATCAGAATAAATAAACAATAGCGAAAGTCTTTAATACTAATGAACTGAGTATCTAACAGTAATAGCATAATTAATTATCCAATTATCTCCAAAGTAACTCAAAACATAAAATAAAATAAATTAATCAATTACATGTTCGGATAACCAAATAACTAAACTAATCGAAAACACATGAATTGCACTCGCACGACGGATCATGGGCCTCTTCCATAGCTTCCACGTCTATCGCCGCTACGTGTCCATACATCGACGTGTTCATGTAATCTTCAACGATAGGACCTGCATCAACAACTAAAAATATTCGTCGTCGAAAAGGGTGATCATACATCACGGCTTAGTGAGCAAACAAAACAATGCAACAAAAATATGCATGTATTCAATTCATATCTTTGGTCTGATTTTTAAATTTGTAATATGCTATAGAAAGGATTGGCGACCACCGCACCTATATACACAAGTGTGTGAATCCGCCCAATAGATCAAACATAATTGCCGTCCCACATGCACCCACCATGGAATAGAGATAGAGCTAAAGTGTTCGGATCAAACACCGCCAACACTTCCCCTGATACCCTACCCATACCAACATGTAAGCCTCTATTGGCAAGGGCTTGCAAACTGGACTCGCAATTAACCAATCCTAAATGTCATCCAGTGTATCCAAGGCCTTAGTCCAGCATCCCTCAATACGTCCATAGAGATAGAGCTAAGGCCTCCCGACAGAGTCAGAAACTACATGGTCCGAGACCACCTCTCCTGATGCCCTATGACGCAATAGTTCTGCTAAGGTAATGGCGATACGACAATGTCAGTGAACAAGACTTAAGTAGAGATAGAGTTAGAGTCTAGTGATCAGGATGAACCATAATGTCACATCCTCTCCTTGATGCTCCACTTGCATCAAGTACACCAACCACACACACATATAATCACATACTTATTCCTAGCATCATCATCATCATCATATTATAAGATAGAAATAAATATGCATGAGCAGTAATAACAGGAATATTAGATGACATGTGAGATGCACATTACAAGCATACAAGCACAGAATCAATCATGACATAGGACTCAATAAAAGTAAACAGTTTATTATTAACCAGTTAGTTTAGGTTATGTTCCCTCACTTGTTAGGAATGTTCAATCTTCTCTAAGCTTCTTAACTCACTCTTGAACCTCTTGGAAATCTAAGAATTTGTAAGTTCTAAGTTAGGGTTCAAGTTCATCAAATTACAATAGTTAATGGTCCAATCCTGGAATCAAACAGACCTCCAGAAGTTGAGTGGTCGCAGGTGTGACTGCACCTGTGGTCTCAGTTTCTGCGACCACAGGGTGTGGGGTCGATACGTGTGGTCGCATATCATGCGACCACACACATGCAACCACACCCTCCCTAGAACCTTCCCGAGGGTGTGTGTTCTACACATGTGTCTCGTGTGGTCGATCAAACTACGACCTCACGAGTGTTAGTCAACTTTTCCACTCTCAATGCAATACCTTCATGTTTTGATTCCTTAGCTTATCATTATGATCCTTCCTATAATTGTTCTATGGTTTAAAATTTATACTTTTACATCATCCTTCACCCTAATAGATTCCCTCCATGGATCTCTTAGAGTTTTGTCCATGGTCTTAGGATTGAGATCATACTTTGAATCAATCTCTCCTCTATAACCTATTCTAGGCATTCAATTAATGTAGGGAATGATTCCATAACTTAAGCTTACTGCAGAACCAGTGCTTTCTCTGCAATTCCTTCTCCTAGTCTTTCTCTTCAATTCTCCTTCTCTTCCTACTCCTCTCTTTCTCTCTCTTTTAGTTTGGGTTCTAAAAGAGTGAAAGAGACTAAGGGACGTCCTTTATATAGAGGAAAAGATCCATATAAAGTTTCACTTTGATTAGGAAAGAACCCCCCTTCAGATTAGGAAGGTTTCTTAATTTTAGAGTCAGAATACCATCGTGTGGCCGCAGGTGGGGTCGCAGGATCCGTCGACCACACGTCTCAAATTTGCGACCACATGTCTCAGATTCGAGTGGTCTCAACATTCTGACGTGTGGTCGACCACACCTATATGTGACCACATGTCTCAATTAGATGATTTATGGTTCGAATTACATACCTAACCTTGTGGTTTCTTCACGCACTTGGTCTGCTTGGTCCGACCATGATAGGAAGACCTAATACAAGGTGGTAAGACCGGATTAGTAAGGTACGGATCTTACATTAATGGCTCTGGGCACATCTCTAACCGTTTGAAGGTGTGGAGGCGTGCACTATATGCTTTAATGAGATACTAGCATGTGTCCACAGAGGCAATGTTCGCATGAAGACATGTGTCCCTTTTCGATTGGATGGCTTCATCATGATCCTAACAAGCTGCACGATTGAAATCTATCAAGTTCTAACTCTGATCATCATCTATTGCTGAATTGATAGATATATCTTCTATTAATTCCTCTTTTTCTCTAGTTCTTTCTTGTCGTGTTAGCAAGTTAATTTGTATTAATCTCTTTCTTAGTTTCTCTCATTGCAAAAGGTTTGCAGAAACACTAATTCAAAAGATAATTCGAGCTCGATAAGATTGTCCTGCTGAACTGGTTTGATTGTTATCGGGATCCTCGCGTAACTACGAGTTGGATGCTCTGATCATTAGGGAAACTGAACCTGGATTTCTTCTTCAGAGAAGAAGTAATCTAACCAATCGATGGAGACCAAAGTAGGCGCACTATCAGTAGTGGCTGGAACAGATGAAGAGACGAAGAAGACAGACTCGCGGAGGAAGGGCCAGTTTTGGGGTGATCAAAAGCACAAGAGCACTCATTTTGTTTGTTTGGTTGTAAGGATAATTAGGTAATTTCATATCACCATAACGGTAGTTTTGTGTTTTAAAAGATTAAGTCTTCATGACATCAACAACCAACATTTTTGAAGCCTAACAGAGTGGACCTCACTGTCACCAGTGTTGTGAGTTGAAGGAGTTTCGTGTCATTTCTCGCAAGCCAACTTGTATTAAACGAATTGTCCAAGGAAAATCCATCTAATTTTCCCAAGGATCTAATGTGATATGTTCATATTTTCTGTTTCTTTCGAGTGTTACCATGGTGAGGTCAGTGAAACCATAAATAAATAAAAGAAAGGGGCAGATTTCTTCAGCCGCAACTCTCACTAATGTGTATGGACATAAATAATCCATTTGGAACAAAAAAAAAATTGATGCTGAACTCATTATCCAATTCATCAGTGGCTGGAATGTAATGAAATAAGGAGGAGGAACAAGATAGATAATTGCAAAGAGAGTGATCAAGAGTAAGAGCAGTTGGAGAGAGAAAGGAGTATCATAGAACTTCAATAGTTGGTCGATGGGAAAGAAAGAGGGTGGGGGAGCTCGAGCAAAAAACATGTAAGAGCAAGAGGTGCCAAGGGTAAACGGCGGATTATGAATCAGATTACAACTCTATGAAGTTTTCTTTTTTATCTGAATCATATCCCTTTCAATCTCTCCTCTTTTTTTTCCATGCTTTCTTTAGAAAGTAGAAATTGTGAGCAATACTGGGTGCTCACATCCCCCCACCCCGCTCTTTTCCCTTTTAACTCACCTGAATGCAGAGGCAGAATTGAGAGGGCGAGGGAGAGATGTAGAGGAAGGAGCTCAGCTAGGGGCAGTGGGGGCAGCTGGTCACGGCCAGGCCCGCACTGGTTAGAAGAGGAAGACCCAGAAATAGACTGGAGCGAGATTGACGGGTTCCTGACAGAGCCCAGGGGCAGCAGAAGATCGGCTAATGGCCGGCTAGGAGCGAGGGGTACCGATCATGGCCAGGGACGACGAGGCAAGGGGTAATCTTGGGAATTTAAAATATCAGAGTAGTAAGAGAAGTGAAAGTTTGTGTTTCTAGATAAACAGAAAAGAAGTTCAGAATAAGGGAGTTCTCTACTTCGAAGCAGAGAGATCGATGTCCAAGAGGCAGATACTAATATGCATACTTTCATGGCACGATTGCAACCTCGTCTTCTCTCTTTTTTTTTTCTTTTTTTTTCTTTTTTTTTTAAGATATATAGATATTTATTGATCCAAGGAAGATGGAGCACAATAAACTGGAAGCTCAAAAAAAGCCTAATAAAAAACTGCACTACAAAACAACAACACACTGGACCTATATAGGGCCGGTACAACAGGCCATGGCTTTGGAAGTTAACCTGTAGAACATATTGATTGTAAATTTACGAGGACGTTGATCAGCGTATCCAGGAGGCTGTTTTGGTCGGTGATAGGGTTGAAGACTCTCATTTCGTCGAACGCATCCTTACAAGTCATAGTGTGAATTGAAAAACCGTTGTAGCTCTCTTCCAACTCGTCCTCAGGGCTTGTGTTCTCTTTAATTTTGTTAAGGTCGTCAAGGGCAATGTTGTACACGCGTATGCAAGCATCAAGTACCCCATTACTGGCAACAGTACTATTAGGCGCCATCTTAAAAAAATTGATCTTAGTGATTGTATCGTTGAACGCCTTGATAGTGGCAAGAACGACCAATTCGAGTGCATCTTTGATGTTCCGTTTGTGAGGGGATTCATGATGGAGTTGCAGGTTTCAATGTAGGCCGTTCCAGTTTGATAGCACCACGAACCCAAGCTGGCTACAGCTTCGTGCAAATCAGGTTTCTTTGTGACTGCTTGGCCGGTTGTGGAGAGGATGACAGTTGCGGTCATCGTCCTATTTATGTGGTGATGATTGTTAGTATGTGGATATTTTGAAAAGAAAAAAGAACTCAATTTGAAATTCTCAGAACAATGGATTGGCTTTCCAGAACAGTAAGAAATTGCATTGTTTAGAAAGAAACTGAAATCTTTAGAATATTACCAACCCCATACATCTCAGTTGAATGAATTATCCATTTGACCACATTTTCCATACCCATCATAGCTGCTGGGCTAAAGATGGCGAAAAAAAGAAGGATTAATTTCAGCTACCCCCATTATAGTTTCAAAACATCACCTATCACCTACACTTTTCAAAAAACATCAACTACACTCAAGTAGCTGACGGAGGAAACGAAAATCAGCATTAGACATTTTTACCCTTCTCTTTCCTTTCCTCTCTCCCTCCCTCATCTTCTCCTACCCAAATGGAGAAAAACTAGACGAGATCGAAAAACTTCCGAAAGGATTTTTTTTTTTCTAGATAAACTCTATGTTCCTACTGATTACTCAATCTACAAAAACGAATGGCACCAGAAGCAGAGAGGGGTGTGACAAGTGGCCAACAAACTTTTGTTTCTCAGACCCTGGAATCGAAATATGCCGCTGAACCAGAATGGGGTTAGGTGTGTTCCGATGTGGGTCTCCCTCCCAGGCAAACATCTGCATTTCTGGAGTTTTCCAGCCTTGAGCACGATCTGTTCAGTCATCGGAAGGCCCCTATGTACTGATAAGACCACTTGTTCCAAGGTTCGTCTTGCATATGATCGGGTATGCATAGAGTTTTTCGCAGAAGAAGAGTTGAAGGATCAACTTAAGATTGAAGATGACAGAGGTAATGTCTTCATCCAATGTGAAATAGGACTGGAAACCAGATCGTCGCTCTATTTGCAATATTTTTTGTCACAAAACCACGACTTGTCCTGCTATGAGTTCGCGTTCTGGACCATTCCTCCCTGCTATGCAACAATGGAGGAAAGTTTCTGGGAATGCCCATGCTACTGAAGCATCTCTGTAAAGGGGGAAGGAGACCCCGTCAGCCAGAGCTGTTGAGATGCCGACCAAGCAGCCGGTGGAAGCTGCTGAGGACTGTGTTCAAGGAGCGCCGCCAATTGTGGTGGCTCAAAGGCTAAAGGGGCTACCATTGAGAATCTATTATGTGCAAGAGCCAAGGGCTAATTCTGGTAGATCTAGAGAAGAAGAAGATCTAGAGAAGAAGAAGAAAAATGATTTAGATTTGGGGTTTTACCCTCCTTAAGTGAATGAGGGTAAAATCGTATATTAACATTTTCTTAAGGGCATTATTGTCCATTTCAAAATCAATTTTGGGTGACATCAGCAACTAACGGAATTCGTTTAACGGAGTGGACCTATTTGATTAACGATGGTAAACGTTTGGGTGGTAGTTGATGTTTTTTGAAAGGTGTAGGTGGTATATAGGTGATGTTTCAAAACTATTTTGGTGAGTAGCTGAAATTTATTCAAAAAAGAACTATACTTGTGAATCATTCTTGCAGACACCTCTTATGGTGATGGGGTTTACCATTCTAGTGATTTCACTTGCAGGTGTCTTTGGTGCTTGCTTTAATGTCGCATGAGCCCTATGGTTTACTTGTTTGTGATGTTGTTACTTGCATCTTGGGTTCCAACATTTGTCCTAAGCTTTCATTTTTATAAATTTATACTTATGCATTCATTTTTATAAATTTATACTTATGCATTCATTTTTATAAATTTATACTTATGCATTCATTTTTTTTATATTAACAATTCTGTACTTTTAATTTTCAGGTATCTGTAGAGAAAGAAATTTTTTGATGAAGAGGAGAGGAGCTACATAGGAAGCTTGAGTTTTTTTTTATCTTGATATATGTTGTTTCAAAACTTTGTACTTAGTATGAGTTTGCAGTGTGTATTTTTTATATGACTTTGGTTTTTTTTTTTTTGGTTATTGACTATATGATTTTGGTTGATTGTATATATATATATATATATATATATATATATATATATATATATATAGGATATGAATATATATGATATATATATCAAGTTTTTCTTGATTATTATCAAGTTTTTTTTTTTTTTTACTAGGATTTCTTATTTATATGCATTTTGTATTGATCAATAGTGCTGGAAGGGTCGTAGGGTAGTAGAGAAATGTAATTAAAAAAAAATGATTTTTCCCAAAGGAAAATATAGATCCGTACGTTGTCTAAAAATATTTATTATATACTACGATATATTGGTCTCTGTGGTGAAAAATATGTATTATAGACAACGGATTACTTTCCGTTGTAGAAAATATATATTATAGACAACGGTTTACTTTCCGTTGTGTAAAATATATATTATAGACAACAGACTATTTTTCGTTGAGGAAAATATGTATTATAGACAATGGATGGATTGATTTTCTATTGTATAAAATGGTTATTATAACCACAGAACATAGGGTTCTGTTGGAAAATATTTATTATAAACAACAGACCCTTTTCCGTTGTGTAAAATCCATATTATACACAACGGAATGTAATTTCCGTTGTGGAAAATATATACACCCATGGTACAGATGTTTCCGTAGAGCAAAATGGCTACGGCATTTTTTACAACGGAACGACAATGGAAATCTTAATGTAGGTGTTGATTTTTGCCAACGGAAAAATGTTTTAGGCAACGAAAAATTTCTTTAACGGAAAATGAATATTGTTGTAGTGGTACCAGCATAACCAGCCAAGTGTCATTGTCATTATTACTCATGACAAGGAATCCGATACCTCTTTAGTGTTTTTCTTCGTACTAAACATCAATCTCCCACATTCTCTTATCCAAAATTCCAAGAGTCAACATCCACAATACAGGTCCCATTTGTATCTATAATGTAATATATCTGTCCCTCCATTGATTCTCCATTTGGTTGGATGGAGAGTGAAGGAAACAAAGATTAAGGTAAAGAAAGGAAGGACAAAATTCATTGATTTTCTTTTTATGACCTCTGGAGGGAAAATGAACCAGAATTGAGGAAAATGTGTTCTTCGGTCCAGGTTCTCTCTACTGATGATATCGTTACATTTATCATTTTTTGTGGTTGGATGGAACTATCGGAACAATGGGAAAGGCATTTCAAACTTCACCGTAGTTAATTTGTGTAATTATGGGTGGATAATAATTAAATGCAAATTTAAGATTGGAATCCGAACCAGACAAGAGCCGAACCACGAGGAACTAGAACCATCCTACCCATTAGTTTATCCAGGATAGTTCTAGTCCAGCAATTTTTATTTTTTAGGATAGGCCTTAAGGAGATCTGAATTCATAACCTCTTCTGTTTGAAGTGTTGGTCTTTGCCAACTGAGCTATCCCTTTGGGGTTAGTCCAGTATATTATTATTGATCAATTACTATCAGGATAGGTCTATCTTGAGATGGATTTTCCAATGGTTCCAGAACTACTATCCACATATAAAGGTGCAACATTTGAACTGAAATCAAACCGAACCGTTTACACCGGAACTGTAAAACCATTTACTAAATGGTTTGATTCTGTTTTGAATTTTTAAACCGTTTATCTTATAGACTTGGTTAGATTTTAGACTGTATTAACCATCACGTTACACCGGTTAGAAACCGATTAAACCGAATAAGATGGACTATTTAATTCCTTGAACCCTAATATCATTCCTTATTATTTCCCCAACCCTAAACTGAATTAAACCTAATTAAACGAAACATAATAGCACATGTCTTTCCTTCACATTTGAAGTCTGAGCTGTTGGATTGCTGGACATCGGAACTGCTCCTCCCTCGTTGCTTGTCTGCAATTTATTCCTAAAAAGACCACCTTTTTTGTCATTGAAATGCGGCAGAATTGTATGAAAGCATATCAAATTATCTAATATTTTATTATACAAAAAGAAGCTCACATTTTGGATAGTTCTCCGTGTAAATAAAGTCTCATATCCTTTAAGCTAATGCACTAATATTTCTCTACTATTATAGAGCCATGGGATGGGTCTGCTCTTATTTCATGTAATAATTCCAATTTGACTTAGTTATGTGAAGTTCCATTTTCCCCATTAAAGGGTGTTTTGTGTGTGGGTTCTTACCCTATTAACTACGAAGTTGTCATTTATCTAAAAGTAAAAAAAAAAATTGCTTAAGTTAAAAAGGATAGTTAAAGATTTAAAACAATGACATTTCTTCTTCAAAAAATTAATATTCAATTTCAGATTATCATGTTTTTGCGGAACAAGTCATGTTTTGATTGCATGCTTAGTAGCTTATTCCGTTACCAATCTAATAATATAGATATTGTAATTTATTTCTTTATTGGAAAGGTTATTCAAGTGCAATTTGTAGTCAACAATATCTCCATTAACAAGGAGAGTGTAGTTTATCGGAAAATGCATTTTTTTTTATTTATGAAAAATCGATTAAAAACCTATGCATTTAACCGTTTATAAACCTCAATCAAAATCGATTAATGAAAAATCGTTTAAAAATCGGTAAACTGAAACCAATTACTAATCGGTTATGGTTTCAATTTTGACACTGTTTAATTAATTAGTTCTGTTTTGATTTTACCCTTCAATACACTGTATCACCAGATTGGACCATTAAATCGATTATAAATCATTTAACACCCTTATCCATATATTTGGTTTTTTTTTAATTAGCTATTAAGTGGAGAAACCAACTAGTATATGAATGATTTTAGATTCCAACGTTTTCCAATGTGGGACAATTCTCTCTCTCAAATGTTGTCCAATTTTTAGATAATAGTACATGTGACATATGTGGTTTCTCTTTGGATGACCGCACGTATATATTTTAATTAAAGTTGGACCTAATTGCTTTGGTAGCATATTGAAGTATCCAAAAGCCTATACTATTAAATGGAGAAACCAACTAGTATACTAAGGTATCTTATGTCCCAATATTTTTCAATATAAGACAATTTCCAACAATCCATACATTCCAAGCAAATATGCAGCAGCTGTGTCGTCACTTTCATCTCATTTACTTTTACTATTTGTTATCTTCTTGCGTCGATCTTAAGCAGACAGAGCATCAGAAAGTTCCCTTTATTCCCTTCAATCTGTCTTTATATATACCCTTCCTTTGTTTAATTCAGAATGAAGTCTGAATTGAAGAGGTATCTATTATCTTTCAAACTCAGTCAGTATAGATTATAGAAGAAGATGGCGCTGAGAAGGAACGTGGGTGTAGCAGTGGATTTCTCTCCATGCAGCAGGGAAGCACTGAAGTGGGCCTCTGAAAATCTAGTTGGTAAGGGAGACCAACTCATCCTCATCAACGTTCAACCCTCCTCCGACTATGAGCAAGGAGTGGTTCAGCTTTGGCAAGCTACTGGTTCTCGTAAGTCTCTCATGGCCTCATGGACTCTTCCTCAATCTTCATCGTTTCAGTTTAATATATCCAGATTTATGTAAGTAGTTATAAGGTAATGATGACTAGAATGGGCTGATCTCGATCCAGATCGGCCAAACTAATCCGATACTTAAACTCTGGTTCAAGTAGGAGGAATCGGCAATGAATCGGTTTCATGGATTCCGATTTCGATTCAGCCAGAATCAATTGAAATTGGCTGAGAATTCAATTGGAATCTGATTCCAACTCCTCAAACCATGCAAGGCGCGCAGATGGCTTGATCAAGAATAGTTCACCAGCATATACTTGTATCTTCACCGTCCATATCTAATGGGTCCTACACTCTAGAGGTGGATCCCACACTAGATCTACGAAGATAGAATCCCTTAGATAATACATGTCTATGCTGGTGATCCAAACTTGGCTTGATCCTTTCTAATCCAAAACCACTAGCTTGAATGGATTCCTCACTATATTTGCTAACGATTATTCATTGTTCCACTACTCTTAAATGTGAAGCTTTGATTCCACTGATGGAATTCTCCGACTCCAACATCACTAAGAATTACGGTATCAAACCAGACGCAGAAACACTCAGCCTACTCAACACACTCTCTAAACAAAATGGGGTACTAACTCTTCCCTTCCTCTCCTTCTTCCTCTTCCTCACACTCTCACTCCATGCTAACCATTTGAGGACTTGTGTTGCAGATAGAAGTGATGGCAAAGATATACTGGGGCGATGCTGGTTTAAAGATATGCAAAGCTGTTGCTGATGTGCCCCTGAATTGCCTCGTCGTAGGAAGTAGAGGACTCACCGGAGTGAAGAGGTATGACTGTATGACAGTCTATTTATGAGAAAACCAGCTTTTTCAGCGAAACCCATTTACTGATTTCCGTTGTGATTGATGTGGGCATGCAGGGCTCTTCTAGGAAGTGTCAGCCGTTATGTGGTGAACCATGCAGTGTGTCCTGTAACCGTCGTTAAGGACTCACAGTCTGGTCATTAAATGATACATGAAACTTCTTATGGATGTAATATATCGTTTTAGTATTATAGACAACCTAACTGAATTGCTGATCGATGATATAAATATAGTATGATCAATAATACATCATCAAGCATTCAGGACTACGCGTTTGTTTGGTTGCTGCATGTAGTACAAGTTTGTTTAATGAATCTACAGTCAAGCTAGCTATATGAGTTTAATGTCCAGTAACCTTAAAATAGAATTTTAAAAAAAAGGTGAATTTCTCTATAATTTCAGGGGTATAATTTCTCTACAGTCCTCACAACACCCTTTGTTTCACAAGTAATTCAAGTTACTAAAGAGGTGTGTAAGATTTTTATTAGATCTTATTGGTCAACATAAATTTACCGGCCTAATCGATTAGTGAGAGTTTGAGACCGGATCACTTCTAGTGAGTAATGACTCTTCTAGTACACTCTTTGGACGACAAGCGTCCCATGGAGTTAATGGTGCTAACTTCCGTTAGTTAAATAAATTTTATTTTTTTAATTCTTTTTATTTATGTAGATTGACTTGGTGAATTGGCAATCACATTTTTTAAAGTAAGTAAATCTATTAGAAATAAATCTCTAATTATTTTTAAGGTAAGTAAATCAATTAGAAATAAAACTCTAATGATTTTTAAAAAGAAAAACAATTAGAAATAAAACTCTAATAAAATTCACAATTTTTTAATTCAATTAGACTACCATTTTTAAAAAGAAAAACAATTAGAAATAAAACTCACGAATTTTTTAATTCAATTAGAGTTTTATTAACAATTTTTAAAAAGAAAAACAATTAGAAGAGTAATTCTCTAATAAAACTCACGATTTTTTTTCATTAAAAAAAAGGGTTTTTTTTCCCTTTTCTCTCTTTCCAACTCTTTTTTTTTCTTTTACATTTTATTATTTTAATTCAATTAGAGTGATTAAATTCTAAAGGAAAAAAGTTTTTTTTTTTAATGAAAAAAAATGGTGAGTTTTATTAGAGAATTACTCTTCTAATTGTTTTTTTTTTTTTAAATGTTAGATTTTTATTACAAATAAAACTCTAATTGAATTAAAAAAATTCGTGAGTTTTATTAGAGTTTTATTTCTAATTGTTTTTCTTTTTAAAAATAGTAAGAGTTTTATTAGAATAAAACTGTAATTGAATTAAAAATCGTGAGTTTTATTTCTAATTGTTTTTATTTTTAAAAATCATTAAAATTTTATTTCTAATTGATTTACTTACCTTAAAAGTTAAAAATCGTTGGAGATTTATTTCTAATAGATTTACTTACTTTAAAAAAACGTGATTGCCAATTCACTAAATCAATCTACATAAATAAAAAGAATTAAAAAATAAAATTTATTTAGTTAACGAAAGTTAGCACCGTTAACTCCATGGGACATTTGTCGTCCAAAGAGCGTACTAGAAGAGTAATTACTCTTCTAGTAAGTGTAGGTGATCCAGTTTGAGAGTGTGACATTATTTGGTAGGCTGATCTAAGCCTTGTTTTGTCATCTGCCAGAGATAGAACCTTCCATCTTTATTGTGGGAATGAATTAGAGTTATTAGGTAATATTATAAATAT
Organism: Protea cynaroides; assembly: GCA_028583415.1. Lineage (NCBI taxonomy): Eukaryota > Viridiplantae > Streptophyta > Magnoliopsida > Proteales > Proteaceae > Protea > Protea cynaroides. Next base: position 7,264,396 of record CM053273.1, read on the forward strand.
TAGGGTAAAGAATCCCCATAGCCACTGTTATGATCTCTCCATTAACACCCATAGCAGAGAAGAAGAAAAATTTAGTGGAAAAGCTCTAGAAGGTTCAACCCAAAGATTATCACAAGTAGCGGTGTGTTCTAGTTGTTTATGTGTGAGAAAGGGTTATACAATGAAACCTTGTCAAATATTTTCTAACAAGATGCAAGGGAAATAATTAAGGGAAGGGAAGTGAAATAAATTCAAAATAATATAGAATTGTTAACAATAATTATTTAATATGATTATATAATTAACTTTATTTATTTTTTTGAATTTGATCAATAGATTCCAATTCAGTTGCAACAAAATTTGAAAAATATAATTATTAAATTTAGTGATAATATAAGATAGTTAGATTTGAAACACGGAAACAGTTTCTCCATATTGTGATGGAATAGTTGCATACATTCTATCCTCTCTAGACCTTACAGTAGCAGGAGCCTTGTACATTAGGATGCCCAATAATTTAAGATAATTACAAGGACTCAAGATTGTACCAAAAAAGGAAAAAATGATTTCACTTTCTTTCCCATTATTTCCCCTGTAAGGAGATGGGAGCTCACCTGATTCTCATTCAATCAACTGATAATCTTGGATCATGGCATGATGCTTGGATGGGCCACAGAACATTCCACCCCATTGAGGAAAGTAAATGAAGGTAACAGGAAGAGTACAAACAATCATCGCGATGCCCATGAGAGAGATGCCCGTTTCCTTAGAGAAAGTAGAGCCAGAAAACAATAGCAGCTGGGTTACAACTGCACCCACCGTTCCCCCACTCCCAGTCATCCCTGATATCACCCCTAGTGACCTGCAAACACCTCCAAACAAATAAGCCTTGTTACATACACATTAATTAAATTAAACAAATAAACTTAGTGGGAAAAGATACCCCGCCACTGACAAAATCTCTCACAATCCACAGATAACTATACAGGAATCAGTATCTTTAAATCGGCTCACAAGGTCAGGAAGTAAGCTCCAGTGAATTACGAGACCCGCCCGTGAGCTAGCTGGTTCTGTGTCTCAGCAGCCCAAACCCAATCCTCTAGAAATGATTTTTATTCTTTATTCTTTTTGGTGAGACAAGTCATGAATAATGACAAGTGTCTCCCTGTGTAATCCATTTCCATTCATTCTATGTTAATAACATATTTTCCCTATATAATGCACTTTTAAAAAAGAATGAATGCATGAATGAGAATAATTCGACTGTATGTACTTGTATGTTCTTTAGGATTTTATCACCGTCTATTCAATAGATCTCACACTCTAGAGGTATGTTCCACACTATCTCAACGGTGATGGAATCCCATTAAAAATACATATGCACGCAAGATATACATACAAGTGATCATCCAAACTCCGAATATTCCATGAGAAAGATGACAGGTGTATTTGAAAAATATTGAAACATGGGTGATGGAATCCCATTAAAAATACATATACACGCAAAATATACATACAAGTGATCATCCAAACTCCGAATATTCCATGAGAAAGATGACAGGTGTATTTGAAAAATACTGAAACATGTTTGAGCAGCTTTTGAAGATATGAATGAATCTGACCTTCTAGAGACGAATGGAACCACCCCAAACGTTAATCCAGAAGCAGCTTGAACAAAGAACGAGAAAGCACACATCACGATTATGGAAACCGATAGCGAGCTGACTTGCCCGAGTAAGAAACAGAGTAATCCAGCCACAATCAACACTATCCACAAGCTCCACAATCTTCCCCGAATCCCAAACCTCTTCGCCATTTCATCCGATAACACTCCTCCGATCGGTCGAGACACAATATTCCCCAATCCAAAGCCAGCTGCAATAGCTCCTGAAACTAGAATTTCAACATTAAATCGATCGTAAAAGTACTGGGCGATTATGTTATCCATCGTCAGTTCTACCCCAAAAGAGAACGCATATACCAAACCCAGTACCCATCCTCTGTAATTTCTGAACCCATGAAACAAAATCTCAAGAAAGCTGTCTTTGGGTTTATTAATGGCTAGCTGTTGCTTGGCTTTCCTGTAATTTCCGTCAGGCAAGTCTTGGCCGTAGGCCAATACCATCAGCGCTGTCAAGGCCTGAAAAGTTGCAGGAACAATGAAGGCTACACGCCAAGCCCTAAAGGATGTGACCCCGAGATTGGTGATGAAGGAGTAAATGAGTGGCATCAAAAGCTGTGTCAGGCCGGAGCCAACATTGGCCCAGCCGGCGGAAACTCCATTGGCGAGGCCGACGATGCTGCCGGAAAACATGGAAGACATCCAGAATTGATTGGCGACGAAATTGGCGAGTGAGAATCCAATAAGGAATCGGAGGAGGATGAAGGATAGAGGAGATGAAGCGAAAGAAGTGGCGAAGACGATTGGGGCTGTGAGGAGAGAGAGTGTTGCAGAGGCATGGCGAGGACCGATGAGATCACAGATGGGTCCCATTGCGAGGCGAGAGAAGATTGAACCCATGAAGGATGCGATCCCAGCGTTGCTGATGTCGGTGTCGGTGAGATTGAGATTGTCACGGATGATTGGGAGCAGAGGAGGGATAGCAAAGGTAGAAAAGAAGCAGGCGAACAAAGACACCCAAGAAAGGTGGAACGCTTGCATATGTGGGGGAGCCCATGAAAATAACCTCAACTCGGTCGCTTTGTGATCGGAATCCACTGGAAGAGTGAAAGATGATTCCTTTCTTATGTCTTTGGCTTCCTCCATTGAAGAAGAAACAAGCAAGTTCTGGGTCATTACAGAACTGCCTGTAAACTGGGAAGCTTACTCTTCCGGTGATATCGATTGAATTTGAACCAGAATTACAAAGCAGAATACTGAATCTTCATTGAATCAAAATAAATTAATTAGTTGAAGATGCTGCCGTTAGCTAGTGTCATGTCAGGTGAAGGCTTCATTCGGACAGAGACAAACTGAAGAATGAAGGGTTAACATCGGTTGGGTGTGATTACGGCTTGTCTGAGTTGATGAAATTACATTTTCATAACCAAATTTAGACCCTCAATTGTACTATTTAAAAAACAAGAAGCGGTGTGTCTCGTCCTGTTTTGTCTCATGTGTCGCTGTGCTTGAAGGCGTAACTGTAGGGAGACGCTGACAAAGGAAGCAACCTGTAACGGACGAAGAAAAATAATAATTAAACTTGTGTGACTTTTTTCTCTCTCTAACTCTTACGCCTTCCTGTAGAGAGACGCAGACAAAGGAAGCAACCCTGTAATGAACGGGATCCAAATCGCCTACCCCCGTACTTTAGGGAGGAGGGAGACCTTTTTTCAAGTCGACAGCCAGCAGACAAGTTGAGTCGACAGGGGTGTCGACTTAGATGTGGAGTTCGGATTTTCTCGAGAACCATATGTCAGCCATCTAACGGGGGCGTCTCCCTCCTTCCTGAGGTATAGGGAGGAGACGATTTGAATCCAAACGAAGAAAAATATTGATTAAACTTGTGTGACCTCTTTCTCTCTCTAATTCTTATTTAAGTGATTCCTAACTAACCTAACATATATATATATATATATATATATATATATATATATATATATATATAGAGAGAGAGAGAGAGAGAGAGAGAGAGAGAGAGAGAGAGAGAGAGAGAGAGACTTATTGTTTTGGGCGTGGATCACATACAATTAATTATAGGATCCTGGGGTGAGAGTCTAGGGGTGTCAATGAGCCGGTTCAAGTTGATTTTAATTCAAATTGATGCCGAGTTTTATAGGGCTTGATAGAAATACGTCCATTAAGAAGTTTGGATTTGGTGGGCTACACTGTGTGCATTGATTAACGGGGTAGTCCGGTATCGGTTTGTTATTGAATTGTATTTATCGGGTTAATTTTGGGCCGATTTGGTTTCGGGTCCATTTACTGGCTTGGTAAGGGATATCATCTTATTTTGGTGCTGATGGGTTGAGCACCATATGTTCAAATCCTTGACATTCAGTTTAATTCAGGTCAGGATTATGTTCAGGTTGGGCTTTATCAGTTTAGGCTTCATTGGTTCGCCTTAACAGTTAGGTTTCAGGCTTAGCCCAGACTAGACCGGGACTGAGAAGTATTATAACAAGCTAACCTGAAAACATGTCAACTATAAGTTCGGTCCAGATCAGTTTCAGATTATTTCTGACCAGATCAGTCCAAGTTACCAGTTCGGTCCTACCTAAGACTCAATTTTGGACAAGTCTAAGGCTCAGCATAAGGCTATTGCTTCTCTCTACTAGGATCAAGGTTTTAGTAATTGATATTGGTCACTGCTTAAACTGATTCGAATCGGATACAGACTCTATGTCTGATTGACATGTGATCGGTTCAGATTAATTAAAAAAATGAAAAATATATAAAAGTTTTGTATTAATTACAACCGGTACTAGATAGATACCGATTACTAATACCTAATTAGAAGCTGATTAAAAAAAATTATTTCTACAGAAAATGTCGGGCTTTAAGTCTTCTTTCCAATGCCACTGGAATCAACTGATTCCCAAATATACATAGAAAGTTATGGTCTCTGGACTGAGCTAAGGTAAATCTGCCAGTCCATAAAAAAAACAGTTTTACCCAACTTCGGGTTTGGATTGGGTTGGGTTGGCTTCAATTTTGGGTGAAAGAAAACTTCCTTCTCCCATCTTCAACCTCAGAAATGAGTGTAAATACTGCTCCAAGCTTTTTATATTTTCATTGAACATCTTAATACAAAAACCCATAATTTAATCTCTCCAAATAACGTTCCCTCCCTCTTACAATTGTATAGAAATCGTCTCCCGTCTAAGTTTGGGTGGGAGACTTGGCGGCCTGGATAGATGGCCGCCACCTGGCTCTCGGGTGGATTTGAGTCCTCCATTGGAGCCTACACCCGAGCCAACAAACTGAATCAACAGGGGTGTCGGCTCGGATGGAGGACTCGGATCCACCCGAGAGCCAAGTGGCGGCCATCCATCCGGACCGCCAAATCTCCCGCCCAAACTGAAGCAGGAGAGTATGTGAATCCCTTACAACCTCACTTTCTTTCATCCTTATTTTTCAATGCATGAAGAGAGAGAGTTGCAAAAATGAAGTCAATCATTTTGTTCAACACAATGGTTTGTTTATTTATCATGCATGAGAAGAAAAATATTTTAAATACTAAAATAGAGAGCCTACCTCACAAGTTAGTTTTCCAAGAGATTCTGCAAGCTTCCAAAACAACAATAGAGGTTTCTTTCTCAAAATCTTGCTTCTCCTTCGATCCCTATTCTTCTTTCTTTTGTTTTCTTCTCAAATGGAGCTTTTCTCTCTCTCAATGTCCGATTTTAGCAAAAGAATTTCATAAACTTCATCTTGTACTTTTATATTTTTGGTTTGATTAAAAATTGATTTAGAAAAAGTCTATATTACCCCTATTGAAAAACCTCAAAATCCTTGCATGGGAGATACATCCATGCTTGGTAGGTACCATTAAAAAGTATATAGACCAAAATGCCCTCTAATCCTCTTATGCATGGACTTGCATGAAAAGCACAATCTTATTTTCATGGTACCCTTTTAATTTAGGTACCAAGGATGTCCCTCTTCTTTTTGCATAATTACAAGAAATTCCACCAATAGGATTTCAAGAGAGATTCCACTCTCCTATCCTATCTTGCCACCTAAACTCCATTGCCAACTAGGATTTCCACTCACTCAACATCCTATGCATGCACATCCATATGCCATGTGTCATTTCTCATTTACAAGAGAGTGTCGGCTCGAACGGAGGGGTCGGATTCATCCGACCCCCACATGACGACCATCCAGTGGGGTCGTCGCCACGCCTCCCGAATCTCAGGGATGAGACGATTTGAATCCTTTACATCTTTACTCTCACCAATCAATGCTCACGCAAGTCTCATTTTCTAATAAGAGTTTGCCATATAACTCCATTGCCAATTAGGATTTCCACTCACTCATCATCCTATGCATGTACATCCTTATGCCATGTGTCATTTCTCATTTACACCTTTACTCTCACCAATCAATACTCATCCAAGTCTCATTCTCTAATAGGAGCTTGCCACCTAAGCTCCATTGCCAACTAGGATTTCCACCCACTCATCATCCTATGCATGTACATCCATATGCCAAGTGTTCTCTCTCTTGCATGTTACATCTCTTACATGCAAGTCTCATTCTCCAATAGAAGATTGCCACCTAGGATTGCATGCCACCTACGATATCCACTCCCAACTACCACCACTAACACCCAATATGGGTCTGCTACATCATCTCTCATGCTTAATAGAATTTTCACTCAACCGTCCAATGCATGCTTCTCCTCATGCCAAGTGTCCTCTCTATTGCATGCCACATGTCCTACATGCAAGTCTCATTCTCCAATAAGAGCTTGCCACCTAACAACGCACTCCTACCTAATTTTCACTCATGCACCACTCTCACCCAACAGGGACATGTCACTTAGGATTGCATGCCACCAAGGATATCCACTCCCAAATTCCACCACTAACACCCATTGAGGGACTGCCACCTCATCTCTCATGCTTTACTAGAATTTTCACTCAATCATTATCCAATGCATGCTCCTCCTCATGCCACATGTCCTACATGCAATTCTCATTCTCCAATAGGAGTTGGCCACCTAACACGCACTCCTACCTAATTTTCACTCTTGCACCACTCTCACCCAATAGGGACATGCCACCTAGGATTGCATGCCACCTAAGATATCCACTCCCAAATTCCACCACTAACACCCAATGATGGACTGCCACCTAAGCTCCCAAAACCACATAGGATTTCCACTCACTCATCATCCTATGCATAATGTAAAAATAATAGCAAACTCCCTCTTTTCTTCTTATGAGGTCTTCACACAAAACCTCTCAAACCTAATTCATTGGTCCAAGCATTAGTCTAAATGGCTAACAATGCCTTAGTTTCTAATATTTATTTATTTAAACCATATCTCTCATTTAATGCATATACCAATATTATTTTCCTCCAAAACTTAAACATAATTTAATTCCCTACCAACTCATAATTTTTTTAATCATTGTACACACAATCAGTCCATTTTATCACCAAACATGAGAAAAACACACATTGAAATAACAAGTTCATATTAATAGTATTATATTCTCAAATTAAAAATTACCTATCTGTCCTTGGGCTTTAGTCGGGTTTCCACATGAGTTCCTAAGTAAAAACCGAAGCTGAAAATTAAAAAGTCAAAATTAATCCCTAAAGTGGTACCTGGGGTATAGCCTAAACTAGATGGCTTAGCCCTACAAACTCATGTGATGGAATACGGGACATCCACTCTCCACATATTTTGTCCAGTTCAAAATTCAAACGAAACCCCAATTAAGACCCAGATTGGACCTAAATTACAATATGAACTAGTTTACAAATCCTAAATTTGACATAGCAAGCAAGCTAAAACATTCCATTATTAAGACAGCAAGAATGCTAGTAGTCTTGTACTTTATAACCTTAGTCAAGTAGGGAACTATTCAATATAAATTTAGTTAAATATTTTTTTTTCACACAGGTTTCTGGTGGGTGGCCCATCAACATTCCAAGAATCTTCTATTGCGAAACAAATCTTTAGTGTGAAACATGACCGAAGGTCCAAAACCTCCCATCCCAAACGTAACCTATTCGAAAATCGCCATGAGTTTAAATGTCCTTAGGATCTATCTATCTCCCCCTCCCTCCCTCCCTCCCTCCCTCCCTCCTGCTTTTTTTTTTTGTGCATAACGTCCCCTCCCTCCCTCCCTCCCTCCCTCCCTCCCGCTTTTTTTTCCCTCCCTCCCTCCTGCTTTTTTTTTTGTGCATAACGTTAATGTTCTTATTTTTTTAATGAGATTTGATCTACACGTTAATGGGATATATTGAAATATTATAATTTAACGAGAAAAATAGGAATACAAGGAAGATTAATAATCAATCACTTAAAGAAGAGAGGGGGATTTAGATTTCAAGAAGAGAGAAAAAAAAAGGCTATAAGAAGGAAGTACGCACTCATTGTAAAATTCTGAAATCCATATATGTTGATCTACACAATTTGTGTTGAATTTTGTATTGTATTTATAGGGGATTGATTATAATGTATAATATTTAATTATAGTCTAGAAGGTAAAATAATCAAATACAGTCTAGATGCAATGTACAATTGATAAAGTAATAGCTATTGATATTCCTTTACCAGTAGTTTGTTATTGAGGATTTGATTTAGAAGATTAGAAGGTATAATAATCAAATACAGTCTAGATGCAATGTACAATTGATAAAGTAATAGTTATTGATATTCCTTTACCAGTAGTTTGTTATTGAGGATTTGATTTAGAAGATTGGATAAGAACTTACTGAATCAATGATTGTTGAGATTGGATTTTATCACTATTATAGATAAGATTTTAACAGTCGTTGAGATTGAATACTATCACCGACAACGTGGACAACCATTTCCCTTGGATAACTTTAGTTGCAATTTTTATTTTTTAGAGTAGATTATAGGTATCTCCCTTGTAGTTGCCTTTAAATTAGATACACCTTAAACCTTTCAAAAAATTTCAAAGACACCCCCTTAAATCAAAATAAATTCCAAACAAAACCCCACTCCATTAGTGAATTTTCGTTAATTAACGACAAAAGTTAAAAGCTAAAATTTTAATACCTAAAATACCCTTCTACATAAGTTAAAGGATCATTTTACCCCATTTAAGTCTCTCATTTACCTAAAACCTACTCAGTTAGTGAATTTTTGTTAATTTATAGAAGTGGATTTTGTACAAATAGAAGGTTTAAATGAGATAAAATAGTCTTTTAACTTATGCAAAAGGGTATTTAAGGTGTTAAAATTCTAATTTTTAACTTTTGATATGAAATTCACTAACAAAGTGGATTTTTTTTTTTGGAATTTATTTTGATTTAAATGGTGTCTTAAAAATTGTTTAAAAAGTTTGAAATGTGTCTTATTTAAGAGTAAACTACAAAAGAAGTATCTATAATATATTCTATTTTTTTTTTCTATCCATGTTACTTCCACAATTCAGGGAGAGAGAAAGAGAAAATTAAGAGTGTAACTTATCCACCCAATGAAAACAAGAGAATCAAATCCTTGACTCTTTCAATTAAGAAAAAAATTTACTAATTAAAAATTAAGTGAAGAGAATGGAAATGAGAACAATTTTGATTAAAAAATGAAATGATTCTAACTTGGTTTATTTCTAATAAAAAGAAGAAAAAAAAGCCCACGTGATAATTCATTACACATTTAATATTTAGCACTAAAACCCATGAAACAAAAACTAACACAAGAAAATATGATGACAGTCTCCCTCCAACCACATTGAAGAGGACTCGTGGGGTCGCGGCAATTGGATGTGTTTCTAATTTCTGACATCTGTCGGATTTGGTGAACGAACGATTTGTTCGTGGGGTATTTTGGGCGAGAATCAGAATTGGATTTAAGTGATTTGACGGTTCTATGTAATGTACGCATCGTATTCTGTGGAATCTTTTGCCCTGCTATATTTAGTAGTCCCAAATTTTTTTTTTTTTCTCTTTTGGTAAGAATCCCTAAATTCATCTATAAAACCAACCAGGTTATGTTTCTATTTCTATCCCTACCTATAAAAAAAAAATATAAAAATTATGCTTATGTTTTCAAGAGTTAAATCCTCTCTTCGTAGGGGTTTGGGAGTAGAATCGACTTCCATCAGTCGATGTTTAATACGTGAGTGTTGACTAGATCCGAGTCCTCCATCTGAGTCGGTGCATAAGCTGACACCCCCTGTTGACTCATCTTATCGGTTCCAATGGAGGACTTGGATTCAGCCAATATTTATGTGTCAGGCATCAGTTGGTGGGAGCCGACTCTCCTCCCGAACCCCTGGGAGGAGAGGATTTGAATCCCTATTTTCTTGTTCCCCTTTAATTAATTCCTTCCAGCAAAATTTGAAAAACACACTTATTAGGTGTGCATTTACCATGCCGATAAGAACATGAAACGTGGACACTTGCATGCAGAATTTCGAAACCCAATAAGGACACGCCACATGCCAACTTAAGCGTGGATAAAACACCATATATAATTTTCTCCAGATCCAAAAGAGTTGGGATTACCAATGGGAGTGCAAAATGTGGACGACCTCAGAACCCTAGGCTATTGAGGACAAAATCCTCTTTTCACCAGAAGACCACTCAGAGGAGTACACCCGTCATTGTCAGCTTAAGGCAGGAGCAAAACAATCCATCGAAATTCTACATTGTACTCTAAAGGCATGTGCGATTTCCGACTCTGACTCTTCTACTCCAATTGTTGTTTTTCTTTCTATTAATTACTTTAAAAGTAGTTGCTTCATCTTTAATCTTAGTCACTCAGGTTTTTTTTTTCCTTTTTATTTTCCTCTTTATTTCTCATCAAACAAATGACATCTTCTTCTAGAAATTCTAGAAATTCTTAGCAATGATATTGGGGTGGGGGTCACCACTAACGATTCCTATAACGATTCCTACAAAAATTATAAATGATTCCAAAACCCAAGGTCAAGTCACTTCTTTACTCTTATTTTTATTATATCACTCTACATGGATCCATTTCCTACCCAACTCACTCATTATTTATCAAGCTGGACCATTGACCTCTTTATTATCTACAGCCTAAGGTCTTGATTGAAGCAATGGATGGACCTCTTGTTTATAAACCCAACCTCCTTTGCCTTATTATTATCGTTTGCAAATTGAATCCATAACGAAAGACTTCGACACGAATTCTAGCGGCAACACTTTTGTGCTGGAAGGGGAGGAGCCATCCAATTCCAGCTGACAAATTGATGAAGATCCGGCGTGTAAGGGGAATGGTTGGTGGGATGATAAACCATTAGACACTAGAGATTATCTCGGTGGCACAATCTTGGACCTACAACCAGTCAAAGCAATCAACCTATACGGTGGAGATCAAGAGCCTAAACATGAAGACTTAACAATTTACAAGAGAGATTTAAAATCGATTGACTTTGGATTTACAAGTCACTCCCTAGTGTCCCCACATTGGCTAAAATTAAGCAAATTACGCCACCGCAATTAAAACCATCCACACACAAACACGATATAATCTTCGCCATTTAAGTATCAGTTTGACCTCTAACTTAAAGCAATCAAGTGGTTCAAAGGAACATCATACTGGTCCGGTCCAGCAAACCAATTTTATGTCTGTGTTTGGCTAGAAATTTAGAACTGAAGTACATGAATATGAAGTAAAATAAAAACCATTTTTTTTCTCACCTTTGGGGGTCATTCGATAAGCAATTTTAATTGACAATTAATGGGTGGATCCATATTATAAACGACTCGTTACCCATAAGTAAATGAGTTAGAAATGTCTCGAAAATTGTAGAAATTTGTAAATATGATACAAATTTACGTCAAAATCAAAAGGATTGACCTTATATTGAACCGTTAGATCGACCATGAACATGGGAGCAGTCCACTGGACCGGGTTATATTTTAGATGACTGGTTTGGTAAGATACCAATGGATGGTGAAGTTCATTAATGACGACATAGAATGGACTAGTTTGGAATAATGAACTAGTCCAAAAGAAGAAGAAGAAGAAAGGAAGATGATAATGTGAAAGTGAGACCTTCGAACAAGTCAGAAATAACGATTTTGATTCTTGTGTTCAGAGTTGAAGAATGGATTCTTACCAAAAAAAAAAATTTAGGAATGAATATTCCACAGTAGTCTTATAAAAAAATATAAAATATATTCTGTTCAACACTAAATGACAAAAATACCCTCATTTCCCTTTAGAGAGAAAAAGAATAACGAGTTCATTACTGCTAACTGGTCATAAGGGTATTCTAGTCATTTACTACTGAAAAAAACCAAGGAAATATAAAGAGGATACCCTCACGCCAAGGCAAAAGGATACTTGGCTTAGATTCAAAGTCAAAAGTCAGAACTTAACAGCTAGCTTTTGGCAATTTATGAGTTCCGATCTTCAGATCCCATGATCGTGGACATGAGATATGATGTGGGATCCACTTCTAGACCCATCAGATATGGACGTGATGGGATCTCTTCCTCCAAAAGATGTTAGCAAATTACAACTTAAACAGAGTTAATCTTTCAACCAAAATTATAAAAAAAGAAGAGTTAATCCAACAACCACCAAAAACACTAATTTCAAAGTCCAGTCGACGCTTTTCCTTCTTATAAAAGTGAGCAGAAAACCAATGAAGATTGCCTGTCAAATGTTCAGAAAGCTTCTCTGCAAGTTGCTGCAGTAGGAATCTCGATCTCCTTCAAAAAACAGTTGAAATTTTCTACCTAACCATCCAAAAATGGAAATTTCTGGTTCTGCAACAGATGCAGAGCATCAGAAATTTGATCTACCAGTAGACTCAGAGCACAAAGCAACTGAATTCCGATTATTCTCACTTGCAGCACCTCACATGCGAGCTTTCCACCTAGCATGGATATCCTTCTTTGCTTGCTTTGTCTCCAGCTTTGCAGCTCCTCCACTCATCCCTATTATACGTGATAACCTCAACCTAACAGCCACAGATATTGGTAATGCAGGGATTGCATCAGTCTCTGGTGCTGTATTTGCTAGGCTTGCCATGGGTACTGCTTGTGACCTTGTTGGTCCTCGGCTTGCTTCAGCATCATTAATCCTCCTCACTGCACCTGTAGTCTTTTTCACCTCCTGTGCCAACTCTGCCGTTTCATTCCTCCTTGTTCGTTTCTTCACAGGATTCTCCCTTGCTACCTTTGTATCATGCCAATATTGGATGAGCACCATGTTCTCTGCTCCAATCGTAGGGCTTGCTAATGGTGTTGCAGGAGGATGGGGTAACCTTGGAGGTGGAGCTACTCAGCTCATCATGCCTCTTGTGTATGAACTCATCCACCACATTGGTGCCACTTCTTTCACAGCCTGGAGAATTGCATTCTTCATACCTGCTCTGTTCCAGACTATAACAGCACTAGCCATCTTCATCTTCGGTCAAGACCTGCCTGATGGAAACTTCCATCGGCTGCAGAAATCTGGAGAAAAGCGAAAAGAGAAGGTCTCAAAGGTTTTCTACCATGGATTCACCAATTACAGAGCTTGGATCTTGTTATTGACTTATGGTTATTGTTTTGGAGTGGAATTAACCATAGATAATATAATTGCTGAGTACTTCTATGATAGATTCAATCTGAAGCTCCACACAGCTGGAATCATTGCTGCAACCTCTGGATTAGCAAATATCTTTTCTCGACCATCTGGTGGGATGCTATCTGACTTTGTGGCCCAAAGGTATGGGATGAGGGGTAGACTCTGGACCTTGTGGGTGGTGCAGACTTTAGGTGGAGTACTCTGTGTTATACTTGGGAGAGTTGGATCATTAGGTTCATCCATTGCTGTGATGATCATTTTCTCAATCTTGTGCCAAGCTGCTTGTGGACTAACATTTGGGGTGGTTCCATTTGTTTCCAGAAGGCAAGTGATCTCATCCTGTTATCATAATTTCTGGTTCTTCACTCATATTTTCTTTCCTGATTCCTATACATGGAATTTCTTTAGTTATTTTATTCAACAGAAAGTTCTCAGTTCTTTTCTCTTTAGAATCTATTTAGATTTGTGTTTTCTAACTTCAGATCTCAAGATATCATTCCGGTTCAGTGGTTCTGTATGAACTGCTACATACAGAAATATTGATCAGAATACCCAAAATTGATTCTTTTACATATTCTACAACTATTTTAGATCCAGTATGAAATGTCAGTCTCTGTAAAAGCTTTGAGGCAGTTTAGCTACTCATGCATGAGAGGGGAAGAGGGGGGGGGGTGAGAGGGTTGCAAAAGAAAAAAAGAAAAACAATTTCCCAGGACTCTTCTGGACATCTTTCAGCCCAGGGTAAGAAAGAGGGGCTGAAGCACTCAAAACAAAGCTTCTAAGACACCCAATCAGCCTACACCCAGAGAACTGACATTCTCTGTTGCTCCAACCCTAGTGTGTATTGAAACTGAAGAGATTGATATGGAGAAAAGAAGATTGAGTTTAAATATTTCTCACCTTATTTCTATTTTTGGGGGGGAGGTTATATTTATATACAATATGGTGTGTACAATCCTTATTATTAAAATTCAAATTTTGAATTTGAATTCCTATAACTTATGTAACTGATTTACAATCCTAACTCTCCTTTATAACATGTCCCTATAATTTGGATAATTGATTTATATCTCACCAAATATTTGAATTTTGAATCATAACTGATTATTCAAGTATTTGGATTTTTGTATTTTGTTCAAAGGGGGGGGAAAACCCTAAAACATCCAGCCCAAGTTGGAGAGGGTGTGACAAATCTTCAACTTGTCACGAAATGAGCAAACCGAACAGGCGGTGGCTTTGCGAGAATATCGACTATTTGATCATGTGTTGAGATGAAGCGAACTTCAATGAACTTTTGGCTGGCGACATAGTTGAAGTTCACTTCAATGTGTTTCGTTCTTGCATGGAACCCGGGGATTTGTGGTGGGGGTGGTGTGCCCATAGGGCCTGGTGGTTTAGCAAGCTGACACCCAGTTCACGCAAAGGGATTGAAGCCATATAGTTTTGTGGTCGTGTTTGCTAGGGCTCGATATTCAGCTTCGGTTGATGAGCGGGCTAGTGTCGGTGCTGTTCGTGCACTCCATGATATGAGATTTGGCGAGAAAAATAGAATGGCCTCCGTGGAATGACAATCATGGCACTTTGGCGGAGAATTGGTCACATGAGCCTTGAGAGATCAATAAGCCTTTGTTGTAGGTGTCCTTTAGTGTAACGCAGAATGCGTTTGACAGCTTGCCAATGAACATCTGTTGGTGCTTTCAAGAACTGACATACCTTGTTAACTGCAAATGATATATCAGGTCGAGTTAGAGTTGCATACTATAGTACGACAGTGCTACGGTATTTTATAGCATCGAATAGTGGAACACCATCGGTTAGGGATAGCCTGGTGGAAGAAGCCATAGGGGATTGAATAGGTTTGACACCCTCCATCGAAGTTTTTGCTAACAAATCCAAAATATATTTCTGCTGTGAAAGAATGATGCTAGCCTTTGTAGGAATGACTTCGATACCCAAGAAGTAATTAAGGTGGCCAAGGTCTCTTATTGCGAATTCCTTACTCAAGGAGAGGACCACTTTATCCAAAACAGAGGCATCAGAGCCCGTAAGGACTATGTCATCAACATATATCAGAATGTATATGAAGCTGTTGCCATTTTTGTAAATGAAAAATGATGTATCAGTTTTGGAGCCCTCAAAACCCAATGACACTAAGAATGTACTGAGACGATTGAACCAGACTCGAGGTGCCTATTTGAGCCCATATAAAGACTAATGAAACTTGCAAATGTGATTTGGTCTTGTGGCATCCACAAAGCCCTTAGGTTGGGACATGTACACATCCTCAGAGAGAGTACCATGTAAAAAAACATTGTTGACATCCAATTGTCTCAAGGCTCATTTATTACATGTAGCAATTGCCAACACCGTGCGAACGGTTGTGAGTTTAACGACAGGACTAAAAGTCTCTGTGTAGTTGATACCTTCCTATTGATTAAACCCCTTAGCCACAAGTCTGGCCTTATAGCGTTCAATGCTTCCATCGACCTTTCTTTTAATTCAAAAAATCCACTTAGATCCGACCGCATTTTGGTTGGGTGAGGGAGGAACCAAGCCATGTTTGATTCTGTAATAGTGCATTGAACTCTGTCATCATTGCCTTACGCCAATGTGGATTTTTGTTTGCTTCAGTGAAAGTAGCAGGCTCAATCTCAGCCTAAGACAGATGGGCAAATGGAAGAGGATATCGGGTAGAGGGTTTTGGGTGAGCTCGCAACTCCATGTGATGTGTGCGACGAGGAGGAACATCTGACAGGTGGATGAGTGCTTTATTTGTAGTAGAACTGCCTACATCACAAGTAGGAACCAAAGCTTGAAGGGGGTTGGGTGAGTTAGTGCAATTAGTATTATTGGGAATTAAATAAGGAGATTGAGATGGGGAAGGGGGAGGGGAGGGTGGTGGTACCTGTGGTGAAGGTGGGTGAGCTGGTGGAACCGTCCTAGGATTGCCAAAGGATGACGTTGAGAGAGAAGGAAGGGATACTGTGAGTCATGGTGTAGAAGAAGAAGAAGAAGATGAATGGGGGGAAGAATGCATGGCAAGAGGGAAAGAATCCTCAATGAAGTTGGCATGTCTAGCAATTTAAAATCTATTGGATTTAAGATCCAAGCAACGATAGCCTAAATGAAGAGGACTATAACCTAAAAAGAGACATGGCACAGTACGAAAATTGAATTTTGATGAGTTATATGGTCTGAGTAGGGGATAAAGTATACATCCGTAAACCTTAAGAAAGTTGTAATCGAGTTTTTGTTGGTATAGTTTTTCCAATGGTGAAAGGTTTTGTAAAACCGGAGTGGGTAATTGATTTATGAGAAATGTAGAAGTTTGAAAAACATAATCCCAGTAGTGAAGAGGTATGGAGGCATGGGCTAAGAGAGTCAGACTCGTATTTACAATGTGTCGAATTTTGCATTCCGCAGTGCCGTTTTACTCATGTGTATGAGGACAGACAACCCCGTGCAAAATGCCACATGATTTTAGATAGGTATTTAATTTCTGAAACTCTCCTTTATAACATGTCCCTATAATTTGGATAATTAATTTATATCTCATCAAATATTTGAATTTTGAATCATAATTGATTATTCAAATATTTGAATTTTCTTAAATTCAATGGAGAAGAATATCCTTAAGAGTAGGAATGAAAACTTCTTCAGCATATATTCACTCTTCTATTGAAGCTGCATGCATTTTTCTATTTAATCCTATAGAGTTTGATCAGAATTTGATCTTATAGTTGAACGACTAGAATCACTTCCAAATTCTTACTTAGTACCTCAGCTACTTGACTAAGATCTATTGCAGTTTTTTTCCCTTTTTCTTTCCTGATATTTCATTTTCCAGGTCACTGGGAGTAGTATCTGGAATGACAGGAGGAGGTGGAAATATAGGTGCAGTTTTGACTCAAGTGATTTTCTTCAGAGGATCCAGATATTCAAAGCAAACTGGGCTAAGTCTCATGGGTGTAATGATCATATGCTGCACTCTCCCTCTCTGTTTGATTTACTTCCCGCAATGGGGTGGGATGTTCTGTGCTCCAACTACCAAAGAGAACACCACGGAAGAAGAATATTACTCATCTGAATGGAGTTCTAAAGAAAAAGAGAAAGGTTTCCATCTTGGAAGCTTGAAATTTGCTGATAACAGCAGAAGTGAAAGAGGAAGAAGAGCAGCTTCAGCATCCACATTCTCAGATGGAACCCCACCTACACACGCCTGAAACCAGCTAATGCCAATGTATTGTCACTCTACTAAGAAACTATTTTCATGAAGTTCTGGTTGCAATTTTTGTAATCAGTACCTAACATCACTCTGCAACTAATTTTGAAATCATTCCAAATCTGATTATTAAATTTTACTTTACTAATTTATTTTGTAACCAAATCGCTTAGATTACAAACTTTGGAGAAGGAAATTAAATTACTGAAAAATACCTCAGATGGTAAGTTCTGAATCAGCTTGGTTTGCAGATTTTGATCTTTCTTGAAGGGGCTTTCAGGCCTAGATTTTGAGGGTTTGAACCACCTGTGTATTAGTGATCTAAACCCCAAATTTTAGGATGAAAAAGAGAGAGACCAAGTACATCGATACCCAACTACTAGGCTACAAGCACAGCCCAGAAACAGGGTCGGCCAGCAACGAATAAAGTAACAGGAAATAAAGAAGAAGAATAAGAAAGAGAAGCTGGAAGGGGAGAACCAACCTGAGAGAGAGAGAGAGAGAGAGAGAGCTCTCTAGGTCACGCAAGCACCAAATAAAAAAAAGACTTCTATTTACTTTCTAAAACAGAAATGAAAAGTAAACAGAATTATAGAAAGCAAATTGGACTCAATCTGGGAATCTCCTACCCTACCAGCTAACATTGACTCCAGTAAAGAAACTAAAAGAACATGATAAGGAAATAAAATAATAAAAGAAGCTAATTAACATCCCTATCTAGATCCTGATTTTTAGGGAGACCAGAAATCTCCAAACCCATCAGCTAAATCTTCATCTTCTTTCAAATTGTTAGGTGAATCAAAAACCCCAAAGTCTTCAAACCCATCAGCTAAATCTTCATCTTCTTCCAAATTGTTAGCTGAATCAAAAACCCCATGATCCTGCAACTTGTTTCATTCCTTATTCAATGCAATTTGTTTCATTTTCCAGAAAAATTATTTGTTACTTCAAATTATTTCATAACTTCATTGTTGAGTTCATTATTCTGCCAGAAACCTCAATGGCTAATGAACATAAATACTAAATAAAATAAAGAAAACAAAATCTTAAAAACTAGTCACAATTTGGATAGACTTATCTACCCATTATTAATTTATTATTACTACAACACCTAACATAAAAAAAATAAAAAATAAAAACTATAAATAACTAAAACACTCTCCCATGTGTCTAACCTATAGTCATAAAATACAACCAACATACAAAAAACAGAACACAAAAAAGAAGCAGAGATTAATGAGCTTCAGAAGAAATGACCTCCACATTTAGACTAAAACATTCCAACATGAGATTCAGTTTGATCTAGGCAACAAGAATTCCCCTTCAATTAGTGCAGCTCTTAAGGTCCAAGAAACATCTCCTGGACCAAACGATATCTCTGCATCACCCAGACACAAAGCTTCCTCAGTCGTTGATACCGATATGCATGGTACCCTGAAACAGTATTTCGGAAATTCTCTTTAAGTCAGCCCATGATCTCGAACATAACTCCTGGCCTTTCTCCAAGATCTTTGTCAAGTTAGCTCTGGGACTCAAATTTAATTAGCACATTGTAGACTACAAAAAATCCGGATAAAGCATGGAAGCGAGCAACGGATAGATGATTAGCTGTTGAATTAATGGAATGAATTAATGGAATCAGTGCCTGTCGATGGCCAACAAAGGATATATATATATATATATATATAAGAAAAAAGAACACCTTCAGCAAACTTCATATAACTCATTGCTGGGGGGTTGAGAGGGGATAGTAGTTAAAAGTATTTTAGCGTGGATTATCAGCATGTCCTGGATTTGTCAGCAATTGAAATTCGTGTGATATAAAAAGAGAAACCATAAAAAAACTAAAAGAGAAGGAAAAATTTTGCCTGAAACATGAGGTACAGCCTTGAATTTAATGTACTTTTACTTGATCCTGCTATATTCAGCTTAACTTACTCTTACTTTTACTTGCAGAGAAAGGAAATGGATTCCTACCATACTCAGCTCAACTTGCTCTTTAAAGAATGTTATCCTAAACTAATGCTAAAATAGAGCTTCAATTATATATTATATGGACTAGAATGATATGTAACAGAATAATCATGTAGTAAACAATAGTCACACATGTATCACCAATATATACATACGTAGATATATGTATCTATATATGTATCAACTATAATCATATAGTTAAATCTGAAACATACATAAAATAACCATGCGTACCTTATTAGCAGTAACTCGAAGTTATGTAGGAGGGTTGAGTCGTGTTGGTACACTCTCCTTAAGATAGTTTTTGCCCTCCATTGGTGCAGTAGGTCTCCTACAAATCTGCCTCCAAGATAAAACAACCCCTTATGTAGGATACCCACCCAACGTGCACACACTGACAGGTATATGCAGACCCGACGGCTAGGATCAACTCCTTTGGAAGAACACCGAGTTTCGACTCTTCGATTAAACAGAATATGAAGAGAGAGAGTTGGAGAGGGAGAGAGAGAGAGAGAGAGAGAAATTGTATTGATTTCGAATGAGAATGAAGCATGGGGTCGGACTCTATTTATAGGGCCCAAGTACCTCTTGGATGTGTCCACTGGATGGGGTGTGACCCTCTAAATGGACCGTCTCAGATCCTGAGATCAACAATCCAGATCTCAGATCCTGAGATCAACAATCCAGATGGCACCCTTTTATGTGTAGAGATACATCTTTACACATGAACCCTTTCCAAAAGGGTATCCGGGTAGGGGTGTGTCCGAATCCGACAAAACCCCATACGGTCGCAGGTCACGGTCGCAGTCATGGTTGCGGTCCAGTCTGGCGCACTCGCATGTGTGTGAGTCAACCGAACATTGCTTCCATTTTGGGGCTCAAAAGATATGCGACACTCCCTACAAATAAAGATCTCTCCTCTACAATCCTTTTGCAATGTGGGACTAAAAAACCCTACATTGGAAAGACCAACTCAAAACCGAAAAAACGAAATTCCCTCCCAAAACGAAAACCAAATTTTGAAGCTAAAACAAAAGGGCAAAAATTTGAATTTAAATTTTTTTAAACTTTATTTGAAAAAACCTTTTTACTTTTGACTTTTTCCAACAAAGAATTTGCAATGAAGAAACCTTCTTGAAAGTAATTAAAAAAATAGGGGTTGTAACAAAATAGAAAGAAAGAAAGAAAAAAAGAAAGAAGAGAAGATGGAGAGAATGGAGAAGAGAGAAAGGGAATCTATGTATATTCCTCTTCTCCCAGATAGCCTCAATTTACAGGGAAACAGAGCAAAACAAATAAGCCTAAGATTCCACAAGTCAACATGACAAAGAATACCCCAAGGGTATAGCTTAGTTGGCAAAAACCAACACCTCAAAATGAAGAGGTTATGAGTACAATTGGACACACCTATCCAAAAAAAACATGACAAGGAATCCTAGATAAGCAATAAATCCTAGTTACATAATAATTTTAGTCTCCTAGTTATATAAGAAAATAAAGATAAAATAAAAGGTTATAGTTGACTAAGTCAACATAATCCTAAAGACTATGGCAGCCAGCTTGACAATTAGATGGCATTAATCCCGAGATGAGATTAGCACCTCTTAGGTACTTTCGACAATGGGAATATAGATAGATTGTTAACACTCCCTTCAAGCTAGAGCATATAAGTCATCCATGTCCAGCTTGGAACAGTTATGTCAGAATCAACAACTAAATATGTAGTAATAATAGCAGCAATGAACAAGACATGTGGTAGAGAGTAGTAGACAATCAGTAGATAGCAGCAACATCATAGGCACGTGTAGTAAATTCCATCATGAGCTTAAGGTAGTTCGCTTTAATATGAGCAAACGATAGTAGGCTCTAACACGAGCTAAAGGTAATAGGCTCCAACATGAGCGAAGAGGTAGTAGAGGTTGTATCACTTGCAACTGTAGCAGAGGTTGAATCCCATACAATTTATAGTAGAGGTTGTATCACGTGCAACTGTAGGAGAGGTTGTATCACCTACAACTATAGTAGAGGTTACATCATGTACAATTGGTAGTAAAGGTTTAGTGACATGCCACTATAGTAGAGGTTGCATCATGTACAATTAGTGGTAGAGATTACAACTGTATTAGAGGTTGCATCACGTGTAAATAATAGTACAGATTGCAACTATAGTAAGGGTTGCATTATGTGTAATTGTAGTAGGCTCTCTTCAATGAGTAGACACGAACTTGAGTAGATATATATACGTTTTTCTCCTCATATAAAACATTCCCCGTGGACAAATATGGCGGGAGACCTCAAACAATGAGGGATTATATCACAAGTAGTAGAATAACCAGCATCATATGTTCCACCAAACAAAAATATAAAACTCATAATGGTAGTAGATTTAACAGTCAAACATAACTCAAACTATAGGATAGAGAACAGAATATCAATAGAAACAAGATATCCTAATTTGAAAACCATTCGACCATCGGACTAAGAGATATGGTGAAATCCTAGTGTGACGAGGAATAGTGTAATGATGTAAGTGGATGTTTGAGATTGATTGAAAAATCAAAAATCTAATCAGCAGTTATGCACCAAAAATGACAACCAAGCAATTAATTACAACATGGATGATGAGTAAAAACTGATTATCATCTGATGACGGAATTAAGATAATAAGAAATTCTTGATTTATAAGCAATACAACAGTAATAGATTCAGTGACAACAGTAATGAATAGGATCCCAGGAAACCAAAAACCAGATTTTGATTGTAGTAGCCTAGAAACCAGAAATCATATTTGATTTGTAGATTCAGCAAGCACCATAGGCCAAACATTATAAGCTGGGATTGAATTAGTCATTAATAGAGGAAAGCGACCAGATTAGATTAAAAAAAAAAAGGATCAATGACAGATCAGGTACTTGTAGTAGTAGCAGAATGATATGTAGAACTTGCAGTAGCATCGACGGCAAGTGGTTTCATGAGTGTGATAAAACCATGCCCAAATGTAGATCATAAGCAGTAGGGGCAATTATGGTGGCTTCACACCAAAACGATGAATTTAGATGACTCTCTAAATGGCAGATCAAATGAATCGCTATATTATCATGTGTTACGGTTGGAAAGCGTCCCGTCGATTTGCGTTCTTGATAACCTGCAATCACAAAGATTAGACAAGGGAGTTGGGCGACTAAACCCTGCATATACTCCGATGCCTAAGTCAGATTCCCAATGTAAACAGTCAAGGGATAATCAGAAGCTATCTCCAGTTTAGAAAGAAGGGGGATCAACAGGACTGCCAAGTCATAGACTCCTAGTAGGAGTAGGAGACTGTAGCCAAGGAAGCTAAGTCGGTCACGATCAGATTGACAAGTATCGTTATCCGTTTGGTCATATGTCCGTGATGGTCGACGTCATCTTGTACTAGGAGAAGGACTCCTACGATGTAAGTCAGTCGTCTTAGAACTCTGTACTCTAACCGGGAGACGTATCCCAATAGGATTATACCTCCGACCAGACGCCGTGTCCTGATAGGACTGTTCCTCCATCCAAGAGACGTACCCGGATGGGAATGTGCCTCCAAGTAGACAAAGCCAAACACCACTTCATCGAGCCTGGTCAGCCTAGATGATTTTAGGTGCCACGTGTAAGGTTTTTATTGGGTGATGTTTTCCCCCCTAACACCATGTTAAGTATCAATTTTAAAAGTTTGAGCTAGTGAGTGACTCTCAAATATAAGACACCCAAGGTTCTAGACTTAACTAATGTTGGACTATTCATAGCAGTCCCCCTCACATATTGCCCTTATTTCGGGTGATACTACACGTGGTATATATGGTCCCACTTTTGGGTGACTGTAAAAATAAGGGGACCTATAGCTCTAATACCATGTTAACAAAATAGAAAGAAAGAGAAAAAAAAATGGAGAGAATGGAGAAGAGGGAGAGAAATCGATGTGTATTTCTCCTCTCTTGGCAGCCTTGTTATTGTGTGCTATCCCATAGCCATGGATTTCAAAACTTTGTTTTGCCTATAGTAAGCTTAATAGACCTGAAACATATCATGTAGACCTCTTGTCCACAAAAACTAGACCCCACCTTCTCTACCACGTGACGACTGTTGGCATTTATTTGAGCATTTTGGAAAGGTTCCTTCCATGGGCTTGTAGCCATGTGGTTACCTACTTACCTCCACCTTGACGAAGGTAAGTTGACTGAAGGCGTCTAGTTGATTGTCATTTATGCTTCAGCTGGTTTATCCTCCTCTTTCTTAGGTGAGGCTTGAGGGGCATATTTTAGTGCGGTTGCTCATTAGCTCATAAGGCCGCCCTCCCCTCCCCCTCCCCTCGATCAACTCTTCTTCAATAGTGGAGGACATTAGACATCTATCGCTATACTTTTTGTAGTGCACGTTTTCTTACATTCCAAAAGAATTTAACTTCTTTGCTAGTTCCTTGGCCCAACGGTTTGTTATGTGTTTGACGGAATGACATATTCACTCCGTAGCTAATCGATCTACACATCCCTCAAGTTACGTGTCTTACACATTTATCTGAATAAAATTCATTTATACAAAAAAAAAAGGGGGTAATGGTTAAATGATGAAATAAATTGTAAAACAAACTACTCAATGTAGGTATGCATTCCTTAATCTCCACGTAGAAAACCCAATAATAAATGCCCATGTAGGACACGTAAGAATATATTCCATATTGTCCATGTAGAAAACCACAAAACAAACTGCTCGTATAGGACACGTAGGAATATATTCTACATTGTCCGCATAGGAAAATCCTTAAATAAAAAGGAGAAAGTGTTATCAAAGTGCATCGGACTTATCAACAGGTGTGAGGACAGTGATGTCCACCCACGTCGAATGGACGGTGAAATGATTTGGAGTCGCCACCTAGATTAAGGTCTAGGACCTAATATGTAGCCTCATCCTGAGATAAGACTTCTATTGACTCATGACCCAACATATCGGCTTTGGTCCAACAGAGAACGGGTAAGCGTTCAAAGTACAGTTTGGGAAGGTGTTAGGCACCCAAAACTGCCCGATCCAAAAATCGGCCTCCTATGTGATTCTACTTTCCTTAGACTCTATGGTTCTGACTGTTCATGGTCAATGGATGATGACTAGGGCTCATGGGGGATCCTATGCCAAGTTACTGAGTTCTTCTAGCTTAAGTTCAGCCAAAACATGTTCTCAAAGTAAGAAAATAAATAAAATAATATACAATGAACCGAACCAAAGATGGTTCGGTGATGGACTGAATCCCGAGATGTCCAAAAGCTCTCAAATTGCCTACGTATTCCAATCCTCGGAAATCAAGTCCAAAAACGTAGTTCGAAACAGAAAGTGATTAAGGTTTATGGATGTGGATTATGATTAAGCTTTCTTAGATTCAATTTATTCAAGTTGAAGTTTATGCTTGATGATGATGGAGATTGAATCTAGAGATAACCTAAATGGATCAAAGTGAACGAGGATATGGATACGGATATGGATATGGATATGGATATGGGGAACCTAAGGATACTAAGATGGGGTACCGTACTTGGAGAGTCCTCCAAGTTGCCTACGTATTCCAGAGGTCCTAGAAATCAGGTACAACGTAGTTCGTTTCATGGGTTGTACTCTCAGGGAGTAAGGTGTGGCTCTCGGGAGTAGAGTGTGGCTCTCGGGAATGAGAGTGTGGCTCTCAGGGAGTAGAGTGTGGCTCTCAGGGAGTAGGGTGTGGCTCTCAGGGAGTAGAGTGTGGCTCTCAGGGAGTAGGGTGTGGCTCTCAGGGAGTAGTGTGTAAGATAGTCTCGCAAGACTAAGGTGCTGCTCAGCAAGCACGACTTCAAGATGGAGCCTTGCAAGGCTAAGAGGGTGCGTGCCCGCAAGCACGACTTCAAGATAGAGCCTCGCAAGGCTAAGGGTGCGTACTCGCAAGCACGACTTCAAGATAGAGCCTCGCAAGGTTAAGAGGGGTGCGTGCTCGCAAGCACGACTTCAAGATAGAGCCTCGCAAGGCTAAGGGTGCGTACTCGCAAGTACGACTTCATGATAGAGGGAGTTGGATTTGTACTCTCAGGGAGTAAGGTTTGTACTCTCAGGGAGTCAGATTTGTACTCTCAGGGAGTAGGGATTTGTACTCTCAGGGAGTAGGGTTTGTACTCTCAGGGAGTAGGGTTTGCACTCTCGGGGAGTGAGGTTTGTACTCTCGGGGAGTGAGGGAGTAAGGTTTGTACTCTCAGGGAGTAAGGTTTGTACTCTCAGGGAGTGAGGCTTGTACTCTCAGGGAGTGAGGTTTGTACTCTCAGGGAGTAAGGTTTGTACTCTCAGGGAGTAAGGTTTGTACTCTCAGGGAGTAAGGTTTGTACTCTCAGGGAGTAAGGTTTGTACTCTCAGGGAGTAGGGTTTGTACTCTCAGGGAGTAAGGATTGTATTCTCAGGGAGTGATGATTGTACTCTCAGGGAGTAAGGTTTGTACTCTCAGGGAGTAAGGTTTGTACTCTCAGGGAGTGATGTTTGTACTCTCAGGGAGTAGGGTTGTACTCTCGGGGAGTTGGATTTGTACTCTCGGGGAGTAGGGTTGTACTCTCGGGGAGTTGGATTTGTACTCTCGGGGAGTAAGGTATCAAGGGAACATTGATTGATGTGTGGAACCGTATCCGGGAGTTTCCCGGGACTACCACGTATCTCGGGGTATTGACCGAGAATCGGGATCCGCGTAGTTCGAAACATGGCACTGTTCATTGGGTGACCCACTTGGGTCAGAATATGGGCGGTCCAGTCGGACCGAATGATAATCCTAGATGATCTGTGGTTGGATTCACATTACATCTATCTAGATTCTGCATCCTAGGGGAAATGAACTGAGGGGTAGGGATCGTCCTAAACTACCCTTGTCACTTACAACCCTGATTTTAGAATTGTTGGGCTAGGCTTCATGATTCTTGATTAAGAATTTTTATCATTTTTCCATTATTACCCTTCCCATGAATGTGGGTGCCTATATGCACGTCCCCACACCTAAGAATGTCTTCTATCAGTGTACATGCACGCGGTTCGACTAGGGTGTAGCGAAAAGTAAGTTCTTGCCGACATAAACATCATTCAAGCATAGCATACAGCGACAGATCGGCATGGCGGTAGTGCACAAAGCTAACATTGTAAGCATTCCAAACATGGTAGTGCATAATATGCAACATAATCAAGGGAAAATGATAGATGCATAGATATAACAACATAGACCATATCAAATCCCTCAATCCTAACGGTTATATCTCTTCAAAAAAATGATGATCATGATCAACTCTTAGATTTCATCAAAACAGCCCAAGATCAACGGCTCGGATCTCATCAAATAGCTATAATCATGATCAATGACTCATCTCATCAAAATAGCTATGATCTATGGCTTAGATCTCCTATCATGATCAGACTAAGAAATCAATGGCTCAGATTCGTCTAAATCAATTATGATCCAGATTCAATAATTTACATCACTCAAAAATTTTTACGATGATAATCCAACGGTTTAAATCACTCAAGATCATAATCCAACCGTTCAGATTCATCAAAAATACTCATGATCAAGATTTAACGATTTAGATTCATCAAAATCACCCACGATGACAATCCAACGGTTCAAATTGCCTAAGATCATAATCCAACCATTCAGATTCATTTAAATCATTTCCAAAGATAATCTAATGGCCCAGATCGTTCATCATGATAATCTAACCGCTCAGATTGATTAAAAGCACTTCCAAAGACCATCTAACGGTTCCATTGTCAAGATCACAATCCAGCCGTCCGATTGATTAACATCACTTCCAAAGATCATCTAACGGTTCAAATTAATTAAAATCACATCAAAATTTCGGATCAATGGCTATGATCAAATCATTAAAATTCTAATCATATGGTCACGATCAACTCTTGTAAAATTCGGGATCATGTGGTTGGATCACCCACATTAAAATTTCGATCATATGGTCGGACCAATCACATTAAGATTCCCATCACATGGTCGGAACAACTACAATTTCCATCACATGATCGGACCAATTACATGAAAATCATGGTCGGATCAATTCCATAAATAATTCCAAGTAAGTGATGGGATTAATTTCATTCAATTACTTCAA
Source organism: Protea cynaroides (assembly GCA_028583415.1). NCBI lineage: Eukaryota > Viridiplantae > Streptophyta > Magnoliopsida > Proteales > Proteaceae > Protea > Protea cynaroides. Next base: position 7,291,905 of record CM053273.1, read on the forward strand.
GCATCCACCGGATCAATTTCAAAATAATTCATTAATTTCATAGCAATTCCAAACATTCATCAATTTCATAACGATTCCAAACATTCATGATCGGATCGATAAAATAAATCATGGTTGGAATAAAGAGGGCAGATTGCATGGCATCATTCAAGGGTTCAGCTCATCATATCAAGAGTTCAGATTAATTTTCAATCATCACAATAAATATATAACCAGTTTTAGATTCTAGATCAAGGGTTGATGATAGAGCTGATGAGGTGATCAATTCAGGTATGTAACAGGTAAAAATTTCTTACCTCTTCTTCTTTCCTTCAACTTTCTTCTTCTTCATCTTCTCTTTCCCCATTTGCCGGTACTGCTGCTACCGCTTCTTCTTCTTCTTCTCCTCTCTGGTTTCACTCTTTTTTTTTTTTTTTCATTCTATGGACCAGACCAGCAGCAGAGCTGCTGCTCTATTTTCTCATCCACGGCAGCGGCAGCTCTGCTGCTACTGTTTTCTTCTCTGCCTCTCTGCCTCTCTCTCTTTCTTCTCTGCTTTCTTTTTTTTTTTTTTTTTTTCCTCATGGACCAGCAGCAGAGCTGCTGCTCCCTCTTTCTTCGGTGGCGACGGCTCTGCTGCTGCCATCTTCTTCTTGCTCATCTGCCTCTTTTTTTTTTTTTTTTACTCCATGGACCAGCAGCAGAGCTGCTGCTCCTTTTTTCTCCATGGCAGCGGCAGCTCTGCTGCTGCTGCCTTCTTCCCTTCTCTCTGCCTCTCTCTCTCTCTTCTCGGGTCTCACTCACCCTCCCTTTTTTTTTTCTTTCTTTTTTTCCTCCAGGGCAGCAGCTGCTCCTTTTTTTTTTTTTTTTTTACTGGTTCGCCTCCCCCCTCTCCCTTTTATGATTGCAGATGCTTTGGGATTGGGCTCAAGGGATGGAGGTGGCAAGGTGAGATGAGGTGGCGGTGAGGGAAGGGCATGGAGAAAGAGAGGGGGGCTGGTGGAGCGGGGCTCAAGGAGAGGAGGAGGTGGGCGTGAGGGGAGAGGGGATTTGGGGCATGGGAAAGATGGAGGTGGCAGCACCTCCCTCTTTCCCTCCACCGAATCCTCCCCCCTTCTTTTTTTCTTTCCGGTTCTTCTCCCTCTTCTCTCTTCCCATCCTCACTCTCTCTTCCCATTCTCTCTCTCTCCCTCTCTCTCTTCCCATTCTCTCTTTTATTCGGATTCTTCTTTTTTCCTTCTTAACCGACTAATATATATATAATATAACATAGTATAATATAATATAGTATAATATAGTATAATAATATAATATATAAAAATATATATAATATGATATATATAAAACATATATTATATAATATATAAATGTATATATGTAATAAATACATAAGGTGCATACACATGGGCCGACCCGACTCGATCTGGGCCGATTTGGGTTGGGTCAGACTGGACTGATTGAGTTTGACGGGATTGGACTAAATTGGGCTTGAGCTGGGTTGGGCTGAGCAAGTATGGACTAGGTTGATTTCTCTCTCTATTATGAGTCCTCTCACCTTCCAATTCCGCATGAAAATTTTGACGGCCTCTCTCTCAGATTTTCCACGTCCACTTTGAAGAGGACGGACAAAGGAGCACACTGGTGCTTGAATCGTCTGATTTGGATGTCGAACGATCAAGATATGGTCGAATGAAGTCCGATCGATTTAAATTATGATAATTTGCCCAATAAATCCTTAATTTATGATAATTTACAGAAAAAACCTTGGATTTAATAAGCCAATTCAATCCGACTAAAATCGCGACATCTTCTTCGTTTGATATCGGAATTGAATGATTCTGGTATCATTTCGAAGGTATTTCCATGACCTTGCTGTAGGGCCCGCCAACATCAGCTTTGAAATCACCACTTATTGTCCAAACCTTGAATTGACCCAGCAACCCTTCCGAATATGCCCATCAAGACTCTTGTTCATGGTGGGATGGCAAAAAAGGGGGTGCTTCAAGATACCCCTCTTTTACCCGAGATTGTATCAATTGAGGGTAAAGACAAAGAGAACCACATTTTTGCCACTCATAACGGAGAGAGACGAAACCTTCTTGAACATGCGGGCCATGTGTACCTCAGCCCTGAATTACCACTTTTGACAAACTTGGGCACATGTTTTATTATCACCATTTGGAGAAAGCATACCAGTGGACCTCTCTTAGGAAAAAAATTATCTTCAGCAAGTTCTTTATGCCAACTCCACTCCCTCGATGCCTTATCCATCATGGTCATTCTGTCTGACGAGTAGAAGTTCTTAAACACTCACTGGAACGACTTAGAGAAAATCCTGATTGACAACAGAATTGGTAGGGGAATCATTGGAACTTTCTTACCTTATCGACACATTGAAAACCTTAGTGAGTTGTGCATGAAATGCACATACGTATGACTTTGTCTGAGCCTAAGTCTCTAAATCCAAAGATAAGTGACAGAAGACAAAGGCCTAAAGTGGCTGATATGAAGCTATCCAGATGGATTTCCCATCAGGAGGATCTTTTGGTTGTTTACGTGGAATGGTCGATCCCTCCGAAGAGATACCATTTTATGGGCTTGAGAATGAAGGGCTCTTTGGAACCTTTGGACATCGTTGAATGTAATGAACGACAGATAAGAGTTCCAGCCAGATTATCATTACAATTTTTCGAATGACACACCCACTAGGGTTGATATCAAAAGATATGAAAGATGGGCTCGTTATGCTACTCTTGGGAAATCCATTGGATAGATGAATGGATGAAAGAGTCGAGCCAGAAAGCAGGAAGTTCTTCCTTTAATAATGACAAGATGATGGAACCAATCCTGAGTGGTGGGGGGTAATAGCCTCTTTAGAGAATCTAGCTCAAACCTGTCGTGAAGTTCATCCAAAACGATCGACTTTCGTGACCAACTGCACCCGACTTTCGTAACCAACTGCACCCTCCTCTTTTTTACATGATACTGCTTCAACTGATCGAGGTTGGTCAGATATTGTAGCTCTTCACCATCCAGATCTATCAGTCGAACTGCCCTTCCTGGTATGCTTTCATCCTCCTTTCGTCAATGAGACTCAACTCTTCATAATGGGATCGAAGTCATTCAGCCTCAGGGATTTGGGAATTCATTAGGATCCTCAAGGATGGTACTTCCATTTCTACTCGGAGTACTGCCTCCATACCATATACCAGAGAATATGGTGTGACTCCAGTAGAGGTCCTTATAGGAGTTCTGTAAGCCCATAGTGCATATGGTGACTTATCCGCCCAGTCAGTGTGTGACTCTGCCATTTTTTGGAGGATGACCTTGACGTTCTTGTTAGCGGCCTCTACTGCTCCATTAGTTTGTGGCCGGTAAGGGGAAGAACAATGCCTTTGGATACTGAAATTCTCGCACAATTCTTGTACCTTTCTTCTGAAATGTTGACCCTGATCTAAGATTAGAGCGTGAGGCATCCCATGCCGACAGATGATATGCTCTTGAAGGAACTTGGCTACCTTATTGGTGGTGAGCTTGGCGTATGATTGAGCCTCCACCCACTTGGTAAAGTAGTCGATGGCTACTAAGATGAACTCATGCCCATTTAACGCCTTTGGGTGAATCTTTCTGATCACATCTATACCCCAAGTTGAAAACGGCCATGGCGCGCCGAGAGTGTGTAATTCTGTAGGTGGTATATGTATCAGATTGGCAAAGATTTGGCATTTGTGACACTTCTTCA